>JAECXG010000690.1:21905000-22505000 GCA_018152135.1 Drosophila paulistorum
TTATAACGATTATTATTCGTTTAAAAGAGAATATCTCTCGATTTCTCTCTAGTTACAATCTTCTTTGTAAAACGCGCCCAGCTGCCAGCAGTGTCAAAGCTTTACTGTCGCGGTAACTGAAACGAGCTCAGCTGGTCTCAACAAAACAAAACAAAAACACACCAGGGAAAGAAAAAAACAGAAAGAAAGCCTGTTAAGTTTCAGAGGAAAGAGAATACGTTTGTTTAAAACAGATAGAAAGAGAGCCACAGACCAAAGAGAAAGAGAGAGCGTGAGCGGAAACAACTGCTCTACTCAGAGGATAGTTGAATTTTATTGAGATGTTTGTAACATGTCTTCCTCTGGCTTTATATAAAGTTAAAGTTAACAATGATCAACAATTTTAATGCTTTTAATTAACAATTTGTTGGAAGCGCTTTTAATCTTCTTTCGATTCAGATTTCACTACCTTAATCTAAGGAAAAAGAAACGATTCGCAACTAATTTAATTCAGTGACTTTTGGAGACTAGGAAAACTCCAAAAGATAAGAACAAGCAATTTAAAGTCAAAAACCTTTTAGGATCAGATGTCCTAATAGCTTTACTAGTTTTATGTTCAAAGCATAAGAGTATAGAATCTTCGAGTTTGTAACATTTATTTGTTGATTCTCATTAGATTTACGATTTGTTTAGATTGAAAAAAAAACCCAGGAAATGCAGTTGATTATTAGTATTATCTTTCTCCCATTGTCTAGGAGTGTGGGGAAACTTTATCAACATAATAGAGATAAGATTTCTTTAGCTAGAAATATATAGTGCAAATAAATAAGCATGGGCCTAGTAACTAACGAATACTAAGTATAATTGAATAAAATACATTGCCAATAGAATAAATGTGAAGCTTTTGTTACTACGATTTCGGCTAAACGAAGTAGAATATAGGCCACTTAATGTCGATCTCTTTGAATGTAAGCTAACAGTATTTCGCAAAAATATTACGCATACGCCATGGTGGCCAACCGAATGTGAAATTGGTGACGTTGCTAATAATAATTCTACAAGAAAAGCTCTAAAATTAGCAAAAATATTACTTATCCGCCCCGATGTTTTGCCTTATAAATTTCTTTAAGCTAAAAATTACAGAATTTCGCTTTGAGAAATCTAATTTGAAAAGAAATTTTTACCCTTCAATGCTATGAAGACAATCATCTTGCTACTTAATTAAGATAGATTCACATAACTTATACCCCAAATGTTTTTGGAATAATAAACTTAAACCTTCTATGTTTCACTTACATACATGCAAAAGAAACCAAACTTTTTTCGTTCGTTCCTTCTCGTTTTAAAATTTGTCAATCCCCTGCCTAAAAATTACCTCAATCAAGTAAAATCCATGCTCCATGTCCTACCTTAATCAAGGACATATGCAACACAGTACAACGTACCTAAAAAAGGAGAGAAGTGTACGGCAAAAAGGGAAAGAGAATGGGGAGAGATGGCTGGAACACAAAAAAAAAACCTTGTCAAAGTTTTGCCCATAAAAATGCAATAAGTGTACCCTCAAGTGTGGCAAACAAACCCTTTTTGGCTAATGGCAATTTACGCACGACTAAGACGTAGAAGCGTAAGAGACAACTTTGATTGAGTGCCCAAGAAGGCAGAAGGTGTTAAAACTGAAAACCAATTTAAAAAGTTACGCAAAACCATATGGAAAAGTAGGCAGGGTAAGTCAAACCTGACAAACACACAAACACACACGAATCAAATAAAACAAGAAACAAAGTAAGAGAAATCAGACTACAGTCAGCAGGAGCAGGAGCAGTAGCAGCAGCAGCAGTTACAGAAGAAAAACAGAGAAGGCAACCATACACTGAGGAGATAAACACGACGAGGGCACCAATAACAACAAATCAACATCAACACCAACACCAAGAACAAGAAGAAGAATGAACTTTAGCGTTTTAGCTCGAAGTGTAAGTCAACGTTTTAAGACTACTAGCAAAAAGAAACCCTCAAAGAGTAGTGAAGAGTCATCCTCATTGACAAATTCTTCTGACAAATCGTCAAATTGCTCATCCGTGAATCAATCTTGTTCAATTAACGCTTCTTGCTCCGACGATAACGAAGAAGAGGAAGTCCAATCGGATAATTTGGCTAGTGCAGCTCAAAAATTGGTGCATCGACGACAACCATATCAACGGATTGTTGAACAAATTCTCCATCAGGTTAGTGAACTAGAGCATACCCTTTATGAGGATCAGCAAGAGGAATTCAAATTGCGTCTAACGCTCGAACGTCAAACGGAACGCATACATGAACTGAATTTCTCATTGGATGCTGAAAAACAACGAAACAATCGTTTAGTTCAATTGCTACGCAACAGCAGCGATAATTGCTCCTTATCGGATGAGAATGAAATGGCTGAAGCTGATCTATTTGGTGGTATTTCACCAGTTAAATTACCTGGTAGTCTCTACGAGTCCATAAGTCCCCTGCTAATGCAACAGCGGTAAGTAAGAGTAACAGATATCAAAGAATATAGGGTTTCATTTTGCATTTTCCGTAATTTCAGTTATGATGAGTTGGCCACTTCGCATCGTCAAAGTCGCCGCCAATTGGCCAAAAAGGAATGTGCCATAAAGAATCTTCAATGCGAGAACGAAGAACTTAAAGCTAAATATAATGAACTATTTGATGAATTTCGTAATAGTCAGCGTCGTTGTGAAATGGTCTGCTCCCGCTATCTGCAGATGTCGTTGAAGAAAAAGCAACAGATATCACTTTTAAAGAATGCACTTACCAGTGCCTGTCAATGTCTATTCCATGCCCAAGAGATAATCGATGTCTATGTACGACATAACGCACAACTTAACAGCAAACACAATGCCGAACATTTGCAGAAATATAGTCAACATTTCGAGTGCTTCTTGATCGCATTGCGTCAGTGTTGTTCCGAACGAAAATTGCAGGCCATGCAGCTAGAGAAACAACGACAAAAGCTAAATCCACTGAAATCGGCATCATCCATAGTGAGCAGCGATGGCACATTAGTTTGCGCATATCCGAGCCAGAAGTCGCAACGTTTGAAAACGAAAGTTCAAAACAAATCTCTAACCAAAAAAGCACATTAATTTTTCCCCCCTTCACACTCTTTTTTCTCTATTTTTTTTAAGAATTCTCTACTTTAGTTTAGTGTGAGGTTTATGTTTCGTCCGAAAAATAATGAAAAAGAATAAGAAAAAAATATTCATTCATCGCGTTAATTTTAATTGAGAAAATTTGCAAAAATTGTAGAAAAAAAATTCCTGGTTCAATCCAATTAAAATAAAATATACCATTAACAACAAACAATAAATAATTTCATTTAAATAAAGTAAATGTGAGATGATGTGAATTAAGTTGCCAAATAACTAATGTAGAATATGAATCTTTGTCCGGTTGGAGGATGCTGGGGCTAACTTTGTCCACGTCGAAGTTTGTATACCCTTGTATACCCCAAGCTTAGGCTGTAGCAATGCGGCGACTGCCATTTCATCATAAAATTATGCGACAGCTACATACATAATATAGTTAACCGATTTTGATTAAATTCGGCACAATATTTGACAGCTTCATCAAAAGAAACCAGAGAGCCGGGGCTAACTTCGATCGCGCCGAAGTTTGTATGCCCTTGCAAGTTGTTTGGTACTCTTTCCTTTCAAAGGAAAACACCTTTTATCTAAAGAGGCTAATGATTGCGAAAGAACGGCCTACAATCGCAACATAGGATATAACGAAGATATTGATAAAAGTCACAGTTTTCGACCGATCGTTTCATGGGAGCTATGTGATATAGTATATACAAGCCTTCTAACGGTCTAGAAGGAGTTCGCGTCGATCCAGACGGACGGACGGACGGACATGGCTATTTGAACTCGTCTCGTCGTGCTGATCAAGAATATATATACTTTATATGGTCGTAGATGCTTCCTTCTATGCGTTGCACACTTCTGACCAAAATTAATATACCCTTTTTGCAGGGGTATAAAAAAGAATCTAAATAGAAAAAATGTTTGAAGTCTTCATTTAATGAATCCCTAAAAAATAATGAAAAAAAAATATGTCGTCATATTAAATGATTTAAACTTGTATTTTATTCAATTTATACTCAATCAATACTGATAGCATCCAAAGAGAGTGACTATGCAGACAAAACTGCCGCCATCATAGCTCATGGAAAAATAGTCGTCCGAATTAACATCCCATATAGCTCGAGCTCCATAGAAGCAACCAGCCCCAGTTTGCTGATAGATTATTACATTGACCACATGTTTATAGCGTGTCTGATGGCACGCTCCTTTCATTCTCAAATTGACATCATCGGCCACATCCCGAGTCCATTTGACAGCTTCGCCGGCTGTGTAGGTTTTGCCATCCAATTTTTCCTTTAGCAAACGCTCGACCATAAATCGTATCATGGGGATGGGAAATTTACAACCGAATGCCGGTCCCACATTATAGGCATTGTATATACTAACATTTGCATTCGGCACGAGTTCACCGTGCGACAATTCTGCATCAAGAAAATCGGAATCGATGGGCGTTGGCGCTGCCGTAGAGGCCACTGTACTGGCTCCCACAAAGCTCAATCCGTCGACTTGTGGTGGTGGAGGTGGCGGTGGCGGTGCTTCCTCTTGTGGCGTATGGGAAGCATCTGGGGAAGCTAAAGCTTCCGGTACAGGTTCTTGTGTTGGTTGAAGTGCTGCTGCTGCTGCTGTCGGTAAAGGAGTTGGTTCTTGTGGAGTAGTTTCTTGTTGGGATGGTGGTGTCGCTGCAGTATCTACATTTAACTGCGAAGGACGACCAGATGCAGGCCTGGAGTTGCGTCTGGCCCCTAAAGAGGCAGCGCTATCCTTACGTTTCGCCTTCATATTCCAAAGAAATGTTTATTCTATAACACAAATAAAATTCTTTTGTTGTATTTGAAAGATGTTGACTATATTATTAATACTTTTTTTCGGTGTTGACGCCTACTAAAATCAAATAAATTTTAAATAATAACAAGGTTTTTAATCACATGGAACTATTTCAGCAAGAATTTTGGAAATTTTCAAATTTTTTTAAAGTTTTTTGTTATTTTCAAACAACAAAACCTAAGAAAAAATATATAAAAATTTCCCAAAAAATGTTCTATGTTTTTAAATGCTGTCCAGACCTCAAAAATCATAAATGATTTTAAATTTACATGAATGAATGTTTATATTTCTTAAAACTAGACTAAACTTAAGGAACTCTTTTACTAAATATCTTGAAATAATAAGTAAATAATTAACTTTCCGTATTCCAATAATAATAATACGATATTTTTGCTTTCAAATTTTCCGCCAACTTCAATTGCTTATCACAAATGTTGGTCCATCTCTAAAACAGCTGATAACTATCGAAAGACAAGTTGGCAGCCCCTCCAAACGCACATGTTGTTTTTCTTCGCTGCACTGTAAATTGTATTTGTATTTTGATTCAATTGAACGCTAAACAAAATGAAGGTGAAAATGCTAAGTCGCAATCCGGACAATTATGTCCGTGAAACGAAATTGCAACAGCACAAAGGTAACTATAAAGAAACCCCCAACCAGACACAAAGAACAGACATAAATTTGCATTTAATTTGCAGTGCCGCGCAATTACGATCCGGAATTGCATCCACTGGAAGGTGCTCGGGAATATGTTCGCGCCTTGAATGCCACCAAATTGGATCGGGTATTTGCAAAACCCTTTGTCTGTAATCTCAGTGGCCATCGTGATGGTGTCTCCTGCTTTGGCAAGCATCCGAAAATGCTCTCGACGCTTGCGACTGGTGCCTATGATGGCGAGGTGCGCATCTGGGACTTGGCCAATCGTTGCAGTTCACGTAATTTTGTTGCCCACGATGGGTTTGTGCGTGGCATAGCCTATGCCAGAAATGGTGAACGTTTCCTCACCGTGGGCGATGACAAGACCATCAAGGTTTGGAAATCCGAGAGTCCAGAAGTTGGCGAAGATGAGGAGCCAGTGAATACCATACTGAGTCGCTATATTCTCCATGGCATTGCTCACAATCGAAAGGATAATCATTTCGCGACATGCGGCGAAGTCTGTGCCATTTGGGATGAGAAGCACAATGATCCGCTGAAGACATTGAAATGGGGTGTCGACACATTGCATACGATTTCATACAATCCAGTAGAGACTAATGTACTGGCATGTTGTGCCAGCGATCGTAGTATCATACTATACGATCAGCGTGAAGCACAACCCCTGCGCAAGGTTGTCCTGACCATGAAGAGTAATAAACTAGCCTGGAATCCCATGGAGGCATTCAACTTTACAGTGGCCAATGAGGATTGCAAGTAGGTGACTGTTGTACGGCTTTTCTGTTCCATTCTGTAATTCTCATTAATTGCCGTTGCAGCCTCTACACCTTTGACACTAGGAAACTACACACACCTCTTAAGGTGCATTTCGATCATGTGTCGGCTGTTACCGATGTGGACTATTCACCGACTGGCAAAGAGTTCGTTACAGCCAGCTATGACAAGACTATACGCATCTATCAGGCACATCAGAGTCATTCGCGTGATATTTATCACACGAAACGGATGCAACATGTTGTATGCATATCATGGTCTTTGGATAATCGCTACATCTTCTCTGGATCCGATGAAATGAATGTACGCATGTGGAAGGCGAATGCATCCGAGAAATTGGGTGTCATACGTCCACGTGAGAGGGCGAACTTCAATTATCAAGAAGCATTAAAAACCAAATATGCAGCACATCCGCAAATTAAACGCATTGCCCGGCATCGTCAAGTGCCGCGTCATGTCCTCAATGCCCAACGCAAAATGCGTGTGGTCAAGGAGAAGGATCAAATCAAGGAGGCCAACGTGCGTAAGCACTCCAAGAAGGGCACAGTCCCGCATGTCAGTGAGAAGAAGAAGCACATCATTAAGGAGGAAGTTTAGATTGATAAGAAAATAATGATTTTTTTAAGATAAAATAAGATTAATAGAATAAAGTAAAAAAACAAACTCTTGCAGAGGGTTTTGAAATTAATCAAACCTTTTTTTTAAAGCAGAATAGGAGACTTTTCTCAGCCCATAAAGGACGAATTGTTGAACATTTCAGGTTGAACCCATTCAGAGCCGAACTTAAATGGCTCCACACAGAATGGTCATAAAATGTTGCCTATGGAGAGCTTCTATTAAAAAGAGTTTGCAATGTTTTTTCCACTTTAAAGTCATTTCGCTATCCAAAACTGTGTAGCAAATATTTCATATTGATGTCCTTGAAGGCGATTCTATAAGGTCTATAAGTCCTAGATTGTTTCTTCCTTCGCAACCTGCATCATGATTTAAATGAAAATCAGTTTAATATAGAGCTAGGAATGTATTTCAAAATTTTCGCCTTTTTAAGACTGTTTGCTATCTAAGTTTTTTGTATGCATTGATTAGATATTAATAGTAAGAGATTAAGTTGCAAAAAAAGAATGACGTATTTTTAGTTTTAAATGTAGTGATAATTGAAAACAAGTATTTCTTGAAATAATTGATATATTGATAACCTACTGATGTGATAGCAACACCTAATATATATACTTATATATTTTCTTTTACTTGGTTGAAGATTTAAATAAAGCTGAGTTAGTTGAAAAGATATGTGCTATGTGTAGTATCCCCACATAATTGTGAAATTTGAAAGCTAAAGCTTTCGATAATTGTGGTTTGGGGGGCAAGTGTTATCGATAACACGATAAGACACTCTATTAAAAACCTGAGAATTTTTTTTTATAAAAGATGGACAGCACTTTGTGAAACATTCTGTTAACATAGTTTGCTTTAGCTTTACATTTGTTTGGTCGTTAAGTTTATTTTTTTCATTATATTCTTTGGATTTTTTTTGTATGTTTGTTCGTTGTTGAGTTGAGTTTTTGTTATTTAGGATAAAAAAAGCCGTTGCCGCGATCAACCCAAAGCAGACACAAACCGTTAACTCCACCACCAACCACCAGTCAGATAAGCAGCGCACCGCCATTGAACCTCTTCTCATTTGGGCCCGAAGGCAGACACACACACATTCCCTAGCAGGAAAACAAGTTCGAACATTATAATATATACATAAACAAAATGGATGCACTGGGCGATATATTGGCACCTTACAGTCCGCTAATAGCTAAAATAGCCGGCACAATAACTACCCTACAATTTCTATCTGGAGTGGCCCTGCTCAATGATATACGCAAGAAGGGAAGCAGCGATGTCTATCCCGTTGGTCCATTTCTTGGTGGTATTGTTTTGTAAGTAGAATTTTGTCTATTTTTACGGTTCACTAATCCCACACACACACACACACACACACTCAGACTCATAGAAAGAGAGAACATTACATTTGAATCTGTGTGAAAATTGATTAAATTTCGTTTTTGTTTTTTTTTTGAATTGTAGCCATGACACTGACGCATTCAAGGTCGATGGTAATTGCCATCGACGACTTCTCTCAAATCATTCTCTCCATCTCATTGCAAATTATATAAAACAAGAATAAAACGAATTTAGTTTTATATATTCTTTATTATATGGAATCAAGATTATCTATATGTATATATGTAGGTACAGTGGTTAACTCTGATGACAGTGTTAACCTTGGTCCAAAAAACCAAGTTTCTAGTTAATTTTTGATTGTAGTAATTCTCACGTTGTCTTATCGACATTAAGTCCCTGCTAACACGTAGTTCTTATCGGACTACGACGAGAGAGAAGTGTATTCTTTTAGAGTATATTGTATTAACTATGCTTGTCGGCTATAACAAATGCCAGATGGGAGAGTCTAATGTCAATCTAAATTATGGACAATCCCTCCATACTGTCCACGTGTCTCAGAGTTGGGCAAACGGCATGTATATTAATTAATCAACAGATAAAACAATTTCATTTAAATTCTATGGCAATTTCATCACTTTCTCCATTCACAAAGTTATGCTATCGAATTCTTATCTATTGTGGATTTTCAATACACTGATAGATGGGATTGAATCGTATATGTACATATATGTATGTACATTCATATTAACATTCATTATCTGTTTATTACGTGGACATACTTAAAATTGTTTATCAAAATGATGACTAGGCAAGCGCCATGAAATGCAAAAC
The DNA here is from genome assembly GCA_018152135.1 of Drosophila paulistorum. Lineage (NCBI taxonomy): Eukaryota > Metazoa > Arthropoda > Insecta > Diptera > Drosophilidae > Drosophila > Drosophila paulistorum. The sequence continues at coordinate 21,914,150 of JAECXG010000690.1, forward strand.
TACATACAATAATAATCATAATTGGTAGAACGAAACGCAGCTGGTCAATCCCAAAACCCGTTTGAGTCAGAATGAATGTATGGTTTCCATGGAAAATGTGCATGTTAATGATCTAAATTGCTTAGCTCTGAATGTTGATGAATCCAAGAGGTATTCAGAGGAATATCCCATGCCTTTTCCCTTTACATTCACCTTAATTCATAAAGTTCACCCAACTAAATGCAATGTTAACCCTTTTTGGACCACTGTTCGACCTTTCGAATAGCAAGTTTCAATCAAAGGGGAGAAGTATATAGTTGGTTACACAAAAATTACAATGAATAAACCTTCAAATCCAGTTTTCGAACCAGTTCCAGTCCCAAACTAAAACCAAAATGGATTAACAAAAGAATCTAAAGACATACAAGCTATATGTACATATATATACGAATTGTCATCAATCTGAATAACATTTTCGTTTCTTTTCAGGACTGTTCTCAGTTTGAAACTGGCCTATATTATGAATGATGCTGCCATGATCAATACCAATTTGATTGGTTTGCTTATTAATTTTGTATTCCTTGGCGGTTTCTATTACTACGCTTCAAGTGGTAGCCGTACAAAGATTTGGAAACAAATCGCCTATTCCGCCATATTCATTCTGCTTGTGATTGCCTATGCCAACTTTGAGGATCCCAAAGAGATTGAATTCCGTTTGGGTATGCTAATTACTGGCATTCTGGTCTGGCTAGTTGGTTCGCCGCTATTGCATCTGCCAAAAATAATCGAGAAGAAGAGCACTGAAGGCATGCCCTTCCCCATCATTCTGTCTGGTAATATAGTGGCCTGTTCCTGGATGCTCTATGCGATTTCCATTAAAAATACAGCAATGGTGGTAAGTAAACCAAACTGGCCTGCATTTTTGTAGCATAGTTTAGGGAGTCGCTTGATTTGTTGCGTATAAGTAAATGTTGGCTTAGTTAACAGTCTACTAACTATTATTTTTGCTTATTTTAGTTGCAAAATCTGCTAATGTTGGTCCTGGGCGGCGTTCAACTGTTCATGTTTGTCCTTTATCCCAGCACACCGGCTACAAAGAAGTCGGACACCAAAAAGGAAGCCAAAAAAGATAACTAAAAATAGCAAAAGATCAACTTAGTTAGGATTTAAAGCTTAAACAACAACAGCAACAACAGAAACTAACAAACTATTTTTCTATATAGGACAATACTTTTTCCTTAATTTTTGTTTTTTTTTTTTAAGAGCTAAGTCTTGCATGAGTGAGGGGGGGATTGACCCCGTTTTGGCTAACTTGTTATTAATTAAAAAAAAAAAGCAACAAACACTATTTGCAATTTTTGACAATAATTCAAATCTTCCAGTAATAATCGCAAATATAAGTAATAAAAAAAAGATATATATATATATATTTCTAGTTATAAATGTTACAATAAAAATTGCATTTTTATTGGTGTCGTGGATTTTCGCAATTCCGAACACATAGGGCCAGGTGAAGAGTAGTTAGTCCTCTGACACTGTGGAATTGTAATGGGCGCCCAATTGATAGATGTAGCGATGATAGCATATGACCAAAGGAGCACCGCCAAACTCTTGGCCGAGTAGAGTTGGTGAACCCTCCGCTTGAATGACTTCGATGGGGACTTGCAAGAGCGACGATATGGCCTTCAGTTCAATGTGTCCGCCCCAGGCATGGGTTTTGGCAATGTCCACACAATATTGTTCGAACTGGTCATCGGTGAGTAGATCACCCGTGTCCGGATGAGTCATGTATGGCAGTAGGCTCTCCTTATGGGCCCTCACATAGTTGGATGTCTCCTGGCGCAACTCCTGTACACTGTGTCCGGGCAGGGCATTCACAAGAAGTTGATGACGCACTGCATGGTACAGGCAATCGCCGTCAGACGCTATATTGTGAATGGTCAATCGACGAGCTTTCAATTTATCCGTGATCTGTTGCAGTTCTATGAATTTGGGGGATGGCTTATTGGCTGCTTGTTGCAGCTCCACTCGAATCTCCTCCTCACGCTTACGTGCCTCGTTGGCCTTCTTGTTGCGACGCTTTTGAGCCTTAGATAAACGCTGACCATTTTCCGGTTCTTCCTCGCCGGCGTCTTCCTCTTCCTCATGGACCGGGTCATCTTTGCCGTTTGCCGCTGCTGTCACTGGCTGCCCTGGAGCTGATGGTTGTTCTTTAATGGCTACGTGCTGCGCCTCTGCCGCCTTTAGTTCGGCTTTCTGGCGCTCTTCTAATTCTCCCTCCAGACGGGCCATCTCCTCGAGAAATTCCTTTCGTTTATTCTTATTGTTTTTGGGTGCATTTTTCTTCATTGCCTGAAGTTTGGCCTGCAGCTCCTTACGCTCCCGGCGATGTCGACTGGCCACATCCTCCAGGCTAATCTCAGCCAGCTGAGATTCTAATTCGTTAATGGCGCCACCTTCTTTTGCCATTTTAATTTTAATAATCTAATTTTCTAGTTTTTGATTTTTCTTTTTTTTTTGAGATGACAGCAACTAGACAGTTGGCCGTTTGGAAATAATCGATAGAACTTTTTAGTACAAAACTCGATAGTTGTGTCCGTGTTATCGATAAGCTGTTAGATCATGTTGGCGCGCAAACGAAATTCGATTTGAATTTGAATACAAGAATGTAACGTTGAAAAGATGAAAGTATTGAGCTGAACAAAGAAAGAAAGCCAACAAGAGAACAAACAACTACCTGCTACGACCTTACGCTGAACAAATGAAGAAAATATGATAATGAGCACAATAAAAAAGGCAAAAACGAAAGGGACAAAGAAAGCGAATAATTATAATTTAAGCCTTTTAAATAAATTAGAAAATGTGGTAAAAATTAAAAATGACAAAATTATATAAAGACAAAATAAATAAGTTATAAAGATCAAGACAAAGATTTGACCAAGAACCACATATGATTAGGGTAAAGATAATGCAGAGAGATAATAGATAAGGCTACAAGTTTGTAAAAACAATGCAGACAGAAGATGAAAATAACAAGCGGATAAAACAAAAGCGAGAATCCAAATCATGGAACAAAAGTTGACTAGAAATGCTTTAAACTGGCAAACAAACTAATTCACAATGTGATTACAATGTGCAACAGTTGAATAAACGAACAATAAAAAGCATAAGACAAAAAGGAATGAAAATCAATAAACAGAATCATTTTCAAGACAAATCCGTAGTACCTACATTGTTTAATATTTTGCTATTTTGCAACAGGTAATCTAATCAATAATTTTCATCAGTTTAGGCAGTCAAAACAACGCCCCTCCTCTCCCCATAGGACACACCCATTCCCAAATAGACAAACACCTCTAACGAAACCCTTTATCAATTTATTTACTGCTTAGATTACCGCCGAACGTAAAACGGAAACAAGTCTCTAGAGTCCGACTTGAAGGTGGGCCATTTAAAATCTTGTCTAATATAATACAAACAAAACAAAACTATACGAAGTCTTTTGGGTCTGTCTGTCACTCGGCTGGCATGCGCTTGGGGGGAGGAGATAATCTTTCATTGCATTGCAGCCTCATTCCTAGCAGCCTTTGGGCCCGTCTGCCTGCCTGGACACGCTGAAAACAAATGTTTCTACTAATCTTTCGTATTAAACTCTAATTGATAATAATATAATCGGTAGACTAATACAACTTACTATATAGTCTATATATGCATGGCGGATTTTAGTTTTTTTTAGCAACGTGTGCAATTGTCAAGATGCACGGCGCCAATCTCATTTTGGTCGGGGAAACTTCGGGGGATTTTCTGAACCCCCTGTTAGACCTTAGAGCTGATAGAAGACGGGGTTGCTGATTATCAGCCTTGATAAGGGATTAGTTAAGACCCCGAGAGATGGGAACCTTTGTCGTCTTGCATGAATGTTTCTAAAAATAATTGCGGATTTGGTGAAAAATGATTAAAAATAGCTATAAATGAACTGATAACTGAACCCTATCGATCAAGTCAATCAGCTGTTAATCAAAAACAAAAAAAAACCTATTTGTTGCATTTAAATAAGCAAAGTCAAGGTCTTTGAAGGCTCAGAGAAGACTCGTTCTAAACTCATTAGCTGACAAATATAATATATACCTACCTACCTACCTCTATATGTAATAAAATATATACCTTATCGTAACTGAAAAGAAACAACAACAGATTAACGAAAAAAGCAATCGAAACAAATTTGAATTTGGAATTTATAAATAAATGAATAAATATTAAACAATTTTTAAATGCGCTTTAAACAAAACACTTGGTAATGTGCACATTTCAAGTGTGAGGAGGTCACCAAGATATGTCAAAGTTTATCGTTAAATTACCTCTCTACATACAACAACAGATTGAAGATTGCCAAGAAACATCTGAGTCAACAAAGAAACTCTCCTATCATCAATTCATTCAGAGAACCAAAAAAACCAAAAGAAAACAAAAGAAACCCCAAATAAAAGAAATATGCCCATTAATGATATTTTATACTAAGCATGTGTTTGTTACAGATAATGAAAGAGACTATATAATGGTAGGTAGGTACACATAGAGATACAAATATACACATATATATGGGTAGATAGGTAGGCTGGCTCTTTGGGAGGCTTGTCTATAATATGTAAAAGCAAAAAGAACAATGATAAAGCCAAATAGAAATTTAAACAACAACAAAATCCTCCGTTTAAATGGAATTGAAAATGTTTCTTTAGCTTTCCACTTTCCATATTTTCTTTGAAATTAGTTAGGCATTTTAGATTCATAAGTAGCTTGTATTCAAATTTAAATAACTAACAAAAAAAACAAAGATTGTATTATTTTTGTGGAAAACTAATCGAAACGTTAGTAAAACGTTTTGATTTATGAACATTTTCAGAAACATAAAGTCGGAAACAAATTCCATCCATATATTGTACATAGTGAATCTTTAGTCAAATTTATGGCCTTCTTTTTGGGACTTACATTTTCTTCTTAGCCTGTATTTAGTAAAATTATTCTCGAATTTGTTATTAATCTAGAAATATTGCTGAATTTAAATGAAATTTTATATAATTTGTTTTCCAGGGTCGGACTTAGAGTGTAGTACGGGACGTCTAGACACTTAGAGACTTGTGGCGGATATGGACCAAGAGATCCAAGTTATATATATATATCTAAAATCTAAATAAAGTCTGCTCAAATATTATCATTTCTTAACTTTCCTTTGTTTTTGTTTTTTGGCTTTAATCGACATTTCTAAAGACTCCTAATTTCCCCTCCCCTAAATCTGTCCCTGTGAACAATGCATTGAAAGTTAATTTTTTTTTAATTTATCGCTTAAGTTTCTTAAGTGTGATAAAAATTGTTCACAAATTATAATTCTCATCTTGTTAAGCCAAAAAGCTGCTCAAGGTCATTACACATATGTACGACCTTGTGACCTTTGTTGGCTTTTGAGTAGCTATTTTCACCTAATTAGACTTTAGACATGTCCTTAGGATAGGAAATAGCGAACTTTTGATGAAAGTCACTGTTTTCCACCGATCGTTCCTATGAGAGCTATATGATATAGTTACCCGATCTTTAAACAAATTTGACATGGTCGTTTATAGGTGTAATAGACTGACCAATATTAAATTTCATTGCAATCTCTGTTCGTGACTTTGCCGTTTGTATGGGAGCTATATGATATAGTGGTCCGATCCGGGTGAATGTGAGATGTACAAGGAGAAGTTTGCGTTGATCCAGACGGACCGACGGACGGACATTCCCACAACTGTTTCAACTCGTCTCGTCGTGCTGATCAAGAATATATGTATGTATATACTTAATATATATCATACTTAATATATATATACCCTTTTTGCAAGGGTATACAAATCTTAAATCTAAATATCAAATATATTTCATCCAATTCGGTATTTTTAAGGAACCATCTAACTATTAAGTAGCAGTAGTGTTCCTCTTGAGGTATACATATATGAATATTTCAATTACAATGAAAATTTGAATGAATTGTTGAGTTTTGCATATGCCTTGCCGATTAATATATCATTCGCAGTTGGCGTGTAGTGAAATTTCATTCTTGGAAAGCGGAAAACTACCATCGTTCTCCGTCGGCATTGCGGGCCATAAAGTAAAATAAATAATTCAAAAACAAAAAAAAAAAACACATACACACACGCGTCTCGTCTGGGTCTGGGGCTGGAAACCGGGGGCTACGCAAAAAATACAGCAACAGAAGGAAAAAACTGATGAAATCAGCAGAGGGAACCATGTCAGACGCAGCATTAAATCGACGGGCGCCAAAAAATAAAACAAAACAACATAGATCACCTTTTTTTTCCTCTAGTGATTGAAAAAAGTGTTTAATTTTAGCAGCACGGCGTGCGACATGATGTCTTATCAATGCAATCCGTGCGCCGTCGACCTCCTACTACTCCTCACCCCCAGCCCCAGCATTCCCCTCCCACTCTAAGTAGAGACTCCCCCTTGGGGCCAGACAAACGAGAGACAACTGAGAGCTGATAAACTGCGCAGCATAAACTACAAAATGAAATATCATAAATATAGAACTAGTTTGGGGGTTTTATTTTTGGGGTTCTTCTCTTCCCTCTCTCTCTCTCGCTCTTTTCGATTTTGTGTGATGCCATAACTGACCTAGAGCACCTGATCGAAGCGTGATCAACTAAACTAAACCAAATATTTAGTTGACATTTTATTTCTTTCTTGCTACTTTTATTTTTTTCTTTTTTGGCAAACAAAACGAACGTATTGGCAAAGAGGAAACGATCGAAAAGGCAAACAAGCAAAACAAACTAAAAGTTAATTGAAAGATATATAGACTATATCTTTCCGAAACTAGTATAGGCCAATAACTTAAGGGTCAATGTAAAGGCAATTGATCAACAATCGCGCGAGTAATTTTCCACTGCAAGCATTAATTATGCGATTTATTATGCAAATCTCAATCGATGTGTCTATTTACAGACTTAAAACAGAAGCTAAAAGCCAGAGAGAGAAGCAGTCCGAGGTCTCCGACTACGATCACTCACCGATCACTGATCACGTTTTCAACTTGTGCCCTGCTGCCTGCCACACCACACCACATCACAGAGAAACAGAGAAAGAGATAGAGAGAGTGTGTGTGTGTGATAGGCTACACTATAGTTTGAATAACTGTTTCATTGACATCGGGCCAGACGGTCGTCTGATATCTGTCTACTGATAACCAGCAAAACAAAAAAAAACTAGAGAACTTCCATAAATCTCTTAATTATTCCCATGTTAATCACCAAACAAATATTTGAGCCTTCCTTTTTTGTAGTTTGGACTTCATGTACTTACCTAAAAATAAACTCCAGGCGCGTGTAGCAAACCAGACGCCAGTGTCGAGTGTTTACTGTGGCCTAATGCATATTTGAGTTTACACATTTTGTAATACCTTTTCCCAAAGAGACGAATACCCTTTCCCATTAGGTGAGGCATATGTGCTAGAGAAGTCCAAAGTTCTCTTGAATCGTAGAATTTTAGCTAGAAATCTTTCGTTTTCGGGGAACGCCCCAAGAACACCTTTTCAAAAGTTCAAGGACCTTCAGCTTAATGAATCTAAGTTGGCTTTCCTTAAGCTTAAAACATCTTCGATCCTAGAGGTTCCATTTATTTTAATAAGTGGTTCTATAAATTCCCTTCCCAACTTAGCTATTCTTTAGCCCAAGAGTTTATTTTTTAGAAAAATTGTTTTAGATGGAAAAATTTTAGATATTGACACTAAAATTACTATACTTTCTATAAAAATGTAAAGTAGTAGTATTCAAAATTGGTATAAGATTTTGTTTTAAATGAACTGATCGAAAAAGTTAAAGTTACTTTTAAATATGAATATGATTATTTTTTAAATACTTTCAAAGATCATGGCCAATCAGAATCATGTTCTTTAAACTTTAAAGTAATTTTATTTATTTTTTTTATTTTTTTACATTTTTGAATTTCGTTTTAGCTAGCTTTAAACCAAATATAATAATCAAGGGTATATATAAAGATTCGAAAATAAAGATGTTCGTAGAAAAGATCAGTTGAAATATGCTTTTTAAATATAATTTTTGGAAGATAGTTGTTTCGTGGGCTGCAATTCGAAAATCGGTTGGGGCATTCAAGAGTTCTCTCCTAACAAATAATCGTTCTTGGTAGAGTATATAAAATGTGTCATATAATTTGAAAATGGGTCCGGCCCACTGCTTTTTTGTGTGAGGTAATTAGCAAGTGTGATGATGCCTGCCTTCTGTGAGAGGCTCGCATAAATGTTTGCTTTGAAAATTTAGTTGATGCGAAACGTTTACATTCAATATTTGGGTAAAAGAAGAAAGAAATAAAGTTAGTGATATCTCCTTTAAATTGAAGAATTATGTTAATGGAGTTGTGTGTTGTATATATATTTAGGATGCTTTCCGATTTCTTTTATTTATGAATTATGCAAATGATATTTTATCGGCCAACACTAATGCAATTTACAATCTCTTAATTAGCGAGCGAGTTTGCGATTATAGAAAAAGATCGGGTTTTGATTATTTTCGCTTGGTGCATAATATCATCAGGTGATCTTAATGTGTGTGGGGGGAGGCTAAAATGATCATGTCAGTGCTTAATTTGTTGAGACTTTTGTTGTTGTCTAATTGATTTTTATTAACCTTTTTGCTACTTGTCTTCCACTTTTATCTATAAAATGTTAAAGCTTTTTCTCTTGGTGTGCCAAATCCTATGCCAAATTTTGCTCCCCCTTGCTGCTCTTTTGGGTAAAATTTTGATTAATCAACAGTTTTGCCCCCGCACCGCAAATCTCGTCAAACTAAACAACATATTGGCACCATTGGCTGGTTAAAGACAGAAAAAAAGACTCTAAAAATAAACGAAAAACAAAAAAGGAAACGAAAGAAATCACAACGGAGGAGACCTAGCTAAACGATTCCGCCTTTCTTTCGAACGGGTAGTTCAAGTTCCGGTTTATGCAAAAGCAAAAACAAAACAAAAAAACTCGATACATACATGAATAAATGTTTTAACTGCATTTGCCATTCAATGTTAAATGCGTGCAATGCACTGCCAAAGATACAAAATGTATCTGTGAGATGCAATCGAATAGTTTAAGATGTACCTTGTACGAGTCGCAAAACTCTTTAGATTGTCAAACTGTACCTTTTCTGTATTTGAATTTTCGATTAATTTGTCATGTGATTTTGATTTCTAGACATGGAAACCTAATTGAATTAACATTGTCATGGCAAGGTCATTCAGTCAGTCAGTCAGTCAGTCTCATGATTCTGATGCTCAAATTTCTACTAAAGAACACAAATAGTGGACTAGGTTAATGAACTACAAGCATACACAATTTGTGCAAGATATTCCTTACAGTCGGCAAAGTTTTTGTTTATTTTCATTTCTGCTGAAACACATTTTGCCTCTTTATTTACGTAAGGAATTCCAATTGCAACAAAAAAAGTGTGGCTGCATATTTTAAAGCTATAAAATCAGCAAGCAGACAATAAAAGAATACTTAGAAATCGAGTTTGCAATTCGTAAGGATAATTTTAGAATTTGGGGAAAAAATGAAACAAACTAACAAAATGAGACAACTTTCTACATTAACTCTATAACACAGAAAAAAGTGTGGCTGCATATTTTGAAAGGATCTACATAATGTGAAAAAAGTGTGGCTGCATATTTGGAAAGGATCTACATAATGTGAAAAAAGTGTGGCTGCATATTTGGAATTTCGCTTCTGCTATAGCAAAAAAGTTAGTCTGTATACACTATCCTCGGGTGCTCTAACTACATAATATATAATTATTATTTAATTTGTATAGCATGACATTCCAATGCATTCCAAACTCTCTTATCTAAACTCCAAGCCCAGTGAGATATTGTGTTTTTCCTATAAATTCGCCAAGTAATCCCCCACTTAATTATGAAATGTTCGCAAATCTCGTAAGCCTCAACTGGGTCACCTTTTGGCTTATCAATGCATATATAAAATTAAAAAAAAAAACCATCCACACACACAAACAAACAGTGATTATTACCTTCAATATGTTTGTATATAATATATACGTACCCATTTATAAAAATATAACTACATGAAACTGATTATCTCTTCTGAAAATGCATTGAAAAAATTTTCCACCCCAACCTGCGTAGTATATGCAATACCTATAGACAAAAAAAGATCAAGAGATCGAGAGGTTTATCACCCCACACCGCCTGCTGCATTGGCTAGCAAATTAATATTATTATTTAGCACTTTAGTTTAGTAGTAAACCATGACGTCAATCGAAAAACAAACAAAAAAACGTTGTAATTTGTAAACCTTTTGATTGACAGGACATGTTTATAAATTTTGCCAAGCCCTTTCAACAAAAAACTGCATACAAAACCACGTGCTCCGAGAATCCTTGAGAAGGTTAACATTTTATTGATAAGAATTTTCCGTTTTAAAGGCTATTTCTAGTTTTATTTATATTTTGGGGTCGTAGACCCATTTGCAGGTGCTTGGCAGATGTTTTTTGTCATTACTTAACTGATTTTTGCAACACCCACTAAAAACTAATCAGCTGCAATTATTCTTCTAAAAACAAAGCAATTAAGCAAATGGCTAAACTTATCTTACTGAAACATAAAAACAAAAAAGAATGAATAAAAGATAAATGATTAATACACTTTTATCCCCCCTGAGAGTTGTTTCCAAGTGTTTAACATTAAATCATTGGATTTGTGTATTAGTCGCGCGACTCTATCTAAGAATACTTGTTGCCTGACCATCTCCTTCACACCCTCCCTCCATAGTGTGTGTCTGTGTGTGTGTGCGTGTTAAGTTCAATGACTAAATTTAAACGTGATTTCTTGTTGTTGGGCAGCAGCTTCTTAAATACTTTTGGACTATATTTAATCAGCTTTTGGTTCTCTGCCTCTTATCAGTCCTTATGTATGTACATACAGTGCCTGGCCTAGTTTTTGGTGTATATTTATTTATACATTTTTTTGTTCATTTTTATTTTTTGGACAGAGATGTTGGTGAGATGTATGGGTAAGGCCATCTTTCTTTCCAATCAAAATTCAAATTAATTGACCTAGAATCAATCAAAGAAATAACTGAAAACTGTTAACTGAAGGCGAAGACTATGTATTCCAGTTGCTTAACAACTTTTCCAGTGATCAAAATTCATGGAAATGTTGAAAATCTTTGCCTCAAAAGACCCTTTTCAATGCGTTTTGTCGTTGAAAATTGATTTTCTTTACCCACTGCCCACATGATAACCAATTTCTACTCTACCCAAATGCATCAACTGGAATGGAAACAGTGGCGTAGCATCACAAGGGGTCGAGACTTATTTACAATCTCTGCATTTCGAAGTCGAATATTTTTCTCTACAGCCCTGAGACAAAAACAAGAAAATGAAAACTGTCGTCGGAATATCTAATTTGTGGCCCACGTTGCATGCGTGCGTGCCTAACTGACATTCACTCATGGCGGTCCTCCTCCTAATAGAGGGTAGAGGGAAGCGGTCTCTCTCTCTCTCAGTCTCTTTCTCCCTCTTTTTCTCTTTCATAGTTATGCGTGACTGTGTTTTTTATCTTTAAAATGATAGTGCAAGTCTATGTGAAGGGGCTCACGATTTTCTTGACAATACTTACTTGCTTCATTCAGTCATTCATTCAAGTGTTTCGATAGCCATTCAACTTGCAACTTGTGTAAGAGACTTTCTTTCAGCATCTCTATGTATGGGTACATATGAACATAAGACCGGCCGGCTTCTAGTTTGTTGGTGATCGTCATCATCATCCAGATTGTCGTCGTGGCCAAGCCGGTTTCGGTTTCTCAATCTTGAAAGGCGGTTACTTGAGTGGCTTGGCTTGGCTGGCTGGCTGGCTGGACTGGCTTGTTGCATTTGCATTGTTGTTGCACTGTGACAAGAGCCACTATAAACTGGAGAGTCTCTCTCCCTCTCTCTCCCTCTCTCTCTCTCTCTCTCTCTTTCTCTTTGCCAAAAGATGACCATCGCTTAGGGGAAAAGAGTCTACTTTGGGATGCACTTGTAAATTTTTTGTGTATTGCACTTGCCACTGCCACAGCCAACAGTAACAGGCAACAACAATGTCTTCGGTCTATTTTCTGCTTTGATTTCTTTTTTCTTTTTTAGGATTTAATGTATGGAAATTATAATTGCACTCGGTGAGTGAGCCAGCGAGCGGATGTTGTGGGCAATTTACAATTTTTAACTTGGCTTCCACATGCGGGCGACTTTCCATTTTGAGGGGTGTCACACACTCTTGTCAAATAAATATATCTACATACAAAGAAATATCAAGGGAAATTGAAAAATCTCATCAAATGCCAACAGAAAATGGAAAACAGTTCTCGATTAATCAAAGGAAGTTCCAGGGAAAGCCTCAAAGGAGAAGGAAATGTTAGAGAAAAGGTTTTACAAAAATTACAAATTTGTATTATAGTTTTTTTTTATTATAATTATTAGGATTATACCAATCGTATTTAATCCTATTTTCGTTTAATCCGGATAATCCAAAGTTTACATATTAAATGTAGAATAAAAGCCTAAGCAAAGCTATTCAATAATCAGTATAAATCCATTTTCAACTGAAAACCAATATGCTTCTCCATCTCCAAAGTAGGTGAAAGTAGATACATAATGTACATACATACATATGTCTATACATATTAAATACAAAAAGAAAAACAATAATAAAAACTCTCAGCTGGACAACTTTTACAGCAAAACCAAAGACTCTGGCCGAAAGTCTAATTGATTTAGAGTTGACAGGCCCCAAAAAGAAAAACATAAATTGCATAAAAGAAATGCGTAGGCTCAGGTACAAGCATACAAACAACAACAACAAAAGAAGACGACTATGCGATACTCTAACACAAGTGGAAGGATTTCTTAACTGAGAAACCCTTTTTGATCTTTTGCTTTTAAGGACATTTTAAAAACATTTGTGATGATATTTGGGAATATATATTTGTATATCCTCTCTGAATCAATGGACCCCTTCAGTACCCTAGAAAACCACTAAAAGACACTCTCAGAGATGAGGAAAAGAAAAACCAAATGGTATTTTGAATGCTGAAGCAAGGGACGGGAAATGGTGGTGGGGTGGGGTGTGCAGGAGGTAGGCAGGAGCAGTTTCGACTGCAACTGCAAAGGCTTCTTCAATAAGGAACAGCCACAAGGAAAACATCTGAGAGCAGCGAGGCGACGAGGAGGTGAGGAGGCGAGAAGGAGATTGCAATCTGATCAAACCTGATCATGTCTCCGGGGCCTGACACATCGAATTCAGATGACTTTTGTCATCCACATAGATGCGGCGCCTAAAAACTAATCTCAAAAAACAAAAATAGCAACTACAACCAACTAAAAACAGCAAAAAATTCAATATCAAATTCAAAAAAAAAACCAAAAAAAAATGCTAAATGCTAAATGCAATAAACTGCATACGATCGCATCGCGAGAGACAAGCTGGGAGAGAGAGACACCAATAGACAGCCACAGGCAGACAGACAGAGAGAGAGGGAGACAGAGAGAGCCAGTGCATTCTAGAAAAGAGAATGTGAGAGAGAGAGAGCCGGAGCCGGAGCCAACGAACGAGCGGCCACCGTGTGGTGCGTTAGTCTTGACGGCAAGTTACCTCAAAACCAGCGGTTCATTCGTCTTCGCAGTGTCGAGGCGAAAACTAATCAGGGGGAAACAGAAAAAAAATAATAATATAAAACCAAAACCGAAACGCGGCGCGGAGCGTTTTTCGTTTTCCTAACAAAACACACAAAAAAGTAATATTAATATTTATATTTTTTTTGTGCTACAAAACGAAACGCGTAAAGTTGAAAGTTTTTGATTTTGATTTTCTTTTTTGGTACAAATTTCCCAGTCGTTCGTCGTCGTCGTTCTTTTTTTTTTTTTTGGTTGCCGTCTGCTGTCTTTTTCTCTGTGTGTCTCTGTGTAAATGAAAAACCACAAAAGAAAGTAGAATTCAATTCAAAGAAAATAAAGTTCTGAAATCCATTTCATTGTCTGACGCCGCTCAAAGTAAATTCAAAGTAATTACACAAAAATTTGGCGTGCGTGATGTACATATGAAACGAAAAAGCAAAAATATCCTAAGAAATTAATATAACAAAAGTGTTAAACCAAAAAAAAAGAAAATCCAAGTTCCTTAAAAACAAAAATCCACACTAAAAACACGGAAAGCAGAGTGAAACAAGAAACAAAGCGAGAGAGAGAGAGAGAGAGAAAGGAAAGAGAGCCCAAGGAGCGCCCTAACAACTAACGGTAGGTTAGATAAGATATTTATATGGCATACTATATAAACAAATCTTCCTATTTAGTTGACACTTGACGTACGTAATAATAACGTAATAGAAACATTTATTTTGTTTATTATTCTCTACCCTACAATCGACTCTGTTTTTTTGTTGCTTTTGTGTTTTAAATACTATATATTATCTATATATATGTACATATATATATAATTTGTTTTTATTTGTGATTCTCTTTCTCAGGCCAACAAAAGTTTTCTTGTTATTAATTATCAAACAACAAAATCTCTATTCAAATCAATCAACAAAATCAATACAAAAATGATTTCACACAGTCCGCCCATATTCAGTCACAGTCCACCCGTTAGTTTTCTGGCGGACTTCATGAGCGGACATCAGCGTCAAGCATTGAAGTAAGTTCCCTTATATACCCTGTAATCACCCAACCAACCAACCCATCCAACCAATCAAACCAATCAACGCCAAACCAACTAAATCATCCTACATTTCCAAAAATGCAAATCAAATTTCTTTAATTTAACATTTATGACTTCAAATTGAGTTAAACGATTGCAATCAAGCCAAAAATCGTCTACGTATATACTTTATACACTTTATATAGTTACCTACCTACACATTTACTATATCTTGTTTCATTGTATCCGCGACACGTTCCGTTACTTTCTTTTTCGGTCCCTCTTATCATTTGATAAGTGGAAAATATTTTTTCTCATACTCATACCGACGTTTCAATTTCTCTTCAGACCACAAGCCAGACTACGTGTTGAATAAAAGAAAACAACAAAAATACAGAAAAATTTATTGCTGATTACCACAAAAACAAAAAGTACATATTCGATAAATTTTTGAAAAGGTTTTTATTGCTTCCGCTCAGTTTTACGTAATCGATAATTAAAAGCTGAGACTGTGAAATTTGAACAAATTTTCCTAGAAGAAATTGTTTATGATTTGTCCTTTAAAGTTCAACTAATCACAAGTATTAAATTAGTAAATGGAACTAGCAGAAGTTTAGTTTTCTCCAATTCGTGTTCATGTATATTATAATTTCCCAAAAAGGACTTGAAGGTTATCTCAATATACTTGTTTTTCTTCCAATCAATTGATAAACTAATCTGTTTTTAAATTAGGAAAAATATTATGAGAAATTGGCAGGATTTTAGGATCATTTCAATTTATGTTTCATGTTACAAACTATTTCTATTTCTATTAAATATCAAAAAGTTAAAAAGTCCTTTAAATGATTTCTTAGGATTCCTTTTAATAATATATTTGAAATTATTTAAAACTATTTTTGGAAGTTCTTTGTTCGTCTTTATTCTCAATTGTTAATGAAGTTACAGAAATGAACTTTAATTTATAATTGACTTGAAATGTGGAAAACTGAAATATGTAGGAACTGAAATTAACTTAATCAATAAAAACGTCAATATTACAAAACATTTTTTGTTCGTTTTTGTATACAATTGAGGAAAATGTAGGTTAGATAAACAATGAAAGCATGAATATCAATCGAATATTGAATATCAACAGACACACAATATTAACAATATAATAAAGAAGAAACACGAAAAGACACAAAACACAAAGAGGTGAAACACCTGTGCACACGTCATCGACTTGATCGTGCCACAAGGACAAACAATTAATCCTCCCACACCACCCACCCAAGCCCACTGCCATCTCTTGATACAAACGAAAATCTTTAGTCATGAAACTAGGCAAATTTTTCATGCACTAAAAATATATGTTTTGCTCTTCCCCATAATTGTTGGTTGACAACAAGCAAATACATATTCCCCAAGATCAAGGCATACAAAAATCAAAACAAAAAACCCAAAATGACTTGCCTTAAAATAGGTGAACGACTTCTACGCACCCTGCAACCTAATAGAAAGAAAGAAACAGGGAGACAGAGAGAGAGAGAGAAAGATAACAAGGACTGTAGAGGCTAGAAATCTAGAAAGTGGGTGTGGCAAACTCAAACAGACGAAGACCAGCAATGAAAAGCAAAAATTTCATAAACATTTTCAATCAAGTAACTAAACTTTCTAATATAAAGTACTTTTGGAATGTAGATTTGCAGGGTATATAGAAGAACGGAGCCATGGAAGTGACGCTGATTGTTCGAAATCGACGAAAATTTCGTTGCGCGTGTCGCTTTTCACAAAAAATTATAACAAATTGTTAGGGTTCAAAAGATCTTTTTGAGGAAACGCAAACGAGAATTTAGATCTTTAATTTGTATTGAATTCAATTCTTTGGTTTCTTTTTTTTTTACCATATTCGTAAGCAGTCATCCATTGGGTATTTGTAGGTATTTCTATTCGAGTCTAAAAATAAACCATATATAATAAGCATATTTTTGTTTTGGTATAGAGAAAAAGAGATATACAAATTGCCAAATATAATCTATCTTCAAGTCGGTGGAGAACTATTTATAAATGTTGGACTTTATCATGGTGAAAAGGAAAGAAAAACGTGAATTCCTCAAAGTTTTTACTAAACCCCCCACTCAACCTACCTCAAGTAACTTGGTCAATAGTGCGTCAATTCACTTGAAATTTGCACATGATGTACATACATACATATGAAGAATGTTAAACCCTTCAATAGAAAATTCAGGTGTCTGCTATATGCACCTGAAACTGAGCAACAAAAAGTACTATAAGAGGCGACACTTGAATTTTTAACAAGGCAGACAAATGATAACACAAAGTAAACCATTTAGCTCAAGTAAGGGAGGGAGAGCGGGGAGTTAGGTCCAGTCGAGTTGTAGTCAGCCGATGCGACGATATCATGAGTTGAACATATGTTTGGCAAGTGAATGCCTTATCAAACATTGACTTTATAGTGGTTGTAGTTGGTTGATTTATAATCCCGCAAGTCTAGCCAAAAGAGAATAATAATAATAATATGAATCAGCATTAATGGACAGTTTCCAAAAATCTATATAAATAGCTCATTGCTCTAGTGATGAAGCGATGAAGCGATGATGATGAATCACAAGTATTAAGCAAATCAATATGGTAAATAAATCGCTCGCTGTGCGCAACATTTTTGAAGGCTTATCAATAATATAAATACATAAGTACATACATACATACATATATGCAGATGTATTGGTCTTCTTGACTGTGAGAACAATGGCAAGATTATCTCATAATAAAAATAAATTGATGGCAAAAGGTTCTTATCATTTGATGCATTTGCGTTAACTGATAAAAGGCCAAAAATCAAAAAGAAAAGGAAATCTAGAGCAATCAACTGAAATGCCAGCTTCATGCTTCATATGCCATCCTCTTGCTCCCTCTCCTCCTCCTCCCCCCCTCTCATTGCAATTCACTTTAATTTACTACATACTTCTGCTTTTTCTGTTTCATTCGCACAGTTACAATGACGAAACAAATCGAGCATCACGCTATTGCCGTCCCCAAGTGATAACATTGGCCTCCAAAGCCATGGTCAATAATGCCCAAATGTCCTCCGCCAATGCCGCTGCCGCTGCCTCGGCTAAAACGGGAGCCACACCACTTGGTGTTGGCAGTCGTTCGGGACGCAGTTATCTGGAGCGTATGGCCTCGGCTCCATTATTCAATCAACAGCCAAAATCATGTCTCATACGTAAATCCTGCCTACATAAGCCAACAATATCAACAACAGATGCTTCTGATTCCATAAATGATCCCATATCCACGGATTGCGATGTCACTGATCACAGTAGCTGCACCACCAACACCAACAACACCACCAACAACAGCAACTGCAACGATGCCAATGGACTACAGAATCATCATCTTCATCAACAACATCATCAGCACCAACATCATCATGGCGAACAGTGGTAAGTCTAATCAAATTTCATCGATTGAGTAACATGAATCTACTATATCACATATATAAGTATGTTGGCTAGACCGCAAATTGAACTACATTTAGGATTTCGTGGTTAAATACAGAAAATGTTATTTCTATTGACAAAGTGAGAAAGTGAAAATGTATCTCATCTCGGCACAAAAACGGATACAGATTTTCTATTAGCAATTAACAATCTAGTATAATCCTTTATAGATCATTTACGATCACAAATCTCTAAACATTTCTCTTGGCAGTCATACAAAAGCCAAGCAAGAGAAGGAAAACATTAAATACAAACAAGACCAAAAGACGTCATTAGGGCCTAGAATATATATACAGATATGTCTATATAATATAGCCTCAGCTCACATATGTCGGCCGTTTGCTTTTTTTGGGGTTAAATAGAAAATGGAAATTGCATATAATCCACACAAAATCATAAAATAATATACTAAGATTGTGTTCTGTAGTCATCTAATTTTAAATATTTAAAGAGCTCAATGCAGTTTTTATCTAAACGAAAAGCCACAAAATAAAAACACGCCACCCTGCCTAGATATATAGTATTAATCAGATAAAACAAAATATAACCGCACAAAATATTAAGACCAAAAAAAATAAGGCGCCATTCTCCCATTTCTGATTTCGCTTTCTATATAGATGCATGCATATATACACAAACACATACCATATCCATATAGTATCTGTATCTGTATCTGTATATCGAAAGTGTTAACATTTCTTTTACTGGAATTATTATTGAGATATACATATAAGCTTTTGCACTTGCCAAATGATTGCATTTTAATGTGACATTTCTTATGGAATATATCTTTATATACATATATGTATATAATATAGAGAGACAGAGAGAGACAGAAAGATAGAGATAGAGATTTTGCATGACCATTTACGTCAAAAGGCAGAGAAAACTATTTTTGTCTAGACTTGGGCTTGAAAGGAGTATATTGCCTCAGACTAAAACAAATACCAACAAATCTCACGTAATATTACATGAACAATGTAACTCGTCAGTCAGTTGGTCTGCGGTTAACACGCCCTCCCTTTAAAATACACTGCAAGAAACACAGAAAATGAGACACCAAAGATGTGCTTTAGCTTGGAAAACATTTTTAGTCCTAACCAGCCAGGATTCAGGATTAAGTAACACAATTTCCAATTGACTAAACATCAATGATTAATATTGAAATTTCAAAAACAAGCAAAAAGAAAAAGCATTCCAAAACAACTTTCCCAATTATCCTATATATGAATATATATATGTACATTGTATGTATGTACCCACTCATTCATACGTCAAGATCGGTGGTACGTTACGGCCCGGTCACTTCAAGGCCAATGAAATATATGACTAGACATTAGCCTAGAGACGTGATCTCAAAACGAGATAGAGGAGAGGCAATATTAATGTGTTCTTCAATAATTTCTTTTTTTTCGGGTGTAAAGCAAAAATACGTATGTGTATATGTATTTCAACATTACATGCCTTGTATATAGACATTAGATTATATATGTATATATAGAAAGAGAAAGAGTCTGGGGTGCTGCTGCTGCCTCTGTTCATGCACTCATCACGTGTAAGACGCCCGGCAATTGAATTTGTGGCGCGAGATGTAAAAATGTTGGCCCACATCACATTAACGGAAAAACTTTTCAAATGTTTCGTATATAGATAGATTTTACTTTTATTAAAAGGTAAATTATATTTAGGATACAACAGAAAGTGAGACACACACAGAGAGAGAGAACGAAACGGAAAGCACCTTGTCAATAAAGAAAGCTGTCAGAAGGTTGTCAGTTTGTTGTAAAGGTCAACCGGTTGACCATCAGATGTTTAATTAAAACAAGGTCTTTTCCCCCCCTTATCCGCCTCTTTAGTTCAATACATATAAGTTTTATCTATAGCAAGTTTATTGACTTGAGGAAATTAGTTCCTCTCCCTCGACAAAAAATCTTACAATTTAGTAGCCTTGAGTAATTGGGTTGAAAAACTTTTAGCAACAAAAAGTGTTCGATGCTGTAAAGCTTTCTATATACGTATCTGTATCTCAAAAAGGTATTCGGTATTGGGGAGGTGGGGGGTGGGATACCTTACGAATAAAACTTAAAACTTGTTTCGCTTCCCGTTTGTTTGTTTCGTTAACCATAAAAGTGCATTGCATATTAAACACTTAATATTTATAGCCTTCAAACCGGACCCCAAAAAAAAAAGTGTAAAATGAAAATACATTTTAAATGCAATTCACACAAAAAACAAAAAAAAATTAATATATACAAAAAAGCCCGAAAGAAATGAAATGACAACTTAAAGTAAGTTGAAAACTCGTTTTGATTTTTTCCATCTTTTTATTTTTGTGGCCTAAATGTAAATATCTGAGAGTGTGTGAACTCTTTCCAATAGTTGACACGTTGCAGGAACAGCCAAGAGACCAGACTTCAGACCAGTCTGTGGTCTCTTTTAAGGCCCACACTTGCGGGCAAACCGAAAACCTGTTAAAGAAAATGCATCTAGTCGGTAGATAGAGGTGGCTAGCTAGGTAGATGGGTGTAGGTAGCCAGCCAGCTAGGTAGGTAGGTAGGTTGGAGAGAGCATGCCTTCAATGCGTGATCGTTGTCGTCGTCGTCGTCGTCGTCGTCGTCGTCGTCTACATTGCGATTGTCGTTAGCCGGGTGGTGGTGGTGCGATCGCCAGATCGGCGGATCCGGCGCTGTGTGTGTATATTGTTTGATAAACAGACCCAATCCACATGGCCTGGCAATACAAATTGTTGGCTATTTGTACATAGACTGATGTATGTCTAAGTGTGTCTGTGTATAGATTCTTCTCCTCCCCATCCAACCTCTTTCCCATCTTGGCATATTTGCAAATCCATTAAATGCTCTTTGCCTTTTGGCGGAAACTTTTTAGCTGAACGTATTGAAGAGTTCCATTCTTTCCATCCGATCGAGCCCCCTCTTTAGCCTCGCTCATATCAAAATCGCATTGTTAAATTTAGTCGCTATATCTTATCGTTTCTATAATGGGGTCTAGTCACAAATATCAATAATTTTATGAGCTTATTTATTATGGAATCATAAATTATGAATGATTTCTATAAAATAATGCAATATGTAAGCATAAATTCGTATTCAGTTTTGAGATGTATGATGAAATGGCAAAAGGCTTTCGCCTAAATTACCTCTAATAGTGGTATATATTTTTATATATATATTTTAAATTTAAGAAATTAAACGTTATTTGGACAAGCCAAAAGCCCTAATAATACGAACACTTTGTATATATTGGATCAATTTTGATAAGTTTAAATTATCCTTATAAAAACCAAACATTTTTATCCAAACGTTTCGTTTCTTCAAAGTCAATTAAAGCGGATTTATCCGAACATATAGTCATTTGCATCGGATAAGTCGAAAATTAGGTTCTTCAGAGTCCATTGCAATGAATTTCCTGTGTATTTTATGTTCCCAATAAGGATATCCACATTCATTTCGAGTCATCCTCATCATCATCATCATCAATTTGATTTGTTTTAGCACTTTTTTCGATATTTTTATAAGACATCTTGGTCCAACCCCATATACATACATATCTTTAAAGAGATGATCCCTATATAAGATATAAATATAAACCATATTTTATCACATCACATGTTATCGCAGCAGATCAAAATATGGGTGTGTTTTATTTACATTACTATGAAAACGAAAATGAACCAAATTTCGTGGGTGAAGATTGGTAAGACAAAAAAAAGAAGGAAAAAAAGTAGGTGTGAATTTTTACCCAAAAACAAAAATAATAAAAATTGAAAAGAAAATAAAGGCGATTTTGCCAGAATTTTTGCTTGCTTTTTTGGATACGTGTGGCTACAAAAATAGATCAATACACATTATTTTTTTCGACTTTTCCATGGGGGGGGTATTATGATAATGACGCAAACGAAAAAAAAACAACGAGTAGTCCAGAAAAAGACACACAGAGAGAGAGACAGAGAGAAAAGGCAAAGAATGTGTGGAAAATACTTGCATATTCATTTCCCTAAAGTTGACATTCAGAGTGATAATTAGCTTCCGTTTTTTGCTAAAAATGCATTGAGAACGACGCAGTTTCTAAACTAAATGCCAAAACAAAACCATAAAATACTGATCAGCATAAAAATAGAAATCCTGCCTAAGTCATTGACCAAAAAAAAAGCATAGAAAAAAGAACATGAAATTTTTCGTCTGGCGGGGGGTGGAGGAGGTCAATTTGTGGTAATGAAAAATATGCACTCAAAATATTGATAAAGCCAGGTTCAAGGTTATTTCTATATATATGTATGTGTATATATGAGAGTTTTGAAATTTAATTTCTTGAATTTATTTCTTATAGTCGCGGCCCCAAGAAACATGTGATCTTTGCCGATGATGAGGGCCTATCATTAACCGAGGTTCGCGTTATGTCAGAGCCATCAAATGTTCCACCATATTGGAGCATGAAATTTTTGGAACAAATTACCCAAGGTCTGGTTAGTCCACATCCGCCAGATCAATGGACCGTTGACTTCAAACAGCCAGCATCCGATTATCTTAGCTTTAGGTAAGATACATAAGATACATCAAATCAATGTGAATTCAATGTGAATAATTATAGACAAAAGATCGAAAAGGATTTCGTTTCGCTGGAGAATGTCATTGTCAAGGATGAGGAATCGATTGTGGTGGGCACAATAAAAGTGAAAAATATTGATTTCCAAAAGGAGATCATTGTGCGTGTCACCTGGGATGATTGGAAGAGTCAACAGGACATATTTTGTACATTTGCCCGGGCCTATGGACCGACCACATGTGCCCATGTTGTCTTCGATACATTCTCCTTTAAGATAACTCTGCCGCCATCGTCAAAACGTTTGGAATTCTGCATATGCTATCGTACCAATGATATGGAATACTGGGATAATAATGATGTGAGTTTACATATATTGATTGCATTATTTTTGTAACATTTACTAATCTCTTGTCTTCTGGTATAGGGTAAAAATTATACAATCAGCAAGCGTTCGCCATTCTATTACAATGCCTTGTCGCCCTATGATAAGGGCCAAAATCGTAACTCCAGTCAACAAATGCGTTCTACCTTAACCGATGCCTTGTCCAAGGCTCAAGAATCGAATGGCTGGAGTGCCGGTGATACAAATACACCATATTGGTAGATAAATCCAATCCAATCCCATCAACCAAGAGAGACAAAATTTTCTCATTTTGTTAGATAGACAACCCAATGAACAGAGAGAGTGTAAAGATTTGTTTTACTATATATATACATATATATTGTAAATAGGGCTGATGGCTTGATTATGGTTCAAATTCTAGAGGACTAAACTATACAAAAGAAAAACAAGATTTACACACATATAGAGCCAAAATCATAGTGATCCTTTGCATATAGCCCTGATTGTATGTATGTGCCATTTGACTTGAGGTTTTGACTACTTTTCGAACAACCCCGAGTTATTTTTTCCCCTTTACCCTCAACCCTTCTAACATTTTACCAATTTCTTTTAATTTTTTTTTTTTATTTTGTCAATGATATTTTTGTGTTTTGACCATTCGAAAGATAAATGTCTGTCTGATGTGTAAACAAAATCCTGTATACTTGTGTGATTGTCTTTGAAAATATACTATATATCTCTATATGTATAATAACTGATATTAGGTTTAAAATAACAAACAAAAACAAACAAAAAACGACAAAAAATAAAAATAAACAAACAGAAAACACTTTCTAAGGCGTGAGATCTAATCCTAGCAATCCATTGTTTCGAAATTTTCAATTCATTTAAACACAAACACACACACACACACACACAAAAAACAATTTTTAATTTTGATTTTGTTAGTTTTTAAGTACGAAACAAAAACAAGAATATTGTAACTATTATCTATTATATTTTTTTTTATGATTTGGTTTATTTGAAACGCTAAGACTGAAATGGACTTGTTATGGAAAAGAATCAAACACGCCCCCCAATAAATAAAATATAAAACAAAAAAACTAAAAACAACTATCATCACATGGAAATACTATATATTGTAGTCCATATATCCTCCCAGACTAGTAGATTTTAAGTGAAATTTGTACATAATAAAAAAGAAAAACAAAAACCGCACATATACCAGAAAATTGCCTGTTAAATACATTTATATACCTAATAAACACTTAGCCATTAGTCCTTAGAGGTTATTTAGTTAGTAAGTCTCCAATTTTCCCACACCCTCAACCCTCAACCCTCTTTCCCTTCAATTCTACGTAAAACAGCAAAAACTCTTTATCTTATACACATACAAAAAGGGAAATCAATCGCCTTTTTTTTATGATTATTTAGTTTTTAGTCAAAAAGAGGAAAGCAAAACAAAATTATGACAAAAGGAGCCATTTATTATTATATTATTATAGTGTGCTCATCTCGCTCATAATTGAATAAATATTTTTTGAAAAGAAACATTTTGTGTTGATTTATTGAAAAACTTTTTCAGAATCTATTCCGTCTGTTTAAGTACGTAAATCTCAGTGGCTATATAATCTAGAGTCATCAGATTTCTTACTTAAACTCTTGAAATATGCATGCAAATCAAGTTCAATTCAAATTTTCGACACGCCCCCTTTAGCCACCTTAATTTGAAAGAAGAAAACGATTTTCCCCTCTTGAGTTTTCCAAAAATGTTATATTTTTGGCACAAATGGATCTAGACGAAATTCTCGGGGAGGATCCAATCAAAAAATCAAGATTTTTGACTGACTAATTTCAAAAATTTTTCAATGAAGTCGCAGGACCTCTTTGGGCGTATAAGGAGCTGAAAAAAGTGGAAAATTATTCAAATTCCTAACATTTCGGTAACTTCCCTCCGGATGCAGAATTTAAAACACTTAAATATTAACTCTTATAAAGGAATTATATAGAAAGTACAAAAATAGCCTCCTTTTTTAGCCGCTACTGTAAATCCAGGGTTGCCTAATAAGTCAGCATCTTCTGAAGTTCTCTTCATGCTCTCTTGAATATGACTGAGAAAGAAATAGTGAGTGAAAGTAAGCTAGAAAGTTAAGTGGGCCACATATGATCAGCGTGGTATATAAGGACTTCAAATATGGAATAATCTGCCGCCTAGATCTGATTGTATCTATATTATTTGCCTAATCTTAGTTAATCCTAACAGTGCTTTAAATAACATCTCAAAAGTATGCTATAGAAAATCTAAATGTCCCTACAAGCTTGGCACTTTTTGATTTCCTTTGCTGTATATGATAGATCATCGCCTTCATATTTGACTTGATGGTTGTCTCTAGACATTGAACATTTGTTAGACTCTTAGATTTCTGCTTAATATGTAGAAACTTTCTTAAGCTCAAAGTTCTCTCAGTATTAATTAGCTATATACACTTCGATTTCCTATAGTTGATATTTCCATGTCGATATACAAAACAAACTGTGCTTATCAAAATGTATAAAAAAAGAATTATTAGCCATTTAAATCTTATAAGCAATTTGTTTTCAAATTGAACTTTGAACATTTACTCAATCAAAAGGTTATCGCATATGACGACTTTTTCCAAGACCCTTTACTAGGTGTATATAGATTAGGTTTGCAACGCAGATAAAGTATCACATGGAAGCCAGATCCAAAAATCTAATGCAAGTTAAAACACAATTGACAAAGTATTTTTGTTTATAATTTAATTTATTCAGAGTGCTTTGGGTGAATTTGTTTTGTTTTTTGATTTGCCTAGCGACACTTGAAATAACATAATATCATATTCGCATGTCCAACATGTATTGGGGCGGGGGCGGGGGCTGGGGGGGGGGAAAGGCAATTAGGGACGAAGGAGGAAACAACATACAATTGAACCTTGCTAAACAATTGTTTTAAATATATGTAAATGTATATAGAATAGTATATATATATATATGTGTGTGTGTGTGTGTTGTGTAGATGTAGAATAAAGCTTAAAAGTTGGAATACTTCGAACTTGAGTGTAGTTTAGTTAACATATAGAAAGAATGTTGTATCATTATTTTCCATTCAACAGAGTTTCGAGCTAAGCTGAGTGAAATCAAATGCAATTGAAGATGTATGCAGATTTGTTATATCCTGGAATGTCCACCTGACATTTAAGCAACGAAAAAATTGTAATTAGTTTAAACATGTAAGAACATTTACACTATAGCCATATATATATATATATATATAAGCACACACGCACATATATATATATATATCGACAGAGAGAAAATTATAAACATAAATTTAGAATTGACAATTGTTTTTTAAAGCCCTGTTGATGTTGTCCCACCCCACGATATAATGATCCTGCCGCCGATTGGGATTTGAATCAGCAGGCTAACTACAGCTCTCTGGCGTCTTAAACTACTAAACAGAATTGAGTTTTCCGTGGCATGGGATCTAATGGTTTTCTCTGTTCGATTAGTGTTGCTTTCCCTCCTTCTCCAGTTTGGCCTTCAGGCTAGCTGGGGCCTCTGGTGGTGGTGGGCGGGGAATGCCCAAAGCGACCTTAACACCATCATAGATGAACCATTGCAGGGCGGTGAGTGTACCAATCATAATGATACGTGGAGTCAGGCCATTCCACATGCCCATGAAGCCCAATGACTTGGCAACACCCAAGGCGCTGGCACCCTTGGTCTGATTCAATTTGGATACAACCACATCAGCGGGATGCGAGACAATGGCGCAGAAGACACCAGCAATATAACCAGCGGCAAAGGTAACAATCAGCTGCTCACCCTTGGTGCAATCGGTACGGGGCTTGGGCACAACATATCTAAATAGATAACACAAGAAAATCAATTATATAGATAAAGAACAATATGCACGTGCACGAGATTTGAAGCTCGATTCTTACATAAGTTTGATCTAACTTACTTGTACAACAGCTCCACGGTACGCTCAAAGCAGGCGAACTTCATCATGGTGTAGGGAATTTGACGCATCCACAATGGCACCAGACCCTTGTAGAAGGCATTGATACCCTCTTCCTTCAACATCTTGGGCACAGCCTCACGGAAGGTGTTGGCAAAGCCGGGAACAGTTTGAATTTTCACCTTGGCGGCTTCGAATGGAGCCAACGCAATATCAGCGAAGAATTCAGCCGAAGCTGAGGCAGCCAGATACAATGAAGTGCGGTAGAGATAGGCATTCTCCTCGCCCAAAAGGTTGGCATACTTTACCTTGAACACTTCATACAGACCGAACTTGCACAGACCCTAGAAGCAGCACACAGGGATAGATAGAAGGAGACGGTGGTGGAGGATTAGAAAAATGTAATTAGGGTTATCAGTAGACACATCACGTCAAATCTTATTATGCAATAATCTAATATTACACTCACCTGAGCAGAATAACCCAAGAGTGTGGGGAACCAGCCCTTGGCCAGACCACGAGCGCCCTCCTCAGCGACGGTGACCTTGAAGCCATGGAACAAATTCTTGTATTTAGCCTGATCGACCTGCAAGCGGCACTTGACCAAATCCAATGGCACAACAAAAGTGTGTGTGGTACCGCAGCTCAAGATGCCACCAATACCGCACAGGGCGAAATATTTATTGCTACCAAATTCACATGAATCCGTGGGTGCCACAGCGGCGGCGGCGGCAATCTCTCGTCCTTCCACTGGACTGCGATTCAGAGACAATGTCGTATTATCGCTGCCAGCGCATTCCACACGGCTGAATGGACCACGGAATGGTGAGTTCTTGGCGGATTCATAAAAATACGAGAACATCTCGGAGTTTTGTTGTTGTTGTTGTTGTCTTTCACAAGAGGAAGAGGATCAACTGCAAATAGAGAAGAGCAAAAGCAAAGTTAGATGATTAACAAGAGAGAGAGAGACTGAGAGAGAGGTGTAAGGTGCAGGGGTTGGAGGGTGGAGACTAAGTATATGTGTTAGCCATGTGCCCTAGTCTTCTAATTTAATCAGCTGAGTTTTCCTAGTTGCCGTTAACATTGCCCCGTGCATGGTCTCTCTTTCCATCTCATTCGCCTTGGCCTGGGTTCCGTTGTCGTTGTCGTCGGCGAGCTGGCTCTCTCGCTCTTGCTGGCCATTTTTCTAGGTTACATAATGACGTGCCAAACACACACACACACGCGCACACGGCAAAGGGGAAATCACCTTGCCAATTTTTTACTTACACCTACAAAATGTACGCACAATATCGAAATAGTCACAAATTATGAAATATTATAAAAGAGAAAATCTTTTACATTATCAAAAATTTTGTACGTTTCACGTGACTCTGCGTTTGATTATGAATTGAGTGTTTTTTTTTGATCGAATTCGAAGCGGCAAATTTGTTTCGATTTAAAACTCCCTTGTCAACGCCAACTGAGACTTAAAATGTCTAACTTATATTATGCTTGAGTTAATTTAGTGATTTGCAGTTTACGTATGATATAAATCAAATTGAAATAATTATGCAACTTACAAAAAAATTTGTCAGCAACAGCAACTTTTTCGCGTGCCCGTGGCGGAGAGAACTTAGCAAGTGTGCCCAGATAAACGAGGGTGTGCGAAAGTGTAAGTGTGACCAGTGAGGCCGTTTTCTATTACTCACACCCTTAGGACTATTAATCGCACCCTTAGGACTTTTACTCTTACCCTTAGGACTATTACTCGAACCCAATAAACATTCGGAAGCATGATTCCTATAAGACTGTGGGGAGTTTTGTGTTTAGGCGCGTTTTGTTTTGTTTTGGTTTTGTTTATCATATAGAAAAATATTATCTAAAAGTCCCTCGACCTATTGTACTGTATATGTACACACATATTCATTCATAGTGCGGGTTTAAAATGGATGTTACAATGAATGATGATCATTCGCCGGAGGCAAAAAAATACAAAGATCTTTCTTGGGATAATGATGAAATGGATATAGACGAGGTGTCCGCCAATGTGGATGTCATAGCAGAATCGGAAGTTGAAAGTGAAGAAACTGCATCACAGTGTAAGGTAGTGGAAGAAGACATCGCTCCATATTCGGAGTCCTCTGATCAAGCGATGAAAACAAAGATTCATGGAGAGGACAAGAAGGAAAAAGAACGCGTTACCTTTGGAACCAATAAGCTGCATTGGAAATGGAATTTGCGAGTCCTCATATCCAATTTGTATATGCACAGCGAGAGGCGTTTGCCGGGTGCCTCAGTGCCCAGATGCCTGCATAATACCAGTCAATGTGTTAGCCAACATCGCTGTGCCAAGCTGCCCGATGCACCCAATTTCATGAGTGCCCAATCCTTGAGGAACACTCTCCATGGTCAGCACTATGAAACCTTCTTGGATATTATAGAGCGAATGATTCTGCAGGACGTATATCCAGGTGAAGGTGTTCCCGATCGGCTCATTGACATGGCCATGGTAAGATACCAAGCCAATCGGATCGAATTCCTTTCTAATGAGTATATGGACTTTCTTTCAGATTCTTACTACCAAAGGCATGACCATTAATGAGCTTGCAACTGTTTATAAAAAACTTATACAGACATTTTATCTCTATGTGGATGCTTTTCCACCATGTTGGACGGCCCTGCGACCATATTATCTTAACTTGTTGGGTGTACCAAATCCAACAATGCGTGAAAAATCACCACAAAAACTGCAGTTCTATTTCGATTTACTGGAAGAGATAATACCTGAATGCAGTGATCAAGTGATGGGGGAACGAACTAAATTCTATCAGAAACATGTCTACGATTTCTCGGAGGAGGAGAATGCCGATATGTCGCAGGAGACGGCCTTTTTGCGTCATGTACAGGAATATGATTGGCGTGATAAATTGTGTTTGGATGATTTCAACACATTGGATGCCTCAGTGCGTCTGGCAAGAGTTTTCGATGTCCTGAACATGTTAACTTGGGTACTGGAAAGTGAATTCCTTTCGTGGCTAGATCACAATCGTCTACGGCAATCAAGTCCGGAGATATTCCAAGAGGATACTAAACCATTTGCTGCTCTAGTCTTTGACATGGATAGCACAATGCGTCTAAGTGATCTGATGCGTCAGCTGATGCGTTTATATGGCCAATGTGTGAACAAATCCTTATATGCGGGACGTTTAAATATACTACAGGTAATCGGTAATCGGTAATCTTTCTCCAATTACATCTTCTTTATAGTTGAATTGATTTGACTTTTGTCTATTCTTGTAGCGTTTGATATCCCTTATCATGGAGATCAGCAACACTTCAGAGATTATGTATGAGGACAATGCGGCCATCTATCCCAATTTGGGACCATTGACCAAACGGCTTATTGGTGATTTCTTTAAGATATTTAAAACAAAGAATCCCAGTCATATAAGCAAATATTTGAAGACTATTACACAACTGGATCAACCCTATGTACGCTTTGAGTTCACCGATAACTTTCTAAGTTTGTTTTACTACACCAAAGGCCTACCCTTTGGTCCGGAGAAGGTGTGCGAAGAGTTCAAATCGAGGCAATGGCTTAGATACAAATCCAAGAGAGAAATTGGCAAAGATAATCATGACGACGACGACGACGACGACGTCGACGAAGACGAAGACGATGAGCAGCTTTCACGTGAAGATTATCTTGAGATTCTGTTAAATGCCTTGAAAGACTATTGCGAATGGTTGAATTTGGCTTCGTTTTGGAAATATCTAAAAACGAAAGAGCAAGTGCCACAGCTACAGGCCAAATCCGCCAGTGCGTTGTCTACTCCCGTGGGCATAGTAACTGGGGATGTGGGCAAACTGTTCATGCTCGACGAAATGGAAAAGGAGGTCCATACCTGGAAGCGGCGCATGAACACCAAAACTTTGATTGCCAAGCCCAAAGTCAATTTGCCAGTGGCCAGAATCAATGTGGCCATCATGTGTGTACGCTATGGCGATGATGTGCGTCAATTGCGTTACCTAAGACGCTTGCTCGAGAGCGAGGTGGCCGACCAATTAGATGTCACCGATTGGCTAATATATCTGGATGATTTCCTTGGCGAAGACTCACCGCCGGAGCCAAAGAGTGCCAAGCGGACCACGTCGACAAAGTCTTCTTGGGATACTGATGCATCGGAGACGGATTAGCATTACATTACTCAAAGCAAAATCTATTGAAACCAAAAAGAAACAAAAAATTGAATCGGGCTAGCTGATCGGCTGTACATATATCCTTGCAAAAAGAAAAACCCTCGAAAACGTGGTTTATATAATGATTAGCTTCTATCATTCTCATACTATCATCTGCAATGATATGTATTCTCTATATATTTATGTAATATAAGAAAAAAGAATTGTGTTTTTCTTTGTTTTAAAACCTCTTTCTCCCCATTGAATAAGTATAAGTCCATATTTAATTTCCCATTTCTTTTTCTTTTCGTTCTTTTGTGTTTTCTTTTTTTCTTCATTTGTTCTCTTTTTGCAAATATATATTTATATATTGTTTTTCTTTTGTTTCTGTTTTATGCTTGGTTGTTGTTGGTTTGGTTGTAACTAAATACACAATTACATACACATTTACATATAAATACAGCTACTACACGGCATGTACATACATACATTCAGAAATATATATATATTTATATATATATAGATGTATATAAATTATACAATATTATCGCGTTTCAATATTTTTACGTTTTTTCTTGTTTTTTAATATTTATATTTTTAAAAGCTTTGCGCTTCTCTTGGTTTTTTTTCTTTTGTTTCTGTTCTTTCTACTAAGTTTCGTTTTTTATTTTGTCTTTGTTCATTTTATGTCTAAATTCTTGTTTATTCAGTTTTTGTTTTCACATCCAGCTAGTTGTGGTTTTTCATTTTTAAATTAGGCCACTTAAATGCTAATCTCACTACAAATCTTTTATATATATATCTATATATTTTACTTTTGTTTAAAAATATACATGAATTTTGTATTAATTTTTGTTTGTTTTCAGTTTTTCTCATAAAAAGTAGGGCAAAAAATGGTTAAAAGTAAAGAAGAGATTTGTTTTGTGTTTCTTTTCTGTTTTTTTTGGATTTGATGGGAAGATATATGGAAAAGCTTTGCTCTCTATCTTATGCGAAGAACGAAGATTCGTGAGGAAAACATAAAGGAAAAGCTATTGTTTTGTTGTTGTCTTGTATAAACTTGCAGAGGACTCAATATCTTTAAGTAACTAATAACTTATCCTAAAATATCTATATATGTATGTATATGAAAATGTTATATTTTAAAATCATTTGGATCGGATTCATTGAGAGAAATGAAACTTTTGAGAAGCTAAAACCATTAAACATCTAAAATAAAATGTTGCTGAAAGATATTTCTACTAGACATCAGATGGAACCATCTAAAATAAACCTTAGCTGGGTTATCCCAACTAGAAATCAGATCGGACTAGCTAAGTAAATCTCATGTGTTGATGCTTAATGTCACATTTACAATTTAAATTCAATTAATCTCTTAATACCTATAATTGCCAAATATATGTATATAAAAAGAAATGTGGAATCAAATGTTTTTCTTTTCCTTCTGCAAGGTTATAGAAAGTTTGGCTTGGCCAAAAATATTGACTCTGCTTACTTACTCTAGTTTAAAAACGTTTTTCTGATCAAAAAAAAAGAACACGGATGTTTAAGCCATTATTTAGAATATTTAGCTGTTAGCTTGGATTACATTTAGTTTCTGGTTTCTACAATTCTAGATGCCTTTCGTTTGTTTAATGTTTAACACTACACATTTATCAACATTTATTTCCCATATATATACATTGTTACATATATATAAGATATTGGTTTTGTCGTTCATTAACTTTAATCCTAGCCCCACCCACCCGACCCCACCTGATTTTCCAAAATTATATCGTATACATATGATGTTTGTTTACCCCCCTTCTCCTCTCTTCGTTTGTTTTGTTGTTGCGCTTTTTTCAAATCTCTATATAGGAACTTTATGCAAAATAAATGAAAAATTACAAAAATGAAACAAAATCATAAAAAGAAAAACAAAAATTGGAGAATATATATATGCACAGACACTTCATATATACATAGATATATGTATATTAGTTAATTCATTTAAAAAATTCAGTCTGCCAGGCTGTTTTGTCTGTGTCTGTGTGTGTGTTGTGCGGGAGGGGGGCGGGGGGATGCTGGTTGTGGTTTTTGTAACAAAAGAATCAGCAAATAAAACTAATCACATAAAGATTTTTCGAAAATATATTCTTTCTTTTTACTTTTTTTGCATTTTGTTGTTTGTTTTTTTCGTTCTTTTCTCTCTCATTTCTTTTTACAAATTAGTTTAACTCTTCTCCACTCATTATTTCTCTTTCCACATGCCTCTTCTTATGTTTTTCCTCTTTTAAGTTTTTCTTTTATACATACAAAAATTGGAGTTGGGCTTTGTACAGAAACATGTTTGTTTGTGTGTGTGTGTGTGTTGGTTTTTCTCTTTTGATTTTCTATATAGCGTATATTTAATTAATTAATATTATTATTATTAGTTTTGTGTATTATTACTTCATTAACTAACATTTAGACAAAGGCTAACACATTTGACATTTTCTCTCTCTGCTCTGTTGCTGTTCGGTTTTTTGAATGCCAATGTTTAAACTATTACAAACTAAAAATCAAATATATTTATTTATAAGTATGTAAAATAAGATTAAACAAAACATTTGCTGCTTCCTTCCTTCCTTTCCTACTACTATGGCTCTCTAGGGACTATCAAATTATAAATTGATTTCTGCTTTTTGTTTTCTTATGTTTTTGTTTGTTTTTATTATTAGCTTTTATTTTTGTATTGCTTACTTACTATTAGAATTTCTATTTTTTCGTTTAAATAATTACACTAAACAAAAAAGAGGGAAGATTGCCTTGTTCTGATTCTGCATCTCTTTCGCTTTTGTTTGTATTATTAAAATCAAAACAAAAAAAAAAAAAAAAAAAAAACAAATTAAATTTGCATTAAACCCAAACGACCTACTTAAAGAAGAACGCCCGTTTTACGAATTGGCGGCATTTACAAAGATTTAAAAAACAAAAAAATTAATAAAGTTATTTAGAAAAATGTTGTACGGTTGTTTTTTTGTTTTCTTCTATTATTTAATTCCCCTTTTCTTTTTCTTTCTTTTTGTAAAACAAACGAGCAACTTTGACTAAGTCAAGTCTTTACAACAATTCCACTTAAATGTTAAATGCTAAAAACAATTTGAAATTATATATATATATATATATATAAAAATTATATTCATTACGATTTAGGTAGTTGCCGAGGGGGTAAGGGGTAAGTTGGAGGTGTTGTTTCTTGGGGTTTTTGTTTCTTTTTTAGTTATAACCAACTTAAATGTAAATGACTTTTTTCTTTTACTCCTTCGATTATTGTTTGTTGTTGATTCTATTATTTGTTATACTATAGCTTTACAGTTAGGTTTAAACACATGTAAGTAGTAGCAACGGCTTGGGGGGGGGGAGGTTGGGTGAGGGTGGAGATGTGATTAAAATCTATTGCCTCGTGTGCGTAGTGTATAGAAGAAGGAAGGGGAGGAGGAGGACAACGAGAACGAGTAGTTTTTATCTATAGAGATGCCTCCCAGTTTAAGCTAAAAGCTGAATTCTCTTTATGTGGTGACAAATCGAGCTATGCTATTCCAATTCTGTTCAGGATTTATGCGGTTTTTAGTCCCACAATTCTCAATTAGTTTAGGTTTACTGGCTTGGCTGGCTGGCTGGCTGGCTGTTGCTGAAGCTGTTTTTCTTCTTTTACAATTCTTGATTTTGATTTGATTTTTGGATGCTATACACGCTAGTATATCTTCTTTTGGTTGGATATCCCGGGGGTATATAGTCACACGTTTAACTCTTTTTTTTGTTTTTCTTTTTTAACAACAACAACAAATGTTCGCTACAATTAAACAACTAACAACAACGGTAAGCGTACACCACACACCCAAAAATTAATTAAAACACACAACGGGTATTCACTTGATGAGGCGATGGCTGCTGCTCCTCCTCCTTCTTGATTCCTGCATTAGCTGCTGCTGCTGCTGGTGATCAGTCCTACTATCATTCTTTTTCGGATTGACGACATTTATTGACATTGCTGTCATCCTGCTGGTCCACCACCTCCTCCTCCTCCTCTTTGAGCATATACTCGAGGAGCAGCTGATCGACTCATCCTTCGCGTGATGTGGGCGTTGTCACTCCACCAGCTGCCACACCATTCGTTGGTGATTCGACTTTAATCACACCCAGATGTTGGAGCTCTTCGCGCGTATGCTGAATACGTCCGACAACAACTCCGCCCATGGTCACAAAACTGCCATCAGCTGTTACGGCGCCCAATTGCATGGCATTGGAGAGATCACTCAAAGCGGCTACATTGCCAAGATGCAAATGCTGCTGCTGCTGCTGCTGTTGCTGATGTTGGGCCACTGTTGTGGTGGAAGGCAGAGTAGTTATAGTCACTCCTCGCTGATGCTCGCTGCTGCTGATGTGCTGCGAAGATGGAGTCGGAGGAGGTTGCTGCTGCTGCTGCTGATAATGATGCTGCTGCTGCTGGTGATGATGATGCTGCGGATGTTGGTGATGCTGTTGCGGCTGTTGTTGTTGCTGCTGCTGCTGCTGTTGCTGGTGATGAGCCGCCAAAGCCATCCGTCCTAGTCACCCCTCCTCCTCCTCCGTTTTGATCTTGACAGGAACATAGACCTTGTCCATGACATGAATCTTTATGTGATTGTTGAGTGTGCTCGATTGCCGGAATTGTTTTTTGCATATTACGCACTCGAACGGCTTTTCACCTGCAAATGAGGCTGCGATTAGTTAAATGAACATAAAAATCTATTACGGATGATATTGAGAAGTCCTGAATACATCTGTTAGTTTATCTGTATTCTCATTCTCATTATCATTCCACAACAAAAGCTTAAATCTCTTGTAGTCATTCTCTCTCACCCGTGTGGATTTTGACGTGATTCGCCAATGTGCTTAACTGACGGAAATGCTTGGGACAGTAGTTGCAATTGTAGGGCTTTTCGCCCGTATGGATCTTCAGGTGATTCGTTAGCGTTGACGATTGACGGAAAGTCTTATCACAAACGCTGCATTTGTATGGTTTTTCGCCTGTGTGAATTTTCACATGATTGGTCAGTGTGCTCAGCTGGCGAAATCGTCGATCGCACACAGTGCAATGGAAGGGTTTATCCGGTTCACGTCCGCCGCTGCCGCTGCCGCCGCCGCCTCCTCCGACACCACCATTAGCAGCCGATGAGGAACCATTACTGCCAGCCTCAGCCGCATGTTCGCCATGTCCATTGGTGGCCAAGTAATGTTCACCCGGAATAGTCGGACTATGCGTCGCCAGATGCACAAGGTGTGATGAGGGAGGCGGTTGCTGTTCGGCTGCAGCAGCCTGGGCGGCGGCTGCTTGGGCAGCGGCCATGGCTGCCGCTTGGGCGGCACTATGGGCACCTGGTGAAATACCAGCTAGATGCATATTGAAGGGTAACGTGATTTCTGTTGGTGGTGCCGTAGCTCCCGAGGGGGGTCCAGGCGCCTGCTGATGATGAGGATGCTGAGGATGTTGTTGTTGTTGTTGCTGTTGTTGTTGTTGCTGTACATGGGCCTGGGATACGACAGTTGTATTATCATTATTATTGTTGCTGGCAATTGTTGTCTGTGGCTGTGAGGTCACAATAACAATGTCACAATTGCTACTCATGGCCGTGGCAGCAGCATGGGCATGAGGCAAGCTTTTGATATGCATCATAGGGAAGGAATATGGATTGTGGGGCTAAGAAACTCCAATCCGATCTAGCCAGTGAAAGGCTGGGATGGAGGGAGTGATGATGGTGATGATGGGGTTTCTCCTCCTCCTCTTCCTCTCTTGCTCGCTCTCGCTCTCGCTCTCCCTCCCTCTCTCTCTCTCTCCCCCTCTCTATGGGTTTTGTAGGGGGTCAATGTGGTGGTGGTGCTGCTGATGCTTCCACTTGGTAGTTGCTACACTCGAAACGGGTTGGCAATGAAGAAAAATGAAGATCGAATACGGAGATGCTGCTGCTGCTGCTCACAACTGCCACGACTTGAAGATGATGATGATGGTCGGCAACATCTCGTTGTACCTAATCGAAGAAACAAAGGGGGAAGAAAGAGAGAGAGAGGAATAAGGTAAATAAGTTTGGCGGCTTCATCAGATGATTGTGTTGTTATGCAAAAATATGTGAGGAATTCCCCAACAACAAGACCAACAAAAAATAAAGAGCAGCCAAAAAAAATTATAAATCTAAATTATTCAATAGTTGACATAGTTTCCACACTCCTCCCCTCCCCATCCCCCCTAAAAACAGGGCACACAAACGACTTAACCAACGAACCAACCATCGCACCATCATTCCCTCTCGAAATTGTTCTGCATAAATTATAAAACACTCGTTTAATTTAGTTGGTTAACAAAATAGAAAAGATAACAAATATATGTAACTAAAAGAGCGTTCAAAATGGGAAACACCAAAACGCGCGCCCAAAAATTCAATGCATATAATTTGCAGGCTTTTTTCTTCTTTTTTTGATTTGGAGTGGAACCTGTCCTCATCTACTCACTTGCCCCACCTGGTCACCTCTTAACCCGCTCGCCACGCCACCCACCTGTCCGTCCCTATCGCCAGCACCTCTTAAAATTCATGCATTGGCTCTCTCACTTACACACTCACACACACACATACACATATGTACATGTGGTTATTTTTTGACAGCGTGTTACTTTCTCGCGAATTACATGTGTTTTTAAAATATCGAGAAAAAAACTAACTCCAATTAGTGAAAGTTTCTTCTATGATACACTTACACACATATATACGTACAGACACACACACACACACACACACACACACACACATGCACACACGCAATGCACAATATGCAGGAATCCTGGCCAGAACTTCCTTGGCTTTTTTCAGTTTGGGCGCAAATCTTTATATTGTTTCTTTTGGTTAAAGATGTGTGTGTTTTTTTTTGTTCGTTTTATTTTTTTTCCTTCCCGTTCCCTTTCTCGATATTTGTTCGTGCTTCTCACCTTGTCGCCCTGCCCCCGTAACACGTTGCCTTAGCCCCCACTCAACCCCTCTCCGACCAATAAGCTACAACCACTTTCAGTGATGTCTCGTCACACACACACGCACACATATGCACGCGCGCACTCACACTTATACGCTCGTACACACACACACATACAATTAGCTCTATGTAAAAGCTCTTTTGAGGTTAGGAGGCAACTCTTGGATATATTTTTTTGTGTCAATTTTCCCCCCGTTTTACATCATTTTTCCCGCATTCGTTTGATATGTGGGAGCCGCACAAAATCCGCACCTTTGACTCCGCTTGTTAACAAATTAATTTAAAAAACTAGGCTTTTTAATGCATTATTTTGTTGTTGTGTGTGTGTTTTTAACGTTTATTCGTTTATACATACTTATTCACAGTCACTGCTACTGCTGTTTATCAAAGTAGCATTCACTAGTCACAGCCTATCGATACCTTTGTCGAGTGTAAAATTATCGATGTTCAATTTTCGATAAGTATCGCATCTTTAAGTAAAAACTAGGCATATCGATATATCGAAGTGTGACTTATCGATTGTTTTGTGTACTATTTCCTTCTCGCTCTCTCCTACTATTGAATTCCAGAATTGTGCCGGAAAGCAAACGACTTGTTTTCATATTTTCCTATTTGGTTTTTTTTTTTATTATTAAAAACAAATGCAAATTCGTTGCTTTATATTCGTGCGGTTCTTATAAAATTGTGCATACTCGTGACGATTGCTGATTGCCGTGCTGATTATTGCCATTGTGCAGACTCAACTCGCTGTTCACTTTGTTTTTGTTGTAGTGTGGAGTATCATCAGCATCTGGAACACAACAACAAATAGGATAAAAATTACCAGGTAAGCTCGTCATTTGGTTTTACACATTACAACTTACTTGCAATTTGCACGGCCTTTTCGTTGCGGCACGATAGACCCATCCCATCGAGCATCTGCTGGACAAATCCTTTAGCTTCCGCTTCCTTTTTCTCTGCAACTGCCTGGACATGGGACTGGGCACGCTCTTCCATGGCCCTCAAATCTGCCTGCATCGCTTTTTTGCTACGCTCTACTACAGCATCCAGGGGATCATCGTACACTGTGTCCGGTTCAAAGGGATTGCTACTACCATTGCCATTGACGCCAGCTGAATTATGATTGGAATTCACTGAAGCTGTCGTCCGTTCATCCTCCTCGTTAGATCCAGTTGTGGTATTGGTTTTTGGGGCTCCATCTTCAATGTCGTCACGTGGTGTGGACACTGGTGTGGTGTGTGGATCTGCTTCACGGGCTGCTTTTATCTGAAACAGTGATGATATGTTCTCCTTGGCACCCAACATTTCACTGGAAATCTTATGGGTTACTGAATCCATGGCACGGCCCATCGAATCTTTGGTATCTGTGGCAGCTTTCGCTGCATTACTTCCAGCCTGCTCCACGGCATGAATGGCATCGCTGGCCATACGTTGGGCACCACGGCCGGCTGCTCCCATGGCATCGCCCATTGCATCCACAGCACCTCGTGCTCCTGTCGCCATACGCTCACCAGCTGCCTCGACGGCATCTTTGGCTCCATTTGCTGCCCTTCGCATGGCTGTCTGAATCGATGATGCCTCTTGAGTGGCTTCTTTTTGGTATTCGCTTACTACCTTATCCACATGCTCTTCCATTTCTAGCATCAATTGCTCTTCATGGGAATCTTTCACTGCTTCCATTACCTCTTGTTGCTCTTGCTCTTCGTTCTCCTCCTCCTCCATGGAGCTTTTAAGGGGTGTATCGGGCATTTGTTCCTCTACCTTGGCGGTTACATCAATGCCATTGTTTATGAAACGTATTTCATTCACTTCTTTCTCACTATCCTGCGAATCCATGGTGGTGGTAATCTCTACGGCCAAATGTTCATCTTCTTCTGTGGGCGGCGTGGGCGTGGAAACTTGTATAGAGGCGGCTGCAGTGGCAGCATTCGTGGAAGCTATGGTTCTGGGATGCTCTTCCACTGTCTCCAAACTATCTGCCAATTCCGGTGAAGTCCGCTCCAAATGATCATGATCCATGGCAGCCTCATAGGAAAAGTTGCGTATTGGCGTCTTCTTAATAGTTGTCGGTGTACTAGAGCTACTGCTTTCCGGATAGGGAGTATGTGGACGTAAATGTTTTGCCTCCTGACTGTCGTCACTTTGGTTCTTCTCTGGGTGAGGACTCGCTTCATCGAAATGTATTGTAGATTTTGCCGATTTTTGAGATTTCATGGAATTTGCTGTCGATTTACGGGGCGGCGATGGAGATATAGAGGGAGATTTAGTTGGTGGTGTAGGTAGCTTTGCCAGGGATTCCATAGTTTCAGCGGTTGGGTCATCAGGTGGAGCAGTTGGCTCCATCTCCATGGGTGGAGATGGTTCTCTCTTGGGAGTCACTGCCACAGGATGGCTTACTTCTTTTACTTCTTGATGATCCTCCGCATGATCTTGTACTGGAGGTTCTGTCCCATTTTTTTGTGAGTTCTCTTCTTGATTTCCATTAACTTCCACTTCCTTCTCCTTATTCTTGCTTTGCTCACATTCATTTGTGATATGTTTTACAGCCTCTAAAGCGGCTCCAGTTGCCACTCCTGCGGCTGCTCCAGTACCAACAGCCTCTGTGACTGCTATTGACTGCTTTTCGTCCGGCTCCTCCACCACTTGTTGCTTCATTAGATTCCTTGCACTGGTCTTTCTAACTGGCTCTGCGGCATTACCATTTGCTTCCTGCGGCTGTAGAACGAAATTACGACTTGTATGACGATGTGCTTCCGCCGTTCCCAATGCTGATCTGGGTATACCCTGCACCAGAACATGCTGATCCCCCACAGCAATGTCCAAGAGTCGAAGATTCTTAAATTTTGATATCTCCCGAAACGTT
The DNA here is from genome assembly GCA_018152135.1 of Drosophila paulistorum. Classification (NCBI taxonomy): domain Eukaryota; kingdom Metazoa; phylum Arthropoda; class Insecta; order Diptera; family Drosophilidae; genus Drosophila; species Drosophila paulistorum. Next base: position 21,955,309 of record JAECXG010000690.1, read on the forward strand.
TTCAAATGATGTCCACTCTCCGAGAATGTGGTGAAAAATTTATTTGCCTTACTCAGCACCGCGTAGAAGGAGAAACCCTTTAGCAGCTTCCAAATGGGACCATTTTCTTCGCTGTCATAGTCATAGAAACGTTGAAAGACCAAACTCTTGTTTCTCACCGACTCGAAACTGCGGTAGATATTGCCCACATTGGTTACTATATAAATCTCACTTGTCTTTGATATATGCATAAAGATGATCTGCTCCGTCTGGGAGAGATTTTTCTGTAGCTCCGTGAATTTGGGGAAAACAAATTCATTCAAACGTCCCGTGAGAAAGAGATTGCCACTAGCTGTCAATACCAAAGTTGACTCCGGGCCACAAGCAAACTGCTGAATTGTGGCATCCAACTTAATTTCCACCGGATGACCATCATAGTCCGATTCCAGTTCACCCAGCTGCTGATGATCATTTGAACCGCAGCCAATTAGACGACCAGTTGCTAAATCAAATACAAGAAACTTTAGTTAAATAAATGAGTCTAGGATTCGAGTTTATACTAACTGGTCATAACCACAAAATGTTCATTGCCCGCCTGCACGGTTATAAAGTTATCCGTCTCCTCGTTCTTCGATAGATAATCATCAAATTCCTCCAAACGAAAAGGTTTTCGTATTAGAAAACATTCCACTTGATCCACTTGGGCCGCTATGAAATGCTGTGCCACATGCGTGTCCATGGGAAAAATGTTGCGTCCCGTAAAGAAAATCTCATTTGAATCTAATTAAAAAATGAAAAAGTAATTAAGAATATGTTAGTTCTTCAATTTAAGAACCTCTTTCACAATTTGTGTATTATTTTTATTATATTATATATTACATTTTATATATAGTTTGATCCTCAGGTCAAATAAAGAAAATTTCCTTTCCCAAAATATCTAAAATAACTCATTTTTAAACTGTCGACACCAATGAGAAATTTCTCCACCATAAAAATCTTGGATCGACCAAATTAGTTAACGAATTGTAACAATTTAAAACAATTTTAGAAATTTGTAAACATTTTTCTACATCAAATGTTTGTCTAGGTTTCGACCTGTTTTGAAGTTAATCAAACCTGGGCGTTTTAAATCATTCAAGAACCACCAAGTTCTATCATCAGCAGACTTCGCTAAATTATACACAGTTGTAATGGCCATACCATATCTTCAACGCTAAAAGTAGTTGGGAATTCAAACTACATGAAGCGAAAAAAGAACGGCAAAGCTGGCAACTGCAGATTCCATCTTTTTTATGTGGATATCCTTGGGCGCCATCAGAATTAGCGTGAGGGGCTTCGCCTTAACCAACTAACCGTCTTTTAGAAAATCTGTAATATTTCAGTTTTGGATCTAGTAAAGTTTCGGCGTCAATTGAGATTCTGATAGTTGTCCTTTGGTTCTAATTCTAAATAATACCTTAAAAGTTTCTTTCTCAAGTTGAAAAAAAGGGAATTGAATCCCACGTCGATTGAGGTCCTTTCAAAATTGGGTAAAACTAGTTAGCTTTTAGAGTCTTAACCTCAAAGAGGTTAGTTTGTAGGCTTTACCAACTTTTTTCGCTTCATTTAGTTGCTGCAATTCCCAACTAATTCTAGCGTTGAAGACATGGTATGGCTATTGCAATTCCGGAGTTCTTTAGCAAAGTCTGCTGATGATAGAACTTGGTAGTTCTTGAAAAACCTATACAGACAACCTGCTCAGCCGGCTAAACTGCAAGGTTTGATTGAGGCAAAATATTTAATTCTTCCTATTCATTCTTTTTGTGCTCTTCATTTATTTATGTATTAGTCATTGATTTGTCTTCTTGATTTAAATTTAGCTTTAGGTTTCTTTTTTGATCAGTTTTCTAGACTTACGTGTTAGCATTACGGCCCAATTGTTACCAAAGGCGGCATCGCAAATCTTTAAGCCCAATGTTTTCAAGGCCTTGACGCATGTTGGTTTAGTGACTATGTCGCCGGTGTTGCTGTTGTTGTTATTGTTCTTGACGCTGCTGCTGCTGCTACTGCCATGTCCACCAATGCCCAACTGACCATAGTGATTCTCGCCCCAAACAAATAGACGGCCAGATTCTGTAATTGATAAGAACGGTTTTTGGGACATTAACTTTTTGGCTTTTAGCTGTTGCTGCTGTCGTTTGTATTGCTGTTGTTGTTAGTTTAGTTTTTGTTTTGTTTTTTCCCCCTTCTGACTTTTATTGATTGAGCTAACTCTCTGAATGTGGGTGGGGTGTGTGTCCCGATGTGTGAGTGTAGGTGTGTGTGTGTGTGTTTGTGACTGCCAATCCCTCAACTTCTCTGTTTAACCTGTCGCCTACTTGGAAATTTCTCTTTCTCTCTGTTTTTATTTTTTATTTCTCACTACTCTTTCTACGTTTCAATTACTAGTACGAACTTTGCTTTTCTTTCGATTCATTCGTGAGCTTGTTCCATATTTTCCCTTTTTTTATTTCTGTGACCTCATTATGTTTGGCTTAGCAGTGGTTTCGGTCATGGTGTTTGTTCGGGGGTCAGTTAGTTTGGGTTTACTGGGATTGCTTTTCAGTTTTTTTTTTTTTTTTAAGCTTATATAACGATGGTATAAACCAAATGCTTAAATGCTTAAACCCAAGCAGCAGCTAATCAAATAACTCAGTCTAATCCTAAGAACCCACTGACTTGCATGTAATTGAATTTGAAAGCGAAAGGTTCATTTCTGCATTCCATCGTTCGTTACAAATTCCAAAAAGTGGGTGGAAAGAAATTTAGCCCGACATGCAATCGACTACAAAATGGACCCGGCCAATTGACTACAACTTGACCACTTTGAAATATGCATGTAGAAAATGAAGAGGGGGTGGCAGGGCCTAATACTCTTTGCAATACCCTTGCCCAAAAATCTAGTCCTTTCGCTTTTCAAACAGATGTTGAAAAGGTGCGCGGCACCAAGACAAAGCAAACATAATACAAATTGAAATCCAGTCTCTTGGCTTTTGGGTTTAGATTTAACAGTTTTTAGATCGTGTTTCTCCAATTTTGACAAATCATCATAGAGGCAAAATGTATTCACCGAATATTACAAAATGATGGATTAAACAAAGAAATTTGATGATTTAAAATTGAAATTTGAAACAAAAGAAGTCTCCGGTTATGATCTATAAAAAAATAATTGAACGTTGGAAAAGTGAATTGATTATGTATAAAAATTCGTTGCAAATTTTATTATTTGCAAGTGTATGTCGGTATTCGGTTTGACACTTTCTAGTATAAGTGTGTGTGTGTGTGTCTGGTTAGCGGGTGACAAATTTGGGTCAATTGAATGAACTTTACCGCATATAACAGCACTTTGATGTGGACCGGATATCAAGCGTTTAACCGGATCATTTTTGATATAGAAATAACTTTGAGTATTTTCAGCCAAATGGGATTTGCCCAAGGTGAAAATGGCACCGCTGCTGGGTATATCCATGCTTTGTCAATGATTATGTGTTCCAGTTGCCGTTTCTGTTTCTGTTTTTCTCTTTTAAACTTATTCAATTGCGAATTTTATTTGTGCGGCGTATTGATTTTAATTATTATCCTGGCTTTTGCATATTTAATGTGTGCTAGAATCATTATTTTATGGGCCAACACTGAAAAGCCATTTCACAAATTGCGTGAGAGAGAATGAGGATAAAAACAGAAAAACAGTAATAATAATAATATAAAATATATACAAAAACAACAACAATAACAATAACTTTGTGTTAACGGCGGTAAAACAAAAAACGAAACGAAAACTGCAATCGAGGGGCACACTTGTGGTCAGTTGAACAGTTGAAAGCGGACTGTGGTCAAGCCATAAGGTCTAAAAAGTGTTAGCCATAGTTCTAGCCATCAAGCACACTCACACACACACAAAAACTACGCGGGAGAGAGAGAGAGAGTGAGTTAGTGAGAGGAAACCAATAAAAACTCCGCCGACACGGGCCCACCTACCCATTGTGTGTATGCCCACATAAGTATGCTATGAAAAACGAGTCTTGTGCCTGAGTCACCCTACCAACAATACAACTAGCAACTACTATATACAATCAACTCGACCGGCAATTGGTGCCAAGTTAAGTTATTCCAAAAGCCAAAAATAAAAGAAGTATGAGTATTTTTGTGGCAGATTGGGAATGGTGCGAAAGAGTGCGAATTGGCTCACCTTTTCCCCTTAACTATTTATGGCATTTCTCTGACTAATGTGTTGTTTCACTCGAGTGCTGTGTGTGTGCGTGTGTGTGTAACACACAACAGAAAAAGAAATATATAAATTACGTTAAAAATAACATTAAAACTATGTGACTAGGGCGAAACCGTCACCATTCATTTCTCTTTTACTCTCACTCACTCACTCTACCGACCTGTTGACATTTGCATAATATAAGTTTTTCGTCTAAAAAACAAAAAGAAAATGTTAATTAATTCGTTTTCGCTTTACCTTCTTTTGCTGTAAACCCAAAATTTTGCTAGTTAACTGGTATTTCTATTCGTTTGGTTTTCTTTTATGACCTTTTCGCCCAAGCTTGTGAGGAAAAGCGATTTATGAGGGGACGTGCGGCGTCCCAGGACTGACTTCAACTTACATTTGGCAAGTTTCGCAGACAATTTGCGTCAATTAATTGATTTCTTTAGATTGGCATGTCAAGAATTGAAATTGAAATTCCATTTGATACAATTTTATGCAATAAGTAGACACCACGTCGCAATGGCAATCCGAAATGGGAAATTACAAGAGCTACTCCAGGTGCAAGATAATTGTGCTATTCACTGAAAACGGTTATCCTCAGTCCGATGGGTTAGTCGGTCAGTCAGTCGGTCAGCCAGTCGGTCGGTCGGTCGTTTGGCCTAGATCAATCAGATTAAGAAATTGAAAGTTAACTGAAAGTCAAGGAGAAATGCACACGCACCTGGACAGCTACAGATGTGTGTGTGTACGTTGTTGAAGTTATATGTGTGTCTTATCTTATACGTAAAGGAACTTTTATTCATAATCTGTAGCATCTGAAGGACATTGTTTTCCTTTGATTGCTTGCTTATGTCCATGAGGATTTATAAGTATGTTGATTGATATCACCAGGACAGAATGTCCTTTTTGAAGAGCTGAAAATGAAGACCTTTTCGAGAAAGTTCAGGACCACTAAATTGAGCTGAAAATTGGAGATTTATAATATTAGGACTCAGAAATGTAAACGATGTAAACCATTTCCATTTGCTGATATGAATTAATTTATAAACTAATTATCAACAAAGTTTTTGTCATTTTCATGGTTCAAATTTGTTGAAATTATTTTGAATTTATGGCTTTTATTACAAATTTATGATGAATGCCATTGGCAAAAAGAAATAAAAGCTAGAGAATTATTGCATTGCTTTAGAATTGCTGTGTCCACAAATTTGGGCAAGTAATCCACTGTTTTGTGTGATGAAATCAGATTTACTGTTTGTTTAGGATTTGCTTGTATCAATTGACAGAAGAATAGACTGAACACACACTCGTACACTCTTTATCCTACTCATTCTCCAAATTGCTGACTCTTGTTATGCCACAGTCTTCTGGGCCATTTTACCTAACATGAACTTCTTTTGCACTTGTTAGATGTGTTGTTATGTGTGTGTGTGTGTGTGTGTGTGTGTGTGTGTGTGTGTGTGGAAAGGAAGAGACACAAGGCTTAGAAGAGGGGGTCTATAGGGAATAGAACTGGGACTGGACTCGACTCCTCGACTGTCTATGTAATTTATGAATTCTGCTAACAAAGTTGTTTGGCTCGTCAGGCAGCAATTGCTTGGGTCTTGTTGCATGCCATTTGCTGTTATCCTTTCAAGTACATATGTATGTATGTATGTGTATTAAAAGAGGTATATATCGCATGAATGTGCCGGGCAATGTGCTAGTTCTCTAGTTCTCTTCAGTTGCAGCCGAGTTTCAGTTGAGAGTCGAGTTTCAGTTCTTGCAACTTGGCTGACTAGGCATATCTTGTGCGTTTTTTTTTTGTCGATACATGCAAATTTGTAGTACGTCGGCACAACAATGTTGAACGTTGAACTCTTGGCCATAAATGTGGACCGGACCGGACCGAACCGCACCACAGCGAAAGGAGAAGAGGAGTTTGAGTTGAGGTTGGTTTAGGTTAGTTTGGTTTGCTTTGCTTTTCTTGTAGACTATTTTTAGTGGGGGCTAATATGCTAACAATTAACGCCAAGTTTATTGAACTCTCTCTCTCAAGTGTCTTCCGATGACGTAAAGGATCCGTAGGGAAAACCATTTAACCACACACAGCTGTGACAACTCCCAGCGCATGTTTCAAGACCTTCCTGCCCCCCTTACAATATAAAGTGTCAATGGGTGGACAAATCTATTTGGCTACTAAGTCATGTCAACTGAAGTCAAGTCGAGTCGAGTCCGCGTAGTGAGAGTAGGTTGATTGAACTTCAATCGATTGGAGGAAGCCAAAATGGACAGCTCGTTCCACTATTTTATTTTCTTCAAATATTTAGACCGAACTGACCTTCAGGAACCTGCAGGATTTTTTCTTGTATGTGTGTGGCTCGTCGCCGCTTTTGTATAGTTTCTTTACTTTCGAATGGCGTGCGCTTTTCTTTTCATTTCATTTTATTAGCCTGGCCCAAAACGAATATACACACACCTACACCCACACACACACAAAGAAGTGCTCTCCACATAGCACAGAAATGGCAATCATTGTGTAAATTGTTTACCTACCCAAAAAAGAAAAAAAACAGAAGAAAAATAAAGCAAAGAGAGGAGGAAACTTGCTATTTTTCTTCTTGGGCTTCTTGGAATGCTCGTTCTTTACGCGTTTCACCTACAATCTTCTTCGCCCGCCCTGGCCTGCCTGCCCCCCCCCCATTTCAATGTCAAGCCTGGGCACGTTCTTGCAATTTGTTGTTATATACTTTTTTTTTTTTTTTTGGGTTTAGTATGTCCTTTTTACACTTACAGGAAATTCAAACAAAAAATATGAAATTAGCACAGAATTAGACGAATTGTCACGCCTACACGACAAAAATGACAGAAGAAGGCGGGCGAAGGAGTGCGGGGTCGGGTGGGAAATAATCAAGAAAAGGCCAGAAACTAAAATGTAGTCTACTTTTCGGTTTACTTTAATTACAGCCCTCTCAACTGGCAGTCGTCGTCCAACCAAGCCACAAAAATGAGTGAGGAAAGTGAAAGCAAAGCTATGGAAGACGAGACGAAGAAAGACGACGGCGACAAAGACGAGGATAAGGAACAGAAGGAAAGAACTGAAAAGACTGTGGAAATAGTGAATAGGGAAAAAGTGAATGAGAACGAGAATGAGGAACAGTTACCAACGGTGTCAGAGCAAAAGGAGGACGACAATGAGGGAAAGAATCAGGAGGAGCAACCCCAATCAGAACCAATGCTGAAAAACGAAGTGAAGGAGACGACAAGGGTGGAGCACATGGAGAAAGAGAAGCCAGAGAAAGCCTCCATTGACGCCGCCCCAACAACTAAATCAGAAAATGGTCAACAAGAATTTGCTGGCTATGAGGAGCATATTACCTATGCAGCCGATGGTGAAGCCATCTACACGGATCCATCAACAAAACAAAAATACAAATGGTCACAAACACTTAACAATTGGCAGCCTTTGAGTGACACAGAAGCAGCCAATGTCGGAGATCTCTATGAGAATGAGCACTATAAATGGTGTCAGGAGACCAAACAATGGCTACCCAAGCAACCGCAAACCGAAACTGAGCACTACAAATGGAGTGAAGAGCAACAGAAATGGTTGCCCAAAAATCAAACGCAACCCGACAAGGATGTCACCTATGGCATAGATGAGGATGGTGAACGTACCTATACGGATAAAGATGGTGCCGTCTACTTTTGGGACTCGAAGAAATCCGCATGGTTTCCCAAAATCGATGATGATTTTATGGCGCGTTATCAAATGAGCTATGGCTTCATAGATAACACCTCGGCCGGCGAAAAAGAAAAAGCCGACAAAGAGGCAGCCGAATTGAAACGGAAGCAGGAAGAACTCCAACGCATGACCGCCGAGGCAGAGGCAGCTATGGCCAAGGATGCAGCATCCACAGCAGCTGGAACAGCGGCAACAACCTCAAAGCGCAAGGCACCAGAACCACCAAGTAAGTATTTGAAATATGCCTCTACATACTAACACCTCTGATTTATATAAAACCCAAAACTAAGATAGTTTAAAAATGCCATTAAATGTTTAACTTTTCAATCTTTAATTGGGTACTTCTATAGTTTCTGCTGCTTAGACTTTAAGCTCACGAATAGATAAATCTAAAAGATTAATCTCTTCTCTAAACATTATAACCAATTTGCTTTCTTTAAGAAATTAGGACTTTGATGATAACTCTTGACAAAATTTGATTTATAGGACCCCAAAATGTCTTGCCCATGTCTTTTTATACCCTTGCAAAAAGGGTATATTAATTTTAATCAGAAGTGTGCAACGCATGGAAGGAAGCATCTCCGAATATATAAAGTGTATATATTCTTGATCAGCACGACGAGACGAGTTCAAATAGCCATGTCCGTCCGTCCGTCCGTCCGTCCGTCTGGATCGACGCGAACTCCTCCTAGACCGTTAGAGCTACAGAGCTGAAATTTTGCACGTAGGCTTGTATATTCTGCAGGTGTTGTATATCTCGGATCAGCCGGATCAGACCACTATATCATATAGCTCCCATACAAACGGCGAAGTCACGAACAGTGACTTTTGTCAATAACTTCGTTATTTCCTATGCTAAGATTGTAGGCCGTTCTTTCGCAGACATTCGATTTTTTAGATAAAACGTTTTTCTACTTTTATGGCTATGGGTAAGGAAAGAGTTACCAAAAAAGTTGCAAGGTTTGACGCGGTCGAAGTTAACCCCGGCCCTGTGGTTTTTTCGACATTTCTGTGTTTTTCACATTAATATTAATTGTAATATTCACAGAATGGTTTGAAATGGATCCCTCACAGAATACTAAAGTTTACGTATCGAATCTACCTCTGGATATCACAATGGATGAGTTTGCAGAGCTAATGGGTAAATGTGGCATGGTTATGCGTGATCCGCAGACCCAGAAGTTCAAGCTGAAACTCTATGCCGAAAAGGATGGTCAAATCAAAGGTGATGGTCTCTGCGATTATATTAAGGTGAGTTCCAAAAGAAAACAAATTACACAAAATTAGTTTTCTTGTTTTCTTCAGTGTTTTTATTTAAAACTTTATTTTTTTTTGTTTGTTTCTTTGCTTTATTTTCGTTTAACTAAATGTAATCTGGCTTTATAAGTATATGTTTTAAGGTATTAATATTAATATTATAGTAATAATATGCCATATTTAAGGTAGAGGCGGGCGGGCGGGGCAGGGTGCGTGATTGAGTTTGGGGTTTGTATTGGGTTTTGACATGGGTTGACTATTTTGTTTTTCTTAACGTTTCTTGAATCTTATTTTTTTTTTTTTTTTTTTTGTTTTTATTATAATAATATTTAAAATTGGTTAGTTTTTACTATTTGCTTGGTTTAAAATGCTTTTTCTTTTTGCTCGTCTCACTTATGTATTTACTTGCCTATATTTTAAAACTGCGTTTTCCTTGCTAGTTTTTCATATTTGGGGGAAAACAGAAAAATAAGAAGAAAAATCATAGGAAAAAAAACGTGAAGAGTTTTTTTTTCATTTAAATATTTGTCTGCTGTTGTTGTTGTTATAGCTGTTGTTTTTGAGGTATTAAAAATACAAGATAAATTTACATTTAATATTATATATATATATATTTAATTTTTTAAAATATAAGTATATAACCTAGTTAGTTAGTACAAATAGTTTCACTTTTTTCTCAATAAATTATTGCTTTCGATTTAGGCACAAAAAACAAAAAGGATACAAAAAATATTGATATATATATTTATTTATGTATATATATAAACAATTTTCGATGGAGGAAAAAAAAACGAAAGGGGTTTGGATCTTATTCAATAAGATATTCCGATATTTTTTGCTCTTATAGTATTTCGATATATTTATATTTAAATTTTTCATTTCTGAGTGCTTGAAAGTTGACAAAAATTTCTGTGGTGATTTAAGGAAATATTCTAATTTTATGTGTGTTGTGTATGTTTGTATGTGTGTGTGTTGGTTTGACTATATGCTAGGCCTATAAATTATATAGCGTATAGTCAATATATATATATATATAAATTGGTATATATATATATTATCTGTACATTACTATTTTTTAAGAGTTGCTTCTGTGTGCGCGCAGCTAAACTTTTATTTACTTAGTTCTTCTTTTTCTCATTAGAAAACATTATTTAAAAAAAAAAACAAAAAAAAAAATAGTTTCGTGCACTATTAGTATTATCGAGGGGTAGGGGGCTAAAGGGATGAATATATATCTATATATATATCATATCCCATATATATATACGCATACATATACGTTACGATATATATGTGTGTGTATTGTGAGTCCTGCCCGGAATTCATTGCGTTCTTCATATCGAAATGGTTGAAAAGTTGGCATTTGTAAGGCTAAAGGAGGGTCTCTTCTATAAGTAGTAGCTATAGCACAACAACAACCAATATCGAACGTTATCAATCGAAGATTTCGAAAGTTTTTCTTTTACCTTTTTATATTCGTTTGTATTCGTCGTTTTTTCGTTTGTGCTACGCAATGGCTGGTGAACTCTTGGATATATATATCTATGATCTGTATATGCGATATATTTATAGTTACAGTAAATGCCTTTAAGCTGTATTCACTGTAGAAATTTTTCTGGTTATTTGATTGCTGTTTGATTGATTGATTGATTGATTGATTGGCTATTCTGGTGTGTCTGGGTGTATGTGTGTGTGTGTGTGTGGGAAAACTTGCCTTGCTCTGCTCTTTTCTGCTCTGCATTTTGCAGAGATCAAGCTAATACTTGTTTTACACTATTATTTCGTTTCCTTGGCCGATATGTCTCTGGTATTATATTAGTATTGGTTAGTCAAAAGATTCAATCGTGGAAGGAGGTGAGGAAAAGTATCTCGACTGGATTTACTGGGCATCGTTGAGTCGCATGGCTTCCTGTATTCTCTTGAGCTTCTTTTTCTCTTCGGCTTTGGATTTTAGTTCCTGCAGCTGTTTGCGCCTCTTGCGCATCTCAATGAATCTTTTCTGATCCTCGGGACTGAGATGGGACAAACGTTCGGCATATTCGCGTCGCTTGGCCTCAAGTTTTTCTTTCACTTGGGCATCGGCTTCCTGTTTGGCTGCATCTAGTTTGCGTTTCTGTTCCGCGGCCTTGGCTTCCGCATCGGCCTTTTCGGCGGCCTCCTTGGCCTTGCGTGTCTCCTCTTCACGTTGCATATCCTCTTCAAGCTGACGTTTGCGTGCCTTCTCTTCTTCGGCTAACTCCTGACGCAGTCGCTCCTCTTCCTCTTGCAATTTTTTCTCAGTGGCTTCACGTTGGGCGATTTCTGCATCACGTTGATGCTGTAATTGTTCACGTCGACGATTCTCCTCGGCCAGGCGCTCCAATTCACGTTGCTCAAAGAGACGAGCCTGCTCCAATTCTATCAGCTGTTGGCGTTTCTCCTCCTCCTCTTGCTCCCGATGGATTTGCTCTTGGCGTTGGCGTTCCTGCTGTTCCAGTTGATCTTTTATGGCCTGTTCCTCGCGACGCTTGGCCTCATGGGCTTCGGCCAATTGCTTTTCCTGTTCAGATTTAGCCTTACGCAATCGTTCTTCGTGCTCCTCGCGCAGACGCTTCTCTTCGGCTGCCCGCTGGGCGGCAGCTTGACGATCTGCCTCCTCCTGTTCCTCACGCTGTTTGCGTAACTGTTCCTCATGCTGACGTCGCTCTTCAGCCTCGCGTTGCCGTTGCTTCTCCAGGCGATTCTGACGAATACGTTCGGCCTCATCGTCGGACGCACGTTGACGTGCCTCCTGGTCATGTCGTTGCTTCAGTTGCTCCAATTCACGTTCACGCAGCTTTTGCTTATATTCCTGCTCGCGTTGTTCATAGGCCTTCCTCTGACGTTCCTGTTCCTTTAGTTGCCTTTCTTTGTATTCCTCCTCCTCACGCTCCTGCTGGTGTTGTGTGATGGCACCCTGAAGACGCAGATCATCGGGTATCTCGGCAATGGGTTCGTGCTGTTGTGGCTGCTCCCGCTCCAATTGTTCGCGTTCGCGTTGCTCCTTTTCACGTTGCAAACGTTGTTGCTCCTGTCGCTGTTTCCGTTGACGATCACGACGCTGTTGGCGCATCAATTCTTGACGTTCATGCTTACGTTGCTGGCGACGTCGCTCCTTCTCCCGTTGCCGTTGCAATTTGCGATCATATTGAGTGATCTCATGAGGATTCCTGCCAGTCGGTGTAATAGTCGAGGGCAGAACATCATTATTGTTGTGCTTGGACAGAGATGCTGGCGCCTGAGATGTTGTCACAGCCGAAGCTGTTGTGGGTCGTGGACGCTTGTTGGGGCGTCTGTTAGGATTGGGCTGGCCATTGACATCATTGGGATGAGATGGAATTGGGCGCGGGCGTGGCTGACGCTTTTGATTTCTGCCCCTATTGCGGCGACCATGAGGAATAATCATTACCTCATCACTGCCCTCGGCCTTGACACGGCGATTGTAACTAGAAATAAGGCATAAGAACGATAAAAGGAATAATCAATTATAATTCGCTCTCATTCTCTCTTCTAGGTGGAATCGGTTAATCTGGCTTTAAATATACTCGATGAATACAATCTACGGGGACACAAGATACGTGTACAAAGAGCTCAATTTCAAATGCGTGGTGAATACAATCCCGCTCTCAAACCCAAACGCAAGAAGAAGGATAAGGAAAAAATGCAGAAAATTAAAGAGAAGTGAGTCCTTTTGAAATACCTCCCACTGATTGATTGATTGCACTCGCTTCTATTTACAGACTCTTTGACTGGCGTCCCGATAAAATGCGTGGCGAACGCTCGAAAAACGAAAAAACAGTCATTATTAAAAATCTATTTGTTCCTGAACTCTTTGAACGTGAAGTGGAATTGATTTTGGAATATCAAAATAATTTACGAGACGAATGCGGCAAATGCGGATTGGTGCGCAAAGTGGTCATCTATGATGTAAGTTATAAGTTATATATGAAATAAACAAGAAATTTATAAATAAATTTAATATTATACCAGCGCCATCCTGAAGGCATAGCCCAAGTGAATATGTCATCACCTGAAGAAGCCGATGTAGTCATACAAATGATGCAGGGACGTTTCTTTGGCCAGCGTCAATTAACCGCCGAGCATTGGGATGGCAAAACTAAATACAAGTTAGTTATCAAACGGCTTAACTCAAAGGAAATAAACGAGGGAAATGAACCGTTTATCTTCTTTTTTCATTTCAGAATTGAAGAATCAGCTGTGGAGGCGGAGAAGAGACTTAGCAATTGGGATGAATTTTTGGCCAATGAAGAAGAGGCTGAAGAGCAGAAAACCCTATCAGCTGAAGATGCCACGCCTTAAGGTAAAGATCTCTCAAGTACAACCATATCCATCCCCATGTGTATTTGTGTGTGTGAAACGTCTTTGTCGTAGTTCTTTTTCTTAGTCTTTGTTTTTGTTGTCTATTCTAGTTAATTGATTGTGTTTTGTGTCAACTTACCTACGATCCTTATCGCCTTGATCTATGACATTCAATATTACCTCATTGGCAAATTCATGCGGATAGGTGGTATTCCAACGATTATAGATCTTATAGCGATTCGCCTCACTAACCTTTGGCATCTTATGTTGGCATATGAAACGCAGTTTATCTGGACACCAACGGGCCGACCAACGATATTTCAAATTTGGATCATAGACAGCACAGAAATTATCCTGCGGCTTGCTGTTGGAGATAAGTTGCAAATAGCTAAAATAGTTGCTTAAGCGTTAAATCAAGTCTACTCATCAATTTCAAATTTAATAAAGAAAAGCAAAATACATATGTATATATAAAGGATGTATACATATATACATATGTATTCTATGTGAATTATAAACAAAACCAAAAGAAAATTATAAACTAATCTTGTGCCATGCAGTGTGAATAGAGACAGATAGAGAGAGAGCCTTACGTGGGATCTATTTTGCTAAACGAATTGTAGGTCAAATTGTTGCCCGTTGTTGACCATTCCCAGGCATTGTTATGATGATTATAGGTGGCTCCAATCCAAATTGGTGTCATGTCTATAATAGTAATAATAAAAAACGAATTGTATAGAATTAAAATCAGTTTAAATTAATAGCCTTTTTGTTACAGATACCACTAGCAGGAAAAAATTAAATGAAAACAAAAATAAAACTATTATTTATAATTTACATTATTTTGTGACATCGGTAGGATCGATGTTTGAAATTCTGGTTATCGTTTTTGCGATACTTCAAATAAATACAAAGTTTAGTTTTTTAAGTACCTCCCGACTGCTTGTCCTCCTTTTCCAGGAATTTTCTTAACTTGCGATCGGCATACTTGGCTGGCTCAGTTAAATTGGCATTCTTATCCTTGCAAAAGAAATGCGCTTCCAGCCAATTGCTACGCTGTTCCACCAGGGAATAACAATCGGTGCCCACGCGATGGAATTGTGGTGGACACATGGCATAAATGCGTCGATTCCTTGGTTTGGCCGAGCTAACCTGAGAAGCTCCATCGAAACTGGATCCAGCCCTGGCTGCACTTGTATGCAGTGACTGGGCCGAGATTGTGTGGGCATCTAAACAAATAAACAAAAAAAAATGAAGTAAGTAAGTCGTCTCGCCGACTTAGGTATACCATACACCAGTAAAACAAATGTTTCAAATTTGTAATAACAAATGCATTTGCCTATTTTAATAAAGTTCTGTTCACATGCTTTTTACAAGCATATCTTAGTATCTCGCTCACTCATGCATTTGAGCACCCTAGCGCCCCACCCGGCAACGGCCAACTCCGGCCTTATGGAAAAACGGTTTTATGCATAACTTGGCTATTTTTTGTCCGATTTTGATCAAATTTAGTATTTTGCTGGATATTAGTATCAATTTCAAGTGTGCCAAATTTGATTCCACAAGGTGAAAAATTACGGGAGATAATCGAGTTTTTCAAATTTCGGGGGCGGAAAGGGGCGTGGCAAAATCTTTATAATTACAAAATGAGCGTATTTACTAAGCAAATATACATACCAAATATGGTGTCTCTAGCTGCAATAGTTTTTGAGATAAACGTTTTTTTTGAATTGCGGGGGCGGAAAGGGGCGTGGCAAAAATTTGAAACAAACTCGATCACTCTACATACCACACGAGCCTACATTTCAAATTTGGTGGCTCTATCTCTTATAGTCTCCGAGAACTAGGCGTTCATACGGACGGACAGACGGACAGACGGACAGACGGACAGACGGACAGACGGACGGACGGACAGACGGACGGACAGACGGACATGGCTAAATCGACTCGGCTGTTGATACTGATCAAGAATATATATACTTTATGGGGTCGGAAAAGCTTCCTTCTGCCTGTTACATACATTTTGGCGACTTTAATATACCATTTCACCCTATGGGTGTATGGTATAAAAAGGTAAAACTAAGATAATTTCTCAATCTACAAACTAATAAGCTAATTTCGACTTACATAAACCTAAGATGAATACTAGACTGTAGTAGTAAAGCATTGTTGTAGGTCCTGTTTCCTTGTGTCGACAAGATGTTCTTTTTTAGTAGATCCTGTTTGTGTCTGTCTGTTGATCACTTTTGGTTTAGCAAGACATAGTCGCTAGACTATGCACTGTTAGCTTTGTGTGTGTGTCGGGCACTCCCCAAGCGCTAAAAATGAAACCAATAAGAAAGAGTAGAAGAAATATTTGTTAATCTTTCGTCTGCTTATCATTTTTAAGCATTATGATTATTATTTTTTTTTCCAAATGTGGATTTTATGCAAAAGAAACAAAGTGTTGAACAAGTGTTTCCGTTGATAGATGAGCCCAAAACGAGCCGTTGCCGCCGTCACCTCCCCACGCACGGTCAAGACAAATTGATCTCCGGCATTCAGAGAGTGAAGAGATAAATGAATGTTTCGCCAGATTTTTATTTCGGTATTATTTATTAGTATTCATTCATAAACAAATTTTTCTTTTTTTTAAGAAACTGGTCAAAGAGCTTAGATTAGAGTTCTGGTTTTGCATACCCTATAAGTTTGAAGGAGTTGTAAAGGTATCTAACTGGATTAACTTTGCACTTAACTCAAAATAATATTGATTTGCTTTTCTTAAATGGGCCTAAAGAATTTGTGTACTGATTGCTAGGTGTTTAAGTGTTTCACCGTAACGGATTTTGAATGGAGAAAAGGTGAAACCTTTTACCAATCACTCACTCACTGACATTGCTGTAATTATATGGCCCATTTGCCTTTGGTTTGGCTTTTTGTATAGAATTTCAATTAACACTTTCATAACTTTTAACCAACTTGCCACCTTGGGTTAGCAACTGTTAACTGTTGGCTGGGGCTGTTGGGTGATGCTTGTCATTGCATTCTATTTTCAATTTGTTGACTTACCGAATGCCAATGATTTGCGTGTGTGTGTGTGTGTGTGTGTATGTGTGAGTGTGAGTGTGAGTATGAGTATGCCTCGTGTCTAATGTCTGTGTTGTCCATTGCAGTGACCCACTTTTTGCCATCCATTATAAATTACTTAAAAACGCTGCTTGGGTTAATCCGCAAAGCTGTTTTTAGTGGGCCTTTAGTCACTGTTGCTATTCTTAGTTACTTGTTAGCTATAAATGACTGACATTTAAGTTATTTATAACACATATCCGTTGCTCTCAAATATAAATAGGTTAACTTGGCCCATTCAATCCTGTTTTTTCCTTCTGTTTGAATTAACCTTGTCTCGTTGCTTCTTTTAATTGACATGGTGTCTTTAAATGATCCAAAATAAACTCTGCTAGGTCAACAACATTCACTCGCTCTTTACTTTTTAATCAAAGTGTATTACCTTTTATCCTTTTCGCTATTTAACTCTTTTCTTACTTTTTGAATGGGTATGTAAAATTATTAGAAAATTATGATTAAATTTTCAAGAATTCAATTTTGTAGGTTCTTAACTTGATTGTTGATAATTAGCTTAGTCGTCTCTAAGATAAGTATTTTACACTATAAAATTAATGTTCATAAAACAATTTCTCTCACTGTTAATTATGATAATTATTTGTTCCATTCGATGGAAATTTGGTATGCTATAGAACCAAGTCTTAAAGTTTAACAATTTTTTCTCGATTTACCAACATTTAATTGTATTTAATTATTGGCCATGATATACTGATTAGTAATCGCAGTTAAAAAAGAAAAACAAAAGTGAACTATAACTTTTAAAGTTGTGTATATTCCTATGGGGAAAAAAGTTTGCCCTTTGCAAAAGTTTACAAGCCACTCTCTTGGCTTTTGCGATGATTGTGTCATTTTAATTGAGCTATTAGGAAGGATATGTGTGTGTGTGTGTTAGCTCAATAGTCATTCCACCGCATTCCCCAAGAGGAAAAAGAAAAAAATTAAATAAACAAACATGCGGTGAGACAAGATATACAAGGCACACACCGAACGTCATTTAAACTGCTAATCATATATAATTTTTGTTGTAAAATAATTCATGCCCACGAACACAAACAAATTAAAACGGCAACAAGACAACAGAAGAAAAAACATCGCACACACACACACAGATGAGATGGGTGGGGGGGAAGTAGAGAAGTTGGGTGAGGACAGGCAGACAGACAGACAAGAAAAAAAGACACAACACGGCTTCTGGTTATAAAGAGGGGCTCAGAGCCAACTGGCTTGACAACTTTGCCAGACACAGCGGCTATGACGACAGTGCCACAAGCCACCAATCCCCATGAAATCTTTCATCCCGCCGCCGCCGCCGCCGACCGTATTGGCCCCAAGAAGAAATTCCTCAACGATGATGTTGGCCAGACACATTTAACTGATCTTGGCAATGGTCGTTCACTTACACACTCTTGCTTGGTACTTGGGTGGGTGTGGTGGACCTTCAAAGCGCCATCGTATGTACTTGCTGTTGACGTTGCGTTGCGTTTTTGAGTGGCTAATAAAAATGTAAAGAGAGACGCCACCAGCACCGCCAGAGGCAGTAGCCAGCAGCAACACCGCTCACCCACATGTTGGATCATGGAAATGTCTATACAATAAATGTCTGTGAGTGGGCCACTCACATTTTGACTGATTTATGGTTTGACTTTAAATGCAGTTACAGCAGCTGTTGTGGGCAGACGATATATTTATGTATATGGATAGATAGATGGATGACATTCAAATGTCATTTGTGTATTTATGAGATATCTGTGTCTGTGTAACCTTGATCTTGAACTTGGTCCAGGGCTTTGGGTGTGTCTTGACTCTGCTCTAAAAATGTATTTCTAATTTGATTTTCACACGAAACACAAATCAATCAACCGCAAGCAGTAAAAAGTAAAACTGTCGAGACAAAAATAAAGGCTAAGGCTTTTGGCTAACCCAAAAGAGTTATAAATAAAACTTGAAATCCTCCCTGCCGTTCGGCCTATCTACCTAGCTACCTACATCTCCCTAAAATCTCCCTCCCTCCATTTGGCATTTGCCTGCTCTACGTCTCTCTCTCTCTCCCTCTCTGTTATAACCTTGCCAAAGACCTAAGCAACAAGCTGAAGGCTAAAAAAACATAAGCTCATCATTTTGGTTAGGGGAATTGAATAATACTTTGTACAATATATATATATTTTTTATTTTTGAAGCACGTGTGTTCCTCTCAGAGCCTACAAAAAAAGAAAAAAAAAAATAATTCTTCTCTTGTTGATGAATTAGGTAGAGCAACGGCAGCAGCCGCAAAGTGGTGAAGGAGGGGGGGGATGTAGGGGTAACCAAAAAAACGAATTAGCATAAATTAAGTTCTTTGGAAATTTGTTAAGTTAACATGAAATTTGATATGTAATTTGTTAGATCAAGAACCTTTTTTTTTCCAATGTTGAGGAAACTGACTATCTAATTGAGATCTCTTCAACAGATCAAACAAACAATTTAACAAATAATCCACCCACACAATCAACACATCAGCACATCTATAGACACACACGCACACACATACGTCTTTCGATTGGTTCACATCGCATTTGATCGCATCAAAACATCACTCAACAACTGATCAATCAATCAAATGCTATTTAAAAGCAAAAGTTGTCTATATCTTCAATACATCTTATACCCAATAAATCCCATACCATTCAGTTAAATTGGGTAGATCAGGCCATAAGGTAAGTACAATTTATAATGCATATTTTACCTGAATAACTATATACTTTCATTTATGATGGAAAACGTTTCAAACCTTAAACTGTGTATATTTTATCTTCTTTAAGTACGAAGATAGCCTTTGTATAGCGGATTCTACAAATTTAAAATGAACTTTTACCAAACTATGGATTTATATATAAAAATCTGGCTGATACATATATGAAAACTACAGGGTCAAAGGGTTTAATCATCTGAGAAGTGTTCTTTCTCCTCTTAACACTAACACATTAAAATGTAATGATATTCTTTTTGTATTATTGGATTTTCATTGCGAATCAAACACAATTTGTACTTAGGATATTCGTTTAGTCGTTGCACAAAATTATTAGTTTATTTAAATGTACGAAATTTGTTTGGTGTTAACCTCTTCAGCCAGGTTCAATGTGAACAACAAATTGAAATCTATAAATTATATGCCATAAATCACTTAGTTGGGGGCGTCATTTATAGTTCCCTCTCTTCCTCTTACTGCTCTTTGTTGTCTTTTTGCGCCACTCGTTCTAATTGTGTTTTCAATTTTGTTAATCCAAACTAACTAAATTAACCCGTTCTAGGCATAATTAAGTTGCCATTCCCAAAATAAAGCAAAATTTACATAAATAACTAAACAAGAGAGCGAAAAAATACAAAAACCACAACAACTTATAGGAAGGAAACTACGCAAAATCCGGTGGGGTGAGGAGAGCGGTTCAAAATATCGAAATCGAAAATAAATTGTAGACTAAATACCAGTTTTTGCGGTTTAATTAAACGGAAATGTGTGAGGAGCAGATATTTCTGTATATTTTCTTGTATACCTGAAATGAAACAGATTGTTTTTTTCTGCTGCTGTTGTTGTTGTTGTCTCTCCTCTTGTGCTTCATTTTCGCCGTGCATGTTTTTATCTGTGGCTTAATTAATTTATGCGCATTTTATTGATTTTCATGCAATCACAAACCGCAAATGAAACGAAACGTAATGAAATAGTTGAGTTGAAATAAAAAGTGCACAAAACGGCAAACGGCAAAAATTCATTGTAAAGAAAGAAGCGAAAACGGTTTGTTAAATCAAACCGTTTAAATTGCTTTGGCCAATGCATGTTCGATTCGAAATGAAAAATCATGAATCTCTACCCTCAACCCGGACCAACTGCTGTCTGCATGTTTAAAAGTTGAAAAGTGAAAAGCACCTGCTATGGGAATGGCATTATCTCAGCATTTTGAATGCATAACATTGGATCGATGCAGCATTTTCACTTCAAACAGAAGCACACAATTTATCAGAGGCTTGGTTGGAAAAATGCTATCTAGAGGGAAGATTGAGGAAAAAAGTTTTCATTTGAAAACTGAATTTAAAATTTAAGGGAAATCCCCTTAGTAATTATATGCGATAAGTTTTATCTTTGTATTTGTTTATATATGTATAACTCTTTTTTTTTTATCAGCTTCTGAAAGCTTCTGGCGCAGCAGTTTTATATATTTATGTTAATATTGTCTCTTTGCTTTATCAGTTTTATGAGTTTTATGAGCCCTTAAGCGCCACCCATGACCAAGTTAAAGCCTCATTCTACTGTCTTCTACTGTCTGTCAGTTGCATTCTGTTCTGGCTCACATCTATCATTCTGTTTGCTAACCATTTTCTTTTCGCTACCAACTTTGCAATAAATGTAGTTCTTAGTGTTTTGCGAATATCATCAAAAGCATTTGCAGTTTATATAGATTCGTTTCTTACCCATTTCTTTTAATGGAAATGGTAAGAAGTGAAAGTCATTTTGTTGCCATTTAGCTGACAAGTCATTGTCATCGTGTCATTGTGCCGCCCATAGTTTTTTTTTTCATGGTTTTCGGTTTGTTCTCAACTCCTTTGACACGTTCATTCTATTTTACTTTTTGTTCTTTTATTTTTATTTTTTTGTTATAGTCTTGGCGTTGTCGTTGCCGTCTTATTTCTTCTGCATGTTCCCCTGTTGACGTATACTTAATGTGTTTGTATATCAAGCATACGCCATGGCGGCTGCAGTGAGCAATGAGACTGCGTTTTGTTGAGTTTTTCTTTTCTTTTTATTTTTAAATTGAATTTGTGTGCATTTCAAAGTTTCAGTTGAAGTTTTTTAGTTTTCAAGCTGCAACTTGAAAATTTTAATTGAAAGTTTTTACTCTTTTTCTTATTGTTATACTCTTTCTACCATTTTTTTTGTCCTT
This sequence comes from Drosophila paulistorum, assembly GCA_018152135.1. Taxonomy (NCBI): domain Eukaryota; kingdom Metazoa; phylum Arthropoda; class Insecta; order Diptera; family Drosophilidae; genus Drosophila; species Drosophila paulistorum. Next base: position 21,976,853 of record JAECXG010000690.1, read on the forward strand.
GAGTTGAACACATTAAAGTCAATTTTTTTGATGAGCCTGCCATCAATTTGGTTGGCTTTGGTTTAGGTGTATCCAATGCGATTCATCAGAACAATCAGAGCAGAGAGCTGCAGGCCTCAAAAGATATTTATCACCATCATTTCCGTTGCAAAAAAGCAACAGAAACAAAAACAAAAACCATACATAAAAACATTTTTAAATCTACCTGCTTTCGGCTTGTTTCAAACACAATAATATACGTATTTCTCTATGGGCTTAAATGTATATACATACATATATGAATAGTATGACATAATTTCTGAAAAAGATTCAGACTATCAACTGCACTAATCGCCTTAAGTCTGACTCTGTCTCACAGACCCCACCTCTCCTCATCTCATCTAGCAAAGTGAATGGGCGCAGGCGCCAGCGGCTACGTCAGCATCTCGTAGCACGTACCCAAAAGAGTCATACCATAGGCAGGCAGTCAGGCAGGCAAGTCAAGCACTTGAAGCAAAAACTGAACTGAACTCAAGTGATGTCATGCATCTTAAATTTATGACCCAGTCTATCTACCACCCTCAACCTCCTTCACCACCACTTCCTTCCTTCCCATCATCATTCATTCTCTCTCTCTCTGTCTCTCTCTCTCTGTCTTGCTTTGGGTGTCTCTGTTTCGATCTGTCTGTCTATTTGTCTCTGGACGATGATGTAAATTCCGCCAAATGCCTGATCTTCGTTTTTCTTTTTTTATCACGTTGTATACCCTGTAAACTTAAATAAGAATGAAAAAATGAGATACTTTTGTATTTATCTTTTCTTTCTTAATATAGTCATATATTTATGTATATGCGAGAGTGTTTGTACTTTATATTATACATACATAGATAAGATACAATTATATAGAGGTAACACAAGTTTAAATTTGAAATATTTAACATTATGGAGATTACTTTGAACTTTTCATATTTCTCTTTGTTTTTTAATAATCAAAAAACGAACATTCTAACACTGACATTTATTCTTTATCATAATGAAAGGATGTCAAATATTTATAGACACATAAACAAAATCATAATACATATTTAAGAAAATTTAAATAGGAAAATGTACAAGAGTCTTAAAAGGGAACACAAGTTAAAGTATTAGATATGTATTAATTTGTATAAAGACTATTTCGAATCTTTTTGTTTTTTGTTTTATCAAAATCAAACAATTATGAAGTTCATAAACTTAGTTGAAATCATCATATCATATCATGTCATATCATATCTGTATGTAAGAATAAAAAGTGTTTCAAATTGATATAGAAAGGTTAATCAAAAAAAATCACAATATCTACATATCATAACAAATTGAATATGTTTCTCTCTTTCTTCTTCTGGTCGAGATTTTCAGAATTGAGTTTTTAACTTAGATTGAAGCTATTTAATTCCTCTGTAACTACAGGGTAATCTTGCATTGGTATGTCATTCTTATTATGCCTACACACGTACATATACATAGGTATATATATATATATTCTTTATGTAGATTTATATATATTTTATTTCATTTTTTTCTTTTGCCCATTCGCATGACGTTTATGAGCCGTTTTCATATTTCTCGCATTGACATAAAAATGTCACTTGAGTAGCTGTTTTTTGTGTTGCCGTTTTTTTGTCTTTTGGTTTTGTTTGTCCTCTCTGTTCGACTGTAAAAATATTTTCTATTAATTATTTCAAGTTCAGCGGGCACAGCAAATGAAAGCAAACAAATATTTGTCTGAAAATTAAGCTAGACAAACAAAACAAAACAAAAAAAAGACAATGAAAATAATAGTAGCAAAGGAAAAAATGGGAAAAATAAGAAAATAAAAGGAATGATTTTTGTGGCTGCTGTTTGGCTGTTTGCTCCCCGAATATCAAGAAGTTTTGTTTGTCGTTTTTCAGTTTTGCCCACAAATTTGTCGCCTTTTGACACTTGCTCTCGCTTCTGCTGGCCTTTTCCTTTCCCTGTCTCTTTCTCTCTGGGCCTAACATTTCTTCGCTTATCTCTTGTTCCTGTTGCCATGTTTCATGCGTCGAGTAAAGGCAATTTGCCTACAAATGCAGTTCCATTCTCTACTTTGGCCTTGGTTGATAAGCTCTGTTCCTCTCTTTCAGTGTGTGTGTTTGAGGTTTTGGGAAATTTTTCGTTTCCATTATCGACGTACGCATTTTGTATGCTTAGTTTTTTGGCTGGACCTGGACTGGTTACCATTCTCTACTAACAAATCTCTCCCACTATCCCGCCTCTTCTCCTCCACTCATTCACTTGGCATTAACTTGCAGAGGCCTGGTTCCATGGTCTTGGTCATTGTTGGTGTTGTTGTTTTTGTTGTTGGTGCTGTTGTTCGTGTCAACGATAAATCAAAAAGTTTTATCTTGTTTGTGACCCGAGATACACCGCCCTCTCATTCCCATTCTTACAATTACACTTGACGAAATATTTACCATTTAAATACAAATTGTTATCATATTACCTCATGATGACCAATGATTCATTCACTCTATCTCTCTGTCTCTCTCTTTGTACTTCTATATGTTTTGACATTCAGTGAATCATTTTTCATGGCAAATATTTGCATATCATTTCCGTTCTAGTTTTATAGTTCTTGGAAATTACAAAAAAATGTCAGAATTTCTTTCAGTGTACAATTCACAATTTCACATCATTTACAGACTGACGTAAATTCTCTCTCTTGCTGCGTGTTGGTCTGTTGTGCCTCTGTCTCTGGGCTTTTCCTTTTTTATGCATGTGTTGCAGAATTTTTTTTTTCGGTCAAAAAATTTAAGCATATCAAGTATACGTAAAGTTGACAAAAGCTTAAACTGAAATTGCGAATGTTTTGCCCGGTTGGCATGTGGAAAATTCAGTCAGACACAAACAAAGAAAAACAGTTTTCATTTCCATTTGGTGTTCCCAATACAATTTTGGGATAGTTGGGATTTAATTAAAATGCAAACTTCTTCCAGTGTATGCCTTTTGAATTAAACAAAGCTACAACTAAATGAATTGTACATTTTTTTTACCCATTTACCTAAGTACGTTATTCAAACAGAATCCTCTAAAAGTAATGGGTATAATTGAAGTCGTAACAATTGACATAGAAATGTGCCCACTTTCACACACACCACACATTTTATATCAGGACACAAATTTTTTAACAAAAAAAAAAAAAAAATTGGCTGCAATGCATCATCCAATGGCTATTTCCCATTCCCATTCGATTTTATCCCTTTCCGACACCGCCAACCATTCCGTCTCTACTCATTGGTATTGACTTTACGGCTATGCAAAGTCTGCATCAATATGTGCACAGATGTGTATATACATTTGTGTGTGTGTGTGTTTGTGTTTGTGTGTGGGCGTGGCATTAGCTGATGCCACATTTGGTATTTTTTAATCTATATGTTAAATTATTTGGTGTGCCATAAAAATGCCAAGGCAAGCGCAAATCACAAATCACAAATCACACAGATCACACAACAAAATCGTGTATGTCCGAATCTGAAACCGAATTTCAGTTTTAAGCGCGAGAAAGAGAGACTCAAAACGAATTGCATGCAAATTTTCGAAAGCTGTCATAAAAAAAGCCAAAAAATAGAAAAGAACAATCAATAAAATCCAAAAAAAAAAAAAAAACACACTTTGAATCAATAGCTTTTTGTTTCTATAGTGTTAAAACTGAATCATCGTTTATCTCTCAACTTTAAATGACTTTGAAACGAGAAGATGAACTAACAGAAAAAAAACTTGAACAAATTGTTTAATATTTGTCAATTTGTCATACATTTATAACCCCACACACACACACACACACGCAAAGCACCTAACATTGAAAATTATTACGCATACGCCAAGTGGCATAATGGTTGGAGAGAAATTAAAGTTGTGGAAGTGTGGAAATGTAAAAGGAAAACCTTCGACCTTATCGTTAAACCATAAAAAATGCACGTGGCGTTAGTGTTAAAATTCAACAAAAATAAACATAAATACTAGCATCAAGTTTGTCGAAAGCGCAAATAACTAACCAAGAGCAGGGAGATAGAGAGAGAGAGTGTGAGAACTAAAGGCAGCAGGGTGAAGTGGAATGGAGTGAAATGTATGCTGGTTTAGCACAGTGTAAAGAGGTTACCATCGTCGACGTCGTCGTCATGTGTGGAAATAAATATAAATAAGTGTAAATGAAAACCGTCGACCAAAAGATGAAAATGAAAATCGCCGCTTGCCATTGCGCAAAATGTGCGGTAAATATTGACAATTGGCAAACGGCGTAGAGTAGTGGGAAAATGAGAAACTCGGCTTCATAGTGGAAGAGAGAGATAGAGGGGGAGAGCGAGCGAGAGAGGGGGAGGTAAAGCCAACTCTCTGTGTGGGTGGTTTGTGTTAGGAGGTTTGGCGGTTTCGATTCGGCTCTTGTTGGTCAAATTGCATTAGCAAAATGAATTGCACACTTTGATATGGCCAAAGTGAATTCAATACCAATGTATACCCTATATTCTCAGTCATATTGTAAGGAATTAAGCAAACGATATACAATATACGATAAATAGATTGAATTCTTCTCGTACTCCTCAATAAAAACTGCATTCTATATTTACTTAAACATATAAGTCCATGGTTCAACTAAAGCATATATTATATATTACACGATCTCTTGTAACTTTATCATATAGATTCCATATTAACCAAGTTTTAAGTGGACTCCTAAAACCCCACACAAAAAAGATAGAGTATACAGAATTGGATAAATAGAAAACAAAACTGAAGAAAAACCATTCCATTTGAAATATGCCAGTGCATTGGCCATTTGTTTTGCATTCGATTTATGTATATTTATTTTGGTATAGAATTACACACACAGCAAAAAAAAAAAAATAGAAAAAAATGGGGAAATCAGTAGTAAGCAAGGAAAGTATTATTTGATTAAAAAAGTCAATTTGGTAAATGCATAAATTTCATTTCATATGTAATTCAATTATGTATATATTTCATCTGACATTAAATCATTTATGAAAAAAAATGCTATGTCAAAATGTCAATCTCCTAATCGAGTTGCGTATGAAATTACCTTAATTTAAACATAAAAATGGGTCGACAAATTATTGAATTCAAATAGTTGGACATTTTATTTTAGCAAATGCATAAATGTCAGAGTTGGTAATCTAACATTGACTTAAAAATGTTAATTCAGTTAATAGGTAATCTTAATAATCATTCTTACCTGTTGGACAAGCGCTCTATTTGCTGAGGGCCAAAGTTTATGCCAAGTTGAACAACTGCAAAGACAAAAAATAAATTGAAATGAAATCAAAATTTGCCATTAATAAAGATGTTTTTGTTTTGGTGGTGTAAATAAAGACAAAAGCAACAAATGCATAGCATCAAATTTAAAAAAATATTTCGACAGACAAAAATGTCAGAAAGAAAAAGAAAATGCAAAATGAAATGTTTCAGTTTTTGCAACTGCCACTGTTGCAACTGTGGCAACAACAGCTACAACAGCTGCCGCATCAGCGAAATCTGGCCCAAAAATAATAAATATACATATATATATGTCGGAATAGACCAGAGAAGACCCAGAGGAGGAGTCCAAAGTCAGAGTCAGAGCCGGAGAGAAGGAGATGAAAATGAGGATGAATGGCAAATGCGAAGCATAGCACGGAGGGGAGGAGTAGGAGGAGGCGGTGAGGCACTTGAAAATGTCACTCTGATTGCTTGACATGGACAGCGCTCTCAATGGGGGGCATATAACATTTGCATTTTCTCTCTTTTCGTTTTTTTTTTCCTTATCCTGTCACCCTGTCGCCTTGTCTGTAACATTGCCTGCCTCCCCTTTCCATTTGAAGGTGAATCCGTTCTGGCGATTTTTTCTTTCCTTTTTTTCCTCTATTCATAATTTGCAATAACTGCAATATTTTGATTTGCAATTGTTGTTGGTGTTCTTGTTGACTTGTTTGCTGTTTATTTTTGTTTGTTTTGACTACTAGAAACTTTTGTTTATTTGTGAAATATGTATAAGACACGAGAGAAGCGACAGAGAGAGAGAGAGAGAGGGAGAGATTGAGAGCAGAGAAATAAGAAGGAAAAGTAGGGGGTAAAAAAACTGAGAACTTTGCTTATGCAAGTAAAATTCATAATTATGCTTTGGGAGAGTAAAAAAATAAAAAGGTTCTTTTTGTAGCACAAATTTTGCATATTTCCCTTCAAATTGTCGACGTTTTTATGATGCCCAAAAACAACAACAAGCACAACAAATTGTTGCATAAATTATTTGTTGTCCGCGCCTTTGAGCTACAAGGGAATAAAGAGAAAGAGAGAGAGAGTGAGAAACACAGAGAGTGCAAAACAGCAAGACCGAGGAGAAATGGAGAAAAGTTGATTTGAATTCAAATTCAAATGGAAATCGCGCGCTTCTTTTTATTTTTGCTTCTTCGATTCGACAAACGAAAAAAATAAAACCAGAACCAGAAGCCAAACCAAATTGTATTAATAAAACCCGTGGAATCGAAGCTAGACACAGCGACCCATTTGCAAGTTTTATACCCTAACATTGTTCGATTTGCCAGTGTGGGAGCAAACTTCTAAAAAGTTTATTCAATTTAGGACTTATATAAGATATAAATGTATATTTAGATTTGAAAGCTTATTATTAAATGTAAACCCACAATTGAGGTCCACAAAATGTTGCCCATAGACCAATTATCATTTGAAGTTGTTTAAACTCAGTTAATATATATCTAAGGATTAGTCGGCTAATAGAATTTCCCTATAAGCAAATGGTATACACAAATTCCTAGTGTATTTTCAATAAATTTTACCATATCCTCTCCATTCCCCATTCTTTCTCTCCTTCTCTCTCTGTCTATCTTCTACTCTTTTTGGTGACTTAATTTGTTTCGGGTGCTTCTTTTATTCAGCTTTTAATTGCCATTTTGCATACGAGAATTCGATTCAATTTGCTTCTTTCTCTTTTCATTTTTTGTTCTTCTTATTTTGGGTTATAAATTTCAATTAAAATACAAACAAAGTGTAAGAAAGCACGACGAAATTTAGAAACAATTTTTTTTTTTCGGTGTCTGCATCTGCATAATTTGAGTCAATTGAAACTAATCAAACTAGATATTAAGATTTCTATCATTTTGTCACAAGTTGTAGTTAATTTTATTGTATATATATATATATGTATATATTTTGGGGTGTTGGCCACCTGCAACATATCATTTATGGGGCGTGGCAGAGCATGTTGTTTTAGAATTAGAAAGTAAAAGGTATCTCCCTCTCTCTCTCTATCCTTATAACTCTTGCCCAAATTTGGCAACTTGGCAACATTTTCTTATTGCCAACCAAAAAAGGGAATACCAACAACAACAGCAACTCAATTTGATTTGCATAAAAAGGAGGAAAAACAAAAGCAGACTTTTTGCAGTTCCAGACCAAATAATGGCAAGTAACTGGTAAAGTGCAAATGCTCGAATAATAGAAACACGAAAACAATCAAAGAAAAGAAAACAAACTTATGGAATTTTTATTTACCTATAAAAAAGAAACAAAAAATTGACAAGAGATAATACATGGGCTAACACAATATTTCCTATCTGCCAAGATAAATGCAATCAAAATTCTTAAATGCTCAAGTACCATGAAACTATTTGTAACTTTTAGTTAAAAACATTTCCTAATTCAAAACTTTTCAAGTCGTTTAGCTAACTACTACTATGTAGAATTAAGTTAAAGTTAAATTCATTAAATATTTCGCAAGTTTGAAATGTCTTTTCTTGCTTTTGTTTAATTAATTTGTTTCGACTCTTGTGGTCTTTCGGTTGACAAGGCCAAACCACTGAGTTGCAAATTAAATTGATATCCAAATCGAATGACAATGAGCGAGAGAGATAGAGAAATTTCAAAGTTTGCATTTATTATCTTAAATTAAAAATGTATCTCACTCTAGTCTAAAAATAATCACAGATATCACATAAAAATTGCATACGAATTTAAAAGGCTAAAAAAACTTTTAAAGGTTTTTTTCGTTTACATTTGTGTGGAATTGCCAATACCCGCTAAACTTTTTGTAAGTGCTTCTTTAACTCTTTGTTCAACTAACTTTGAAAAGGATTTCTTTAGTTTAACCCTTGCTTTTCTTATGCACCGCAAGTGGCAACTTTTTTCTTGCTGTTGGACATAGATTTAAACTGTGGTTTAGTTTAGACGTTTTTTGTTGGCTAGTTGTTACATTACTCAGCTTAATGGCAGTTGGTTGTCAATTTGGTTGTCAACCGGGTTAAACATGACTTTAACAATATTTGTTTCATATAATTGTTATTATTGCTGCCAATTGACAGAGAGACAGACGGACACAATTGGCTACTACTGACCATCTGGTGTCTGTGATTATGCAATTGTCATTAGCTCATTTAGATTGATCGATAATATTAAAGTGAATAAACGTGGCCAGTAATACAATAACTAGACTAGACTATTGGGCTATTGACCTCAATGAAAAGGTCTTAAGGTGGCATCTAACAGTTATTTGATGCCGTGCAGGCTCAACCTGTCCATAGAGTAAGAGTTCACAAAATGCGCTTATTGCCTGCATTAGGCTGTCTGTCATAAAAATTATCTGGCAGGTCTCAGTGATGCGATTTTGTTCAATGTTCGATTCATGGCACGATGCAATAATGATCGTGCCACAAATTGCGTGGGGGGGTAAGGCCGCAAGAAAGATTGCTTAGGATTTAACGGTTCTCATAGCCAGCAGGAAAAACGGAAAAAGAAAACGACAAGTAAGACAAGACAAGACAAGACGCAACACAACTAACTAAGCCAATTGCCCGCCGGACACTGTGAGTGAGATATCTCAATCGACGACTTGAGATGCAACACACTTAAACGGGAACAATTTGTTGTTGTTGTTGCTGCTGTTGATGTGGCAATTTGCACTGCGTCGCTTTGCGCGTCGTGTCGCGTTTCTCTATGAACTGGCTGCTTCCCGTGTAATCGTCTGTTCAATCAATTTGCAGCAAGTTTGTCCAACTGATTTAAGCTGCAAGTTTATCGAATTAATCGTTTGGAATTAGCTAGCCTTCTCTCGTTTCGGCCTTAACTTAACTCTCCTCAATTGAAGCCGCGTTTCTACTTATCAAGCAGAAGGTGGAAGCAACTGCTAAACGGGAGAGGGGCTGCCACGAGCCGCATGCGGAGGCAAGTGTGTGGCAAATGTGTGGCGGGTCTAGCTAAATTGCAGGCAATTATTTTGTTTGTCAGAGACATCTCAAAGCAAAATGCTTTCACAAATTGTTTGTTTGCCTTGCATCTTGTTAATTATGAATGAAAATTAAACTCAGCAATAGAGATATGAAAAAAAAAAAAACACCACAAGAACTGAAACAACAACTAAAACTGCATTCGCATGTGAAATGATCTGACAAACGTAAAAGCTACATATAAATGTCTGTTGAATTATAATACTTAGTTCTATTAAATCTCCTGTTGTTTTAGCATAGAAAAGTCACTGTTCGTGACTTTGCCGTTTGTATGGGAGCTATATGATATAGTGGTCCGATCCGAGATATACAAACTGTGCAGTATATACAAGCCTGTGTATATTCAGCTCTGTAGCTCTGACGGTCTAGGAGGAGTTCGCGTCGATCCAGACGGATGGACGGACGGACATGGCTATTTGAACTCGTCTCGTCGTGCTGATCAAGAACATATATACTTTATATGGTCGGAGATGCTTCCTTCTATGCGTTGCACACTTCTGACCAAAATTAATATACCCTTTTTGCAAGGGTATAAAAAAATCAAGTCTGTGAAGAGCCGCGTATCGAGTCTTTAGTTTAACTGAAATGCTTTGAAAATTACATACCCAAAGACCATAATATTTGCATCTTGGTTGTCTCTTCAAATCATATTTGTTATGAAGATTGAATTTGGATAAAGTCTAATGTTTAACGGCCTCAAGAAACACTTCTTGGTGCATTGAAAATATATGAAATAGATGACGGAATAGTATTTCAATTTACAATTAACTAAACTAAAACTGGCAAAAAATTTGACAAATCTAATAAATAACACACAACTTTAGTTCTTTAGTTAAAGTGTATGTAAATAAATATTAAGGCCCTTTTCTTTTCAATGGGATTTCATTTAAAGTCTTGAAATGCTTGATTTTTCATACATCTCTTTCTCTCTCTCTCTGTCTCTCATTCATATGGTATGATTGAAAACTTTCATTTCTCAATACATCTATGATCAATGGGTGAGTAAGTGAAGGCTTTTGTCCCAGTGTACTGGGGGTCTGTATACATACATATATAAGTTAAACGGTAGCTGCCTAAAGGCACACAACTGATCATACAATTAGATATGGCAAGTGAGTGAGTGAGTTCTTTTGTACAAATGTCAGTCATAAGTATTATATACGCCCACAATGCACGACAACCATCATCATCATGCTCATAGTGATCATGATGATGCTGATGCTTAGATGCTGCTGATAATGATAATGTTGAAGGAGTTGCTGGCGTTGCTGGCGAGGGGTTTGTCGGCAATTTGTTCAATTGCTGCAATAGGCAACAGCAGCCTGTTGGGCGTCGAATCGGGCATTTAGCTGTCTGCATCTAAAAAGATTTGACACACTAACCTCATGGCAAATGATAGCCATAAATCTTATTTTGCATAAATGTTTGTAAGGCATAAGAAAAACAAAATTTGTCATTACTAATGCTGCTCTTTGGGCCTACACACACACACACACACACACACACACACAGATCGAGACACAACAACAATAGTTTACATTTATCTGTGCATAGGCATTGGGTATATTTGGTTTTCTTGGAAAGTGATTCAAGTTAGCTACTTAAATATTTGCATAACTCATTAAGTCACTCAGTTGTTTGCCCCCTTCCCAGACCACTCTCTTTTACCATGAGCCATTGAAGTAGTTTTTTTTCCTTCGTTTTTTTTTTTTAGCGCAAAATATTTTAATTAGCTTTCTTGGAGGTGTGGCCGAAGAAGAGCGAACGACAACATACTTGTACATATTTTTGACTTTGCTAATTTGTTGTTGTCAACAAGCCTAGCGAACATCTTTTGTGTTCAGCATTATGGAAAGATTGTGTAAACAAGTTAAGGCGAAGCATTTAACCCATGGGCGCCATGGTAAAGATGAAACCAATATAGCTCTAACCCCCAACTATCGAATGTAGAAAATGAATCTTATAAATGTCATTCAGAAATTGTAATTTTTAATTCTTATTAACGACAAGTTAGTAAATTCTTCAAAGATATTAATCTGTTCATAGGAAAATGTCCATAGATGACTAAATCTCGTATATTCTTTCTGATCAAAAGCAAAAGAAGCATAAACTCTCAATATCCCCCCACTTATTTTCTGTCATAAACCTATCAGGGACGTCCATGATAGTTCATAAACAATGCAGTAAGCAGAGATTGCGGCATTTTGTGGGTGTGGAAAAGGAGGAGCAGTAGATAATAAAGGAAAAGGAGGTGAAGAGGGGGAGAAAGAGAGAGCGAAGCATTAATTGTCAAAGGAAATTGAAGTTAATTATGCAAATTTGAAATGAAAAAGAAAAAACAAAAACAACAAGGTGGCAACTCTATGTTAGATTAGATTACAGAATTGAATTTTTAATTAATCGAATAGCCGGATGAAACTATTGTTATGACATTATGGCAGCATTAGTTGGTGCCTACTTAATCTAGTAAGTTTTAACAAATTTCAATAGCCCAAATAAAAAAAACAGAGGCCAAACAAAATTCAGTCAAAATGAATCTCTATGAAAAAGGCTTGCATGAGGTTATCGATTATTTGCTAGAGAAAAGGAATGGCTGCCTAGAAGATGATTTAGTGGGTGTTGCTTTTCAAAATGTCCTTAAGCAATGTAAGTTAATTATGTATGTTCCAATTCCAATACAAATATACGATCTTCTGTTAGATATCTATGATGTGGGTGTAAGCACTTCTGGCATATCGGATCAAGCTGGTCGTGGTAGCCATGCCATTTTAGATTTAGAAACTGCTTTAAATGGTATGGATATTGAAATTGAAGATCTTATGAAGTTATGGAATGAGGAAAAAACTTGTAAAGAGCCGGCTATACGAATATCTTCACCGAAAACATTAGACCATGAATATTATGTGGGACCAGTGCCAATGATGGGAATGGTGGTGGAAAAAGATGATCCCCATATACCCGATTATATACCAGAATTTCCAAGTATTCATACATATCAGCAAACTTGGATTTACGATGAACTCCAACGGGATCCAGAGGATCTTCGGGATCGTGTGGCCGACAAAAATTTGTGTCTACAAAATGCACTGAATAATTATCTAGTGAATTCCCGGCCTACAGTGTCTCTATTTTTGACACCTCAGACTACTAAACGATATGATCTGCTGCTTGTTGAGCCATCCGACAAACAAAGACCAGCATATTTGAATGCTCTGCTATCACCTCGAGATTCATGTAACTTACATTCTATAGTTGAACATGATGATGATGAAGATGAATCATCATCAGATGGTGATGATACTGACGAAGGCAGGTCTAATGAGAAGTATTTATTCATAATTATTAATTTAATTCTACTGCAGATGTTCCCATTTCCCGTTTTATTGCTGAGCCACAATTGGAGAGTAAATGTCCCAGGAAAGCTATACCAGATGAAGATTTTCAATATATTGAGACTGAACCCATTGTAGAGACAACTTGGCAATGTAAACGTAAGCCTTCACCTCAGGCCAGTGAGTCTGATGCAACGGATAATGATGAATGTGAAGATGTTGACGTACGGAATGATGAAGAATATTGGTCAGCGTCGGAATAGCGAAGATAGTAGGATGAATTCGAAATGAAGAAAAATACGAGCTGACACCAGCATAAGGCAACAAAAGCAAAACGAATGAACGTTTTGTACGGAAAATAAATTTCTTTCAATTACAATTCATTTAAAACTGCCACACGTCACTGACACACACAGTCACCTACCAATCTCACTCTTGCTCTTGTCCCCTCATTTGTTTAATTTTTTTTTCTCTCCCAATGGAAAGAATCATCCAGAGTTCAAAGCATCATCGTAGTGCTCTGTACTCTGTGCAGTTGATTGTTGATACTCCTCCTGGTGCTGGTTCCTGCTGGCTGGCTCTGGCTTCAAAAGGTATTAAATAACTTTGTAATTTAATTAACTTTGACGTCGACGACGACGACGACGACGTCTGCTGCTACGTCCGCGCCGCTTAACTTTGATTAACGTTTTGCAATTTTTCAACAAGTTTTACTCTCAACTTTCGCTCACGTAGCATCCAGGAGCAAGCCCAAGAGGAGGAGCAGCACCAAGAGTGGGAGAAGTAGCAGATGCCAATGAAGAAAGGCTAAAGGATTGCGACTATGATTTCCTTAAGAGTGTTCAGATTACAAGGGACTTTTGGTCTTTGGCACAACTTGTGCGATTTGAAATTGTAGAGTGGCTAAAAAATCAACGCCCAGAAAGTGAAGAAAAAAGAGAAATACTATCGGAGGGGATGACAATTAGTTCCGGTTACCTAGCCAATCAAAAATTTCCACTTTTTTTTTTGTTGTACTTATTTTTAGCACATTATTCATATTTCACGGACATGTCCGCTTTAGCCTATTCATTTTAACAAGAAATCAATGATTCAAGGCAAAGAATGATTGGTGTTTCATTTATAGGCTTATATCTAATCGAAAGATTCTATTTAACCATATATTAATAATATTCATATTTGTTTTGTGTACATTTTGTTTGTTTGTCTGCCAGCGCGCAATGAGCAATAGCCATTTGGCTAACAATAAAATCAACAAAACCTTACATCAACAATATGATGAAAAGAAATAGGTTCAAAAAAGTCCTTGAAAATGGCTTACTAAATTTCAGATCCTTATCCAAAACATTCTTATTCAGTTTAATTTCTCAGAAAATCCTTCGGCAAGTATGATATCCGTTAACATTAACCTGGGCAATGATTTATTAAACACCTGTGGGTTGGGTAAGCGACGGATGTAAATTGTGTGTCGTTTTTTTATGTTAACTGAAACATATTGAAGAATTTTCATTTGGATTGCCATGATTTGTTTGATTTGCCATTTAGTCATCATTTTTATTTAAATTGCTTCAACGATGATGATGATGATGATGCTGATGGGGATGATTTTTATTTGTTCAACAATTTTACTTTTTTTACACACAATTTGACTTTGATTTTATGCCAGCTGTTGGCAGGCAGCATTTAACTTGCCAAAGTCCCAAAAGAATTTGTTGCTTTTGCTATTACTATTGTTGCATAAACATAAACATGAACAGCAACAGCAACAAAAACAACAACAAAATTATATTAAAATTTGTAGCCAAGTCATAAAGAAAGGCCAAAACAACGAAAACACACACACACAGACACACAGATTGATGAGTTAGGAAAAATGTGAAGACGAATTTCTAATGCCAAAAAGTGAGTCTTCTATAGGACTATAAAATACCCTTCATATAATAGAAAAGGAGTTGGTTTTTTTGGTATACGAATATTGTTTTAAGCCAGCATTTGAAAATAGTCTTCAACTTCTTCAAGGAAAACATTTCGAAAAGAGTTTTAGCTTGAGCAAATTCACTCTCAGTCTCAATGTAACCATTTAGAGGGTATATCAAGTGAAAAAACAAAAGCAATGTAAACTGCTGACTGAGAGTCGGAAATTCTTTTCAATTTGTTTAGACTCGATGCATCTGCAGTGTGTGGTACGCTGTGTGCCCGATTCGTTTGTCATTTTAACCCAGTTTAACCCATATTGGCCATGCATGTACATACATACATAGGTGTACTTATATATATTTCGAATCCGCATACATATACATACAAACATATACATATATTTATGACATGTTGTTGCTTGGCCACAAAAATTGAGATAAAAATTGTTTACGTAAAGTGACACACACTATAGACACACACGCTCACACACACACATACACACATTAGTGGTAGTAGAAAATTATGCCAGTCTTTGATATTAAAGCAACAAAATCTATATTTTCATCTATACCTTTAGTGACTGTTTTTTATTTATTTTTTATTTATTTTTTTTTTTGTAGTTGGTTGATAAAATATGCCTACAGAAACGGATACATGATGTGGCGGCAGGAGTAGGAGTCGTCATCGTCATGGGCATATATATATTATATATATATATATGGTATAAAAAAAAAACAAAAATGTCGAGGCCTGTCATAAAGTTTACATTTTCATTTCCGTTTCGCATGCATGGGTCGGCGCTATCTTGTTTACCCGACCAACAACAACAACAACAACAAAACAGAAAGAGAAACCATCCTCCCCATTTTTTCACATCTCCATCTCCTGCTCCTGCTCTGCCTTTAGCGGCAATAACACAAAAGCCAAT
Organism: Drosophila paulistorum; assembly: GCA_018152135.1. Classification (NCBI taxonomy): domain Eukaryota; kingdom Metazoa; phylum Arthropoda; class Insecta; order Diptera; family Drosophilidae; genus Drosophila; species Drosophila paulistorum. The sequence continues at coordinate 21,992,296 of JAECXG010000690.1, forward strand.
TTTTTCATAAATCTTTTGCTGTCCCCCAGTGGCAGCTCCACCTTCTGTTGGCCCTGATCTTTTCTCCATTTTACTACTACTGCTGCTACTGCTGCTGGTGCATTTAACCTTTTTTATATATATGTATGTACATATACATATACATACATATATATCCTTTAGGCACCGGGTTGAGAGTCAAATATGACCCTATAAAGTATATAGTGCATATTCTTGATCAGCACTAACAGTTAGACAACAAATTACGGGGTAGGCTGTAAATGCGCTTAAGGACATTAAGTTTTCATTATATGGTTAATTAATTTACATTTAATAATCATGAAAAGATTAACAATGCTTTAAAAGGTTCCAGTAATGACAAAGTTTAAGAAAATCAATGGATTAAATTGCATTGTGCTTACAGGGTATCACAATGTCGTTACTCTGCATACCTAATAAACTTCTACATGTGTTTCTGATGTTGTCTCACACACACACACACGCACACACACACTTGTGTTGTCTCTTGACATACACTTTAAATTTTACTGCTTTTTGGTTTTCTCATGTTACTCATACGCCAAGTTGTCTGCTCTTAAAACCAAATTGCTACCTCGTTATAATTATGATGTTGTTCTTGGACTGGTTAACAAGGGCGTCATTTCGCTGTCTTGCCACCCTCTCTTTCTCCCTTTCCGACTTCTCTCTCTCTCTCTCTCTCTCTCTCTCTCTCTCTCTCTCTTTCTCTCTGTGTGTCTTTGGTTCCTCGGCTTTCTACAGCTTCTTTTGGAATCAATTCAAGTTCACGCCTTAAGAGACGCGGCGCGTGTTTGAATTTTACTTTCTTGCCATTTTCCATTTCCATTTGCATTTGTTGCTTTTCTTTCACTTTCTACAAGCATCGCGTTTCGTCTCTTCTTCGCCCTGTGGCAGTTGCTTTAGCCCAACTGCCCTTGGTTTATTTGATTTTTATTATCAAGCAACAATTTTGTTTTTTTTTTTTTTTTTTTTTTATTTTTTGCCTCTTTTTTTTTCTTTTTGTTTTGCGGCTCGTGTTATTTATGTGTATTTTATTTTGTATGCTTTTTTAACGCACATTCAGAGAAAGAATACAGGCGAGAAGGGGGAGAGTGGGGTGAAGAAAAAAAGGAGGAGCATCGTTTCAGTAAATCGCTCGGTGTTCGACCGTGTATGGTGCGTGTTTAGCATGAGAATTTTTTGTTCCTTCTTGCCTCATATGGGAATTACAAATTTGCACAGCCTTAGCTACATTGTAAGCTTAACCAAAGGCAACAAAAGGATGGACTAGGAATAGGAGTCGGGGTAAGTAGTAAGAGCAAATGGGATAAGAAAGTAGCATTAGCACTAACAGTAGACACTACTATGTAGTAGTAGTAATAGTAAAACTAGTAGTTGTTGTAGGAGAATAATAGGAGGCGTCGTCCCAGTAAACCTTTTTTCTGCTTAACTCTCCGAAAGACGACAAACATTTTGTTAACAAATGAAAACAGTTTTCCAGCAAAAAATTTGCATTGTTATTCCTTGAAACTTGGAACACATACAAAAGCCAATATAATTACATAGAACACGAGATGAGTTGCCCAAATTCACTACCCCAATACAGAGCATATACTTAGTAGTAAGGTGAACTACATACACTTATTTTCTTCTTAGATTGGAAGATAGCATGACAATTTGTTTGAAATGCTTAATTTAATCTTGTCACCTTGAATTTTAATCAAATTAACATTATGCTAGGTAAACAGTATATTAACATCGATTATATGGTTAATTTTGATATAGAAAATAATGACAGAGAAGAGGGAGAGAAGGACACAAAGAGAAAGTGTTATTAAAACTAAATAGAAAGCAAAACCGTGTGGAATTCATTTGGCCGAAATTTCCTGTTAGGTGGCATAGAAAATTCACTTGCTTAACTTAAATAGTTTTCTCAAGAAAGACAACTAACTAAGCCAACTTGAATCAATTGTACGTGTTGTTTTGCACGTTTTTGTTGTTGTTGTTGCTGTTGCTGTTTATACTGCTTTATGGCTGCTTCTTTATTATGTATGTAGTCAGAATCTTCTGTCCTCCTGTTCCGGTTCCCCCTTTACTCTCTACAGAAGTGTGTGTCCCTCATCATGTGGAAGCAGGACTTTCTCTTCTAGTCATAGTAAGTAGAATTAAGCGTGTGTGTGTTTGTGTGCGTGAGACTCGGCTCGTTTGTTACTCGATATTATGGCAGCTATATAAAATGAGACATGAGATACAGAGAGAGAGAGAGAAAGAGAGAAAGAGAGCGAAAAAAGGGTGGAGGGAAAGAAGGGGAGCAAGTGTATAACATTATATTTTTAGCATCGCTTTGCTGAATTTATGTGGGTAACGTGTTAAAAATAACATACAAGCATCAGGCTATGATAATATTACGTATACGTCGTGTGTCCTGGGTCCTGCCTTAATTAAATTGATTGAATTTGATGGAAAAGTTTTTCCTTCACACACACACACAACCGTCAAGCTTCTTCCCCACCTCCTCCTCTCTTGGGTTCTGCTTCTAAGTTTTGTGCTTCTTGTTTCTGTTTCCATACACATATATTTCGCTATCTTGCACTCAATATCACTCGTTCTTTCTCTGTCTGCCTAGTAGGAAAAGCAATTAGAGCGTGTTCCCTTTGCTACAGCTTCACCAAGTCGACTCAATTATGCATGTTGCACATTTCCATGCAAAATGCAAAAGGAATTGAATTAATTGAAAGGCAATGGATGGATAGATGGATGGGCTAAAGAGAAGAGAGAAGTATGTTCATTTTCTTCAAGCTACATAAAAGCAAATGAAAATGTTTTTGAATACCTAATGTGTTTATAATGCCAGAAACGTGCAACGTGCAGATATTTTAGACATGTCAAAGCAACACAATAACAACATACACAGACACACACACACACACACACATACAGAGATAGACAGTTGCAACTTTTCTCCAGGCATCTCAAGTTTTTGCTTTGCTTTGGCATTACTTCCGTCAGTAGGTTGTCTCATTAGCTGCATTCTAAACAGCATTTAAGCCAAAGCTAATAATGTTAATGATAATGATGACAAAGTTTTGCATTTCATAATCGTAATCATGGCCAGATGATGCAAGTCTTGAGACTACCTCAAGGCAGTTATTTGCCATTTGCGTCACACAGACTTGTCTCACAAAAAAGGGAACAATAACTGCTGCTTCTGCTCTTAACTCAGGGCCGTATCTTGCCCTAGGTTAAACATTATAATAAAATTTGTATCCATTGTATACAATGGCTTATTCTATTCTATTCATTAGGAATTTCCGAGCGACATAGAAGGGAGACAGAGAATGAGAGAGAGCGAGAGATCAAATGAGTAAAACAAACTGATTATGTTTCAATTTGCATTCCTTGTAGTTACACAAAGCGTTTAGATAAGTACATAGTTTAGGAAAATATTTGTTAAATGAAACTTTAATTAAAGTTCTTAGAACCTAGAACTTTGTAAGGCATAAAATTATCAAATATTCAATCAATTGGCCTACAAATAACATTCTCAAAGTCAAAAGCATTTGAAAATATTCGTTGGGAAATTATTTTAAGTGCAAACATTAATTTTTAATCATTTTGTCTAAATTTTATGTTGTTTATTTGATAAACTCCAGTTTCAACTTAAAATATTAATGACAAGAAACTAATTTCTAGGAAATTCAATATTCATGTAAATAACAATTAACTTCTTGTTTGTCATCTCTTTTATGTTTACCTTAGAGCGGCCCTGACTAAACTTTTACAAAAGGTTTAATGCTGAATGCAAATTTTCTATTTGGTTAGAAAAACAAAACAAACTGCAACTATGCGAAAATGAAACAAAGTCTCTTTAGCTGTGTTTTCTCTGGCTCTATTATTGGGCGCAACTATGTTGTAAACTTTTGAGGAAGTCATTTAAGATCAAGTTTAGCGATGCTTGAAGGTCTCCTTTACAACGATTTCCGTAATTTTTAAAGAGTGTCTAAAAAATAATAGTAAACTTCATGTTTACGAATGTATGTAGGTATGGAAGGCCTTTCCTTTTACTCATTTTATTGTTCATTTTTTTTTTGTTGCTGCCACAAATCATGCGAAAGAGAGAGAAGAAGAAAACAGATCCATAGGCAGTTAGCCTGTGCTCTTAATGTGCCCAGAGAGATGTTATCTTTGCCATGCTTTATCTCTGACTTGAGTCTGCTCTCTCCTTCTCTCCCTCTTACTCACTCACTTACTCTGTCTAATCAATTTCAAATGGTTGTCGTGCCGCATGCCGCAGCATTTCAGTTGAGTTTTCAGTTATCAGTATTTGGCAATCTTTTTGAAATATTTTTTCCATATGGCTTGCCGCTACCGTCGCTGTGGTTGCTTTTTTTGTAGCTGTTGCTGATGCTTCAGCATCATCTTGTTTAGAGATTAGACACCGACAGCAGCAGCAACAGCAGCAGCAAAAACAACAACAACAATGCCTGTCAGCGCCAGCCAACTTAAAAAGGCACACAAATGTTGCTAACCAAAAAGTCATGCAACACACAACTGACAGAATTGTATCTACTTTTAATGCCTAAGCAACATGTTGCTTACGATATTCATTACATTAAATTACCTTTAAATGAATTACAGGTGATTAAAGTGAAATTTCAAAAATTTCCACTTACACAAAAACTAACAAAATTGTTCGCAACATTTGTATCTGCAACATGTTGCTGACAGCCAAGTTGATAGACTTTCTGCATCAATTCGTTTGGCTACATACACACATACATCAATTTCTATTGCTGCAGGTCATAAAACTAAAAATTTGAAAATGATTATATATGTATATCTATACACGAAATCTACTTCCTATATAGAAAAACTTATACATGGCTAACAAGTGGAAAAAGCTTTTTTGCCCAAAAAAAAAAAAAAAAAACAAAAATATTTATTTGCATTTTGTTCAATGTGCTGTTGGGGCCAGGCTAGGACAGAACAGACCAGACCATGCCCAACCCAAACCCACGACCGTTGGCAAATGCATCGATCGGGAATCTTCTTCATCATCATTATTTTGATCATTATGACGGAATTCGTATGTTTGTGAATACTCATCCATCTCTCCATCTGGTTTGTCTGTGGCTGCATTGTGCCATGAAATAAGTTGATGTTTGGGTCTGATATTTTGTTTCTTGTTTCCTTTGTTTATACCCTTTTCTACAAATGGATATTTATTATTTTATACCTAGCATTAGAATTGTATTTGATTGCATATTTCATACAATTTTATTTCAGACTAAAAAGAGTTTAACAAAATGAAAAGGTTTTGAGAGAACAATATTGCAGTGTATTAAATGTTTGACATAGTTGATAATTCTCTTGGTGCAATCGTTTTGTTTCAACTTTCGCCGCAGTGCAACCAATGTGAAATGTGTTTTTTGTTGCATTCCTCACAGAATCCCCTTAGCCAGTTGACTATATTTGTTCTAACTCTAGTGCACTCCCCGCTCTTCTTTGCCCCTCTTTCTTTCTTATCCCCCACTGTTCATATGAACTGGCCACGTATTTGAATTCAATTTGTTTTGCTGGTTTGCCCAAAGGAGACACATTTTGTAGCTCGCGACCTAGCAGCCTTCGACCCCCGCTCCGGTGTCTTCTTTCACCCTCGAATGGTACTTGAGTTGGCAGCTCTCGCAGCTCAGCTCGTTGTTCCGTTGTGCCCCTTGACCTTTTTGGCTCTTGTATTTCTATTTCGAAACGTTTCAACTTGAAATTAGACATTTTAATGCTGTGAATTCCTAGAAAGTCGTCGGAGTTGACTCTATTCTGGTCTTTGGCCTTGAAAAATATGTGAAATTTCGCTATTTATATATCGTTTATAGAAATTTTATCCAATTCTCTTTTTGTATACAGGTTCTTTATATATTTTTTTGCTTTTGTTTGTTTCACCTTGCGCATTATGTTTGCTCTGTTATTGGAATCAATTTAATGAGTTCAGCGTTGATTTATTTATTCTCAATGTTGACGACATCAAGTCCCCAATCTCGAATGTCACCAAGATTGTTGGAAGCATATTTACATACAAGGCTGGATGAGGTGTTCTGAGCGTGAAAATGGCCACGTTATGAACATTCCAGTCAAAGAACGATTATGTGCAGTGCCATTTACTACACAACGGATCATATCTATACGTTTCGGGACAAAGAATTAAAAATTTAGCCGCTTTTGCAGCTGAATAGAATCGCTGCGAAGGAGCTGCAGGTCTATCAGAAGCCTAAGGAACCTCACCTGCATCGGCCAACGCAAACTCTAGCAGTCAGAGGACGTGCTATTATACCTGTCCTGACATTTGGCAGTGGAGTTAGAGGCTAACAAAAGACTGCCCATCAACTACCCGCTTCCGCTTGAATTAGCTTGGAAAAACTATGCTCAAATGTCAGCACATTCAAGACGAACAGGCCAGTTTGAGTTTGAGGAATATGCTAAATATGTGGACCTAATTACTGTTTACTTATATATAACTCTGTTGAAGGCACATCATGTTCTTCTGCTAAATGTCCTTTATGGAACAGATTGCACAAGGACAATAGACAATGGTTTTTTCATTTATTTCTTTCTCTATCTCTCTCTCTCTCCCTATCTCACTATCGCCTTTTGTTTGTGATTTATGAAAAATGCATGACCACCTGCCATGACATTGCCCACCTCGCCCAATTGTTGTTGCCATCACCTGGTACAGCCTGTTGAATGCAAAAGAAAAAGCAATCAACTCAAAAAAAAAACCAAGAAATTGAAATGAAATTCCAATGAAATCAAACCATTTTAAAAATATAGCTTGCATTTTTATATTACTTTACTTTTTTATGCTTGCTTTCATTTTTAAATCAAATATTTAATAAGTGAAAATACAACCAACAAAAAAAAAAAAAAAAATCAAAAACATTTGTTAAAAACTATGTATGTACGTGAAATGCGTGTCAACATGAAGGAAGTTCAAAATAAAATTTGTCAATAAATTTCTATGACCAAAATGTATGCATCAATGTAACAATTTGGTCTTTTTTTCATGTGTGAAATTTGAAACACGCCTGAATGAAATGAATAAGAGATTACATGCAAGTGGTTAGCACTTGAATTTAAAATCGAAAACGCACTTTGATTCTAGGCATTGTGTATCACAATGACCCACAACTTGCAACATTAAACGATTATTGGATACAATTGATATGAAGATTCCAACTGAAATGGGCTTACATACTCTTACAATATCCATATATTTTTCCAAATTTAACCCTTTTATGGGGTTGACCTCGACCTTCTTAATAAGTTTTTGAATTCGATATTTCATTGAAGTATAATAAATATGAACAATTAATATAACTCATGCCTTTTTAATTATTTTATTCTACTGAATGTCACTTTGATGTCTATATTTAATTTTGCTATTAAGAAACTGTCTCATATATATATTTATCATTACTTTGGCAAACTGTTTGGTAATTGGCTTTGCTTTATTATATAAAAATGAATGCTGGATGTTGATTTTGGAAAATTCAAAGTAGTTTTTAGGCACAAAAAAAAAAAATAAAAACTTTGTTTAGAAGGAATTAAAAGTGTCAAATTAAAAGTGTCATACTGTTGAAAAAAGTAAACAGCAATTAAATAAAAATTCATTTGCCTTGTCCCAAAATGTGATGCCAACATTCCACAATTCTCCCTCTTCTTCTCCAATTTCAATGCATGTGGCACATTTTTCATAAATTGTTACCAATGTGGGAAAATATTTCATTTGTCATTTTTATTTTTGATTTTTCGTATTGTTTTTTGTCTGGTTTAAAATGTTTTAAAATGCAAAAAGCGTAACGTAACGTAATAAACAGGCTGGCATTCAGGGCAGAATATAAAAAAAAAGAGTGGAATCAAATTTCCATATCGGATGTGTACAAGTAAAAAATTGCCAATTATGAATTTTAATGGTTAAATTGAATGGATTTTATTGAACAATCGATATGGATTTCAATGGATAATAGCAACAATTTACCAATTGTACATACAGACATATCAAAAATCAAATTTAACAATTTCAATGGCAATCATCGCTGTCGTCTGCCAGTCTTTCAATTAGCTCATTCAAAGTGTCAACGCATATGGCCAGATAACATAAATTTCACACGACTATATATGTATGTATATACAGATATATATATACATATGTGTAAATAAAGAGAGAGTGAGAGTAAGAGTGAGGGAGACAGATGTGCAGAGTGAGTGAAATGTTTAACCTACATTTGGCTTTTGTTGATAATGAAAATTGTCCAACTGCAAAATTTATGTATAATAAATCATCATGTGGACACAAAACACATTTCAAATCCCTAATGAATCTGCAAAACATTCATTTAAATATATACATACATCTTAATGTATATCTACGATATATTTGAGTGAAAAAGAAAAACACTAAAAATTGAAATGAAAAGTGTATAAACAGTCAAGAGGTTTAAACATTTTTCAAAACTGTTTTCAGAGAAAAACAGCAACAATTAATAATCAATGTAAATGAAAAAGAGTACAACAAAACTAAAGGAATGTCGATTCAACAAGTGTTTGCCCTTTGCTTTTTCTATTTTTCTCTTTGGCTTTTCATTAGGAAATGAAACTTAAACAATTAGAACGCCACTTTAATACAATTCAATCCGAAAATTCTATACCCTTGATGGTTTTTTTTGCTTTTATACACACCTTCAAATGTTAATATATGATAATGTTTAAGGACTATCTTATCGAATCCAAATGGATTTAATTTTAGTTTTTCAACTTAACCATATTTTAGTTACTATGTGTAGATAGACAATTGTTCCAGCTAGTCTGCCAAAATTTGTATTTTAAAGGGTATGCATGATAGCATCAATTAGATGAAAATGGAAAATCGTTTCATTTTCGTCCCACAATGTCCGACTGAAGATGACTAATTTTCGTGTGTGTGTGTTAAAAATAAAGACAGGAAAATTGCCAAGAAAATTGGCACGCTTTTTATTTCGTAAGGCAAATCTGTTTCGACTCTAAACGAAATGAACAAAGAAGAAAAAACAAAATAAACTAGGCAAAGACTTTTGAGTGTGAACCAATTAACTCATCCGAGTTGATCTGATGAAAATTTTTGAAGGCTTATCGGATATTAGGTGCTCTATATATAGTAAATATACGTATAGTACCTACATGTATATGTATGTATGTATGTAGATATATAGTTCTAGTTAATTTTTTTTTTTTTGTTTTAGTTATTGTGCGGTTTGTTTCATGTGTTCAGTCATTTTTCTTAGAGGCTTGCCAAGAAATTGAAAAACTGTTGCACAAAAGTGTTTTGGTTTGTTTTTTGTTTCGAAAACATTTATAACCAAACAACAAAAATACAAAATAAAGAAATGTTGCAAAATTCACAATAATGATGAAAATAGATGATGACGAAATTGTCTAAATAATAGACCAAAAATCAGGGCCGAGTGGAAATCAACTGTTAAGGAAACACAAGACAACATGAATCATCCAAGAATTGCAATGAATTTTTCTTCATATTCAATATTTGTTGAATTTTCAAAAAATTTCAATTAAAATCATATGAGATGAAATGTTTTTTGGAATTATTTTTCAGTTTGTCAAATAATTGAAATTGGCGCAATTATTGCCTGAACCCTCCCTGGTATTTCAGGGTCCATGACACAAAAACCATTTTTATTTCATTTCAAATCATCAAAAACAGAAAACCCATTAATGGAGTGGGGGTGGAAGTGGTAGATGGTGAAGAGGGTGAGGGAGGAGATGGCAAATGTGGGTTTATTGTCGCCACGAGCATTAATTAAAAGCCATTTTTATAGTATTGTATAGTATTATTTGAGCTTCTTTGTCATTTATTATGCAAAAGTTCTATAAACAATTTGCCAACATTGTATTTGTCTTTATTAATAAGCAATTTCAATCAAGCCAAAAATGAAAGTCTAGTTCATTTGACTGGGTAAAAGGCTTTAGGCTTCTCCTCCAAGTCCATGGCCAGGGTCAATGGGTTAGTTGGTTGGTTGGGGATAGGTTAATGTTAACCATCATAAAATAAAAGAACTCTTATGGCCTATGGCATCTGATTTTATGGTGGATCATTGCCACTTCCACTGCCCATCCCCCCCGCATTTACACTCTGCAGGCTGTCTAGTGATGGACGGACATGGAGACTTCCGTTTTTCTAGTTGGTCTTGGGCAGGAAATGCAAATAAACAAAAAAGCCGACAATGTCGATGTCAGAGAGATGCCATAATGAATGTTGGCCATATAGAAGAAGGGGGTGGAGTGGGGATATGAGCGAGACTGCTACTGCTGCGAGGCGCCGCACAATTAGAATTGATTTTTATGTTCAGAGTCGTAAGTTTTGGATATTTATGCCGTTTGCCGTTTATTTTTGGTCTTACGCATTGCATGAAAGAACTCTAAGTACAAATACACAGAGCATAGCGAGAGAGTGAGTGATGGAGAGGGGGGATGAGGGATGAGGGAGGCTGGTATTCGGCAGGAAAATCAGTTGGTGGCAGGCCGGAAAATTCACTAGCCGATTTATTTATGGCAAATGTTTGCTCTTAAACAGAACAGAACAGAGACCAAACAGATTTAAATATTCTACTAAAAGACTCGCCCCAGTAGCAATGGCTTCTTCTCGTACACATTGCTCCAGATTCAGATCCAGTGAGCTGTTTACTTTAAGCCCTCTCGCTTTGTCTCGTTCTCGCTCTTAGCCCAGTTGAGTTGATTATGCTTTATGGCGAATTGGCTACTGAACCATGGACCATGGGCCTCTCCAAAAACCGACAGCAAAAAAAGGCAAGAAAAAGTAAAAAAAGGGGCGACCCAGTCACGTCTGCCTACAAGTTTCTATACCCTATTAAAGGCAACTTCAACCAAAAGAAACAAGTTCTTAAAGAAATGGCTAAAAGCAATAGTAAGTACGTACGTAGGTAAAATTCTTTATCGAAAAATAATAAAGAAATCAAATGATCTTGAAAGAAAAACACGCCGAGAGTGAGAGAGAGGCAGAAAGAAAAGGAGATTTTTTGCTTTTGAGTTACATTTTTAAAAAGTTTCGTTTACGTACTGACATTATAAAGGGTATTAAGGGATCGAATTGGCTTTACTTATGCTTTGCCATTTTTTTTCTTTTCTTTCATTTTGCTCAGTCTACCAATTTATGAATTTGCCTTTTGGGTTTCCTTTTAATGCTTAAACATTAACAGCCCAGAGAGTTTTTGGCTTGGCTTTTTCTTTATTTGCTGCTCGTTTTTGTGTCCCATGTCCTGTGTTCCGTGAAGAGGACATTAACGTTATATACATATGTATGTATGTATGTATACACATTCTTCTATACATATATTTAATTTATTTTGTTTTTCAGTTCTTTTGTTTTTTTTTTTTTGTGTTTTGATGTTTCTTGGATTAGGCAAAAGGTAATCGTTTGGGATTATGAACGAATGACAAATGTAATGCAATTATAATTATATTTAAATGGTATTAGGCAAAGAAGACGATCATGAAATTGTTTAACATATTGCTCATTCAAAGATTTATAAGGAAATCCTTGATTTTTTTAAACTGATTGAAGATAAAGCATATTCTTAAGATAATTATATTTCTTTCTATCTTTTGATTGGCTCTTTAGCTCATTACTTTTTCTTTTCTCGAGTGGCCTTCCATTTGCAAAATGTCCTGGATAAGTGGAAATTTTTCTTCTGTTGTTGTTTTTTTTAATTCCAAATCGAGTCCTTTCATTAGCCATTTGTCTGGTGCTTAAATTTTGCATTATCCTCACTTCTACAATTCACAGGAAATTCTTGTGTATTTGCCTTGGCTTTCAACCCACCGGCAGTTCGTATTCCGTTCCGCCTCTCTGTCTCTCTCGCACCGCCTCTGCCTCTTGGAAAAGTTCATGAAAATTCAATAAGTTTTGTGCTTCCGAAAATGAAGTTGGTCTTCTTTTTATACTTTAGCTACTAAAGGTATCTTTACTATGGTTTAAAGCCCAAAAAATGGAGGTATGTACACTCTTGATTAGAATAAAATGAGGACAAGATGTTGGACAAAGTCTTCTTTTGGGGTTAATAGTAAATGAAGTTTCAAAACAAATTCGTTGCCCACACTAAGTTTAGTTTCCATGGTTAGGGTATTTAAGCCTCGTCATGGTTAAAATAAGTCAATGTCTCTCTTGGTTTTATATGCTTTTCACAACATTTTTTCCGGCTCCACGCTTTGGTAAATGATTTGGTTTTTTTTCTCTAATTTTTTTTTTTTTTTGTGTTAATTTTATCCGTGACGAATAAGGGGATAAGGGTGTGGGTGGAGTAGGGCGTGTGCGCTGGGCGCTGGGTGGGAAGTGTGTAGACTCATCATAAGTTTTAATTAGCCGCACTTTATGCAAACGCATTTAAATCAACAAACAAAACAAAAGAAGGAAGAAAAATAAGTACCTAGAGAGAGAGAGAGACAGAGAGAGAGAAAGAGAGAGAGGGAGAGAAAGAGGGGGAAAAAACCGAAATAAAAAAGAAAAGTCTTAACTTTTCAACGGGGTTTTTAGCTTCTCTAAGGGTGGACGATAGCAGAGAGGTGGGGTGCTGCGGGTTTGGGGCCTAGGAAAAGAAAGAAAATCAATTAGCCTAGTGGCTTCAGTCTCTAATCGAGAAAACCAAAGAGAGAGTGAGAAAGAGAGAAAAACAGATGAAGAGATAGAAGCGTAGTGAGAGATATGAACACACTTTTCGCATGACTCTGGTCCAGCAGCTTCCGTTTCCTGCTGTCGACAGTCAAGTCCAATCATTTGTGATGACTTTTGTCCTTGCATTTCCTTCTGCACTCACCATGCCACGCCTCCCTCACTTCCCTACTTTTAGCCCGTTTCCATTGTGGCCCTGTTTCACTTCAACACACTCATTCCCACCCATCCTGGGGGGCAAATATTGAAACAACTGATTAGTTTGAAGTGAATCGAATGTGTGTGTGTGTGTATATATTGTAGTTGTGTGCATGCGTGTATGTGGCCTGTTGAGTCCTGTTAGTCCTCCGGCTAATCCTCAATTGAAACAATAGTTGGAATTTGCCATAATCACATGGACAATATTGATCTACGAACATAAATATAAAACCGTTGCAAATATTCAAATATTCATGACATTTTAATTGAGCCAAGTGGAAAACCAAAGAAAATTTATATGAAAATCTATAAGGAAAATGCATTCCTATTATATATGAATGATATGGCTATAGTCTATAGACAGACAGAATATTGACATATGTACCTACATACATATGTAAGGCGTATGTAAGATGGGGAGGCTGAGGGTCATAGGAATGTATTAAAATAATTATATTTGCTATGCAAATTCAGTGTCCCTTTTATGCTTTTCCTCTCTCTCTCTCTCTCTCTCTCTCTCTCTATCTTTTTTGTTTTTCACACACACACACACACACATAAACACACATTCTGTTGAATTGAAAGTTGGTTGTAGTTGGAAGACTAAACCGGAACCTAAATGACAATTGAGTTGTGCTAACTTTTTTGGTACCCTAAACTCTCTTTTGTCGGGTATTTGAGAATAACAATGTCATTTAGCTCAAATATATATACAATATTTTTCGATTTGCCACACGCACCAATTGTGTTGAGAATAAGAATATCTGTGCTCGTAATCTCATAGATAATGAATGACCTCCTATGTTAATTTTGGAGGCCAATGGGCATCTAAAAGTCGTATTGTTTATGGCATTTTTCCTAATGGAATCACAATTTTCCGGAATCTAAACCCACCCACCTTACTCATACACAGACACACAGACACTTGCATACATATATGTAGGAGAAAAGTTATTTAACTGCAAAGTTCAGAGCAAATAAAGCGATTCTCTGTCTTAGCCTCCATCCTCCTCCTTACCGCCCCCATGACGTTTGAGGCTGGGGCGTCACCTAAATTGGACTTAATCAAATTGCCAAAATGTCGACAACAAAACGACAGGCAAAGAAGAGACATTTTGCACGCTTCAACTTTTTCTTCTTATTTTTTTGCTGCTGGGAAAGTTGGAGAAGTTGGTTGGACAGCAGCAGCAGAAGGAGGAGGAGGTTGGAACGGAACTGAGAAGCAGCCAGGCAAGTGAGCATGAAAAATTGATATGTCATCTATGCTACACATGAAAGAAAAAACAACAAAAACAAGCATCTTGATCTGTGCTCCATCAGCATATTGAAATCTTTTGAAAGAATGAGAGTTACATTGAATATACCTACTTAGAAGCAAACAAAAAAATATATATAAGGTTGTAATACCAATTTATATAGTTCTTTGTGAGTTAGGAGCGAATTTAAATCCATCATTGATATTTATTAGATTTATATGAAAAATCCTGAACATCCTTGTCAAATTTAAAGCATTCTTCTCTTAATCTTTGCGTTCTTTTTTGTAACTTCAATTCCATTTCAAGTGCCTAATTATATTTAAGTTAAGGCAAAATGCCTTGACCTACAAATTATACAAGAGTAAAGCAACTTATTGCAGAGATTTCACATTCTACTTTGTTTTTAGTAAGTCCAACTAATTGCAATGCGGCAGGTGAAAATGCACAACAGAAACAACAACAACAACAACAAGAACAGTAGCAGCAGCAATAACAAAAGCCAAGTCAATTAAGTGGCCAAAGGGCTAAAGGTTCTCTCCACTTGGAGATTTTGCCTTCTATATAGCTTACCTACCTAGGCTAGCTGCCTCTTTGACTTCATTATAAACTGCGATTTGAATAAGCATGACCTAATTCAGCCAAGCAGAAAACAGAGCAAAAGAAACAACAATAGAGAGAGAGAGAGAAATTGAGGCGAGAAAGAAATACAAGAGCAACATATTTAAAACGTTTAATTAGAATGGCAACAATTGCTCCCTTTTCACTGTTTTAGACTCCCTTTCTGCACCTCTGCTTCCTCTCTGCTATATCCTCTTTTTAATCCCATTTTTTTTTGCTCGTCGACGTCTTTTTTTTTTTCTTTCTTTCTATCTTTTATTATCTTCCTTGTTCGCTTTGGCTCCATCATCTCTATTGTATTTCGCTTTTTGTTGTTTTAATGCCCAAGCTAAAGTGGTGCCACTTCCAGTGCTAACAAGCATATCCTTTCCATTCCAAACACTGAATTCATTCTCCATCCTGTTGTTGTTTGGTTGTCCTTTGGCTCTTTTGGCCAGTAGCTTTGGCACCTCTTAAGTTGGCAAACATTTCAACAATTTTTACCCCTCGTTTTTTGTTGTTGATGTTGTTTTTGTTCATTGGCGGCTTGCAGTATTTTGTTGTTGTTGTTTTACAAATTGAGTGGCTTTACCCCCATTGTTGACCTCCTCATCCTCATCCTCATTCGACTCGTTGTCGGCCCTCCATCTATGAAGCGAGTAAGGGGTCAGGCAGCACCTACATACATGATGCATATGCACGTTATGTCTACGCACTTGGCATTTTATAACTGGGTCAACTGGCAGACCTCTATAAATGTCTATGACTATGAATATGATGGCTATGACTGTGAATATACGAATATGAATATAAATGGTTGTTTGCTTTAGTTAACATCTTGATAGATGCTCTAGATAACATAGATGATGCCCTTCCCCCTTGTACTACTTGATGTATTTTTTCTTTCTTTTTGCCGTAAAGAATTTTAACGAAAGTCACTAAAAATGTTGGTTAGTAACACACTTAAACTAAAACCATAATGCGAATGCATTTCACTAGCTGACCACTGACTGACACTTCCGACCGACTATATAAAGTGAGAGCAGATTGTTTAATTAAGCGCACTTAGCGCCATTTCTGAGCCCACACGTCCTTTAATTGACTGTGTGCACTTTCCCACAATACTTATAGCATTTAAATGATTGATCTGATGTCATTATCAAGCTAGTAAAATTAAACTACTACGGAATATCTATTCTGGATATTGCAAAATATTGAGTATTGAGTAAATTTAAGCATACTGAAATCTGAAACTTTAGCGACCCAAATTTTTGGTTTTAATCTTTTCAAACTCTATAAACTTGCTGGCATAATTGGGTCAATCAAATATATGTGGATATGGAAATCTTCTGGATTTTAAATTATGAAGACTTGAGATTAAATAGGGTCGATAAAATTTATAGAAAGTGCCATAGATCATTATATATGAGCTATAGCAGAAAATGATTAGGCTTTGACTTTGTATTAAAAAGCAACTCAATTGAAGAGTTATAAGTGTAACTCATTCAAATAATATAATATCTATTCCTTAAGGAAAAAATTTCACTTGATTTTCTCAAGAAGAGTGTACACAAGTCGTTTTAATCACATAGAAGTGTGCCTCTGAATGTTTTCGCCAACATATTTTGGCGAAATGCCCCCAAAGTGTCTACGCTTAGCTATGCGAAGATAAACAAGACATGTGGCTAGTGTCTCCTCATGCTCTTCCACTTTCCCTCTCTACCTACCCCCTGTCAATATATATTTCACTGACGCGATAAGCCTAATTGGCTTTGACCAATGTGCATTTTGGTTGTGGGGTTGGGGGGAGGAACTATTGGGGAACTATTGAGTACATCATGAGTATCCCCCAAGTGAATGAGTGAGCGAGTCAATGCGTGCGTGAATGCGTGCGTGCGTCAATTGCATTTGCAACTTGTACAAGTGGCAACATTTACAACAACACCAACAAATTAATATGCGTGGGCTGGCAAACGATGCCGACAAAAACCAACACCAACGAAAAAGAAAATCAAATAGAAAAACAAAACGGCAAACAACTTCATTAACTGAAGCCAACATGTGCCCATTTTGCCGGCTGATTGACTGATTATGGTCAAGTGTTGGAGTGCGGCAATGCAATGCAACCGCCCGCTAGCTACCACCACCTCCCCAATCAACCCACCGTCATCATTATGATCAAAACCATCGGTAACACCTCGTTCTCTCTCCTCCATTCACCAGCCGCCCTCTCATTGGCTTATCCGTTTCAAATTGTATTTATTATGCACATGCCATCGTTAAATTGGCAAAAATTTTTATGTTAAGTGTTTGCATTTTGTGGTTATTTGTTTTTTCCCTTTTTTTTTTTCTTATTTCTCCTAATTTTTTGTGTATTTTTATTTATTTTGTGGTTTTTATGTAGTGAATGTTGGTTTGGATTTGTATTTCTCTGATATTTTGTTTTGCTTAACTGAGCGTGTTGCATGAGGCGTATGCGTTATATACGTATATACATTTATAAATATGTATGTATGTGTATGCACACACTTGTATATTACATGCATTGCACATACGCACTGTTGGACGATATAAAATTCAAGTTGAATGCAGTAGCAAGAGCAAACAAGAAAAACACACACTCAAACATGCTTACACATGCACACACACACATGAAGAGAGGAAGAGATTTATAAAAATCAGCAAACAACAAATGTTGGTTATATTTTTTCTCTCTCCGGGAGGTGTTTAGCAATTTCTTACCTCGATAATTTTTTGTACTAGCTCGTAAGAGGATTAGTATGTGGCCAAATGCTTATCAAAGTTTACCTAGAAAATGAAAAGAAGAATTGATTAGATTTGCTTTAGAATTGCTTACAATAAATACTAGAACATGGATTATTTTACTTTTCTTTTTTCTGATATCCTTCAATGTGTGAATAAACTATTTAGTTAGTCTTGCCTTTTAAAACGATTAAAAAAGTTTAAGTGATTCATTTAATAGCTTTTCACTGTTCGTTTTCCAATTAGGTAACAGGCCAGAACACACACACACACTCACACACACTTAATAGATAAGAAGATGCCGAAAGAAAATATGAGGACCTTTAGGTTAAGTTATTTTTAAGAGAAGAAGAAAACAATTGCTTTCAATTTTCTGAGTCAAATGCATAAATTTCTTTACAAATTCCCATTTTGAGGTAGTTGCTAGACTAAAATCTTGATGTAAGCAATATTTTGGCTTGGTATATTATAAGTAAAAGCTCCGGAATTGGCGTAAATTTTTGTATGACACGTTCTTAACGAAAAAAAATAATCATCATCAATGCTACAAGTTCAAAATTCGATAACCTTTAATGTTCAAATTTTTTTTTTTTTTTTTTGGGTGTTTGGGTTATTGGGGTCATCGTTTGGTCTGATCTGTGTTCTGTGTGTATATACAAATTGCTCAATTGATTGATAGTGATAGAAAAAACCAAGAAATAAACTAACTTAGCATATGTTATGTGCTTGTACCCTATCAAAGAATTAAATTTTGAATAATGTAATTATGTTATAGTTCAATTGAGTTGTTTCCTCTTTATGTCTAGGGTATCTTATAGTCTATATTGCGATTAAACATTGAATGGGCTTCTTTAGCACTTTGCTTTTAGAGTAACACAAAAATGCAAATGAAGCTAATCATAAGAAAGCTTTTGTGTCCTCTACCCCCCTGTCTCTCTCTATCTCTGTTTATCTTTCTCTTTTCACATATATGTATATATATATAGCTCAATTCTTTCCCACTAGTTCCCTGAGTTGACAACTGCAACAAATGAGTTTTGTTTTTGTCTCTGTGTTGCTGTTGCTGTTGTTGCTGCTGGTCGTTTTTTATATTTCTATATATTATTTTTCGGTTAGAGTGTTGCAAATTCTCGCACTGGATTAGCTGAACAGCAGCTAAACAAATAGCAGGGAGCGGAAAAGAAAAGGAAAACTCTAGAAAACTTGGAAGATGAACACAACCAACCAAAAAAACAAAAAAAGAATGAAAACGCAACAACAACAAACTGAAAGCAGCTGCACTACAAAGCGAAATAAAAGCTAGCAAAAAAAAACAGAGAAGAACAACCAAATAAAAGTGCACACACACAAGATGCAAGTGGTGAGAAAAAGAGATGGAAATAGAGAGAGAGAGAGAGCGCGAGTTTGGCGATAGTGAAATGGGATGAGGGGTTTGACAGGAATTTCCTTTTCTTTTTTGTTGCACATATTTCACTTGTTTTGTGTGTTCGTTGCAAGATTTTGCACATTTTTCCTGCTGCTGTTTTTCTTGGGAGAATCTTTTTCTTTCTTTCGTGTGTTCTTCGGATGGTTAGGCTAGAGAAGGAGCAGCCAGCATATGGTGTTGGAGGAGTTGCGGGGCAACAATGTGGATAAGAAGTTGGAAAATTGCATTAAAAATGCCAATGTTGCCACTGGCATTTGATTTGACCTTCTTTTACTCTTACATACATTTACTTCTATTGCTCTCTTTTGCTTCAATTCTCTTACATTTCTTTTCCTTTCTCCTGGCCCTTTAACACACACTCTGTGTGTGTGTGTCTGTGTGTGCGTCTGTGCCTAACCTTTGCCATTTTCATTTTCCATTCAATTAACTGGGCCCAAAAAAAGAAAAATTACACAGCAAATCATTTGACCATAAAGCTAATTGAAAATATATTTATGAATTTCAACCGCAAAAATAAATACCAATTTCTGTCTGTATTATCAAACACACAGGACCCAACCAGGACAACAAAAAGAAACGAAAAATACAGAAAATCCATAGGAAATGAGAAATGTCAAAATGCGTATGAAATTTGCATAAATTTTATGTACAAATATCCCAAAAGCCACACACCGCAATTTATATACCCTTGACTTAAAAATTTACAAAATATATTTGCTTTTGCAAAATTCAAATAATTAAATGAGAAACGTAAAGCTTAAGTTAAATTTTGTACTTTGTAATTGTATAATAAGTAAAGTCAATTAGTTTTAGTTGGCAAAAATGTTCTCAAAATTCCTCCACAAGATTCAATTCCTAATGATTTTCTAACGTCAATTGGCAGGGTATTGACGAAACGAAAGATATCAGCCAACTGGAAGAAGATTTTTGTATACGGGGCCAATTTAGGCCGGAAATTTTGGTCGCATACTTTTTTGGCATTCTCATTGAAATTGAAAACAAATTAAATGCACATTAATTTCATATGCCAGAGCGAGAGAGAGAGAGAGAGAGAGACACACACACAGAGAGAAACACAAAATTTGTGGTAGGGGAAAATTTGGTTGATGAATCTACAAAAAATACTAAAAAAAAAATTGTATTGTGTTTTGACATTCGTTAAAGTGAGTTAACTTTCAAAACATTTGCCAATTTTCACTTTCTTTATTCCTTTTTTTCCAACAAAAATAAGGAAAAGATAGTTTTTTCACTCTGAGTTCTCGTTTATGCACAATTTATAGTTTTACTTTTGTCACACTATATATATTCTAAAATACTTACAATAAGTATTTAATTTCACAATAAGGATAACACAGTTTTTCACTTTTTATTATTGGCACCTTAATGACTTCTGAAACGAATTTGAAGCAGTTTATGGGAATTGAACAGCTATTTATACGGAAACCCTAAACTCGTATTGACCAAAGCTTAATACATATGTATATATTATATTTGAAGATAAGATAAGATAAGATAACAGATCTAGATAACAGATCATCATTATTTTGCATGGCCTGACATTTTATTAAGACGTCACTTACACTCAAAGCCAAATTCCCTTAGCCTCCCTATCTACTGTCTGTACTGCTTTCCGTTTAGATTCCTCGCCAGCTTTTGTAATGTATTACATCATTAATTCAAGCGAAGTGCGAAAAAGAACTCTGAACTGAACTCATTTCATCACCAGCTTCAACTTTGAGTTTGATTAATTTCGCTTAAATTTGGTTTATTGTGTCTTTTGGGCCGTTGTCGTCTTTGTCATTGTCGCCGCTTTTTGTTTTATGGCTAATTAAAAACAAAAAACAAAAACACACGCAGAAATAAAAAGAAAAATCCAATAAAAAAACAAAAAGAAAAAAAAACACGCAAACGATGAGAAACAGTTTGTCACCTCATAAAATTGAACATGTTTGGCATTCTGTTGGTTTTTTCTTTTTTATAATTCTTGTTTTTAAATCTCTCAATGTGATCTAATTCATATGAGCAATTGGCCAAACTCAAAAGGCTTTTATGCCAGAGTTGATAAATTAACTACCTAATCAAAAAGGGTCAACTAACTAAATTTTTAGACGCTGAGGAAGATTCGATACTCTTGCTAATTGCCTTTTTTAGACACACCCATAGATACAAAGAATGGCTGAATGAATAGTTTGAATTAAATTAAGTGATGATTAATGCATGAATTAGTTTAGTTTAATGGCCATTTCTTACTACAAAAAGTTTCCCACACCTTTTGTGGGCTATTACCATGCAGATTAGCATTAAATAAACTTATTAAACATATAAAATCTTTCAACGAACGAAATAAGGAAACTAAAAACAAATAAATACAAGACTTCGTGTATGTCATGTATTAATGGTCTAATATGTAGTTAATTTCACAAGAAATATAAAAAAAGGCAAAAAGATTTCGGTGAATAAACACAAAAGAATTTGTATCTTATTTTTGCATTTGTTTGTATCTGTTGCACTTTGGCTAAACCATATAACATGTTAAAGCTTAAAGATCATAACAAAACTGATAAGGTAATGAATATATGTATATACAAACATGGTTCTTGGTTGCATTGACATGGAAGATTGAAGCCTTTAAACGAATGTATGTACCCTCGTTTTGGTCTAGGGCATCAGTTGTTAGAGTGATGAAGTGAAACCATAAACATGAAGGCCTATAAAGCAAAAATTTGTGCTTGGGATACTGGTTTGCCTGCCTCTTACCAAATCGTTCACTTTATTATAGTTCATTTTCGGTTATTTTTCTCTCTGTTCTTTTCTTATTTGATGGTGTTGTCTTTGTCAACATGATCTTGAATTTCGCATTCCAGGCGCATAAACTTTAAAGTTTTATTTATTTTCTTTTTTTTTCGTTTGGGGTTGTTGTGACTTGATTAGATTCAAGTTTTTGGCTCAACTTATTTGGCATTCAACTCTTTAACGTCTTTCTCTTCCTCCCGCTGTCTCTCTCTCTCTCCCTTTCTTTACTCCATTATTTTCTTTTTGTTGTATGTTCTTAACACGCACCCAAAAATATAAAAATAAAACGAAACCAAAAAAAAACATATTTTATATGGTTTCAGTTTATTGTTTTTTCTCGAGATTTTTGCATGCTTGTGCAATTATAATGTGGATATACAAACATTTCTGTCGTGACTTATGTATTCTAAAGTCATAAACACAGATATTTCCTTTTCGAAAGTTCTTTCCAATTGTTCGATTTTGTATGTGAATGGCATAAATCGGTGATTTATATGAGTTGCTTCTTCCACTCTTGAAGCAATTAAACTTGCCCCTTTTTTTCTTTCAGTGTTGGTATTGGTTGTCAATTTAGCTAAGCCCAGCTTAAGCACATTTTTGTGTTTTCTTTTATGATTTGTTCTTGTTTTCCCCCCTTTTTTTGGACAATTCATGCTTTACCTATTTGCTATTATTACAATATATTCTATTTGTGTGTCTGTGTGCCTGTTTTTTTCGGTTTTTAAACTCTGCTCCGTTATAAAGTAAGTATAGCAAGGGCAACAACAAACAACACCATCAATCGAAAATTCCCCGAGTGACACTTCAGTTTAATGAACTTGCGTACAAAAAACCAACAAAAAAGGAGAAAAAAATGTCAAATGTCTGCTTTAAAGACTCTTAAAGTGAAGTTGGTACAACGATTTGTAAATACCCTTTGAAATAATGTTATGCTAACCCAAATTTCCAACTAAATCGACACCGATTTACGATCTCATAATTGTTGATAGTTATAGAGCAGAAATTTAATGTCAAGCTAAGGAATTTTCGAAAGTTGTTGTTTTTATTAGAGGGTTATATTCTCATTTTTGCCTTTTATTGGTTACGCAAAAACCACAAGAAAAAAATGAGCCCAAAACCCACATGAAACTTCTCACTTTATGGTCTGGCTGTCTGGCTAATTCCCCTGGCATGTGGTGAAAAACTCTTCTGAACCTGCGATGTAATTAAGACCAAAAAACCGCAAAAAAAAAAGCATTTTCGCTGGGTTTCAATTGAAAATGGCAAAAGAAAAATCCCAAAAACCAGGATCTCTCTGCCACAGTCGCTTGTTTTGCGGTTGATTAATTAGAAAAGTTTTTTTTTTTTTTTGTTGCTCATTTCAAAATTGGTTAGTAAATTGTCAGCTTGACACTGACTGACTGACTGGCTGACTGCCTAACCGCCTAACTGACTCTGTTGTTTGTGTCAATTGATGAATTTCGATTTTCCCATCTTTATAATTTCTTGTCAAAGTAAAACTAAATATTTAACTAGGAAATCGATAAAAAGTTTAACTTAATTAGCATCAAAAGGAAATATATACATATATACGACAAAGATGAAAGTTTTTGTAACCAAGGGGTGGGGCAGAAGGGGCGTATGCTTGATATACAGAATAGAAGAGTAAAGAGTTAACTTTTTGCCCAAGCCTTCATCTTCTGTTCTTGTTGTTTGACATGTTTATGAGTAAAACAAGAGAAGCAAATAGAGAGAAAGATGGGATGGGTGTGGGGAAATAGAAAAAGGTCAAGGACGTTTAGAGAAATAAGTAAATTGAGTAGGTTGTAGGTCGCATCTAAAACAACTTAAACTTAACCTAATCTCATGGGCATCATCGACATTGGCATCAACGTTAAATGACTAGCAAATCGATTAGATTAAAACGCATTTGACGGGCAAATAAAAATAAAACAACAAATAATCTAAATCAAACAAATATATATCGTTAGCATCCCACTCTCTCTCTCTCTCTCTCTTGCTGTCTCTGGCGCCCCTTGTCTGTCATTCACCATCTAAATCAGATTCTGAATCGGAGGTCTGTCGACGACGTCTGGGTATAATTTCTCAGCTAATGTCAACAATTTGTAATGCATCGCCCCAATGAATTGGCGCCTGAATCAGCTCATTGCCGATCTTAATGACAGAATGTTTTCTATGTGTGTGCGTGTGTGTGTGTGTGTGTACTCAATTGATTCTGATGGGCACAATATTTCGTCATTTTGTCTTATTGATTATTTTGAGCGAAATGTTTTTTTTTGTTTATTAAAATGCATTACAAATTATTTGAATTGCGAATCATTGCAAAAATAGTCGTTCAAATTGTTATTCAAATGATGATGATTAATACATCCAAACGTGGCCATAATGAAAAGTCAATATTAAACAAACAATTTTATTTCAATTCATATCAATTAACAAATGCATCATTAGATGTCAGATCGTGAAATGGAACCAATTAAGACTCAATCAACTATTAAGATTTTTATTGATTTCTATGCTTTAAAGAAATGAGAAAACTATTTTATTTGGTATATTTATTTTTAAAAACTATAAATGTGGATTTTATGAAAATCTCATCAAACAAATATAAAGTCAATCAATAGGTAGTTAAGCAAGATTACTCAATTAATAACTTCTAAAAAACATTGTAGTAAAGGGAGAAAAGGAAAGGAAATTCTTTTCAATTTTAAAGATAAAACGATGTTTTTGTTTTGTGTTTTCCTTCTAACAATTATGCATGTTGTTTAAGATTATGTTGTTACCACCTGCCGCCCCCCCCCTGTCTTGGCACCTCCTCAGCAAATACCACGAAAGCGGCAACATCTCGTTCCACATTTGTTGACCGACTAATCTAATCTAAGCTTATCTATTTAACAGCAGCAGAATGTAGCGTACAATTAGCTCAGTAACTAACAAGTACTAGGAAAATATTTCACAGTTTCAGCATTGTTTTTAGCCAGCCATAACATGAACATGAACATGAACATATGAGACCAGAGACTACAGACCAGGGGGTGGCATGGTAGGGGCAGTAGAGTTTTGTCCATGGAGGTGGTACATAACCCTCTTGAAGCAATTAGCAGAAATTGCAAATTAATAATCATGTCTCGTGTGGCTAACTAGAAGCCAACCCACTCACCCACTTAATAGAAAATGAGTTGCACTTGCTACACAGGCAACACATATGCATGGTGGAGCAAGGGACGGGGTTGGGGCATGAACATGAGGGCTATCACGAGAAGGTTATGTACGAGGAAGAAGCAACAAAAAAAAACCATAACAATTTTTGCCCGGGCATATGAAAAATGTATGCGAAGCAAACTTTAAATTCATTTGCACACACACACACACACACACAAAGTCAGGAGCACTTTTGGGGGGGAAAGGTGAGGGGAGAACCTGGTGACAACATTTGCCAAAAGGACATGAACACGACCATGTGTGTACGGGTGTGTGTGTGTGTGTGTGTGCTGGTGTATGACATAAGGGCAGGTCGTCAGTTCAGTTTGTTTAAACTGCGGTTTGCTTGCCTGTACAGGATGTGGGCGTTGTTCGGGGCGTGACTTAGCGTGCCCATTCGCACTTTCAATAGATGAGGGTAAATGAAGAAGAGAACGGCGTGGGCGAGCAACAGGGAGTGGGTGTGGGAGGAAGGTAGGGAAAGTCGGTAGGGGATCAAGAGTAGAGGGCAAAGGTTGAGGTGGCAACAGAGGTAAAGAAATGTTTCGTGCCTCACTTCTATTTACGCTTTTATCACACACACACAGAGCGGTCTTTTTGGCCTGCTCGGTCGTTCGGTGAACCGTTTCTTAGCCGGACCCCTCTATACAATTTGTTTTGCTCCATTTCTATTCTCCGTTCTGACCGCTAGCCCCTGCCTCCTGCCTGCTGCCTTCTCCATACAATCTACCTCCTCTTATCATTATCTCAGCCATTTCGTGTTAACCTTGGGCCAAAGAGCATTAAAACCATGCCAAGTGTTTTGTTAGTAAAGGACGAAAAAAAAAAATGAAGAATAATACTGGACGAAGGCCTAATACACACCCACCCAAAACACACACACACACAAAGGAAGGACTAAGGAGGCGAGGGAGTCGTTAGGTAGTTGGGCCTTGACTCATTTCAAATTCGTGCAAATTGCCATCCTCCTGCACTGCACTGAAATTCCAGGCTCTTGCCATTTTCTCGCCATTCACATGGTGGTTCTTCTCTCATCGTTACCTTCTTTTACCTTGGTCTGCTTCTTCGTCAAGCTCATCAACATGATGATGCCGCTTCCTCTTGTACTTCTTCTTCTTCTTTATCATCATCATCAGCTTCTTCTTTCTTCATGTGTTGTTTGTTGCTCTTGATGGCGAAACTGTTGCATTTTTTATGCCATTTTATTTCAGTTTTTATTTTTATGCTCGACTCCACCAAATGTTTCACATACAGAAATACCAAAACAACAAAACAAAAACAACAGCAACAACAACAACAAAAAAAAAATCCTCCTTCGCGCCATCTTCTTCCCGACAGAAAGAAGTTTATCATATTGTTGTCTCTGAGGCCGAGACGGTGACTTTATTTCTTTCTACATACATTTGTTCTCTTTTGTATCTACATATATGTTTTATTATTTTTTTCTTTTTTATCTTATTCTATTTTTTTAATACCCTATTTTTGTGCAAGAAAATGCATTGGGCTTCTGTTTAAATATTTACCGTGATGAATTAGAGTTTTCCAGCCATTTGGGAAAGCCAAGTCCAACATGTTTTGGGTTCTAATTTTCCAATTGTCAGACTTTAAAGTTATCCCAGGGTATCCAAGAAAAGTTACTTTATTTGTGAGTAAATTTAGTTTGAAGGTTACAAAAGAACTCAAAAAAAAAAACCTTTCCAAATGATTCTGCATACGAAGAAAAAGAATCGTAAAAACATTTTGCAGAATATTGTCACTAACATTGAGAGATCTTTTTCACACGCCTTGCAAGTTTTAGACTTTAAGAAATATAAAACGAGACCAAGCATCGTTTTCCAAAAAATACTTTATGAAGTAAGTAAGTCTTAGCTGCTTGAAGCTTAGTTTTTCGATGAGATGATTTCTATGTGAAGATATAGCAAAGAGCATTCCACCATCGACTCTTTTATGGGCTGCAAATGAATCCCGATTTCCGCCTCCTTCTTTAGGCGCTCCCTTACATATCTGCTAATGCCTATTATGTTAGGGTCTCTGGGCAATCTGTGGGTCGTCTTCTCTGGTTTTGCATTTCGGCAGTTTTGTTTCAGTTTTGGTTTTGGTTTTGGTTTGGGTTCGGGTTTTCTTTGCTTTCTCGTTTTTATGATATTCCCCTAGTGTCCGTGGCAATATTACTCAGTTTTCGTAGCATTCTTTACGTTTTTTTTCGGGTTTTGCTGAATAAAGCAGAAATGTATTTTTAGTGTTTTGCTAAATGTCTAAAAATATGCGCACCTGAGACCAACGGTGGAAGGAGCGAGGAGGAGCCGTCTCCCTTTTTTATTTATGAGCCTCCAAAAAAAAAAAAAAAAAAAAAATGAAATAACGTCGCTTCGTGCATTTGTCTTGAATCTTTGCTCTCTGTTGAAGGTCATTTTGAGTTTCGGTTGTGTTTTTTGTTTGGAGAAACCCTCCAGCGTCTCCTGCCTTTGTCCCCCTCTCTCTCTCTCTCTATCTGTGTGTGTGTGTGTGTGTGTGTGTGTGTGTGTGTCTCTGATACACCGTCGGCACTTGCTCTAAATCGATTTTAACGATTTTTCTACCTAAGTTAAAGGCGCCTGTGACGACTCTCAGCTTTATTCATGCTCTGTCGGATTATGAAAATAAAATGCATTTGCATGGTCAACCCAAAAACAGCAGGCAGTCAGACGGGCGGGCGGGCACACGGCGGCAATTGCTTTTGATTGACAAAACTAAGGCAAGGACAACATCATGAGATTTCATCATATCCATACATACATTCCTCTCTACACCTTCCTCCATCTTATACCTTCCGGCCTGTCATTGCTGCTGCTCACTTTGTTCCTCACTTCGACTCTCACTTCAAGTTGACATTGCCGAGATTAAGGTTAATTGATGACCCAGAGATGGACGAGGAGTCGAGTGAAGTTAAAGCTCCCGTTCCAGAGTTCTTGTATCATATTTTTCCCCCGTTTCCCCCCACACACACACCAATGGCTCAGCGACAGCTCATTAATAAACGGATTTCTGCCCTATGCTCTTCTATGCCCCGCCCTCTATATTATTCCTGTTCCTGTTCCAGTTCCAGTTGCCAAGTTGACGAGCTAATCTAGTATATAAATCTTCAGTTTTGTGTTAACAATGGCCAATAAAAACATTCACTGACTGGGCTAGCACACAAAAACAGGCAGCAATCTGCAAAAAGGCCAATTGGGTGTGGTTCATTCTGGCTATGGCCAAGAGAGAAAAACATCATTGGGGCAGGTCACAGGGCACTTAATTAAAAATTTTACTGGCCACTTTTTCTGCATATATTATGCAAAAAAAAGAATACCAACATCTGAAGCAACAATAAAAACTTAATGACATTCCAAAAGACATTCTGGATGATGTAAACATTAATAACTTTAGTCCCAAGGCTCGATCTTCATCATAAAGAATTCAAGATTTCAGATTAGTTTACCCCAAAGGCTTATAAATATTTTCGAAAAATATGTAACAACATTTAAGTAAGTTATTTTAAAGTAAGTTTGAGAGTAGATTTCATTTTGCAATTATGATTGTAGCTCCAAAATGATTGATTAACTTCAAAAGGATCGAAATCTTGGCAAACATTTTTTGAAAAACTTGAAAATAAACCACACAGATCGGATAAATATAACATATCGAAAAATGCATTTTAAGTGAAAAAGAGAGAGAGGGAGACAACTAACGTCTGGTTAAAGTCTGGTTTTTCAGCTGATCTGAATAGAAAGAGAAGACCATATGAGGGTATATAAACTTTTAATTTTAATTAATTTATTAAGCTAAGAAAAAGATCAGAGATCAGACATTGTCGTCCCTGTAAACAATTAAATATTTAATGGAGAGATTTGGTGAGATTAACATAATAAAAATTAGTAAAATAAATATTTATACAAAACTTGATGTACAATTTTAAATATCTGCTTTTATGGCAAATGGGATTTTAAGGATTAAAACAAAGTGCAGTATACAGTAAAAAATTTGGCAACAAAAAAAGGGAGAAAACCCGAATCTTGCGGTTAAGCGAAAAGATTTACTTGGCTAACAAGTAAAGAACTTGGTTATCTAATTATCTTATCACACACTCAAACAAATAAGAGTTATTCATTATTTTGAGAGTTTTTTTTTCATGAATTCTAAGAATTCAATTTGTTTCATTCAATCGCATGATGTAATTGTTAGAAGATTTATTCCAAAGCCAATGAATCAAAATAATTTTTTATGTGATTTGATTTATTTTCCTAAATATTCCCATTTTTTATGTCCCCGGTTTTTATCTGATTTCTATTTTTGTTACTATTTTTATTATTATTTGAGCACTAACCTTTTTTTATTTTGTGTGGTTTACTTGATAGTTGTTGTTTTTTTTTTAAGATTTTTATTTTTTTTTTTGTATGCAAATGCAAAGTGTGCAAAGATTTTATTCTGTCTGGCACTTTCTTCTAGTTTATGGATAGTTTTTAGCACTTCCCACAGGGGCGGGAAGAGGGATGAGAAGAAAGGAGAAGATGGCTGATGGTTCCTTAGAAGAATCAAAACTCGCCAACACACACATACACACAGAAACAAAATTGTTGCCAAAAATACGTTGTTGATGTTTATTTTTTCTTTTTGAGGTTTTTTTCCGTTTTCTTTTTGTATTTTGTATGTTACTTTATTTTTATATCAGTATTGGCCCGGCTAAAACCAAATGGCTGGCTAAGTTAGACTGACTGACTGACTGAGGGCCGGCAAACGGCACACAATTCTCGGCCTCGGTTGGCAAATATGGGAAATTTGATATTTATTTTGGCCAAATCAAGCCAATTAGCATTTGGGCGCAGAAGATGCCGTCACTCCGAAACGGAGAGAACTGATGGCCGCTAGAATAAACAGTGGGCAGGTGATAGAGTGACGATTATGGGCGATATACTACCGGGTCACACCGGCTTTAACAAATAACACTTTTGTTAACAAAATTGGTCAGCCACAGCAACAGCAATCAACAATTGCAGTAGAAGCAAACAAACAAACAACAGAAAAAAAAACATGAATAAACAAAAATTATTTACTTAGGTTGCTGGTCGATTTCGTTAGAATGTTGATTAAATAAATTTTAATTTTTGTCGATTTGAATTCTTTTTTGATTTGAATGGAATTGAATATATTTATTTTTTGGCTATAAGTTTAAGTTTCGTTTAATGGCGCGCGACCGGCCTCACCGCGGGAGTGTAAAATTGCGACTGAACTGAACGACGGCAAAACTTGAAAGTAGCGAAAAAAGCCGAATGTCGGCAGCCGGCAAACGAATGATAATGATGATGCTGCATGAGCACGGCTAGCAACATGGCAAACACACACACACACACACACACACAGAGAGAGACAGCAGCAACAGCGTGGGAGACCGAAGCCGGCCTTACATATATGTTTGTCAACATTCATTTTGGTTGATATCAATTGGCAAGCAACATGGTCCCTTCTCTCCCAATGTTGCGCATCAAATTAAGCCATGTTTCAGCAACATTTATGCTGTTGCCAAGTAACGTAAAGAGATAAGCCGTGTTTCAGCAACATTTTTTGCTTGTTTAACACGTTGCTGGCGTTTTAAGCTTTACGATTTCGCTTGTTGATTTTATTGCAGGGCAGCATATTTAAAGTTGAAATTTCATTAAGAAGCATTTGCGATTTTAAAAAGTATATATACTTACTTATGCATGTATGTATATATTCTTATTCTTTTATGAGCAGCTCAACATAGCTTTAATTTATGTTTTTTAATTTCAAAATGATCACTTCATTTTCTCCAACATAAAGCCAAGGATCTAAGCAGTTTGCCCTCACTTCAAATTCTTTTTTGGGCCAATGTCAACCATTTTGTATCAAATTGTGATATATTTAAATAATTAATGCAAAAGTTTGATTGTATTAGTCATAAATCTTGGCTACATATATAGTCCAAGATATATATAGTCGCCATATGTCAATCTGCCATACGTATGGAGGGTAACTTCAGGTCGGCTTATGCCAGATGAAGTAAATCAAATTCTTTGCATTTTGGTGTTCGATTTTGAAATTAAAGTTTTAGCTAATTAAAGAGGAAAAAATCGTTATATTTTTTCTTCGCCTTTTGATTGCGTGATTTATATATATACATACATACATATATAGAAATATATTCGCCTGCTGTTGCTTATTTATAAACACATTAAAATTTATGGACTCGCGTTGTTGTTGCTTTTTATACCCTTGCAAAAAGGGTATATTAATTTTGGTCAGAAGTGTGCAACGCATAGAAGGAAGCATCTCCGACCATATAAAGTATATATATTCTTGATCAGCACGACGAGACGAGTTCAAATAGCCATGTCCGTCCGTCCGTCTGGATCAACGCGAACTCCTCCGAGACCGTAAGAGCTACAGAGCTGAAATTTTGCACGTATGCTTCTATATACTGCAGGCGTTGTATATCTCGGATTCAGCCGGATCGGACCATTATATCATATAGCTCCCATACAAACGTCAAAGTCACGAACAGTGACTTTTCACACAAACTACGTTATTTTATCAGCAATTGTCATAAAAGTTGGTATTTGTCAGTTTATTGTTCTTATTAATAATTGTGCCAAATTTGATCAAGATCGGGTGACTATATCATATAGCTCCCATACAAACGGCAAAGTCACGAACAGTGACTTTCTCAATAACTTCATTAATTTTATAGCTATAGCCAAATCAGCTTTTTTTCCCGTCAAATCTGGCTTTTTTGAAAGTCCAATTGCGGGAAAAATACCAAAACAGCGGGCAGCGGGAATTCTGGATTTTTTAAAAATATAAATTGCTTTTTTCCGCTCTTTTTCTACTGAACAATTTATCATTTTTGAGCGATTAATCGTAGTAAAATGTTATTCATCTAATTCAGTGGGAAAATACTGAGAACACTGCCAATTTTTGGGTTGAAGTGTTTGCCTATAAGGATTCTGGAGGATATAGCCGAGAAGTACCAAAACAGTTGCAAGGGTATACAAACTTCGACGTGGTCGAAGTTAACCCCGGCCCTCTGGTTTGTTATTTCCTTATACCCTTGCAATAAATGGTATAATCATTTTATTCAAAACCTTGCAAAACATTTCTAATGCAATTACATAAGATCAACTTGATGACCTAAACTCGTGATCAGCAAAAAGAATATGGAACTTCGGTTGAGTTTGTTTTTATTTCCAATACTTATACTTATCTACTTTAGTTTGTTACTATTTAATTCACTTTTTTACCAACTTTCAAAAAGGGTTTTCTTCTATTTCAACTGTAGACATTATAAATGTCTTGCAGTTAAGTAGAGTCTTTTGAATTCGGCACCGGCAAATTTAACAGAGACCTCTGGTTTTTTAATTTCTTTTGGTTTGCTTTCATTTTTGTTTTTTATATAGTTTTCGCATGGCCTAGTAATTTATGAGCTCAAAGGGGAAAAGTTAAATTTATGTTTTAAATAACAAATATGTTTCTTTTTTGCGTTTTTTATGCATACATATGTATGTGTATGTTGCTGATACACCAAAAATGTTGCCAAGAAATGAACTGGGCAGGTGGGCAGGTGCCGCCGGTTGGCAGAGGTAAAATATCTTAGTCAGCGGGGCCAAAATGAAAATTGTTGCAATCTAAACAAATGATGCAATTATTGTGGGCGTGTGTTTTATTTATAAACATTGACGTAGACAAGTTCAATAAAACTTTTGTTGGGCTAAGTCGCATGACTTATATTATTCCCCTTTCCCGTCTCATGATCTAGCTCGCTGTCTCTCGCCCTCTGTATGGGTCTGAATGTGCCTGCAGTTAGTAAATAAGTATTTCAATTTCAAATTGCTTGTATAAAAATGATATGAAATAATTGTTATGACAACTGTTTCGAGTCGAAAACGTATTTTATATGTATTTTTAAAACCTACATGTTTCCATAATAATGATTACACTTGGATTTGTTCTTTAAGACAATAATTAATCGATTTCCTAGGCTTTCGAATAACAACTAAAGATCATAATTTATAATACGATTAGATGGTTTTTAATTGATACTAAATTATAGTCTGTAACTTACGAGGTATCTGAAATCTCATTTTCTGCCTCGCCTTTGCCACTCGAACAAACTTTCGATATAGTAAACAAACAAGAAAACGTAACGAGAACAAAAATAAAAAAGCTTTCAGAACTTTGGCAACTTGTTGCATGGTCGCAGCAAGAAGCAAAAAGGAAAAAGTAACCACAACAGCAACAACAACACCAAGAACAAGTTGCCTGACCCATTTACTCTTTATTGACAGAGACATTGAAGTGCTTGAATGGTTATGGAGGACAATTTATTATTTAATCTGTTGCACTTATTGTACGTACATATCGAAAATCATAAGAGACCAAATATACAGAGAAAGAGAAGGAAGAGAGAGAAGGAACGATGAAACAATGATAAGCAATAACTGAAACGAAATGTTTACTTTATGAATTCAACAAAGTTGCTTAGCAATTTATGAAACATTCCAGAACCACAGAAGAAGAAGAAAAAAAGTAAAAAAACTACAACCAGAAACCACAAAACACATTTAAAGTAAACAAAATTCAAAATAATACAACAAAAAACTAAAAGAATAACATAAGAGATCCAATTGTGTTTTATACCCTTTCATCTCTCTACTTGTGACATTTTCTTGACTTTATAAATATTTTCAATTTTTATGAAATGAAACATGTTGTTTGTTTATTTTAGCCAATGTCGCCTTTACCTTTGACTTTTGTTTTTTAGACACAAACATCAAGGGATGGACTCCTTTAAAGGGAAAGGGTATACGAATTATCGTTATTACTATGATCAGGAAAGATAAATGCTATGAAATTAGATTGAAATAGATCAGAATCAGAATCAGTATGCGAACAAGTAATGCAAAATAATCCGAAATGAAAATAGATTTTTTTTTATAGTGAGACTAAAAATAAAGATGACAACAAAATGAAAATGTATACAAATGAAAAGAAATGATTTGAGTGGTCGTCCATCTGGGGTTCCAAAAGGGGCGTTGGCATTGAGTGGGAGTGGATGGCGCCCATAACCAACCGCCTCAAACACACGCACACACACACACACACACACACACACATTAAAGCAAACATGTGGCGCCAAATTTTGCATAAACATTTGATATTACATACAATGCAAAGAAGAAAACTCAGACACAAATGTTTAACCCGCCATTAACACCCCGTCCCCAACGCCTTGGCTATCCTCCTATTCCAGAAATAGCGGAAAGATCACCATAAAACAACAAAAGCCAGCCAGCAGCCAGCACCAGTTTTAGTTTTGTATAATTTACATGATTTTATAACAAAGTTGCCATCAAGTTGGCTGGGTCGGGCCTCTCAAGGTCAAGTAGAGAAGCATTTACATAGCGTTCAGTAATTGGTGTGGCAATTCTTTAATTTGATACCCTCTCCATTGGTTTCTTGTTAGGCTGACCATAACGAATTCCTAAGAGATAGGGAGATTAGTTATAAACAGCATATGAAACAGGGCATTTCCAAGTCGACTCAACAAAAAATGTATATTACAGAATTGTATAAAGAATAGCAAATAGATGGAGATGTGGTGGGATATGAGGGAGGGGGAACGGGTGTGGGGACAGACCATCAAATTGTAGGGCGTGGGCAAGCTAATTAATTTTCCACGCACCAAAAATGATTTAGATACGCAGTTTTTCTTGAATCAAAAACCCAAAAAACCCAACAAAAAAAAAAGTTGCCCCAGTCTTTTGCACTTGACTTTTGGAAGAAGTATATACATATGTATAGATTATATGTAATGTATAGGTATATATGTAATATTTCTGATTAATTTGTTTTTTAGTGTAATTAATGTGACATTCGTGACCTTTGAACTTTAGAAAATACTCTAGAAAAATTTCAACCTAAAGTATTTCAAAAAGTGTTAACCACATTTTGGGATTTGTTGAGTTACAGGACAAATGGGTGACCTTTACCCCTTAAAGTATGCAAAAGGCTGGCAAAGTAAATTGTTTTTAATATGCCTTGAAACTTAGAAAATTGTCGATTAGCAATGTTTGCTTTGAGGAATCATTATTTATCTACAGGACATTCAAAAACTTGTTATTTTGTACAAGTGTTGTTTATTGCATACTTTAGGGGTCAAATTTGCTTTTATTTTGAAGTTGCGAAATCGAAATACTTAAGGAGTGTACCAAAGAGCCTTGTTGACACTTGACAGCTGCAATATGCCCGACAAAACGATGTTAGTACATGGCATGACATTGATATAGGGTGCTCAGCATTACTTTGAATCGATCGTGCATTTAATTAGCCATATATCGAATTACCAGCAAAATTTATATGCCCCAAGACCTTTGCTACAGTGATCCAAAAAAAATAAATAAATGGGACTGTGGGGGGGGAGCGCTTGAGTGGCAAACGTTTTCAATTTTTCGCACATTCCAGTCACACACCATAGAGCACCCAGAGCAGCGCCACATGCCACATACATACTATGGGATGAAGTTGCTCGTTGCGGGAGGAGGAGGAGGTCAGTTAAATATGTGTGGATGCGTTGCGTCTGGGTATGCTCTACTAAGGAAATACATGTATGTGTGTATATATATTTTTTACATATGTATGTACACACACCAAATGCCCCTCCAAAAAAAACACACACACAGACACAAATTGGGTCAAATTGAGCGCAAAAAGAATAAGGAAAGTAATAGAAAGAGAGATAGGAGGATGGAGAGGGGAGTAGTGGGTATTGGGTAGTGGGTAGTGTGGTGTGTGTGAATTAAGAAACGAAACCATCATAAAATTTAATGCCTCGCCTTATAAATAAACAAGTTGTGTATATGCGAAACACATATATTATGAAATCGAAATGGGAACTTGCACTTGTTCCCAAAAACCCCCAAGAAAACACCAAAAACAGCAAAATCACAAAAAAAGAAGAAAAAAATTGCACCCACAAATGCGAAACTTATGCGGACCATGTCCGACCAAATGAATGAACAAATTGTTGATGATGTCGTGCCCAAGCCCCCCCCCCCACACACACACCTTCCTCCTCTCTCATCAGTCCTGCCATCCCAATTGTCCATGTCTGGACATGCCAAATTCAAATTAAAATTGCGTGCGAATATTAACCAACAATGCATAAAAACTAAAACTAAAATTGAATATACTCTAACAAAAACGTACTGAAATGAAGGTCACTCAAAATTTATTTATTTATCCAATTTGTTTGGTTATATCTTTTTTGTTTTTATACCCTTGCAGAGGGTATTATAAAATTGATCAGATGTTTGTAACGCACAGAAGGAGACGTTTCCGACCCCATAAAGTATATATATATATTGATCAGCTTGAGAAGCTGAGTCGATATAGCCATGTCCGTCTGTCCGTCTGTCCGTCTGTCCGTCTGTCCGTCCGTCTGTGCGTATGCGTTTTACTCAGCCATCTTAAGAGATATCGGGTTGAAATTTTTTTTGGAGACTCTTTATTACCTGTGTGAGATAAAGTATGAAAATCATCGGGATCGGACTACTATATCATATATTGTTTAATAATCATTAAATGTGTTTTGAATTCAGTAGTTTGAAGTATGCGTTTTACTCAGCCATCTTAAGAGATATCGGGTTGAAATTTTTTTTGGAGACTCTTTATTACCTGTGTGAGATAAAGTATGAAAATCATCGGGATCGGACTACTATATCATATATTGTTAAATAATCATTAAATGTGTTTTGAAAATGCGTTTTACTCAGCCATCTTAAGAGATATCGGGTTGAAATTTTTTTTGGAGACTCTTTATTACCTGTGTGAGATAAAGTATGAAAATCATCGGGATCGGACTACTATATCATATATTGTTAAATAATCATTAAATGTGTTTTGAATTCAGTAGTTTGAAAAATATTTGAGCATATTCATTGATTTGAAATTTCACTTTTCTTATCGAATTAAATATAATAAAGAACTGCAAGGGTATATAAACTTCGGCAAGGCCGAAGTTAACTTCCATAGCTCGTTTTTTTTGTTTTCGGTTTGCATTCTGTGTGGTTTAGCCACGGCTGATTCATTGGCTCGGAAAATATTGTCATCGCCTCAGATGATGGGTGAGTAATACCAATTCATTGGCTATGCAAATTGAGCGAATGCTTCATGATTAATACTCCCAGTGAAGGGGTGCATACACATAGATAGATAGATAGATAGATGGGTAGATACTCAGACCAGGTAAAATCATAGCCATTATAGTGCAGCAGTTTCTCTGTGTGTGTGTGTGTGCCGACTGACTAACTTGGCCAACTTGCTCTCTAACGTGTTTGCCAATTATGCAAAAATTCTCAATAACATTTTCCATTATTTTTGCATATGGCAAGTAGCAACTGATTTAATACCACACCAATCCCTCCCCCACTCCTCACCTCACCACCTCGCCACCTCATCCATCTTCTCTCTACTAGCATTGCATCCATTTTTGGAATGGTTTGTTTTAATTTTTTTTCTCTTTTGAACATAAATTTTAATTAAAAATAAGAAAAACAAATCAATAGTATTTGATAAGAAATAGATTGTTTATCTAAAAATGGCCCCCCCAAGTTGTCTTTACACACGAAAAAAAAAGGAAATCGGCAAAACAAGAAAAACAAAATGCATTTCATACAGTCGACATTCTGTTACGCTTTCGTCAAGGCTAGGACAATACTCTGAGTTCGAATAAATGATTGTGATTTATTAAAACTAAAGAATGGTTTCCTCTCTTGACCTCTTTTTAGACCCAATAGAACAATAACAAGTTTTTAAACATTTTTTTCTCATCCTCTTGGTCTCTTTTTTGGCCCCACCTTAAGTTTGTGGGACTAGTTTGCATTTTTGCAAACTATATTATATATAAACTCTTTATACCCATCATTAGTTAGGGTATAGCACAAAAAAAAAACGTCACTTAATTGCTTTTCGTTGTTGTCTGCTGCTCGGATTGGCGCTAATTGAAGACAAACTTGCGTAGAGTGTTGAATGCTGAGTGGTTGCTGTCTCATGGTGGTCAGTGAGGAGCAACATTGCAACCGACAGCCGGCAATTGGCAACTGCCAACTGCCAAGTGCCAACCGGCAACCTGCCACCGTCAATGGCGTTATTTCATTCCAAATTAACCAACTTTGTCAAGAATTATGCGTTTATTTGTAGGCAATGTCACTAGCATTTTGTGCAGTTTGCATTAATTGATTTTCAATATCATTTACATATAAAACTTTTGTTTCTTATGGTCGAAATTACGCAATTTGTCTGGCATGATTAATGGATCAATGTTTTGGGTGGTCAAAATGTTGGTTCAAAGATTTCACATACAATAGAATTGAAATATATTTCATTTAATATTACTAATTGCTAAATTGACCTAAATACTTGAATGTACTTGGACTCTGTTTCTACGATTATATTGAAATGAAGACATTTGTTTCTTGTTTTTTTTTTTTTTTTTAGGCTGCCCAATTGCTGTCACTTAACTTTCAGTTCAAGTTCAATTAGGCAGCGTAGTCTCATTCAAGGCAAAAAGAAAAAAAGATTAGAAAATGTCAAGGTTAGACGGCACCCAAATGAAGAGCTCGTCCACATGAGACAAATATGCAAGTCAAAATAGTTAAATCAAGTACAAAGCAACTATATATAATAGATTAAAAAGCCAAACAAAACTATTGAAAGTTTTTAGTTTAAGACATTGTTAAACTAACACATTATTTTTTGTTAGCTTTTTTTTTAAGTTGTTGAGAGATTAATAAATTACCTTTCAAATAATTCACTTAATTTAAAAGGATTAATTTAGGTGATGATTCACTTGACAGACCTTTAGAAATTTGCATAAAAAAGTACGAAACTGAAAGAATTTTCTCATATTTTTGTGTTGTCTATAAGCCCATAAATTTTGCAAATTTGTATACACAATGGAAATAGTTATTAACTAATTTATAAACATTCTTTGCCCGTCATCATAATTGCTGAAAGGGGCGGCAAGGAATGAATGGAGAAAGTGATTTTCTGCTCTTATGCTTAGCACAATTATTATTTTGTGATAATTAATCAATTATTGTACCTTAATTAGCATTTTGTATGCAATGCAAATTCAATAGTTAAGTAATGGGCAAATATCACGCATACGCCCCATCTAACGACATTTTCAATTTCACATTGCTGTGTGTGTGCACTCAAGAGTGAAATTCAATTTGTCATACCACTAGAAAATGCTAAATGCTCGCAAAATTCAAATAAGAAAAAAGAAAATCTAGTGAAAATAAGTTAGGCTCTCTCACAAACGACAAGGAGATGGATGAAATAATTGCATTTTGTTGTTTAGCAAATTATGCAAAACGCATTAAAGTTGCAGACACACAAACACACACACACACATATTAAAGATAAAAAAAGAAACAAACAAAACAAGCGACAAAACGACCGACTTCGACCACAACGAACCATGTCAATGACACATTGTGGCCACAAAAAGAGAGACCGAGAGAGAGAGACCACCTCATTCCCATAGCCAACCGGCAAACCTCAAACAAGTGAAACAAGCGAAATTTTGCAGAGAAAAGCCAAACCAACTAACAACAAAACTCCAACTCCAACCAAATTGGCATACATTTCCCTCACTTTTATCACTTCCCCCATCAAAGGGCAAAAAAAGAAACGAAAGCGTTATGTTGCAGGGAAAATGCATTCTAGAGTTTTGCCTCGATTCTTGTGCATATTTAATTTTATGCTTATGCTTTCATGTTTGCTTTATGGTAATGTGAGATACTCAGCCAAAAAAAAATGAATCAAAAAATCTGAAAACATGTAATTGAAAATGTTCATAGTAAACGTTTTCATCGAAAGAGAAAAGCAGGACCGGTTGTACATGGTCTTAAGCAAAGCTCAGTTTATTAGCTTTGAAGGGTTGCTGAGGGTTTTTCACTTGGATATAGCCAATGTATAATTTCCCACAAAAACAAACAAACTTTATTTAACTGATAATAAAGATACTAAACTTGTTTTAGAAGGATATTAAAGCTAGAGATGCAATTAGTTTGAATAGTTTTAGTTTGAAATAATTGAAACTTTTTACTATTTACAATTATATTCGTAACTTCAGCTTAAATATTGCCGCTCCTGTGTGGGATGTCACAAAACGTTTTTGGACAGTCTTTCTTGGACTTTGGAATTGCTTTTATGCAAATGAAGCAGAAATGATGATGAGGGGAATATGAAATTCTGTCGAATTAATAACAAAGTTCAATTGTATCAATTTGAAATGACGACGACGACGACAACAACAACAAACGAGAAAGGCGAGACGCCACCAAAACAAAATATTGTTGCAAATTATGTGGACCATGTCTCCAGTTGTTCTCTGCGAATATTGAAAACCATAAAAATTAAAAATCCAAAAAGGTCCTACATTTCCTCCTTTGCTTCTGCTCTATTAAAACCATCAATCATAACTCATCAATCAAACAGACAAACCAGACAGACAGACCATAAGGAGGAGAACTTTTTGAAGTTTTGCGGCTCTCGAGAGTTCTCCGCTTTTTGAAAAATGACAAAGAGCAAAAGAAATTTTATGGTCAATTTCAATTAGAACCATGAACGAACCGAACAAAAACACAACAAATAGTATCCAAAGAAGCGATCTAGAAATTGTGCCAATGATATATTGGATGGTATATATATGTATATGGTATATAGCGAATCCACACATAGCCAACGAGTTAAGTTAGGTGTTTGGGTGGGTGGTGAGGAAGGGGGAAATGAAAACAAATAGCCTGGTGTGAACACACTTTCATCGGGTTTCCAACATTGTTCTCTTTTTCTTTTCTTTTCTTTTCCCATGAATTTCATTAAATAAATACTTAAAACAAACTATTTGCCATAATTAGTTCTTGATGATGATCTCATACTAGTTGCTGATGTTCAAAAATAAAAATGCTTGCACATTTTTCTCATTTCTCATTTCACTCGATGTGCAGCAATCGGTCAAATGTGTGTGTGTGTGTATATGTGGGTCTGACTGCATTTCACTTAATTGAATTGTGAATCTCTATCTTGCCAACTGATGTCATTGGCCACTTTGGTGTAAATTGTCTCAATCATTGAATACATACCAATAAACATCTATTAGTCTGTGTGTTAATCAGGAAGTAGACAAAACGGATATGAAAATTGCTAGCCAAATGGGTTAATGCAAAAGTTCTTATTGAAAAGTGTGTGATGGGCATTTGAAAATGATTAATTTTTTTTTATGTTTTCTTTAATTTAAGTTCAATAACATCTGGCACTTAAAATTTTCATTGCCAGCTTTTTTTCTTCTTTTTATACCCTTGCAAAAAGGGTATATTAATTTTGGTCAGAAGTGTGCAACGCATAAAAGGAAGCATCTCCGACCATATACAGTATATATATTCTTGATCAGCACGACGAGACGAGTTCATATAGCCATGTCACGAACAATGACTTTTCTCAATAACTTCGT
Source organism: Drosophila paulistorum (assembly GCA_018152135.1). Classification (NCBI taxonomy): domain Eukaryota; kingdom Metazoa; phylum Arthropoda; class Insecta; order Diptera; family Drosophilidae; genus Drosophila; species Drosophila paulistorum. The sequence continues at coordinate 22,033,809 of JAECXG010000690.1, forward strand.
TACTTTTTAAGCTATTAAGCTTATTGTAGCTATAAACGACTGTGCCAAATTTTATCAAGATCGGATGACTATATCATATACCTCCCATAGAAACGATCGGTGGAAAACAGTGACTTTGATCAATATCTTCGTTATTTCCTATGCTAAGATTGTAGGCCGTTCTTTCGCACGTTTTTAGATAAAACATTTTTTCCTTTGATGGCTCTAGGTTAGGAGTTACCAAAAAAGTTGCAAGGGTATATAAACTTCGGCGCGGTCGAAGTTAGCCCCGGCCCTCTGGTTTTTTTTTAGCTATTCTGAATAATAAACACTAAAGAAACAGCGTGTTCATTTCAATTTGATTGGACTTTTAATTGTGAATCATCGACTACTAAACAAAAAAAAACGAAAACAGAAAACTATTTCACAATTTAAGGCAAAAAACAATGTTTATCTAGTTAAGTATATGTATATAATGCTTTGCTTTAGTTTAGTTAGTAGCTTTGTTGATAGTCCTCGTAGTGATTAAGCTAACTGCATTTCGTTCAAAACCAACAATGGCCAATTCACATGACTAACGAGTCACACACACACAGTTTGTACTTACAATTCACTTATTAGTACGTTTCGCAAATTTTGCAGCCTACTTTTAGGAGCTAGACGCACCAGTAAGGTTAAGAAAAAACCCCAGATGTAGCAACAACGAGGAAGTTTCTTTAAAAAACTTCTTAGACCATTTAAACTGCTTGATTCAAATACAAACATTTTTGTTAGTAACTCCTCTTATTGCTAGTTACTAGCTTGTACTATAATTTCATCTGGTAACAAAAACCAAAAGTAAATTTGTATTATTTCTAATATGAAAAACCTTTAAAACAGCCCCCTTTTGTGTGTTGGCCAAGATATAAGTAGATATATCATCGTCTAAGCATTTAAACCGCCCTCAACCGCTTTCAATATGGTGGCAAGAGAGAGGGGAAAATGGCTTTCCTAGTCTATGGGCCAAGACTTTCTGTCGTCTGGCAATGCCTTTGGCCAATTAATTTTCATGAATACTCTCCCTCTCTTTTGCATTTTAAAGTAAATGTTTTCTATTTTTCAACTTATGCGTTGGCACCGGCAGCGTTTGCAATTATTTAAGCTATTTTTAATTGCAAAACTATTCCTGACAATTTAACCAGACTAATATAATTTGAACGAATTAGTGTATAGAAGATGATGATGACTTTGATGATATCACTTTCTAAATACACCCCCATCTCACCCATATATAATCTGGGTTGTCACGTATCTGGCGGAACATGTCCAAAATGTGACAAAATGAGAGACAACATTTATGTCATTTATATCATTAAGCCATTATTTCCGCTTATTGCAGATAGTTACGGATCTGTCATCTGTCATCTGGCCCCCGTGGCCCGGCATTGTTATTGCCAGTTCCCGTTCCCGTTCCAGCTCCAGTTGGCGCGTGAGTCGGATGGTTGGGTAGCGAGGAGGGCTCTTGAAAGAGGTTCGAAAGAATTCATGAGAAATTCGCTAGTCTATTATCAAGTGTCACTCAATGTGGCCATCATCATGATCATGACATCATCAATTGGAGATCAGAATCGTTTCAAATACGTTTGTACGTTCATTCGTTATGCATATTTCATATTCTTTATGATGATCATGATGATGGCGTTCAATGACGATGCCATCCATTAATCACAATCTTCTCGGATCGCTTGCACTATCACCAACGACTCTGACGACTTTTTCTTTGGCTCTGTCGTCCGCCCGTTGGTCCGTTCGTCTGCCCATCTGTCAGAGACCCCATAAAAAACGCAGACTTGTTGAAGAATGGGATAGTTAGTTAACTTATGCATTGGCGCACACTTGAATTTAAATCTTTTTGGCATTCAAATAACATATCATTGGGGTAGATGGCGTGTGTTATTAGGTGGTGGCTTGTGTCTTGTCCAGGGCTGGGGGAAGAAGTGGTGATTTCGAGCTGGCTGATTTGCAGACAAAATACATTCCTCATTGTCATGTGAAGGGTCAAAACAGTGATTGCGATAATGTCCATGTCCGGGTTGATGTTGCTTTTTGATGATTAGGCTGATACCGTCTATTTCAGGTTTTGATCCCTATCGGTGCCAACATATAGCACCGACCACGACTTGTCCGGTATATCCATTAGGCGATGTGCCATTTGGCGATGTCCCACACTGTACGAAAGGACAACCGAAATGAATGTATGAGCTACCTTCTTTCTATCCTTTGGTCTCACCTGGACTCCGAGACTACCTTGAGTCTACGTTGATGCAATGGAATGCACAATTGTTTGGGTGCAGGCTTCAGTTCCAAAGCAAAATCATTATCACTGCCCTCCTTTGCATCCTCGCACTTCTTGCAATTCAGATCCATTTGCGATGTCATGATCGAAGAGAGACACAAATTTATAATTTTTTCAAAAGCGAGAAAAAAATGTATAATAAAAATAAAATTTATCCAAATTTTTATTTTTTCTTTTCAAAATTTTCAGTTGTTGTTACCGAGCGAAGTGATTAAAATAAATAAACTGAAACGAATGAAATCTGACTGAAGTAGCTCTGCTGTACTAGGCAGGTGGTGTAGATACTAAATCAAGGCCAATTCGATTGCCAACAAAATAAATAATGTTGGGGACGTGTACTATGGACGTCAAAAATCATCCTCATAGTTGGCTGTAAATTTAAATTAACAACAATTAAAATTGCCATTCATTGAAAAAACATACTTTAAGACAAAGTGCTTGACTTGATTGCAGAATATATATACATACTTAATCTCTTATAACAAAAAGTGTGAAAATGATTGGGGCGCAATTAACACTAAAAGTTATACAAATAAAAGAATGATACACTTTATCATGGGAATGAAGAAATTAAGAATGCCTAAAAGCATGCAGCATAATTTTTGTCCTTCAATCACGAAACGCAAAATAAAGCAAAGCGATTAAATTAACTTGCATTGAGAATCAGTGCCGGATCAAGCCAGCTACGGGCGGATTTTTACTCCAATTAGTAGATAAAGAATTTTTATACCATACACCCATAGGGTGAAATGGTATATGAAAGTCGCCAAAATGTATGTAACAGGCAGAAGGAACCGATTATCTCCCGCAATTTTCTACCTATCAAATATGGCACACTTAATATCCAAATTTGTTCAAAATCGGACTAAAAATAGCCAAGTGATGCATATAAACGCTTTTCCATAAGGCCGGAGTTGGCCGTTGGCTGGTGGGGGCGCTAGGGTGCTCGTATGCTTGAATGAGGGAGATACTAAGATATGCTTGTAAAAAGCATGTGAAAATGCATTTGTTTAAAATTTAAAATACAGTGAAACCTCGATATAACGAACTTCGTTATAACGAAAAACCCAATATAACGAATTTTTTGTTAAGTCCCTTGAAAAAACCTCGTTTTTACGAAGTTTTTCATACAAAAAAACACTATAGGTATAACGAATTTCTGAGCCTCTTAAGAGCCTCTGAGAATTTCTTAAAAGCCTCTATGTAGCGAAGAAATTTTTCGAATACCTCTATACAACGAAATCCAATATTTACCCCCTTTCAGTGCAATTTAGCATTATTTTGGTGGAAACAATGTTTATAACGAATTTTTTTTCAGATTTCTTTAAATTTCGTTATACTAAGGTTTTACATTTCAGTACCTATAGCGAATCAATAGATATAACGAATAATTTTGCGATCCCCCTCAGATTCGTTATATCGAGGTTTCACTGTATTTGCTTTACTGGTGTATGGTATACCTAAGACGGCGAGACGACTCTTCATTAAGTATTTTATTTTGGCTTATTTCTAACCCAGTATCAACTAAATGGCAATTTATCATATTTTAAAATACAGAGTGGGGCAAATTGACAGCATTTTTGGCTTTTTTTAATAGCATTTGTAATACACGAAAAAATTTAAACAAACAAAATCTCGATTTCCAAAGCGAGTATAAGAAGTAGGTAAAAGTAGGTATTAGTAATATGAATATGCTCTCCCTCTCCGCTTCGACCTTCTAATGTATTTCAGTCTGGATGGCCATAAGGGTTTTGCCATGATTGGTCATACGGTTAATAATGTGACTGGGTATAACCAAAGTGCTGGTGCTGGACCATATAGAGCATATATCCTGCGGTTCCCTGATATCGTACACTTCGCTGGTATGGACATACAATGATTCGACCAATTGCGATTTGCGTGTCGACCACACACAAATCGTGCCTGTGATATTCTGATCATTGGGAATGAAGCTTGCCAACCAGAAGACAAACAGTTCAGTATTGAGAGCGTCGTGCGAGACAGTCATAGCACTTGAGGGGCCAATCATTTCGGAAAGGCGTACACGTGTCATCATCACAAGGACAGGCAACAGGCTTTTCAATTTCTTGCAATGTGAATCCAAAATCTTTCCTCTGACCAAATACAGTACATAAGATTTGGGGTTATTGAGCTGAATAGCTCTAGAATCCATGAAGAAGGTTTTCGAATGCCCGGCATCGACGCGCTCTGTGGTCAGGCCGCGATGATTATACAAAAGATGACGACTAAAATCGGAAATAAAAGTAATACGCCTGCAATCATGATCGGGACAATAGACGGGTGCCCTTGATATATATAGTTCTTTAACGACATTATTTTGTTTACTGGCTTCCGGCTTGCTAAGCAGTAAATAAATAATTTCCTTTCGATTGCATGGAACTGTGGTAAACTGACAGAAAGGATCGTCGATATACTCAATTTTTTCCCAATGTCCCCTCTTGAGGGCCAATAGATTGTCTTCACAAATAGATGACTTTAGATCGGTAAATCCCTGGTATAGAGCTCTCTGAGCAGTCGACAAGGCATAACAAATTCGTGGAAATTTGTTTAAGCATCTCCATGCTTCGCTTGCAAGCCACGGCGTTGATTTTGTTCGCGTAGCTATTGGCGTTAGGTATTGCCTTAATCTTAAAGGATCCTTAGTGCCAGTTGTTGATGTTGGAGGGCTAGAAGAAAGTGTTAAATCTGATTCCATATATGAACTTGATTTCGGCAGCTTCTCCTCCTTCATGGATTGCATTATGTGTCTTTCCCGGGTTATGTATTTCGACTTTGTTTGCTCCTCCCGTTTGGTATAGCTATCAGATATTTCGGACAAAATGAAATGAGCTCCTCCACGTTCGCGTTTGTCCTTCTTCAATTCTTGCTTCACGAAATTATCATATTGCAGTTGCTTCAGCTCAGATTGGGCTCTCTCATATTCACTATTTAGACGTTCCCTCATCCCATTCAATTTGTCAATTATTTCTTTTTTCTGTTTCACTTTTTTTCTCAAGTCGTTTGGTTTCTTGTCCGTTTTTTTGGAGGATGTCTTCAAAATCGATTTCTTCGTCATGAATGATTTCGTCTCTTTATGTCTATAATTATGTATGTTATCATCGTCGGTCTCATAATCCTTTGGATAATCATCAGTATCAGCTTCATCGTCATCATAAGCGCAATATTTATTTAGAAGGCGTCTAAAATCACTTGCACTCGACGGTGAAATCTCGACATAAATAGGCTCCTGCTGGACTCTACCTGGAGATTCAGTACGTCGGCTTCTTCGAGGCGATGACACCATTGGGGCACAGCTTTTTGATGGATTCGAATGTCTAGGTTCCATCTTGTCCTTGTATTTAGTTGATCCTGACTTTTCCACGACATCTAGATTGAGAAAAAAAAGTAAAATCATTACATTTTTGACATATGTATGTCCGACACACCTTCAATGCAACGTTGTTCCCCATATTGTCGTCTTCGCCTATAGCATTCAGACTCCAAAGCTGGAGTCAGTGTCCGTTTCTTACTGCCGCAATAAGTGCAGACATATCCTTTTTTCGCCATAGCTCTCTCGCTCTCCGTCACTTTCTGTCACTCTCTGAGGTATATGCTTAAAAACCGTTTCTCGAAAAAACATAAAGTCCTTGAAATTTACAAAACTTTACTCTCAAAGATGATAAAAATTAGTTTAAATTTTGAGAGCCATTTAAAGGTGAGTGTTTACTGAACGAACTTCAATAGAAAACTGTACAGTATATGGTTGGAAAATTCGGTACCTTAACTTTTTTCATTGACAGGAAATGTCTAAGGTTGCTTGAAAACATTTTTTACAAAATTATTTTTATACATATAAATTATATACGATGATAATTAAAAATATTATATCGATGAATCGATTGTTGAATTTCTCACTTTGTATTTGTTTGAATGAAAAATCCATGATTCCGCAAATTTTTCCAGGGGTTGATTAGGTGAATATTAATGAGGTTGGAATGAGAATCCTGGAGCATGGGCTATATATATACCTATATTTTTTGTTCATAAAATTATTGGCATTACAAATTGGCAATGATGGGGTTAATTTTAAAAATGTGCATTTTATTAGTTAAGGAAGAGATATTCAATGTTATTGTTTACGTCGGTTACAGTATAATAAATGAGGCTATATTGGCCTGAAGGAGTTAACCAATCTGAAAGTTTGTATATAGAGTATTAAAATGTTGACATTGAATTCATCTATAAAATGCAATAAGTATCAGGGTGTCACCTGAGTGAAAAAGAGTAGGAAGAGGATGACTACGACACACCTTCTTTCAAATCGTGGCAAAGCGATTTCCGTTAGTTTGATTTGGTTTGACCATCTGTAAGTGATATCACATGATGCTGTCTGAGCCTTCTTCGCAGACACTTGATCAGCCACCAACTGGCCAACTGGCCAACTGACCGTGAAATCCCCACACTTCTGTAGCTGAAAGCAAAGTCAAATTGGGCAAAAAACACAAAAAAGCATCTCCAAGTTAACCTTGAGGAATCTACACCCCACAGCCATAGCTGCCATGGTAACTAAACTAAAGAAAGATGAAGAAAAAACTAGCCATGCTCCAGTTTGCCAGTTTGGAAGTTTGGTAGTTTGGCAGTTTACCAGTTGGGGCAACTGAAGATCTCCATCCAAGAGCCATTCAAATTGTCAAATGCCCCGTCAAGTGCGGCTTAAACACTGCCTTACAATTGAAGTTGGTGATCGGTTACGGGTTTTTAGCTTCGGTTTTTGTGGTCAGTGTCGATGATTCAGCCGAAATATTTTGTTTCGGTTGCTTGATAAGATGTGCAAAACAAATAACGGAACATACAATATATATACATAAATGCATACATACATATGTATGTATGCCAAATATTTAAACGTTTATCCAATTGAAGGTCTGAAATGTGTGTTTTTGATTTTATATAAATATAGAGGAAATTATTGAATCAACTATCAGACAACGTTTAACATCACAGATACACACACACACACAAACAACATGGTAAGCGATCACTGTGTTTGTTTTTTTTTTTTTGCTGCTTTTTTTTTGTGGTTATCCTTTTTGCAGAAAACCTTCTTTGTGACTTTAGCCATTGGTTTCTGTATGGTTGCTGCGGATGTATCCCATTTGCCGAGCAGCTATTTACCACCACCAAAACCCGAACATGCCGTCTCCATGAGCATTGAACAGCAGGAATTACGTGAGCTACCCGAACAAGTGGAATATATGAGAGAGATGGAGAATAGCCAAATGGATATGGATACAAACATGATGGCAGGGGCCATGGGTATGCCCAGTAGCATGCTGACACCACCAGCACCAGTTGAGTCGGAGGCGGATAGCCACTCATTGCCCACCCGTTATCTGCCTCCAGCTCAGCAAATGAATCTAGCCCCAGCTCAAGAGGAAGAATCCCTCACTCAGGCAGCAGCACCCACTGAACCGGAGCCTCTAATGCAGCCAGAAGCTGAACAGCAGCAAATGCCTATGGATTATATGCAATATTTACCTCCTGCTCCTGTCGATGGGTCAGCTGGGCAACAGCAATTGACCTATCAGCAGTATCAAGAGCAACTCCAACAGCAGCAGCAGGAACAGCAACCACAGGAATACCAAATGCCATACATTCTCGATGTAGTCCAACAGCCCATGGCTCCTTCCGATGCTGAGACTTTGGCCTATGAGGAACCACAGCCAGCCCATGAATTGCGTAACGATGGCTATCACTACAAATCACAGACGGCTGAAGAGGAACAGCGTCTGAGGCACTAAGTCAAGTCAATCATTAGCTAACTCACTGCTCGATGACATCATCACCATCATAATCAGCACAATGAAACAAATGAAAATGAGACGCAATGTCTGTGTACGATTTGTCATCAATTTGTTGAATATTTGTTAAACTTAGTTCTTAAGTTTCATTAAATATATATATTTTTTTTGTCTAAACTTTACTTGATGAATTGATTAAGAAATATCCTAGAACAGTAGTCAAGAACAGGGCTAGTCGGAGTCATTTTTTCACAGTTTATTTTACAATGCATGTAGGCCTGTATATACTGCACAGTTTGTATATCTTAGATTCAGCCGGATCCGACCACTATATAGTATAGCTCCCTTACAAACGGCAAAGTCACGAACAGTGACTTTTGTCAATAACTTCGTTATTTCCTATGCTAAGATTGTAGGCCGTTCTTTCGCAAACATTAGCCTTTTTAGATAAAAGGTTTTTTCCTTTTAGGTAAGGAAAGAGTTACCAACAAAGTTGCAAGAGTATACAAACTTTGACGCTGTCGAAGTTAGCCCCGGCCCTCTGGTTTCATCTAGCAAATGATAGTTGTTATGAATGAAGTTACTTTTATTCAAAAGATGGACTAAAAGTTATTTAATTTTTTCATTATTAATTTTGTTTTGGATTAACGGTTAATGATTCGAACAATTTATCTATTATCACTATTTTTTCTTCATTGCCCATGGTGAAATCCTGAAGTTTTTGCGCACAGTTATTCAACTTTTTAATATACGCGTCCTTCTCTTGGATTTCTTGCATTTTTTTTTTGAAATGTTCATAATCGACAAATTGTCTCTCTTTACAAAAAATTCGACCATGGATGCTTTCCTTTAGAGTGACTGTCCGTACAAGCATATTCATGAGAGGCTGTGAATGCGATGTGGATAGTATCCTATTTTCCGAATTTGAATCCACTTTTGACTTTGGACTTGAGTTGATTGAAACTCAATTGAAACATTTTGAGGTAAAGAAAAGGGTTTATTAATATTAGTCAGAAGTGTGTAACGCATATAAAGTATACGTATATATTCTTGATCAGCGCGACGAGACGAGTTGAAACAGTTGTGGGAATGTCCGTCCGTCGGTCCGTCTGGATCAACGCAAACTTCTCCTAGACCGTAAGAGCTGCAAACTTTTACATGAAATTTCGCATGATTGTACATCTCGTATTCAGCCGGATCGGACCACTATATCGTATAGCTCCCATACAAACCGCAATGTCACGAACAGTGACTTTTCTCAATAACTTCGTTATATTCTCAGCTATTGTCGTGAAATTTAATATTAGTGAGTCTATTACATCTATAAACCACTGTGCCAAATTTGATCGGGTGACTATATCATATAGCTCCCATAGGAACGATCGGTCAAAAACAGTAACTTTTGTCAATAACTTTGTTATTTCCTATGCTAAGATTGTAGGCCGTTCTTTCGCAGAAACTCGATTTTTTAGATAAAACGTTTTTCCACTTTGACGGCTATAAGTGAGGAAAGAGTACCAAACAACTTGCAAGGGTATATAAACTTCGGCGCGGTCAAAGTTAGCCCCGGCCCTCTTTTTTTTTTTTTTTTTTGTTTTTGTAAATGTCTGAGTAAGAGCAAAAAGTAGATGACTAGCTCATTTGTCACCCGTGTAAAATTGACAAGGTATGCGGCAACTGGTGACAATAGATTTTTAAATGATTCAATACAATTTTCCGATCTTATGATCTTGTGATGGATTGAGAGATGATTTTAAGCTATTCTGTAATTACATTTATGTAATTATATCTTTTTAAAATCCTCTGCCAAACTTTGCTGTAACATGGACGAATTTAAACTTTAAATTTTCTTTGTGGGTTTTTATTATGCCGTTTTTGGGTAAAATAAAATGGAAAATAAATTGAATAATTTGCTACTACACATTGGGACACATTCAAGTAGTATTTGCTACTACTACATACTGCTACTGTTCATCATCTTCGCCTCCTTCAGCTCCGCCGCCTTCTTCCTCTTCACCCTCGTTCTCGACAGTGGCACCTTCGCGCAACATTTCCACCTTGTGTATACTGAAATCGATATTATAGAAGGGCACATTGAGGGTCACCACAATGCAGTAGAGAAGAACTTGTAAGTGTCGTGTACGCAGCAAATATGAAGCACCCTGTGCCTTGGGGAACAGCGGATGATCCTTTTCCTGGCAATCGTACATGAAATAACCACCATCGTGACCCGGTGAGAAACCAATGGCCAATGCCCTCTTTCTCACCATCACAATGCCATATTGATAGTGACTGAAGAAATAGATCAAGGCCTCGGATAGATTCATACGATTCGATGTGGGTACACGATACAATTTGCCATAGCACACATGCTCGATGTGTACCACAAAATTGATGGCCTCCAGGGAGCAATCGATATTTAGATTCTCCAGCGAGAATTCATAATCCTCTTTGGAAATTTGATCGATGCTCTCCTTAAAGTACTTGTTACCGCATACAACAATCGTGTCCAGGATATGGGCACTCCAATCCATCAGACGATAGACACTTGCCGCACAGCAAGCCATTACATAGCAGGCCAAATATTGACGGCCACGCAAATCGTCTTCAAAGACAGGTGCCTCAGGATGGAGATTGCCCCACAGTGACCAGAGGCGTCCTTCTATCTCGACATCGAATTTCTTCAATTTGCTGACTGGCAAATTGCGATATTTGAAAGCAGTATTGCGGCGATTCAATCGACTCCATACAGGCAGACAATTCTCCAGCTCCAGCCATCCAAGTGATTCGTTTGTGGCGCAAATCTCGTATTCCGGAGGTCCGTAGTGTTTATTCGAGCATGTCATTGGTATGGAAAGGTCGGTTAGTAGCTGTAGGATACGAGCATTGGGTGCAGCCTTCTTGTACGATAGAATATCGACCACATAGAATTTATATTGACACTTCTCCTTCCATTCCGGTTGGGCATTTCGTTCATCGATATAGTTAATGAGGCCATCGACATCAGCAAAGAGAATCCATGAGGCGGTATTCCTCTCAGGATATCGCTTGGGACCCTTTGGGCACTTCTTCTTCTTCTCATCACCATCACCTTCGGCGCCATCGTTTTCCTCTTCACCCCCACCTGGTTTCTCCATGCTGCCATAGGGATCAAAGAGATGATAGAACTCATCATGATACATGGCATAGCTGCCGTTTGCGGTGAATAGAAGCAAATAGCTTTTAGTGGCGAAGGACTTATCTAGTTTCTTTTTAAACATAGCCAATGCAGCAGCACCAGAGATTTTCTTCTTGGATCCAGCAGCTGGTGTCCACATGCCCACGGGTTCGAAACTGCGTATCCAAATATCGAATTCGTAATCATCGACCGTTACATGACGCACGACACGCTCAAAGACCGATTCCATTTCGCAAACTCTCGAAGCAATGGCCTTGGCATTGGTTATCACTCGATCGATGCGATAAGAATTCCAATGATTCAATGGACGCAACGAACAACTGATGATGGCCAAAGCGGAGGCAAAATAGCAGGGTTTAATCAACGAGAATGAGCCCTCATCACGTCCCTCCATAGCCATGCTACCCTGTATCTTGAAATTGCAATCCTTTTCGCGCATGCGATAGCCATAGAGTATCGGGCGTGGTTTATATGGTCGACGTATCTCTTTGGGTAGACGTTTGCCTGGTAAATGTTTCAGCTCAATCTCTTCCTCGCCCTCAGCTTCCTCTTCCTCCTCCATGCCTAGTTCGTCATATTCGTTCTCCTCGCCATGTGCTTCATCTAAACCAGTGTCCTTGTATTCAGGTTTGGCTGAAAAACAAAATTATATTGACAAGAAATTCAGAGATAGAGAGTGATAGAGCGAGCACTTACATTTATCCTTCTTGCCCTTCTTGCGATCTTCGCGTGCTTGTTTGGCCTCCAAGAACATTTGAATACGTCGATTCTCCTTTTTCAATTCCTCATCAATATAACGCATCTTCTCCAGACGCTGTTCCTTCAAACGTTTCTTACGTGACGCCTCCTGATCATATTCGGCATCCTCCACAGCCTTACTAAAGTGTCGGAAGCGTCCTTGGGTATTATTATCCACCACCTTAATGGCAGCCACAATGAAATTCATGACCGTACAACCTTGAGGATTGCAACCAAACTCAATGCGTCGCAGCAGGGCATCCAATTCGACGAATCGCAATAGACAAGCCGGACCCGAACCGCCTTTACGAAAACCGAGAGGATTGCAAGGGAAGCCAATGAACATATAGAGGAAATTATAACGCTTTATAATCAGGCAGGAGAAACGCTGACAGACCAGCAGAAGGCGAGTATTGGCTATTAGCAATTCGAGCAGAACCTCACGCAATGGCACCATAATCGATGACTTAACCACTTTCGTCACCTCCATGCTAATATTACTCTCCCCAATCGCAATGTCGGGTAACTTTTTGGCCAACAGGCAGGCCAAAAGGTATTCATAATTCTGATAATCATCGCCAAATTGATTGGGCGATTCTAGCGAGAATTCAATGAGATCGGAATTCCATGTGGATATCTTATATTTGGCTGAAACGGCAACGGCCACAAGGCCAGCCAATAGGCCGCTTAATTTGGCCATTTCCTCATCAAGTTGCGGCAACTGAGTGGTGCCCTTAATAATCCAAGCACCATCGGGCAGTGTAAGGAAATTGCTCTTAAGAGCCAATTCCTCTTCAAGGGTAAGAAGTCGCTGCAAGTCCTCGTCTTCCTCCTCTTCGCCGCCCAATTCATATCCTCGCTTAATCTTAAGACGCAATGCTCTTAGATTTTCCTTATCCGTACGCAGCAGAACCTTTTGTGCCTGCCTATACACACGCGGACGTTCCAATTGGGGCTCTGGTAATTCTTTAATAATCTCATTGATTATCTGATTGATCAGATCCTCGGCCATTTCCCTCTCATCTGTGATGGGTATACGTTCCGCTTCGGGTATACTTTCGATACTCTTCTTTTGCTTCAATTCCGCTGGCTCTGGTTCATCCGTAAAGGTGGGCAAACCCATCTGTAAGGCTGGGAATTTATTCGTTTTCTGTGTCATCACTTGGAGCGGTCTAATGCATCCTGTGCGTATGCCATGGATAAAGAATTTGCCACCACGTCGCATTTTCAATGCATTCAGATAGAGCACACGACAAAATGAATCGAATGTCGAATGCATTTGCAATACGGCCAAACCTTTGATACGATAATCATCCGGATCGACCACTAAACCGGTTCGATTTCTACGAAATGGATCAAAGACATAGAAAAATTCACGATCTCGCCAAATGGATAGAACAGAATTATCAATTTGTAGCAAAGCCGCTGGCCACTGTGGTGTATTGAACAATTGTTGCAATGCCATTGTCAATTGTGAGTCCAAATAGCTTTTACAATCGGCCACATGGCCATTGATCATGAAGGGATTCTTACGCACCGTGGCCTTGAATGCACCCATCAGAAACATTTCGGGTAAATCGACCACATTTAATTCTGGCTTCTTGTTCTTCCAACGTTTGCCATCCAGGCGAAATTTCTTACGCAATGTCTTGTAATAGGCCACACCATAACGTATGATATCATCTATGGTCATGGGCCTCCAGAGTTTGGCCAACTCAAATTCCGAATATATCAAAGCTATTAGTGAGATAACCAATGAGGCATTTTTCTCATTACCCGATATCGGTTGCTGTAGGCCATTATTACCAGCTGGTTTTACAGCAAAATGCTCATTAACCACCGCCCAGAGCTTATGATATACCATATTTATGTCTTTCTTCACTTTTGGCTCTTTCAGCTTGCCATATTGGGCTAATGATATTTCATGGATGCTAAACTCATCATCGGGCGTCAGGTCACTGAATTTGTTAATTAAATGAACTAAATGCTCGGTGAATCGTGTTGCCATTAAAGAACATTTCCCATCTACAAAATCACGTTGACACAAATCATTTCGACCATTCGGATCAAAGATATAGTAAGAGTTTAGGCAACGTTTCCATATTAGCAGAAAGAGATCTCTTGATACGAATATACAAGAGTTATATTTCGAAAAGAACAGCGAGAGGGCCTTGAACATATTCGGTTCGTTTTTCAAAAGCCCCGAGAAATGTATCTTTATGTCCACCGAAGCTTGACGATCATCCACTTGTGGTATTATATCGAAATCATTCGTTTCCGATTTATAATTGTAGGCAATACTTTTTTTCGTTAGCTTAACTCCACGCTTCAATATGCTATCCATGGTGCCGGCTGTCCAGAAATCTGGATTCAACCGAAAACTCTCCACATAGGCTATAATAATGCAGGCCACTTCACTCGGCCGCCAATAATAACTGCATAAGATATGAGGGAGATGGATATGTTTAGATCAATGTTATATTTAAAAAGGACTTTTTTGCCTGGTGCCCACCTTACGCGATTGTCCGCTTTCTTGTCGTCGGGATAGATATTTCGACTACCAAACACAATTTCCGCTGTAAATGTCTTATCCAATTCTTTGGGTATATTATAGACGGTGAGCTCGCCGTCGTTTTCTATTAATATTTTTTTTGGATTTTATAGTAGAAGAGGAATCTAAATTTTTGGAATCATGTTGCACATAATACCCACCATATTTGGGCAATGAAGCCGCTATGAAATCCTCATCCAATTGCTCTTCACGCTTCTGATAGCCAACATTCCAGGTCCATAGATCTTGTTGATTACATCCCTCAATGATATCGAATGATTTCAAATTTTCACCCTCCAAGCCCTCTTGGATGACACGAGGATTATATGAGGGAAATGGTAACTCCTCCAAAGGACCAACTTGTGTTTCATTCAAATAAATACGACTCTTGGGACGTTTTAATTCCAGCTGTGAGGGGGGGTGGTAGTGAAGGAGATTATATGGGGGATGGGGTTAAATTAAAGTCTTTCGATCGGTTGTCAGTTTGTTGAGAAAAGGATGTGGACAATTTCGTTTCTTGGAAAGGAAGTACACGGCGTGAAAAGTATTTGCATGTCCACCTAATAGTTGGGCCTTGAGTTTACCATTCCCTATGTTGCTGCTGATGCCGAATTGTGCTTGTCCCTGTCCCTGTCTCTAGCCGTTGTCCCATGGTCACAAGCTTTTAATGCGACATTTCAAATAAGGGGAGAAAGCGCTGAAAATAGCACGCATACGCCACCGATGCCAACACGACACAATGCCTAGTATAATTGCGCTCTATATATACCCCCCTACTATACATATTTAGTGATGTGTGTGTGTGTGTATGTGGGTGTGTATTGCGTTATTTGTTCCCTCTGTTTTTGAGTCAGTCAGAAGTTAGTAAGCGGTATAAAGTAAGCACGAAATGCCAACTACTAGAGACTGAACCTAATGCTAGTATTTCAATGTATTTGTGTGACTGTGTGTGTGTGTGTGTCTATGGCTGGCTGGCCACAACCGTTTGCTGCTGACGGCCACTAAAAAACATCAGCATGTTCGGAGCACACCAGAGCAGCACCAGTAAACAACGAACAGCGCTTAGTGCCACATCACGGAATCTTATCGCAGTAGAGCGCGGCGCACACCTAAAACCCACCAAAACGAAACGCAAAACCAAAAAATACAGAAAACAGCAAACCTCTCTAACCGAAACGACCAAAAAGCCGACCGAAGTTCACGAAGCACCACATACATTCATTTTGCTTCGGCTGCAGAACAAACAACAAGTCAACATCATCATACCAAGCCAAGTGAGGCCACAACGCAACGCAACGGAACGCAATAGTATAGTATCGCAGCGCAGTTATAGCATACACAGAGACTAGACAGACTTACGTCAATACAAATGCCAGCCAACAAACACACCAATACCAACACCAGCACCAACAAACAGCCAGAGCCCAGCCAGTCCGTCAGTCCGCCGGCCCAGCTAGAGTAGCCTAACCCATCAGCAAGCGGCGCAGTATACTACGCAACCCTCTCTAAAACAAAAAAGAAAAGAAAAAACAGCACTCCAAAAGCAGCTAGAGCTAACGACAAATAAGACAACGGCAACGACAACGTGTTGGCAAAATGTCAAACCAGGTACGTATGATGTATACATGGGTAAGAAAGGCAGGCCAACGTAAGGCAAGGCAAGGCAGCTCGGTCGTTAGGTAGTATAGTTGGTTGGTTGTTAGGTAGGAGGAGCTGCTTGAAAAGCAGGTGTTTTAATTTCTTACTGCGCCTAATAGAAGTCAATGAATTCGATTTTCAACAATCAATAAAAATGGACACACACACACGCATAAAATGAGGAAAAAGACTTGAAAGGAATAGATGTGTGCTTATAGCATAAGGAAGAAAAATACATGCATGACCGATGACTATGAGATGAGTTGAGCGGTTTGCGGGGCGAAATAGAATTCAAGGTGTTTTTAGAAGAGAGAGAGGATAGGGAACAAGGTGGAAAACAAGATGCTGCTGAGTTGGCAGAATTTGTGAATACACAAATTGACATTATGTGAGACTTTAGACTTGACTTTTGCTTTTGAAGTGAATGAGAGTCGGCCATAATAACACAACACACCACAAGCACACACACACACGCACACACACACACATGGCACACAGAGAGACCTGTATGCAATATGTGCATACATACATGCACACTCATATGCAGGCCGATGGCGGCGGCGCCACTGTGCTCAAGTGCATATTAAGTAAAGCGCATTAAAGGCAGACAAAGATAGAGAGAGAAAGAGAGCGCGCGCGAGGGTGACAGACAGGGCGAGAGACAAAGAGTAAGACCTAGGAAAAAATGCAATGGCAGCTACAGGGGCGTAGGATATTACAACAAAAAAGGGTTAACATCAAGGCCATTTAAGGCAAATCTATGACTTTTAGAAAGAAACTAATTGTGAATTTGATAAAAATTCCATTTAACCTGCTGTCTAAAATCAACCCCTGAATCATCAACATTGGAATTATGATCATAAAGTCACATAGAGTAAGCCCAACTAAACGTGCAATCTTAGAGCATTTGAAATGGTCTAACCAAATCTTATGGCCGTTGACCTTTTTAAATGATTATAGTATCCTATGATTAGCTGCTGCTGCGCCATTAATAGTCAAACATTTTATTATTTTTTTCCATATCTCTCCGTTTATGAACACTGATATGGCAGCAGTCTACAAGACGAGATATATTGTTTGTTTTGTTTGAATATATGTTTGAAATCAAAAGGATATACTAGCTCGAAAATTCTTCAAAATACCATCTAGTTGAATAACGAGGATATGCTCAAATCCTAATTTCTTTGTAAACGTGACTTTTATCCTTCATTTGTAAATATTAAATTGAAATACTTTAGTAAACTCTTAGAAATAGAGATTCCTTAGAGATTTTCAATATCAAAATTATTAACACTGACTCATTAGTAATGTTTTTGTAAACAGCTGCATTGATAAAACGTCAATGGCAATTATTAAACGGCCCATAAACACTAAAAGTCAGTTTATCAATATTAATCGAATCCAATACTTTATAGCCCCCTCCTCTCTCGCTCTCTCTCTTTCTCACTTGCCAACAAAGAGGGCCACATTCATTTTGATTAGAAGTTGGCCAAATGTTGTTGAAAATCGCTCCTACCACTTGAGAGAACACACACACGAGGGATAACAAGAGTATTCGACTGTCGATATGTAGTCCGGCCCTCTTTTTAACTCTACGTGGTGTTTGTTGGAGTAGAGTATTGCCCGGGTTTTCTTATCTGGCGGACAAACACAAGCAAATAAATGCCAATTTGGCAAATTGCAAAAAGTTGTTCAATGAGTTTTAAAATTGGTTTTATGCGAATAATTTTTGTGGTTATTTGTTGTTTTTTTTTTTTTGTTCTTTTTCTGCATTCTGGTGGGCGTGGTGGGCAGGCAAAAAATAAGAACAGAAATTGTAACCAACCAAAGCGAAAATGAATTGAAAATTAAACAGCTGCAAGTGTCTAGTACCAACCCGACGACGACCTCTCCTTCCCCTCCGACACCCCAACCCTGTTTATGTGTGGTGTAAAGCGATGTCGACGCCGCTGCCAACGCCTTTACCTTTATCGTATTTCTGTTGCTACAACAACAATAATAACGACAGGGACAGCCTGTGGCTGTTGTTGTTGTTGCTGCTGCTGCTGCTGTTGCCGTTGTGCATAGTGAACCGTTTTTATTTCATATGGGGCAAAAGCATTGGCAGCTACAACAACCTAACAGCACAACTCTGAACTGAACTGAACGGAACACACAAGACAGAGAGAAAGAGAAAAGCGAGAGATAGACAGAGAGAGAGAGAGAGAGAGAGAACAAGAGCGACAGCAACTCGAGAGCAAAAGCAAGTAAACGCGAGTCATTGCTCAGTTACGGTTAAAATGTCAGAGCAGCAGCAGCAATAATAACAATAGCAATTCCATATAAAAGTTAACGGTAAACGCTAAACATGCCAAAATGCAATGCATACCAAAAAGACGTTCATTGCGTTTAATTAATCAATTTGTGTCTGTAATTTCAAATTTCTTGTCAATTTCTTGCAGCCCTAGAACAAAAAGGATTTCGAAAACACTTGCATTCAATCAAACGGTCAATCACACATTCACACACATAAAGGTTCCCCATATTCTCTCAGACTTTTGAGCTTTCTCGCGCTCTTTTGCTCGCCGTACTGAGAGAGCGAGGCAGGCACCCAGCGCAATTGACTTTTCGTCCGTTGGGCCTTGAGGACGCTGCTGCGCAGTCGACTGCAAGCATTATTTATATGCAATTCTTAAGAACAGAGAAAAAAGGAAAACGAAAGAAAAACCAAACAAGTTAAATAATTTACAAATTGTTGCAATTTCCTGCAATTGCTATTCCTTACGAAAATGGCAGCCATGGCAGCAATACAAACAACAACACCAGCAGCAACTGCAACAAATAAAACCGGCAGTCGACGCAACAACAACAACAATAACACTAACAAAGGGGTAAGTCTCATAGGTAGTTATATGTACATATGTGTCTTTTTGTGTGTTAACTTGGCCTTTAAGCTGTTGTCGTTGTCCCGGCTGAAGGGTTGATTCGTTATGCGTTTGCTTATGACACACGCATTCCCCCATACCCCCGTCGTTCTCACCTTTTCCCCTTCGACGACGCCACAAGACAAATACAAACACACAAGCAAAGACCACGTAGCTCACACATACGACACCCTGACATTTACATACATACATACACACATATGTATGCACTCAGCGGAAAAAAAAACGAGAAGTTACTTCCTGAAAACAAAGGGGTTCAATATAGGTTCCTGGCTCGGACAAAATAAAAAGTATCTGAAATTCCACTATGAAGACTATCTGACCATAACACAATTTCAAACAGGCTATTAGATGAAAAAATATCCTGAAATTCATCTTGTTTCAAGGGTTTTTTTTTACTAATCTGATGTAGAAATATATAGCTTTTCCCAGGATTACAGCATCTGGGATCAGCATGATGAATAGCAAACCGAGAACAGTATATTGAACTTTAATTAACTGCAAAAAGGACACTATAGAGAGATAACTTAGCATTCAATTAGAGTAAAATATCAAGCAAAAGAATGAAATGCTTTATACAATTTTGATTTCTTAATGCCAACAGGTAAAATCACGTCGAAATGAACGTAATATTTTAACATTCTATGAAAAAATCGCTGTTATACGCTACTACGAGGAAACGAATATATCTCGTAATAGCCTGGCCAAGATGTTTCATTGCTGTGCCACACAAATTCGCCGCATATTGGAAAAGAAACGCGAACTACTTCAGCAATTGGCCACATTGAGTGAAGCGGATGCATCCATAATCATTGAGGAAATGACACGAAAACGTCGCAAATTTGAAATGAGCGCCATTAGTTTCCTTCTACATGAATGGGTAGAGCGTTGCCGCCAGTTGCACCTAGCAGGGAGTATACGCAATCAGAAGCTTAAAGAGACGGCCCTAAGGATGGCAGCTGTTCTAAATCTGCCTACGTTTCGACCATCGTATCGCTGGTTGAATCGCTTTCGTGGCAAATACAAGTACGAAGAAGATGATTTGGGTTATCTGGGTGATAATGCCATAACAAAGGAGTTGCCCGTTGAAGAGATTATAGTAGAATTTAAGCAGGCTTTGCCAAATTTTATGCAAAAAGAATTGGCCGACATGGATACGGGAAGTTTATCCTTACAGGATGTAAAACAAAAATTGGTTAACTTGTCAAGTGAGAACAGTTTAATGTCCGACGGAGGACTATTTGATGAGGAAGATGATGACGATGATGGTGATGGTGAACGGGGTGATCGCGATGATGATGAAGTAGTGGAGGTTGTGACCTGTGAGCCTAGTGTTCTGCCCTCGCCAGCTACAACACCAGATGCAGTGCAAGATGTAACGGATCCACTGGATCAGGATATAAATAGCCTACAAATGAACGCCGGCACCAGCACTTTACTTAATGGAGTATTCCCTCATTTGGCGATTATCCATCAATTTGCCTTGATGAACTCTGACATACAAGCTCTAGAGTTGATCTCACAGTTGGGTGTGCATATGCAACAGCAGGCCACATCGGGTGCGTATCACACCCTATCCCTGGCCACAGGAGAAACAAATGAAGCCAGGGATGCTGTGGAACAGCCTTTTGAACTGCCACCGGGTAGTATATACGCCGATATAGATGATATAGAATTGATCGAGTAGAGGAGTCAATATTTATGTACACTAATTTATACATTTCTTGAATAAGTCCCTTAGGTTAAGTTTAATCGAGATAATAAATATGTAAACTCACCATCCGTTTATCGGGTATAATGATAATGTCGGAACTACATTCGGGAGAAGCCAATTGGGGTTTGACTTCTGTCTCCTCCTCTTCTCCAGCCTCTTCCTCAGGCTCTCCTTCCTCCTCCTCATGAACATTCATCGGGCTATTAAGGACAACCAAATCCTTGGGACAGGTCCGTTTGTGGCGCGCATCGTGCTCAACCAGACCAAAGTCCTTGCGTGCCAGCAACAAGCGCTCCCGCATCTCGGCATGCACCTTTAACTCCTCCGGCGTACGCTGGGGAATCACGCACATGGTAAACTCATCATAAAGTTCACAGCGCTTCTTGAACGGACGAATGAATCGTGATTCTTCTGCCTTTTGATGCAGCTTGCGGATTTCATCCTCTATGGTCAGCACATGGGATATCGTTGAATTTGGAGGCTTCTTGCACACTCGTTCACGTGGTGGACAGGTTTCATTTTTCCATTCGGGTGTTTGAGCAACATCACCCAAATAGGTGCGCACTTCGTAAGGATTGGCCGAAGGACTTTCTTCGGCATTTACTTCAACAAATTTTTTAAGCATTTTAGAATATGTGAAAAATAAATATAGAAAAAAAAATAAATGCACAAATAATTTTGTAGAACGGCACGACAGTCCTATTCGTTGTGTTTTAATCACAGGAATGACACGAAATAATTCCAAACGAAATCATGATAGTTGTTATTTAAAACTCACTGTTTGCTTTGCAGCAACAAAACTTAGAAAACTAAAACAAAAATACTTTTTTAATTCAGTTTGCTAAAGGTAAAGGTATATTTGCGAAGAGTTCAAATAGTCATGTCTCTCAAGAGAAAAACTTGCTCCTGATTATGGCGGGTACATGTTTGCGCGTTTTTTTTAAATTGTCGACAATCGATAATTATATCGACTAGGCGCGTAGTAAAGCTCCCAATCTAATACAGTGTTGCCATATGCTTTTTATCGATGGAATACCCGGCTATCGAGGAAACTTTCATCTCTAATGCGAAGAATAACTACCACCTACAACTACAAATGTAGGAGCAATATCAAACAAAGAGAATTTGTTTTTCTTATTTTCCGGTAACGAGCAGCCTCAAACACAACCAGGTTACATAGAGAAAGAATCTGCAAAAATGTGGATCCAACCCAAGGAGTTGCTGTTGCCTTCGGCATTTTGGTAAGTGGTTCTATAGAACAAAAAAAATATCCCATTTCATCACTTGTCTTGGTCAAGGCGGTGGGGGGCAGTGGAGGCAATGTAGGAGTGTGTGTTGAGTGGATGATGGTGGATATGTGAAGGAGGGTGGGCCAAGTTGTTGTGTCTAAATTAAACACCAACTTCATCTATATATATGTATATGTGTTGGTATGTACATGCATACGTATATAAGAATGCGTTTATGCTGATCAAATATCATGATAATGTAGTATGGATAACGGTAAAAGGAATGTAAACAAATTGAAAAATGTTTGTTCGAGAACCTATGAATTATGATGTGACGATAATGCGGTAATTAAAGCGTGTGAATGTTTTTGTGCATGTGTTATAATTGTATTACACATGTGTGTACCCAGAATCAGAGTTAATTTCTATATATGTATGCATACATACATATATGTTTTAGTTCATTGTTGTGTATTGTTGATAACTAATTGAGATTGAGCAGAGTTCAAAACGCCAAGGAGGCTTTTCTGTTTTGCTTCACATCATTCCCCTGTTTCTCTATATGCCTCACATTTTGCAGCGCAATTTCCTGAAAAAAGACTGAAAAAACAGCTGTGACAGCAACAACACAACGACAACAACAAAAACACCTACAACAACAAAGGCTTATGAAATTGATTGCCAACTGTTTCTCGCTGCGTAGAAGAAAAAACCCTCCGAAAAACACACACCCCCAAACAAACATACACACACGCACACATATATACGTATATAAATGTACATTGCATTGCGCCTAGCTCAATTTATGCACTTGTCTCTCTGTTTTCTCATTTACTCTCGCACCCACTGACTTTGTTTTTGTTGTCTCTCTCATTTTCATAGGATTGCCGAAATGTACTCCAAATATTTTGTCCTACAAAAACGTCGCGGTCATGGTGAATCTCGAGGCTTTGGCTCCATGCTTGTGGGCACATTCGATAGTGTTATGAACACCAAGCCAGCTCCATATCGTATTCTACATCAGACACCGTCCTCGGAAGTTTCTTACGGTAGGTTGAAGTGGATTGATTCATTCATTATACGTACATCCATCCATATTTAACTGTAAACATACATACATATGTAAATATCCTGATTCCTTTATTCATATCAATATTAAAATAGGATATATGGGCCAGACCAACAACCGGCATGTGTCAGTCTGAGTCTGAGTCATAGAATTGAATTGGTTTCTCGTAGGCGTGATTCGATAACAGAAATAAATATATATTATATAGACATATGTACATATATATGAATTGCGCAATTCGACGATAAGAATTAATGAACTGAAATCGAGTTTTAATTCGGCATTTTTTTGTGAATGAAAACAAAAGTTCTTCTGATTCTTGATGAACTTTATTTTAGTCTTTGCAACTTTCATTGAGGTTTTGTTTTAATGATTTTAGAAATTGCCATTGGCATTACACAGGATGAGATTGTTAAGGACTGGGAATGGCTGCAAGCCAATCTCTTCAATGCACTCAACGAAATGGAAAATGAAGACGATGTCACAAATTTCACCATATGCAAAATTCAATCACTTCATGCACAAAACAATCAAGATGATACAGGCGAATCGGCTGATTTTAAGGTGATGACCTCACAATTTCGAAAAATCTTCAAAATGCCCGAAGAGGAGCGTCTGGTCAACTCATATTCAGCCACGTAAGTGTCTGTCCTACAATTCATTTGATATCTTTCCATAGCTGATCAAATGTTCTCTGTTTTTCCCCTCTAATTAGCTATGTAAAGAACAAAATACCACGACAGGGTCAACTTTATATATCAATGAATCATATTTGTTTCTACTCGTATATGCTGGGTCAGGAGATCAAGCGTATTATACGATTTGCCGAATTGGAGGATATTAGTCGAAATGCAAATATCATTTATTTGAAGACCACCAATAATATGACTTATAATTTTACACTGCTCTTCAATGCCAGTGAGGCGCATCTGCTGATTGAGCAGTTAAACAAAATGGCAATACAACAACTGATTCATGATCCTGAAAGTCCTGTCGTTGATCATGATCCGTCAAATTTTGCTCGGCTAGGTGGTAAGGCAAACTCGGCGTCCACATCGAAGAAACCCGTTTTGCTGCGTGATTTGACGGCCCGACAAAAGTCGGAGGAATTTCGTGTACACTTTCGTTTGCCCCAGACAGAGATTATTGATGGGAAAATCAAGGCCAATATATGGACACCATATTCAAAGCGTTTCAATGCCGGGTATATATATCTATCACCAAATTTCTTATGCTTTCGCAGTGATGTCAAGGATTTGGTTAGTGTAGTTATACCCATGAAAACCATCAAGGTAAGACAGAGACACAGAGAGAGAGAGAGAGAGAGAGAAATTAGAATATTTACATGATTCAAATTGCCTTTTGCAGAGTGTGGAGAAAAAAGATGATGGCCAACAGCGTTTCGACAATCAAATTGTAATCATCACATCGGAGAATGTGCCTTTTGTATTTGCCCAGATCATTGATCGTGAGATATTGATATCAAAGATTACCGATTTGCTATCCCGTATACATGTGTAAGTTGTTTTGGGAAAACTAGCAGAGACATTCACTCACGTCTTGTCCAATTCATTTGCAGCCCTGTGAGTCGCGAACGTGCCAAATATGACATTTCGTGGAGCAAACAAACCGCTTTAATGAACACCTTCCGCACGAAATTCAGTGAGGAAATGTTAAAGAAACAGGAAGAGAAATTAGCCCGATGGGATTCACATTTTCGAGATTTTGGTCGAGGCATTGGCATGTTTCGGACAACAGATGTGATTAATCTCATTGTTGAGGGCATCCCCGATAAGCTGCGACAAGAGATTTGGTTAATATTCTCTGGAGCCATTCATGACAAGGAGATGAATCCGGGTCTATATGAGGATTTGGTTGAGAAGGCTGCCTGTATTAAATCTTGTTTCGCTCACGATGACATCGATCGAGATTTGCCACGCTCATTGCCCGAGCATCCAGCATTTCAGAGTGCCGATGGCATTGGAGCATTACGGCGAGTCCTTCAGGCGTATGCATTGCGCAATCCACAAGTTGGTTACTGTCAGGCCATGAATATTGTTTCATCGGTATTTCTATTGTTCTGTGATGAGGAGAATGCATTCTGGATGTTGGCCAGTTTGTGTGAGAATCTGTTGCCCGATTACTACAAGGACAAGGTGGTGGGTGCCCAAATCGATCAGGGTGTGCTCAATGAGTTGGTCGAAACACATTTGCCCGATCTGCATGATCATTTGGAGCAATTGGGTGTTATCAAAATGATATCCATCTCCTGGTTCCTTACCATATTCATCAGTGTCATTAGCTATGAGAGTTCCCTGCATATTTTGGATTGCTTTTTCTATGAGGGAGCCAAAATCATATTTATGATTGCCCTGCAAATCATTGAATGGAATCGCGAGAAGCTCCTCAAATGCCACGACGATGGTGAGGCAATGTTAGTGCTGCAAACCTATTTGGAGGGTATCTACAATCCAGAATATCAAGTGCCACCCTCATCAGACAAGCGACGCATGGAGCGTCGACAAACCCAGACTGTGCAAACGCTAATCCATGAGGCGTACACCAAATTTGGTGAAGAACTGACCCAACAGCGTATCGAAGAGTTGCGCAACAAGCATCGCCGTCTAACCGTGCGACAATTTGACTTGGATAACGAGAAGACCATTGTGAAGGGTCATCTACAGAATCCATATTTCGATCGACAGGAACTGCATATGCTGCTCTCGATCATAAGAGAGGAGAAAATGGTATTGAAGTCGCTGCAACAGCAACACAAGCAACAGGGTGGCAACCAATTAGGCGAGACGCCACAACTGCAGCATCAATCCCCCACAAGATTGCCAAATGAGCCGATTGGTAGGCAAGAGGCCTATGCGGTTAATTTTGAAATATTCCACACGCTCTTCACAGAGCTAACCCCCTGGCGTAAATGCGTCAGTGTGGATATAGGCGAAAAACTATTTCGGGTAAACAATAAGCAAGCATTGTCATCGACTAAAGAACTAATCCCTTTTCATCTCCTTCGCCACATTTAGTTGACTGACAAAAAGGGAACTGGTAGCTTGGATTTTGGACAATTAATCAATGCCTTGGGTTTAATTTGCTCACAACGATCCATGGAAAAATTAAAATTATTATTTATATTGCATTTGCCGCCATTGCTAAGCAAAGCGGAAATCGAAAGATCACGTCGTCCACGTCCTAGAACCAAAGATGATGCCGAAGAGGCCATTGAGGCTGAGGATTTCTTTGAGTGAGTTTAATTTTACAAATACTTATCTTATATAAAAATGTACGTTAAGACCCTTTTTCATCTTCTCCCATTTCTTTAGGGACGATGCCTCCGAATCAATAGAGGCTTTGCCTTCTCCCTCGGATCACAATTTTGATGGCGATGATTATGCCTTGATAAGTGCCACACAACATTTACATAATCTCGCTGGCATCTCGGGCAATACGTTTATGGATTTGTCACGCAACACACCAAATCTCTCACTGAATTCAAATGGTATTTGTGGTGGCGGTGGCGGTGGCAACTCAACCTTTTATGTGGATCTGCCAGGTGCAAATAGAACATCAGCAACAGATCTATTGGGGCTAGGCCAGCAAGGACGTTACGAATCGATTGACACATTTTCGGATATTTCAGATTTGGGAGCTAACCGTTTAACGCCACCAACAACGGACAATGTGGCAGCCACTGCCGCTGCCGCTGCTTCTGGTGGTGCTGGTGCTGCTGCTGCTGGAACAGATCCATTACTATTGAATGTTGAGACAATATCGAATTTCTCTCAGATCAGTGATCTAGTGGCTGCCACCCGATTAGAGAGGGCCGATTCCAATGCCACCGATTCACGTAGCTTGGGCAGTTTGGGTTATCTGCTGGATCAGCCCGATGAGGCCACCGGCGGTAGCCTGCAACAGCACATTCCCCATATGCGTAAAGACAATTTCCATATGTTATGGCGTAGCATTATCGAGATATTGGGATGTGTACAAGATGAGGAAATGCGACGGGCACGTAAGTGATTACTGAAACTGATAAAGTCCTTATATGGAAAATTGTATAAAACTCTTTCATCTGCATTTAGATGAAAGCCTTTTGGAAAGGGGCAATAGTAATATTAAAAAGGAACCAAGTTTGGAAAGTTTCACCCAACTGAATATGGGCGGAAGTGGCGATGAGGTAAAACATGCACTTGAATACCGTAGTCAAATGAGAGCAACTAATTTTCTATGTTTACCCATTCTCACAGCAACCCGATAGCAATGGTAATCCGACTACACCGGCTGCCGAATCATCAAACACAACTCGCCTATTCGTAGCCCTTGAGGAGGAGCTGCGTCAAGCGGGCGGTGCAAGCACTAGAAGTAACAGTTCCACTACCACCAATATATACGAATCTTGGCATATATCAATCAATCAGTTTATCACCACTGTTCTGACTGTGAATGCCATACAGAAAGGTTTCCAAGTGCCCATACAAATCGTGGAGCAAATCGAGCAACTGCAAAAGAAGCGACGCAAATGCCTGTCCACCAATTATTGAGCACTCAAATATCTCCCACTATCGGTATTAGTAATAATCTCCAAACTAACCCAGCTCCTCTCTTTGGGCAATGCGATTTCATATACATACATACATATAAAGATTTTCCCTTTTTTTTTTAAATCGTATCCATGTTTTATTATTGTATATGTCTGTGTAATTAGATAAGACAATTGTTTTTGTGAATATAATTCCAATTATTCCTATCTATATATATATATGTAAAATCCAACGACTTTATTTCTGTTGCATTTCATTTGGAAAATAACTAAAAAAGAATTATACAAGGGGAGCAGAAAAAACTAAATGATGGAGTTAATTCTTAATGTTATCTTAACATTTTATGCTAACTTAACTTCTGTTATCCTCAGCAGGTGGCCGTCGCCACGATCGGTCAAATTAAAGTGCAAAGAAGAAAAGAAATGCTCACTTAAAAAATTATATTTAACTTAAAAGGAATCTACTTGAAACCTGTTACAATATTGGATATCAATAAGATCTTTTGCTGGAAAGTTTAAGTACATTAAAGAGTTTAGATCAGCTGGGTTAGCCTCAGTCGTATCTCAAGCCCAAAGTTATCCTAATTAGCTATCGCCATTTTTGAGTCAAGCTTATCGATAATTATCGGGAAAGATATGCGAAAAAAGTAAAACCGAGAAATCAGGAAAAGATTAAGTGATCAAACATAATTTACAAAGTGCATGTGAAATTAGTGCTTACATAACAATAAATTAACAGACAACAATGGAGAAAAATAACAAACATTTACATACATATGTATGTATGTGTAATACATAGATATCAATTCGTAAAACTGGAAGGACGCTGGTAAGTCACCCCAAAAGAATTGTTATTAATATTATTATACAAATTATCGTTTTGAACCTTGAATTCTGAAATAATCAAACATGCAAATGAAAAGATTGTAGACAAATTTAATCTATATTCGATACTTTCGAGACCAACCGCATCATAATGTTCTCATAATGCGTTAGGGACATTTCCATTTAAAAGGACAACAGGACATAAATCATCTCGCATTTTCTGTTAGTTAGCCAGATTCGAACTTTATCCGAGTTTATCCTGATTGTGCCAAATGGGTAGAGGGTTTTAGGTACGTATAGTAAAATATTCATGCTTAGGAAGCTTTGATGGCTCCGCAGATCAATATCAATGGTGAACACTCGGGAAGAGGGTTGCCATCTGAATCCAAACTCCCCAGAGCTAGCGTTGCCATCTGATCCCTCTAACTTTATAAGCTTTCAAGCCTTGAACTTGATGTAGAAAATAAAACACGGTTTCAGTTTGTTTGATTTTGTTTCTTTTCTTTTAAACCACATTCAATGTAAATATGTATTTTGGTTGTTCTTGTGTGTGTGTTTTGTTTTTCTTTCTGTGTTTGCTTTGGTTTTGTTTATGGTTAGAGACATATTGCCTGCTTGAGAATATATAACGTAGTTTTATTTGCTAGTTTCCATATGATATATGCGTTGGATTTTCATTTTGGATTTTTTTTGTATTTTTTGTCTTTTTTGCTGCTGTAAGTAGGTGTTTTTTTTGTTTTTTTTTTTTTGTTTTTTAGTTAGTAAGTAGTTAGTAGTTAGTAGTAGTAGTAGTAGTAAGTTTAGGTTTTTAATAATAGTTATAACTGCCATTTCTTTCGTTTTGATTATGTCATAACTTTTTGCGTCCTAAATCAGTTTTGTAATTAAACTAAATTTGTTTTTTTTGGGTTTTTCGTTTAGTTGTTTTTGTTTTTCTCTTTGTGTAAATAATTATAATTTCATTTGTCTCAATTTCCTCGTTTTCTTTTGGTGTAATTTAATGGTTGTTAAAACTTAACGGTTAGGCTTGATAACACTTAGCAATAGGAAAACAGGAAAATGTAATGGGGGGGGTCTTTCCCATTTTTTGTTTTGTCTTTTTAGTAGGTAAATTGAGTGATTGTATTTTCATTAATTGGGGGTTCATTCATTCATTTTTTCTTTTTTCTTTGGTATATAAGTATAAGTGTATATAATATTAGTTTCATACATCAAGTATAGGTGTATATATATGTATATATATGGAGCAGCGTCGGGCCACTGCCAACGACGTGCTGGACAAATCTCAATGTTGCATGATTTTGCTGCATGTTTGCATGGAGCAACTGTTGTTTGTCTTCTCTCTAAATAAAGTACATTTATGCTTTGTATATAGATATATATGTATTTTGTATATATATTATTCTGTATTCTTTTCTTCTTACTTGTTCACCAAAAAAAAACAACAAAACCCAAAAGAAACGCCCCTGAAACAAAAACGGACATACATTCCAACAAATTATACATTTTATACATTTCCCGATACCAAAAACCGAACCAATTTACATACAAAATGCTTTTGCGTATTCCTCTTTACCTCCCTCGCCTATTCTAGTTATGTGTCCCCCTTTTTTGTCACTACTCTCTAGGGTCCTTAAAAAAATTGGTGCCAACATTTTTTTTGTTTGTGTGTGTGTGTAAGTTTCTCTCATTTTTAAATGCTCCTCCAGTTTTTTCCCCCACCGCCAAACCACCACATCCCTACCTCCCCACTTCATCCATCTCATCTCTCACCTATGCGTAGTGTATTTTTCCTTTTCACAAATTTCTCGTTTTGTTTATTTTGCAGTTTTTTTTTCATTCCCATTTGGGAACCTGATAGTAGATGGAGATTGTGCGGGGTGGATGCGGCGGTGGTGGGTCACAATAAAAAATAAATAACAAAGCAAGAACAAAAAATTATTATTATTACATTTTACATGCATTGTGAGCAACGCGCCTTTGTGTTTGTATTGTCACGTACAAAATCATGCACATTGAATTTTCCATCATCGCCGTGCTCGTAGCCGCGACTCTTCAGTTGCCTGTGGAATAGAATCGAGAGAGATATAGACGAAACCGATTAGTAAGCTGAATCAATTTAATAACGAGACTACTTAACATTAAGATGAAAACCAGTGACGAGAACAAAGAGCACGAGCTGGCCATAACACAGAAGTAAAACACTTATGTAAGAAGACTCAGCAAATGCCTTAAGGATTCCCTATTGATTGGGAAAACTTTGTCCCCTCAAAGTATGCAACAAGAAGTCAAAACATAGGAAGAAATTTTGCAATGTCCTGTGGATAAGAACTAAACCTCGATGCAAAGATTGTTTAGCAGTTAATAATAGCAGTCTATTGCATACGTTAAGGAGCAATGTTTCCCCCATTCCCTGAATACACACCATAGAGAGTTAACAAAAGGGTTAGTTAATTAAATAAACTCCGAGGGGATACTTATATTATTTCTGTTTAGGTCGTGTTAAGGTCTGAGGTTAAAAAATCAAAATTGATGACGCCAAAGGAGAAAAATGCAATTTAAAGTAAGTAAAAGTTTGATTGGCCAGAGGGAAAGCTCACCTAGCGACCGCAGTAAAAGCCAATTCCACATTTAGTCCTGTCTTGGCAGATGTCTCCATAAATGGCACATTATGCTCACGTCCCAGACGTTCGCCATCCTCCCGTTTCACCTGTCGCTCACTGCTACTGCAATCGGCCTTGTTGCCTGACACACACACGCAGGATAATAGAGAAAGAGAAAGAAATGCATATGTTTTCACATGATAATTCAATAAAAAATTGACTTTTTAACTCAATCTCCCCGTTGCTCTTTGATACACTCACCTATTAAAACGATAACCACATCCTCCTGTGCATATTCCCTTATTTCGCCCAACCAGGCTCGTATGTTGTCATAGGTGGTCTTATTGGTCACATCATAGAGCAAAAGCAGTGCTGCGTGTATATCAAAGATAAATAATTGAGTTAAAAACAAAAGTAAATCTAATATCCCAACATATTTACCATGGGCATCGCGATAGTATGCATGGGTCACGCTACGAAAACGCTCTTGTCCGGCTGTATCCCAAATCTGTAGCTTCACCCGAGTCCCATCCACCACGACCACTTTATTCTGCACATTGTGAAATGGAATTTAATTATAGGTACACTATAGCTATATAAATATACACACAGATACATATGTAGGCAGGTACATTTAGACATACACATAGATCTCTCTATAGAGTTAAAAAGTTGAGTATTTTTCCATGAAAATGCAATTAATTTTCCACGAAATATGCATGCAAAAGGACTTGATTTAGTTGGTTGAGGGAATGGTGGCGGGAGGTTGGCTGTTTGAGGGGAGACACACTGAAATAGCGTAACGTAGCATAAAGGGGTACAAAGAGGACAAAGTCCTGAGGCCAAAACGTTTAATCAAACATGCACACACACACACACACACACACACTCTTTCATACAAACATACGCCATTTTACTTATCCTACATACATACGTAAATACACATAAAAGTTTCAAAGAATATTCAGTGGGTTAGAGGTAGAGAAAAAGAGAGCGAGCGAGCGAGTTAAAGACCGATATCTTCTACACACATACATACATACAAATACGTATATAATTTGTCAAGTCCATATAGCAATCAGATAGATGCCTTTGGTCCAGCCACTCAGACAGTCAGTCAATATATGTATGTACAATCTACTTATATAAAATGTCTAGGAAAATTACAATAAATCAACATCAAAAAAGTA
Organism: Drosophila paulistorum; assembly: GCA_018152135.1. Lineage (NCBI taxonomy): Eukaryota > Metazoa > Arthropoda > Insecta > Diptera > Drosophilidae > Drosophila > Drosophila paulistorum. The sequence goes on from JAECXG010000690.1 coordinate 22,066,132, forward strand.
AATTTCTTGATATACGGGGCCGGATTCGGACGACTTGAGAAATTGTTTATAGTTTAATGCCTTAATAGTTTCGCTTACAATTAGAATGGAAGATCTACAACTTGAATTACTTTCAAAATGATTCACAGCACTTGATGGCCCCATGAAGTAGGCTACAAAATCCGACCCTGTTTCATTTGTGTGTGTTTGGTGGGTTTCACTTGATTTTACTTCAAGTTCATATATTAAATATACGACAAATAGACCCACAGAAAGGAGAGAAAGAAGGGGGAGGGGTAGAGGAAGAGTGTGTAACGAAAAATCGCATGAATAACGCAGCTTTTTCTAGTCAACATCAACAAACAAGATAAAGTCAATGACACTGGAAATTGAATTTGACTTTTTCACCCATACACTGAGAGAAAACCAACGCAATACGAAACCAAAAACACATAAACATACACAATTATACATCTACTAAAGTTAGTCGGAGGAATAAAAGGACTCGGCACATGGCTTTAGGAATACCAAGATTGAATTGTCCACACAGTGTCAAATAATAAAGAGTAACAAAATTTCTGCGCTTTCAATTAAACATACGAAATTAAATTCATTCAAGTTGAATGAATCAACAATTTTACTTTTCGACATAAAATTTATTTAAACAAAATGTTAAGCAAAGAAAAAAATTAGAATTTCTATGCTTTTAAATAATAAAGAAAGGCGGAGGAGTCGAGGGAGAGAGAAATGGGAAATGGATGAAATTTAATGGAGTTAAAGTCAAGGCAACAGAGCAGCAGCTCGAGGGATGGGTGGTTGGGTGGTGGGGCTACCAGGATAATGCCCAGTTGTAGTTTGCTTTTGGCTGGAATTTATGAGAAACCTGTAAATGTAGGGCCAACAGCAACAACAACAACAAGAATAAGAACAACGACAACGACAAAACACATAATAATAAGCATAATAAAAGCAATAACAACAAATGTTAAATACAAGAACAACAACAAAGTGAATAAGAATAAGTGAAACGGCACACACACACACACATACACATACAAAGAGAGTGAAAGCGAGAAAGAGATTGGGTAGGAGGAGGACAAACACAGAACATCAACAAGTCCTTTTCAAGTTCACATGCTTTTTAATAAATAGTCCCCCAAGGAGCTTCTGCGAAAGAGAGCAAGACAGAGAGGGAGAGGGAGAGAGAGTGGTATTGGGAATGTGAGTCAGAGAAAGAAAGAGCGAGCGAGAGACTAGAGTAAAGTGAAGAAGAAGTTGCTTACAGAGAAGGAGGCACAGAAGGAGATTGTGATGACAGAGTACAAGAGCTAAACTGAAAAGACATTTCAAGTGAAAGTGAAAGAGGAGGGACAACCGCAGGCAACCGCAGTGACAAGTAAAGAAAACTAAGGTAGACTGAAAGAAAAGAGATTGAGAAGGAGGAGAACAACAAAAAAAGAAGGTAAATAAAGGTAGAACGTTGGTAAACAAAAACAACAACAAGCAAGTAAGTAGGTGAAAATCGCATTCATAACCTTGACAACTGTTGACAGGAGACAAGCACACACACACACACACACACACAAATTGATACGATATGAGTACATGTAAGGTGGTTCAGATAAGAGACATAGAGATAGAGACAGACAGACACAGAGACAGAGAAAGAGACAACATTTAGATTAGAGATGAACAACACCAAAACACCAAAAGTAATTTGAACAACAGTCGTAGAAGTAGTTGGAGTAAAGTCGAATTAAGTTTATTCTTTTTCGGCCCCACTCCGGCGGCACTTTTCATTCGTTTCTTACCCTAAAATCAATGCCAACAGTGCTCAAAAAATAGCTTGGCACATAACGACCATCGCGGAATCGTATTAACAACGAGGTCTTACCCACTCCCGAATCGCCCAGCATAATGACCTAGCCAAACCAAAACCATATACATAATTAATAAAGCCAAGAAGATATTTATATATACATACATACATATATATAATAAAGAGCAGATAAAAGGATATGTTTGTTTTCTAAAATAAGGCAAAATCAAAAGTACAGCATTTAACATTATATTGTATATTAACTAAAAGCTCCTAAAAGCACTAAAACTCATATATTTTTAATGCACAAGAAGCCTTTTTATTACAGCAATCTGTCAACTCCCAATTGGGCATTGAGTGATAGGTAAAAGTTACAAAAGTTACCCTGTAAAGCCCTAACAAATCGTTAAAGTTGTCTGAAACTTGCACTTTCTTCAACACCTTCATCTAAATTTCCTTTGAGGTTATAATTCTCAAGTCTATGCTTTCAGCTTGCACCCAGTTTTTGAGGTTATAATATTCAGAAGCTTCGTTTTTTCAGTTCTCACACACATTCTGAGGTTATTAGTTTGAAAGTTAATCTATTTGGTGCACTTATCGAATGGTTACTGTATAATTTAATGGTTGTCTGTTTGAATATTTGATATATGCAAAGCGAGCAGAATAATTTATGCCCAAGCATAATGTTAAAATGCTTAATATTTAATGCAAACCTTATGAATTTTACATATGTTGATTTAGAGTGGTGAAAGTTGGCAATTTTCGCTTAGGCCATGAGACTAAGCAGTGGTTACGGTAACCAAAACTCCTCTTAACTCTCAATAGTCTTGCCCATCTGTTAACTGAATAAAAGTTGTTGTTGTTGTTGTTGTAGTAGCTGCCAACAAGCATGAACTCAATCCAATTTCATTGGTAGAAATGTTATCTGCTAAAGCTTCCAGAGGCGTAAACTACCAGGAAATACGTACTTTTATCTGAAATTACAGGCACACGTGTCTGGCGAAGAGTCACATTCACACACACACACACACACACACACACACTTCGCTGAGCGGGAAGAGCTAAGCCTAGGCATTGGGAGGCCATTTATAGTCAAGGACTTTACGGATATCCTAGCTGTTAGCCACATGGCAGCAGTCATCATGCAATCCAGTTCTAGGTAAACTCTAGACGAGGCATACGTGCCAATCCCCCCTCGTGCAGTAGTACTTCAGCGTTGGTTCCGCGCGAGGGATACGGAGCATAGGATAGGTTTCAGTGCTGTGCGGTAACCACTAACCAAGGTCGATACCAAGTCCCACACTTCGGCTTTCAATGCTATGTACATAAGTTTTATGTGTATTAAAACGAAAAATTTCATCTCTCTTTATGGTCGGGTTAATTGATTGATTAAAAGCAATGAATATACAGAAACTTTGGCTAATCCGCTTAAGTGGGTAGCCACTGTAGTTTACTCTCACAACTATAAATATGCAAATAAGTTTTGCACTCACGTACACAAACTCACTTGAAATATATGAAACTAAATCAAATGAAAACCAACCAGGATTTTTTTCAGACTTAAATAAATAAACCAACTAATTTGCACAATTTGAACCGAAAAATGATGGAGAAAACAGTAAAATGAAAAAAAGGTAGGAAATAAAGAAGCGTAGAGAAAATTACATCAAGCCAAAAAAGGACAAAAGGAGACAGAAAGAAGAGAGAGAGAGAGAGAGCAAGTGAGCGCAAAGGATAACAGAAGACAAAAATAAAAAGAAACTTAAAAATTTCATAAAATGCAGCTGACACAACAGGAAGTCAGTTAGTCAGTCAGTTATATGTACATATATTGCTGTGAATTTTTTCTTTCATTTCGAAAGAAACTTGTTAATAAGCACAAAGACTTTTCCTTTTATTTTACTTTTTCACATTTTCAGATTTTGTCGTTTCTTTTGTTTTCCTTTCGTATCAAAGTCAATTCTTACTTTCAGTCGCATTTAATTTCCTTTGTCACTTTGTCGTATTTATTGAATTTTATGACTTTATTTTGTATTGTAAATTTACGTTTCGGCTGCTTATGCAAATCACATTGTAAATCAGCAGTTGGCATCGTAAAAAAGGGACTCCAGTCAGATAAATTCTCCGAAAAGAAAAGAACAAAACCTGTCAAGCTCCAACACCGACTGCCATATATCCTACATACACATACATATATAATGATGATGATGAATTGCCTAAACTCTCTCTCAAAACTCTCAGTTTTTACTTAAATGATTTGAAATAAAGATACATTTCAAGTGAATTATGATTTTTCGTAGCATACATTTCAGCGCTTTCAATATACCCTAAGCGATGATTAGACCTACGATTACGGGGTAGTAGGTAGTAGGCAGGTTATAAAAAAGAAAGGAAGATATAATACAATACATAAATCAAATTGCGGCTCTCAGGTTCATCAGCTTTTTGTGGCAGGCTCTTGAACTGGCTCGAACAACTCTGTTTTCTTAGCTTTTGTTGTCGGCTTTTCGTTTTTTCTTCTCTTTGGCAAACGCAAATTGCCATTTTCTTTTTTTTTGGTTTTACACTTGAAGCCGCCCACATTTAAAGTGACAAAGAACTTAAAATTTTCCTTACAATATAAGTTAAGCCTGGGCCGACAGTTGAAATTGCCATACAACCAATAATACCGAAGAGAACATTCGAAATTTTAAAGCAATTCGCATTGTTTTATAGGTGTTGGGGGATGTGAGAGGGAAGGGGAACCCTAAAGTGTCTGAGATAATAAGCTTTGCTTGGAATTCTTCTATCTCAAAAAAAGTCATTAGCTAATAAGTTAAAGAGATTTGATTTCGAACTGGTTTTTGGCGTAGATTCGAAACAATTGATGTAGAAAAGACTGTAGACAGATGTTTAGGTGATTGATCTATGCTAAATGAATAGAATAAAGACGTGAAGATGCTCTACGAATGTGCATCGCGAAATGTGGTAATGCTTTGGCTTGGTTTTCTCTAAAAGGAATTCTAAATCTGATTGTGCCAAATTTAATTGAATTGTTATCTTTATATTTGTGTAAAGAAATGCTAAAAATTCTAAACAAAAATTCACCTTGCCCATAATATCAAAGTCTTCATCGTCCTCTTGATTGTTATTCGATGATATCATGCGTATAAAGGCCCGGCCAGCTGATTTGCAGAGTGTAGCACCAGCGCCATCCGCTCCAGGACCAGGAGCCACAACACAGCGAACTGCATTTACTCCAGCAGCAGAACCAGCAGCAGCACCGCCGCCGCCGCCGGCTAGGCCACAGCCGCCTCCAGCACCATAAGAACCGCCAGAAGTATCTAAGAGCGGTTGCTCAGCACCACCAGATCCGCCAATTGCCGCTAAATTGGCATGACCATTGCCACTCAAACGAACGCCACTGAGACGGGCTAGGAAACTACTATTACCAAAAGCCGGTGCTGAGGATGTGGATGGCTGCTGTTGATTGTGGTGATCTCCGCCGCCAGGAACTACACTTGCTGTAGCTCCTCCCACTCCTCCCCCACGATAATATGCTGTTGTCATGTACTCCAAGAGCAACGGCTGCTGTGATATCGATTGCTGACGCTGATGAACAATCACACTGGGACGACGCTTGGGATACATGTCATCATCATCGGAATCATCGGAAGTGATGCCATTGATTTTATCCAAAGTTTTTGGTGGCAATTGCCCGGGTGTAATATGCTGCCAGGTGGGCTTAACCAGTGACTCGCGGCGCGAGGATGGGGAACCGGAGCCGATGGCAGAGGCGGCGGCGGCTGACAGCGATGGGGAAGCTGTTAACGATGGCTTGCGGGCGCCAGTCAAAGGACTGGCTATGGAATCGCTGCGATAACGAGTTTGTTGGCGACGCATCCTTCAGAATTTTGATTTGCTCCTTCTTCTTTGTTTTTTCTTTTTATTGTAGGTTTTTGTTTCTTTTGTTTTTAGGATACTTTATTTTGAAACCGCTTAAGTTACTTCTTCTGCAATAAGACATCCATCAATTGAGTGTTTTTCTGCTATTTTTAACACTCGCTTGCACACTCACACCCACACACACACACACACACAAACACCCATCCATCTTTGTTGAACTGAAACTCATTGGGAATCATTAGCCAACAAAAAGTAAAATATAAATTTAAATTGAAATTTCACTCTCGGCCAGGTGCAAATTGTTTGTAATTTGCTTTGGGGCACGCAAAAACAACAACCCTTAAGGCGACCTGCCAAATACTCTTCACAATAAAATGTATCCAAATTACTTTTGCTTGCTGTGCATACCCCGCATCAACCCGATGTAGGGTATAGAAAAACAAAATAAAGTGAAAATTGTGCGGAAAAACCACAACGAGAAGAAAATGCTTTAGGGGCCACAATAACTGTTGCTGACAATGGCAACCAGTCGCAGCCACTCCCCCCCATCCCCACTCCCTTTCCACTCTCTTGTCCCTCCATAATGAAAGCGGGGCCTGGTGGTCACTAAATCAACAGTTGGCCTAAAACCGTAGCACGCGTTTCCCTTTCCCTTTTTACCACATGCAAACATAAACAGCTAACAAAATGTTTCGAGTCCTAATTATGCCACCAAGTCAGAACCTTGACAGAGGGAGAGAGAGAGTAGGAAGGAAGCCGCAGTGGTGAAAAGGCCACAGATAGACTTGCTGGCAAGGGGGGTCCAGTCAGGTAAGCGGCGTGAAGGAAGGATAACGCAAAACTGTCTAGTTAATGAGCAACCGCAAACTGTAAATAGAAACGATTTCTGTTCCTCGAAATGTGTGTTGAGGCAACGAACGTATTTGAAAGTCATTGCCAAGGCTGACATAATTTCCGGTAATAAATGATTGGGAACTATTTTTGAATCGTAGGTGCCAAAAATAGCATAGAAGAAACTTTTTTGCTTAAGCCTTTCAAATTGCCATTTGAATTTTCACCCAAATAGATTTTGAAGGACAGAAACTCTCTTAACAAATCTCAATGAAGAAGGAATTGAAAATAATTGTTTTTAATCCATTTACATATATAACTTACTCTATAGGGAGACTAGTCTCGATTGTGAAGAAAAGAAACAATAACTTTCATATATAGAGACCATTTGAGATCAGATTCCCTGCTATCCTTCTTATACTAAGAGAAAGACATGGTGTTTGATTCTGTTTTCAGTTGGCTAATAATTTCACTTATAAAGAAAAAGGAACTAGTAATTCTTGTTCTAGCTTAAATTGAAGAATTTCTTATTGATTTTGTAGTTGATTTTAAAATTGTCTCTTTATTGTCAGTCTTTGGACTAGAGAAAACTTTTTCATTCTTTTCTTTTGCATAAAAGCAAATAACATTAACTTTTGTGTAAATCAGATTTAGAGCGTTTGAAGGGGTAGAGAGGGGAGGGGGCGTTTGATAAGAGATGTAACGAAAAGTGAAACTTGTTTGAACATTAATTTAATTTGCTTTGTAAACAAATTGCCAAAAAAAAGACGTCAATATCTATCAATATGCTAGCATGTATACAAACAAATTTTCAATTTTGCAAGGCCAAAATCCTTTTATGGCCTACACACACACACACACACACACACGGAGGCATGGAAGAGGAGATGATTCAGTTGTCAGCAGACACAACTTGCCACTTCTCTCGGCCCCCTTGTCCTTCTTCAAAAGTTCCACCCGCACACATTTTATGGCAAAAAATTGCTGGAACATTATACACGGCTGTCTGCATCCTGTCGATTTACCTTTAGCAAAACGAATGAAACCTTCTCCTTTACCGTTTCTTTCTTCACTTGCAGGGGTAGAGAGTTCCATTTTCACCTGTGTGCGGCTCTGTGCCACTGAATCAGTCGTCTGCTATCCCAAATATTTGTCTGATTGCCTTAAAGACTACTTGGATTGGACATCAATTCGTTATACATACATGACGATAAAAAGAACACAAATGAATTTGATTAACAATTTAATGCAAATGGCATTTCATCTGTTGCATTCGCTTAACCAAATGGAATGCGATGCAATGCAATTTCATTCGTTTGCAACTGCAAAATGCAAGCAATTTGCGTTTAATTGGGTTTGGCAATTTTCGCCAACATTGCAGTCGAGTATATCGACTGTACGACACTGACATTGGAAATTTGATCTCTTTCAATGCCAAAATGGCAGACTACCTAACCCAGTGCCGGACTAGCAAATGCTACGTTTCCAAAGGACCTTCTAAATACACAGAAACTTTGAACTTTCCGAATGCCAAATTTTAATCCATTTTCAAAAGTGACATCTCATTATAATGCTAGTTGCATTTTCGATTTCATTTGTAAATTATGCTACTTATCAGGTTCTCTTTTCATGCGAAACAGAAAACGCCAACAAACTGGAAAATATTCCATTGAACCTTCATTTCATGAAGCTATAATTTAGTCGATTCTTGGAGTATTTTAACAACAATGGAACAATGCCTTTAATTCTGGATTCAAATCTCTAATAACCCTAACTTCGAGAATCTGTAATTCTGTCAATTTTCCAACGATTTTCGAAACTTATGTACCAATTTATATACCAAAACCTCAAAAACTAAACTTTGGTAAACTCTCGTAAAAAACAAAGTGAACAATATGCTTTTTTAAAAAATGGGTTTGAAATTAATGTTTTTTAAATAGTGTTTGATGAATTCCGATTTAATTGATAGTTAACTTTTCCAAAACGGTGAGAAATGAAAGATGGGCAAATATTGTTTGCTAATTGTCTTAGACTGATTGACATGATCATTTATGTTGTAACTTACGCATTGATCTTCCAATTTGCACTTTGAGCCCGAAAGCTAATACATATTTGTGTATGTTTTTTTGGCCCTGGCCTAATCCGGCACTGACCTAACCATTGGTCGGATTGCAGTCATTGGACAAACTTTTCATTTCAATCTACAGCCAAATCATTTTGTCTTCGATTCGTGTACGCGTTGACCTTTAATTTTGTCACTTTAATTACATATCTGCTGTGCCCTTTGACTGAACTTGAATTTGGCAAAAATTTCTAAAGAATTGTCTTACAGTATATCTCTCTCGCTCTCTCGCTCTCCTTCTCTCTCTTCCTGGCTGTCTCATTTTCGATTTGTTTAGTCTTTTATTCCTTATGCAAATAAATAGCAAATGATATGCTGAAACTTTATATACCAGAAATTCTTTAAAATGACAAAGTTGCGAGGGGGCGACAGAGGGGTGAGAGGTGTAACTTAATTATACCCTTGCCAAAGGGAAGGAAATGTATAATTTTCTTGAAAAGTTTTGACAACCGCGACCTACATATATGTACATATAGTAGGGGTATATAAATCTCAGTCAGCCGGGTCATGGACTTATTTGGGAGACTTTTTCAGGTAATTTTTGAACAAAGTCATTTCTCTATTTTCTTCCATGACAATCAAATCCGAATTGATTGATCATAAGAGAGAATTTTCTAGGGTATTCACATTTCGTTATGGTCAAAATTTGTTCTGGCCCTTTGGTTTTAATTTTAATTTCAATTCCAGTTTTATTTTTTTTTTGTGGATGGTTTTTTGCATTTTTTTTTGTTTTGGGGGGGAAATATAAAACACTCTACCAATTTACTTTAATCAACTTAAAACGGAATGATGATAACAAAAAGTTTTTAATTGGGTTGTCGCTGCTGCTGTTGGCGACAAAGCAAAGCGTCTCCTTTGCAGCATCCTCCCAATCCTCCTTGGTCCAACGAATAATAATAAAAGACTGGAAAAAGGGCCAACAGAGTGGGAGAGAGTTAGGAAAAAAGGAAGAAAACAAGGAATTTTTTTTTGGTTCAAAGTTAAAAGTGAAGCACGATTTTGGTTGTATTTGTGATGGGAGGGCGAAGGACACAGAGACCGAGACCACATTACAGTCCATTGCCCAGCAGCGCCCACGCAGGACATGAAATGTGTGTTACATGTAAGCGAATATCCTGCCCACACACGCACACACACACACATACAAACATTCAATCATGCATTCAATCAGGCAACTAGGACTGAACCAGAACCAGAAACCAAAACCAGAGCCAGACAATAGTTTCCTGATTGCAATGGACAGCTTTAAGGAAATGCCGAGAGACACAGGCTCCTGATATACACATCCGCACACTCGCACACACACACACACACACACAATAATCGACTGCCTTTTTGATATGATTTCAACGCGGAAATATCTATCAGCTGTATAACAAAGCCAATCGACAGACATCGCGTAAAAGATTCTGTGATATTTCTGCACAAATAAACACAAAAGTTTTTGAAGGCATTCAGTCAATTTGTGATGTATCTGCCTGATGTACAAACAGGTGCCACAATCGGGCCAAAGGCAGAACTAGAACAGCAACTATCTAATGAATAATATTAGGAACAAATGCCAACCCAAAAGTCCTGACGAAGCCAAGGGCAGGGGTCTTACTTTGAGTGGAGTGGAGTGGCGACTAGATCAATTTTGCGCTACTAATCGGCTTAAATTTTCCTACACAAAAGTAAACCTCATGCAATTGGACACCTGTGGCAGACAAAGACTCCATTTCTGGCATTTTCCTACACTTTGATCTTTGGTAAAAAGGAAAGCGAGGCAAAATGTTTTTAATTGGAAAAACTGTTGCATTCTTTTGCTGATTGAACTCTAAGACTGTCTTTTGTTGGTCTCTCTCTTTTGCCTACTCTCCCACTCTCTCTTTCTCTCTCTGTCCATCTATGCGGACATGGGGCATGGGGCATGGGGCATTCGTATTCTCTTGGCCTTGAATAGGGAAACGGACAAGCAGCTTAAAAAAAGTTTTTGAAATTGCAGCTTAATGTAGCATAATGGACAATATATACCCATATATATGTATATGTATATATAGCAACGTGGTAGACATGATAGACACAACAAAGTGAACAAGTCGGCGACGGGGGAAAGAGAAGCTGCTACTTGTTTTGACCTTCATCATTTGAATGGCTTTAATTGATGCGCATATTGTTCGTCTCCATTCGACATTCGACCACAACGACATTCGACAAAACATTCGCTAATGCGCATTTAAACTGTTCAAAGAACTTGAGTTTGGTCAAGAGCATCCTCCAACTTCAAGGAGCAGGATGAGGAGGCATTACAAAATCACTCTAGAAGATTGTTCCTTGATTTACAAGTCTTTTCCTAATGCCTTTTCTTTACAATCCCTTAATCCTTTTTCAACAATTTGCCAAAAGGCAAACTGACAAAAACTTCAATTTTTATTGTAGATCTTTAATCTTGATATTCTATATAATATAAAAAACTTGGATTTCATTAATTCTATTAAATAAATTAACAATCATTTTCCAACTAACAAAGAGTTTTTTCGAAATCATTGCCAATCGAATTATGATCAAATGAAAAACATTTGTAAACACTTGAGCAGCTCATTAGAAATAATTAGAAAAATTTTGTAGAGTTCTGCCAACTTCGCAGTTAATGCAGTTTGAAAATACTCTGGATTGGAAGTTTTCCTACGCAATGCACTTAATTTGAGATTGAAAAAGGTTTTCGAAATAATGAAAATCAATTTTTGTTATTTTGAGATATATTTATTAACCACCTCCCACTCCATTCTATGTTCGAAGATGCGAGTGATTTGCTCTCATCATAAATTGTATTTATTTATTTTTAAACTCGCGCAGGACCTTGTCAATTTACCCAGACACCAAACCCACACACACACACACACACACATAGGTATGAGATGCGAGCATTAAAAATAGCTGAAAATCAAACAAATTATATTTCAAGTTTGTCCAAAATGATTCTTCAAAAAATTCAATGCACTTTACGATTGTTTCAAAACAAGTTTTGATTCCTTCGATGACCAAACAAAAAAATATGCAAAAAAAGTGATCTGCTTTTTGGCGCACAAAAAAATTCACTTGGAAAATGTATATTAACTCAGCGCTGCCTGGTCGAAGCTGCAGCAGCAAAACACAAAACTAAACTGAATCGCTGCCAAAAGGAAGAGCCAGCCAAGAGCAGCAAGCAGTCATCATCAGGCAGCAGCCGCACAGAGTTTTCAATGTCCTTCGCCGAGTTGAGTTCGTGTGGCTTCGGTTATTTTTTGGCTTTGAAATAGCAGCAGAGCAGCAGCAGCAGCAGCAGCCATAGCCCTGGCCTAGAAACGTGATATAAGGGGGATGGAAAGACTGTGGTGTACCAGGGAGGGGAAGGGATGGGAAGGGAAGGGAGCAAGCATAGAGACGGCATGCGAGAGGCAGGCAGGTGTATAACAACGAGCACGCGCCGACTTGTCAAAGGAAAGAGCAGGACAATGCGGGACAGCATAACTGTGGGTGGCCGCTTGAGGAGAGCAGAACAGTTTACGGGCCGGGTGTGGGGCGGGGTGAAGAACAGTTTAAGCCCCCCAAAGGCAAATAAAACTGTTGCTGCACTTGAACTTCATTGGCGGCCATTGCTGCTGCTGCTGCTGCTGCTGCTAGATGTCTGTTCGGCTATATATATATGTATATGTGTGAGTGAGGGAGTGTATGTGTGAGAGCGTGTGCTTGCTGAGTGAAAGTGAAAGGCACAGGCAACAGGTTGTGTGTATGTCTGTCTGTCTCTCTGTCTGTCTGTGTAAAAGTCAAATGCGCGCTTTTAACTTTTCGTTGCATACTTAAAACAAACAAACAGGCCAATACAGCGATTTTTTCTATTCTTCTTCTTGTCAACAAAGCCGTTTAAATGCCTTGGGTTACCCTTCAAATCGTGGAAACTTGACATGTCACGAGGGCTCATGATCAAGAAAATATTTAAAAAGATAGATCTCAGCATGTACAGTTGTGTTCAAAAATATAGTAGCGCATAACTTTACAACACATAACATAATTTTTCGACATGTTAAAACATGTTAAAAGAACACGTGTTCAATTATTTTTTAAGAATAGGGTGCAAAGAAGAAAATAGCGATTGTTTCCCGTTATTTTTTCCTTGGTGTGTGTAAGTTTTTGATGATTTTTGAGAAAAACACCGAAAAGTGCCTGTTCATAATTATAGTAGTGCCCGGTGCAAGTGGTTGGAAATCAATTTAAATAACTTTTTAGTGCAACAAAAAATCTTCAATAGTAAGTGTAATGAAGTTATTAATGTTTTGGTGAACAATTTTTATATAGTTTGTAACAATTTTTTATTGTAGTGGGCAGGGGAAAGAATTGCACGGCTGAGAAAAGAGATTTGATAGTAAGCCTAAGATCAAAAGGCAAATCATACCGGGAAATTGAAAATATTGTTGGCTGCTCACCCACAATGATATTTAATGCGATCCACTACCAAAAAAAGGCAGAAAATCGTGGTAGAAAACGCGAAACAACCGCTGTCGAAGATAGACGCATTGTGCGCTTCAGCAAGATTAGGCCGTCAGCATCGTCTAAACACATAAAAAAAGAATTGAATCTCTCGGTCAGTGATGTCACAGTCCGTCGTCGCCTAATAGAGGAAAAACTTAATGCCAGAAGTCCCAGAAAAGTACCTCTACTGACTAAGAAACATGTGGAAAAACGTCTCAGGTTTGCAAAAGATCATCTGGCCTGGCCCGTAGAAAAGTGGCGAAACATATTATGGACAGACGAAAGCAAGATTGTTTTATTTGGCGGAACAGGGTCTAGGCAGTATGTACGACGTCCACCAAACACTGAGTATAACCCTAGGTACACCAAAAAAACGGTTAAGCATGGTGGCCTCAGCATTATGATATGGGCATGCTTTTCCTACAACGGCGTGGGCCCTATCCATATGATTAACGGCATAATGGATAGACATGTGTATGTAGACATCTTACAAAATACAATGCTACCATATGCTAGTTGGGAAATGCCGATAAAATGGACATTCCAACAAGATAACGATCCGAAGCATACCAGCAAGCTTGCGAAGGATTGGTTTGCTTCGGAAAACATCGACGTTATGCTATGGCCACCTCAGTCCCCAGACCTTAACCCGATCGAGAACTTATGGGGAGACGTAAAGCGGGTTGTGGCAACATCAAACCCAACCAACAAAGCTGAGCTTTGGAAAGTAGTTAAGGAAGCATGGTCGCAAATCCCCCTGAAGCGTTGTCAGGACCTTATCGACTCGATGCCCCGCCGATGCGATGCCGTTATTAAAAATAAAGGCTATACAACAAAGTACTAGGCTCCATTGAGTAAGGAGAACTCAAAAAATCATTCCCAAATTCAATGAATCTTTTTTTTTTTTATTTTTGTTCAACCACTACTATAATTATGAACAAGCACTTTTCGGTCTATTATCAAAAAATTATAAAAAAATTAGAAAACCCAAAGGAAATCCATAGGATTCTAATAGCTAATCTCTTGTTTGTAACCTAATCTTTGAAATATTTGAAATAAAAATTTAATTTTTAATGTTTACGATGTCGAAAAATGAATATAAATGATGCAAGGTGATGCGCTACTATATTTTTGAACACAGCTGTACATGGGATATTCCTTGAATTATGTATCAAAGGGAGTGGAACACGATCTCCAGGATATCACGACAGGACACTAGTAAATGTCTAACATCAATTTTTGAATATCTTCTTAAAGAGCTAAAGCATTTTCTTACAGGGTGTAACAATATACACTCGGTACATTTGTTTAATACACACACACAGAGACACACACACACACACACACACATATGTATGTACATACATAGGTTGAGTATGACGGGGATTTAAGTATGCCAGCCAAAAATAGAAAATCCTCTAGCGATTACCAAACAATATGTTGCCCATTTAGACGGTCACAGCACGCAATGAGTTTGAGGGCAACAAGGGCAAGGTATGGCAATTGTAAGCATGGTGGAGGTGAGGTTGGGTAACATAGGTGAAAGGGGGGGCAATACAATACAAATTTATACAGTCAACTAAATGTTATACGCCAATTCGATATCACAGAGAACTGAGCACTGAGAAATGAAGGCTCTAATCGCCCCAGTTCAGATCCCGGGGGAATCCAAATGCATTGCTTCATTGCGTTGCTCAATGGGACAAAAGCAAATTGAATAAATCTAAGCCCTGACTACTAACGAAGTTCGAATTCTCTGTTTAAGAGAAGTATCTGCTACTTAAAGCCATTTCTCATTCACATGTCTTTTGTCTCTTTTTGCGGGTTATTAAAGCTTCAGGAGAAAAGCAAACAAAAAATACATATGGACAATAATTTCGGTTGGTTTCTGGAAAACTTTTAAAGGGCAGACTTGGCGACAAATTGTCAACAACAATGTATTGGAAAAGTTTTTGTAACAGAGCGTGAAGTAAAAAGGGAAATGAACCTGAGCAAAAAAGAAAAAAAACCCAGCTCGTTAGCTTTAAAATTGAGTTGTTTTGTTGCATTGAAGACCCTGGGGGGTATCATCTGGATGGATGTGGGCGGATGGGGGGCTTTCTTTTTATTATCTCCGGACGAGAGTAACGGTACTTGACAGCTGTTGCCCAATTACACAACACACACACACACAGAGAGTGAGAGACACACACAGCAAGCAAACGAACAGACACACCAACACAAGCTAACAAAGAGGAATCCATTGGAATTGTGCGTCATATTGAAGGAAGGCAATGGGTGGGTGGTTGGTTGGATGGGTGGTATCTATGGATAGGCGTATTTTCATGCAGCAAGCGTTGAGCTACAGAGTTGCCACCTAATTTACTACTACATCTTCTTTATCATCAGCAACATCTTAATCGTCATCTCTATCACGTCATCTTCATCATCAACATTCTTCTTTCGTTTTCATTATCATCAAAGATTGTGCCGCACGAGAAACACAAAACAAAAAAGAAATGACCAAGATGTGTTGTCACTTACCGTTAGGGCAATCCCCACAGTCGCCGAAAAGGATCCCAAACGAAACTCGCCCGTATTGTATTTGACCAGAAATGATGTTTTGCCCACACCCGAATCGCCAAGCAATATTGTCTTATGATTGACAGTATCATCGAATGGGGGCGGCTGATGCATATCGACCTCATCGTAACGATACGAACGCCAACCATCATCATAATCATCCTCATAGTCGTATTCCTCCGAGCCGTAGGCGTACATTTGCAATGCCTCGCGCGAGGGCCGATAGCCAGGATAGCCGGAGACTGCAGATTTCTGAACAGGCGCCATAAGGGAATCATCGTGATAGTGATGACTTGAGGTCAGGCTCAATTGGCTAGTCTGATGCTGATGCTGATGATGATGATGCTTTTGTGTGAAAGGTGTCGTCGTCGTCGTGGTCGCCGCCGTCATCGTTGTTGTTGTTGTGTTTGTGTTTGTGTTAGTGCTAGTGCTGGAGGCTATAATTGTGGCGGAGGAGGCATAGGCATACGTGGTGGCGGCTGCAGCGGGTGGCGGGGTGGGATTGTAACAGCCGTCGCCAAAGGGGCGACGACGTAATTCCTCGATGCGGGCCTGTGTCGTTTCGGCATCCTCGAAGACATCGTCGCTCATGCTGCTGGCATCATCGGGATGGGCTGTTGTTCCCATTGCAGCCATAACCACAATTTCTTGGACTCCTGCTGTATGGGATGGTGTCCTGGACCAAAGCTCTCTTTCAACTTCTTTCTCCCTCTTCCTCTCCCTCTCTCTGTCTCGCTCGTTCGCTTCCTGTGAAAGCTAAGCTGGAGCTTTTCAAGCTTTCCTAGATGTTGACATTTACGTCTCTGTGGCACGTTTTCTGAATGAATTTGATTTTTTCCTCTTCCTTTTTGGGGCTTTCCTATATCCTGGGGCGGGGGGTTTTTTCTTCTCTCTTTTTTGGCTTTTTCCTCTAATAGTTTATTCTATAAGCTTAAATACTTATCTTTTTTTTGTAACAATATGTGTGGTTTAAATTCCCTAAATGTATATTCGTTAGCGCAAAATTGAACTTTGTATGGGGTTATTCTTTCATTCTTTCTTTCGTTATCCTTTTTTTGTTTTTTTAGTTGTTGTTGGTGTTTTGTTTTAAAGCCACTAAATACTATATGCTATATTTTATATATATATATCTATATATATATATATGTACATATAAATATGTATGTATAAATTGTAACTATCTAAACGTAAAGACTAATATTTTATAAGAATTAGAATCTAATTGGTGCTGTTTGTTTCTTGTTGTTGTTGTTGTTGGTTTCCTTTTTTCACTTTAATTTTACGTTAATTTTTATACTTTGTGTTTTCTTTTTCTTTTTGGGTTAAAGCTTTTTTCGTTCTTGGATTTCTCTTTTATTTGTTGTTGTTGTTGAGTTTTGTCCTTTTAGTGAAAATATTGCAATTTGATTTTGTGGCCTTTTTGTTGTTATATTGTTGATGTTGTAGTTATAGTTGTTGTTGTTGTTATTTTGGTATTTCACTATCACAGCATAAATAAAATATAGAATTGTCATTAGCCCATGCCCGCCCCCGCCACGCGTGTTCACGCTTACACTCACGCACTCACACACACGCACGCACGCACTATTAGTAATAATAAATAAAATAAAATGTGTTTTATTTATATTAGTTCTGCCTTTCCTTTCAATTCATTACTAAGAGCCCGACTAAAGGATAAGAACGGGAGGTAGAAGGAAGAAGAAGCAGGAGAAGAAGAAGAAAATGACAGTTTGACATTTTCGAGGACTGCCAACTTGTCGTTCGATTGTTTTTCTCAACTGCATATATTTCAATGTCCTTTCACCATAAGACATGAGTGCAAATATTCAATTATTTATAAACTTTATTAGTTTTGATAAAAATTGACTGTACATTGCAAACTATAGTGAATATAGATCCAATCGCTAATGTTTCCAGACTCACGATTCTAATTTTTGAATTGTGGCGCCAATACACTCTAAACACTATTTATCGATTAACCCACTATTTCAAGAATTGCCAGTACTGACATCATTCTAGAAGCTGCTCGACGCTTCACAACACTAGTAGCGATGGTAATGTCAATGTTATTAACACTGGTGAAAAAAAGCGAAAAACGCAAAAATTAAAACATTTCTTTAACATTTTAATAAATTACAATAAACAAGTTCAGCTTAAACAATTGCACTAACGAAGCACAAAAGATGACGGGACGCGGAAAAACAGGCAAGGGAAAAGTAGTGCGCGATAATAACCAAGATAACGATATGGACGACTTTTTGGTTTACGCGGCGGAGAAAATTATCCAAAAACGCGTTAGAAAGGTAAATAAATAAAGAATTTGTTGATATAGAAAGAAGCGAATGAATGAAATTGCAAATATGCAAAATGCGCAGCAAATAACATTCACAACAAGGTCACATGTCCTTGGAATTTTTTTTTTTTTTTTTGTAAGGCAGCAGAGGATATCTGCTGGCAGCTGCAGCAGCAACCACCATTTGCTTGCCTTAATGCACATGTGTATGTGTGTGCGTAGGTAGAGGTGTGTGTGTGTGTGTGTGTGTAGGTTGGTTGGACTGTCGATAATGAAAAATCCATTAGGAAAATGCAGCAACAGCAAATTACAGAAAAGCTACTCTCCCCATTTCTCCCACATATTTCATTTTAAAGGGCACTGTGGAGTATCGTGTGAAATGGAAAGGCTGGAATCAACGCTACAACACCTGGGAGCCAGAGGTGAATATCCTGGATCGTCGTCTGATTGATATCTACGAGCAGAGCAACAAATCCTCGGGCACACCCTCGAAGCGGGGTCTGAAGAAAAAGGAAAAGGAACCCGATCCAGAGCCGGAATCTGAAGAAGATGAGTATACATTTACGGGAGATGATGTCAACGATGGCTCGGTATCCACACCCACATCCTCTACAAACAATGATATGGACAAAAAGGAAAAGAAACTGCACCATCATCATCATCATCACCATCATCAGCACATCAAGTCCGAACGTCAGAGTAACCGTCGTTCCGAATCGCCGCTGACCAGTCATCAGCATCATCATCATCACCACCATCAGCAACAACAGCAACAGCAGCAACCAGATGCGAAAAGAGTGCGTCTAGATCACAGCAATTCCTCAACATTTATGCCCGAAGCAGATACCAATTCATCTAGCTCGGAAGATCAGCCCTTGATAGGTACTAAACGTAAGGCGGAGGTCTTGAAGGAATCTGGCAAAATCGGTGTAACTATTAAGACATCTCCGGATGGGCCCAGTGCCTCTGCTGTAGCCACGGTCAAGACTCTGGCACAACAACAACATCAGCAGCAGCAGCAACAACAACAACCTCAATTGCACATGGAGGCAACTGATGCCGCCTCTAATATAACCAAAGCAGAGCAAATTCCATTGATAAGCTCTGAGCCAGCATCATCCCTATCAAATGAGTCACCACTAAACGATGAAGAAGACGACGAATCCTCACCACACAATCAACCAGCAGCTATTCATCCTCATCCTCCTTCCACTCCACAAATGATGGAAAACAACAATGTATCAAAACTAAGCCAAAAGCAACCTCAAATACTAACACCATTGTCGCCAAGAGCCTTGCCGCCACGTTTCTGGTTACCGGCCAAATGCAATATATCGAATCGTGTGGTCATAACCGATGTGACGGTCAATCTTGAAACGGTTACCATACGGGAGTGTAAGACGGAAAGAGGCTTCTTTCGGGAGCGCGAAATGAAGGGCGACTCATCGCCAGTTGCTTGATCATAAAACAAAAAACAGCAAAATCGAAAATTATATAAAACCTCACAAAACTCAACTGTAAATAAATGGAGAGCAAGCAAAACGCAACAAAAACAAGAAAGGAGACAAAACAAAAATACAACTTAAACATAGTTAAGATTGAAATTATTTATTTTATTTATGTTTTTAATATATAGGAATTAGTTTTGTTGTTTTTTTTTCTCAATCTAAGATAGATTCAGCAAGAATAGCTATATATATGCATATAGAGATATATATTTTTCTAAACCTCAAGTGAAATGTAACTAAATCAATTGTTGATATTAGCGTTTGACTCTAATTATCCCTTTCATGCTAATAGTATAATAGTTCGAGGCAGTTCCCTTGATCCTTGCTTGGAATCATGCGATTTGGTTTTTGATTGGTTGAACCTTGTATATCGCCAGAGATCCGAAACATAACAAGGACACAAATTGAATCACACTGCAACAATATTCTCCTGTTTCGTAATACTTTTCTGTTTCAAAATTGAATTTGATTTTGTTTTCTGTTTAATATGGTTCTTTTTTTTTTTTTTTTTTTGTCTATATATATATATATATATATATAATCGGGTGCCGACTGATTTTACAATTGATAAACCTCCCAAGAATAAAAGTGAAAGAAATATATATATTTTAGATTTTAGCTAACTTTAATCCCTACTTAAATTACTATACGCATATGCAGACATATATATTTATTTTTTTGAATTGCTTATGTTTATAAATATAGTTTTAAGAAACAGTTTGTCTCATTAGCTTGAAAATGGATTCTATTCTATATGTTTAATACTTTTCCTGTCCGTGCAGTGCATGTTGAGTTATATATTAATATTTTATTTAATGCCTAGGATATACCAAACATAAATGAACAGAAAATCAGATTTTTGTATTCGGACAAGACGAGAAATGGTGAAATTGAATGGAGTTTTGTAATTCACTCTTCTGTGTTCTGCTTGTGTATTTCACTGTTTAGTTTTTAATTAAGCTTACTGCTCAAATTCCAACTTAAACTAAAGCTATATACATATACTCAATTGTATGTGAACTTTTTGCGTGAAGTTTGTCATTTAAACTATTATTAGTTGTAATGTTATTGCCAGTATCGGAAATGTACATATGAAATAAAATTAAATAGAGAAGCAACACTAAAAACAAAATGTCAATTATGACAGAGATGGGATAGGAAAATAAATAACTTTATTGGATTTTACGATAATTTGCATATCATGGGCATTCTTACACAAGACACGATCAGACACTGGATAAATTTACTTCTACCTAATATGAGTCGAATGAATGTCTGCAGATTGGGTCTAGATGTGTTCAGTAATGTTCAGATTGGTACAATTCAATTTTCGAAGTATTCAGTTTCATATCAATATCAAAGTAACAACTTAATGGCGTTTGAACTAAGCTTATATATCTAGATCCAAGGGAACCCTATCTCATAAGGGTCGATACTTATTGATAAACGAATTGATAATGGGCGCCACTTTCTCTGGTTCATTCAGATGGACATGGTGGCTGCCATCCACTTCGTAGTATTCAAATAGAGGATTCTTCTTGAGTTCGACTAATGTAGCATCGTAGTATTCCTTTTTCTCATAGTAAGGAGCCTGCAGGGCCTTAATGAATAGATGTGGACACTTGATGCGTCCAGCCATCACGAGGGGTACATCCAAGTGCAGGGTGTAGAAGAGGGAATTCTTCAGTCGATTGTCCCTCGAGAAGTAATACTTATGTGGCTCATGAGTAGATGGCTTCAGGTTTCGCTGCAGAAGATATTTGCAGGCATCCAGGGACACGGATTTGTTGGATCCCTCATGCAAACGCGTCACACATTGATCCCATTCATAGGCGGGTGGCTCTTTGTTGCTTTGCAAGCGTTTCTCCAGCTTAAGCGTGCCTTCCAAGCGTTCAGTGAGGGCATCCACAATGTGCCTAGCACTGCGTATGGGTGGCTTAAGGACATCTAAGCCAATAAACATATCCACTTTGTCGGGAAAGAGGGCGCTGAAGACAAAACCATTAATTGAGCTCATGGAATGTCCCATCATTGTGATTTTATCCCAGTTATATTCATCCATAAGTCGTCGTATGAGTAGAACGTAATCAATTGAGTGATAGGATATTCCTGGCGGCAACCACGAAGAAAGACCATGTCCCGGAGCATCTATACTTAAGAAGGATAAATGGGATGGCAGCAGCGGAGCCAAAGTATCAAAAGTTCCTGCATTATCCTGCCAGCCATGCATGCCCACTATGGGACGCACATGCTTGGGACCATACCATTTGCCCGATATGTGGCCCCAGGGTACAGGAATCGAGATTTCTTCATACTAAAAACGAAAAAGTCAGTGGCAAGTTCTAGAAAACGGATATGGGCAAAATACTCACATGTTTAGTTAGCACTTTGAGTGGATTACCATTACCATTAGTACTGGAGTGACGGACAACCGTCGTCACCTGTTGGCCCAGTTTAAGGAGACTTCTTTGGACTTTCATTTTTGTGGTTATTTGAATTTGTCGTCTGTTGCTGCTGGTGAGTTAAATAACCAAGCAAAACTAATTCGTTCACTTTGCCCTACGATATCGTTATGTCTGTGATTTCATCAGTCATTGATGACGATGATAAGACGGCAGCTCTCTTGCCGTGACGCGGCTCTTTAGATAATGAACTTTGATCTCCGTTTGGGGTAATAGTAAATGTTTTTCTATGCTGTTTAAGATTCTCTAATAAGGTTGTTTTGAGTTGTATTAAATATGTTGAGAACTTATTTGTGGTGTTTGACAACACTGTTTGTTTATGCGTAAAAGATTGTGAATTTACAAAAGTTCATCGAAACAAATTTGTTAAAAATATCAAAACGTTTTGTTTAGGTATTCAAAATAGTTACCTTTGGTATACATATATACCAAAGTTTAGTTTAGGTTATTGAATTGCAATCTGAGATTGCAGATTGTCGATATCATAAGAAACTATCAAATTCTTGTCACGCATAAACGATATTCTCTCTCTCCCTCTCTCTCTCTCTCTCGCTGCCTGTCAGCTGCACACTTTTGTTCAAGCTCAACAGCTGATTACTTTGTTTCTATTCGGTTCTGTTTTTGGTGTTTTATTTTGCATAATTTTTCCGTCATAATTAATCAAAATAATTTGCATAGAGCATATCCAGCAGAATTATGTCCAGATTGAGCCACAGTAAGTAATGGATCGATCCATACAGACTAACTGACAAGGAGGCGAAGGCGGAAACCTTGACCTTTAGCTATTTGATTCGATGTGTTGAGACGCCAATGGGGCAACGAGGGGAAATTTGCATTTTGCTTCAAATTGTGCGATGCCGACGCCGACGCCGCTGTCGCGATATTGATTCTCTTTTTTGATTGTTTACTCTGCTTTTCCATTACCTTTCGCGCTAACGTTAACTAATCGCCCTCGCCCGCTAATCACACACAAAAGCCTGATAATGATAAGAACCTAGAGAGCTTCCATTTGGACCCATAGCTAAACTTTGGAACTGGGTTAAAAAGAGAAATACAAACTCATATTCATATTCATTTTGCTTGGATTCCTCGATTGGCTATTCCAGAGGCTGGCAGTTTTAAAATGGATTTGGATGAGGTCTCAAACGGCGGCGGTAGCAGTGGCTCAGCCGGCGATTTGATTCACCGTTTTCGTCATGCTGGAGACTTAACCGGCGAATCAGCAACCCGCCAGGTAAATAAATAGACTTTGAGCCCTCAAGGTAATTGCCGCGAACTAAAACGGGTTTTTCGTTTAATTGTCGGTTCGCAGTTTGCTGAGATTAGCATTACAGTGCCCTGGGGTCATATCTCTGGGAAATGGTATGGCCCGCAGAATGTTCAACCGATTTTGGGTCTACATGGCTGGCAGGATAATGCAGGAACATTTGATCTTCTAGTCCCTTTACTGGCACCCGATGTGGCTTTTTTGGCCATAGATTTGCCCGGTCATGGTCTATCGTCTCGTCTGCCGGATGGTTGCTATTACAATTCTGTGGATAATCTCTATGTGATACGGCTCATTATGAAGCAGTACAAATGGGAGAAAGTCTCTCTAGTGGGTCATTCCATGTCCTCGATTATATGTTTCGTCTTTGCCGCTGTCTTTCCCGACAAAGTGGACATGATAATTGGCATTGATGCCTTAAAGCCGCATCAGCGACCCTATCCATCGGTCATTCGCACCATGGAGACCCGTTTGGATGAGTTTCTGCGTGAGGATGAACGAAATCGCAGCAAAAATGAGCCACCAAGCTACACATATGACGAACTGATCGAACGTGTCTATATTGGTACCTTTCATTCGGTCAATAAGGAGCACTGCAAGCATATAATGGCCCGCAATATACAGAAATCGGGCAAATATCCAGATAAGTATTTCTTCTGTCGTGATCGCCGATTGAAGTTCTACAACTATGCCATTGGCTCGCAGGAACTATGCGTTGAAATGGCACATCGTATCACCTGTCCGTATCTATTTATTAAGGGCACTCAATCCTCATACTTCGAGGATAAGAAATATTACGATGAGGTCCTAGAGATACTGATTAAGAAGTCCAATTTTGAGTATTTAGAGGCAAACGGCTCCCATCATATGCACATGAACAATCCAGAGGATATCATTGGTCCGGTCAACAACTTTATACAAAAGTTTGGTCCAGCAGCTGCGGCAGCGGCACGACAAAAGGCCAAGGAGGCCGCAAAGGAGAGCAAGCTCTAGTGGTTGAGGTCAACAAATGGAGCCTAATTTACTAGCTGTGCACAGGATTGCTCTTGGTTACTGCGAAACTGTCGTAATTTTTTTTTATACATTTATTTTCTTACTTGTATCTACTTAATGATTGTTGATTTTATATATACATACATACATATTTATGCAAGTGTATGTAGAATGTGTGAGAGATGCTATAAATATACCTTCCAAGTATATATGTACCTATGTATGTATGTAAAAATGTTATCAGACTCACATTGTGAAGGATACTGAACAAACGAGAGAGGGAACTGGTTAGGCCAGTTGGTAATATAAAGCTTAACCCTTTGAAGGTCTTCTTTTTTTTATTTTCGGGTTTGTTTCAATGAGAATTCAATAATTTATTAATAGGGATTCCAAGCTGGTTATTGACCGAGCAATTTGTATTCCATTTTGAGGGCGAAGTCCTAAACCAAAATACTATTTCTAGTATTTCAATGCAAGGATATATTTGGTTCTTAACTTTAGATTCAGGCAAATAGATTACGCAGTAGTTAATATTAGTCTTTGTCTCGCAGTTTTATTTAAGTTAATAATATTTCTAAACAGTTTATGGTGGAGCTTCCGAACTTTTACAATTTACTTGGACTATAAATTTAACGAGTGAGGTGGCAAAGTATGCATATCTAAAATGGAATCTCTCTATGAACCAATGTAAAAAATTGATTCCTCTTTTGGGTTTTTTATACCATTTTAAACACAAACCTTGAATGGGTTAAAAAGCATTTCAAGCAATAAAAAGAAGACGCCCGTTTGGCCCGGCGGTCATCCGACTACCGATAGCCGCCGACTCTTACGTGGTTTGACTGCAGGGAGCCCATAAAAAGCCAACAGTTGACCTACATTTGTTGTTAAGAAGAATTCCCCCACTTGAACTCCCGTGTTTGCAGCTTCTCAAAAGATTTTACTCTCTTCAACGACAGCGAAAGTGTTAATAACCCGAAAACCAGTTTCGATTTCCTCTCCTTCTCCTTGTCTGCCTCTTCCTGTGCTTTAAGCCAATTTCCAGCAAATTGTTGCATCACATTTCTAGACTCTTTCTTGGCAACATCATTTCGGTTTCAGTTCGCTTCGGTTTCGGCTTTGACTTTGGCGGTCAGCTGTCCGATTTACATGGAAATGACTTTTTAAATACATTTTTCATACCAAAAATGAGACAAGCGAAAAAAATACAAAAACAACAACAACAAGAAAAAAAGGAAAAATTTCAAAATAAAGATTCCAAAGTAACTAGTTGGCCCTGCAAGCTTCCACATAAGTATGTTATGCATAAATTTAGCATTTCTGATGATTTGTATGTATATATAGATAATGGAATCCTCTCTTGATGCTCCGAATGCGACTAATTTCTGTATGATAAATGACCACACAAAAATAGCCATTTAATTTAGCGTAAAATTTGTTCAATATTGGAGATCGGCTTAAAGGTTCATTCATCAATGTAAAATGAGGTTAGGCGGCTTGATTTAATTTAGATCTAAATCAATGAATATTTTGAAATAATCATCAAGAATTTCATGCCATCTGCTCAATATTGAGGACAAGTGGATATTTATGAATGAACTCGAGTTGAATTTAAATTTTATGATTGAACTTTTGATAAGAGACTTTACGAGATGAGCAGGTGAGAATTATGAATGGAAATAAGAAACTCAAGCCAAACAAAAGGTATTCATTAAATGAGTTTAAATGGATACAAAGCTATTGGTGTTTTGTTAAATTTTTATTTTGTGCATTTATTTACAAGTTGAAAATATTTTTTTTGTTTATTATGAGCTGGCTAAAATCCTGGAAATTTAGCCCAAAAGATTTCTTGTGTTGACTAGGCGCTATTATGACAAGGCAACAGCACTCGACTTACTTCTGCTGTTGAGGATGAACAGCAATATATTCCAGTGACCTCAGGATGGCCTCAGGAATGGGTGGAGGTGTTGGCAAATGAGCACCAGATGGCTGGAATCCATTTTCATCGGCAATATATTGCAATGAGATTGTCTCACCCTCTGGCGTGAGGAAATTAATGGCACCGGTAGCTCCATTGGCATTGCCAGCCTCCTGGGCTTGTATGCCATTGCTAGTTTCAAAGGCATACACATAGTTACCTTCAGCATCGGGCTCAGTATTCTTCAAGGAAAGTATCGAAGCATCGCCGTCAATATTATCCGCATGGACCAGCGCCACGACACCAACGAGCAGAGCAATGAGCGACTGTAGAGATTAAGATTTATATATGTATATATTGTTAATGAATTTGTCTTCACTCCTCACCAGTTTGAACATCATGTTGCTTGTACTATTCTCTAATGAACACTGTTTAGCTGATCTTCAGTGTCTGAGGCTCTTATATAGGGGCAGTGGCAGACGTTTTTTCGTGGTGTCTCCGAAGTCGACGTCTCTAATCTGGCTCTGAGCAGCGCCGTTTTAGACTAAATATCAAACTTAATATGTAGTTTGGGCAGCAAAAACAAAAAGTAAAGAAATATATGGATAAAAAAGCGAATGGTGAATAAAAATTAAAAATATTTAGCTCAAAAACGTAGGCAAAATAATAATGCCAGATGATTGTCACACAACGAAGTTCTGATACACTCACTGAAAATGCATATTTCCAATTTATTTGTGACTATTAAATGCAAAATGTTTTTGTATTTCAAAATCAATGAGATTTACTGAAACCAAAGACTTTTGTTGGTTAGGATTTATCTAAAAACTATTTTTCCCATTTATAAAAGTCTAGAATCTCCTAAAACCCCTGATCTTTGAAATCAATGAATTGAATATAAATAATTGTTAAAGATAGTTACTTGATTTTACATGTTTTTTGTATATTTGAGTAAAGGGTATTCCAAAAACAGCTAAAGGAAACTAATAACCAAAAACTAAACCGAAAATACCATTTGAACCCATTAAAAGTGGCTGCTGTTAAGTTCCACAAATCTGCACTTAATAGTTAATAGTTTTTACGATTTAATGACGCATGTCACCATTAGTTTGTGTGTGTGTGTGTGCGTTTCTTCTTCTTCAAGATTTAAAGACGCCCCTGTCAAGCCAAGCTTTGATTGTGTGTGTGTGTGTGTGTCTCTCCCCCTCATAAATCTGAAAGCCCAAATGGAACAACAAAACACTATAAAATTGCAAATTAAATTTTGTGTAGATTTATCATCAGTTTTCGATTTCAATTTTAGTTGAGGGAGAAAACCAGTTGAATTATTTAATTAAGAGAAGCAACAACAAGTTCACATGAGGCTTATTAGCATACAAATTTGTAGCTGAAACATAAATTAAAACACATGTAGTCTATATAGCAAAACAAAAAAGAGGCCTAACTGCCTACAACTGACCAACAACCAAGCGACAATGCTAATGAAATGGTGTCCATCAATCCTCGAAATCTAAACAGAATCATTCAGGCCTCTAAACATGTGCCAAAAAACAGAATCTCTTGAGACATTCACAAAATTTGAACATCATACATCGAATGAAATGGAAACGGAATGGAATTTCAAACGCAAACAAGTTTAACTATTTGATTTTTTTTCGTCTGATCTCTGTTCTAAATACAACAAGTATTTAAATTACGAGAGTACGATAGGAAGATGCGGCCAACGAAATGGTGTGTATTCATTAAATTCCATTAAAATGAAATTTTATGCAAAACAAATGACTTTCAATTTTCTTTGAATTCAATTAATTAATGGTCTCAGGATAGAATCCATATTGGTTTACCTGATCGACGATTTTTAATTCTCTACCATCTGCAAGCATGTGTAGAACGTAGCGAGGCATTGCTGTTGTTGTTGTCGCCACTCTGTTGTTGTTGTTGTTATACATTTATACATATCCAGTGGGGAATTCTGCATTTGCTTTCAATCCTTGTTATGGGTAAAGGCAAAGCCATTATCTCATCCAACATTATAATAACTAACTAGCAGGTAATCTCTATGGAAGGAATACACCATCAATTGAAGATCTTTCGTGATTAAATGATATACAAAATATTTATACCCATGGAAAATGTCTAACCATTTTATTATTATTGATTGACGGTTAATTTTGATCAACGTTTAATGATTCAACCAATTTATCTATTATCACTACTTTTTCTTCATTGCCCATGGTGAAATCCTGAAGTTTTTGCGCACAGATCTTCAACTTTTTAATATACGCGTCCTTCTCTTGGATTTCTTGCATTTTTTTTTTTTTGAAATGTTCGTAATCGACAAATTGTCTCTCTTTACAAAAAATTCGACCATGGATGCTTTCCTTTAGAGTGACTGTCTGTACAGGGATATTCATGAGAGACTGTGAATGCGATGTGGATAGTATCCTATTTTCCGAATTTGAATCCACTTTTGACTTTGGACTTCAGTTGATTGAAACTCAATTGAAACATTTTGAGGTAAAGAAAAGGGTTTATTAATATTAGTCAGAAGTGTGTAACGCATATAAAGTATAAGTAGGTATATATTCTTGATCAGCGCGACGAGACGAGTTGAAACAGTTGTGGGAATGTCCGTCCGTCGGTCCGTCTGGATCAACGCAAACTTCTCCCAGACCGTAAGAGCTGCAAACTTTTGCATGTAGGCTGCACCGTTTGTACATCTCCTATTCACCCGGATCGGACCACTATATCATATAGCTCCCATACAAACGGCAAAGTCACGAACAGTGACTTTTCTCAATAACTTCGTTATTTTCTGAGCTATTGTCGTGAAATTTAATACTGGTGAGTTACACCTATAAACGACTGTGCCAAATTTGATCAAGATCGGGTGGCTATATCATATAGCTCCCATAGGAACGATTGGTCGAAAACTGTGACTTTGATCAATGTCTTCGTTATTTCCTCTGCTAAGATTGTAGGCCACTTTGATGGCTATGGGTAAGGAAAGAGTTACAAAAACGGTTGGAAGGGTATACAAACTTTGACGCGGTCGAAGTTAACCCCGGCCCTCTGGTTATTATTTGTGATGACATTAAAGACTCGATTATGTGCTTAGTTAGTTTACTTGACTTTGGGTTTTTAGAAAAAAAAAAGTCTACAAATTTCTGATTCTCATAATTAATCTTCTTAAGCTTTCAAGTAAGTTTGTGGAATTTTCTAATTTGTTTTCTGATTTCTATTTTATTATTTAATATTGTAATAACTTTCACTTCATAATTTTTGGATATTTCATATAATAAACTCATTTCTATCAATTCCTTATGTTTAATAATCCAGTGGGTTTAGTTTAGTAAATATTCCAAAAGCTTTAGCTTAATATTATCGTAATTATGCCATTAAAAAGCTTATTTATCTATATAATCTCAACAAGAGTATATAGATTAACGATCTTAATTGGGGAAATAATTAAATGGTTCTATTTCTGAATGAAGCAAAACAAACCAACATCTTTCCATAAGATATGATATTGAATTGTATGAAAATTCATAGCCTTATCATACGATATCAAATTATGTAAATGGCCATAGTCAACAGATTCTGAATTGAATTGGAAATAAACAAATGTGTGACTTCCCTTGGCATTGTCGTTGCCTCTCCTCAAGAGGAAGTAATTTTAAAGGCTTTGACTTATTATTGTCTTTTCGAGCACCTTTCTTAATTGATTTGTTTTCCGTATTGACAAATGGTATTAGCAATGGGAACTGGAAACACATACACACATACATATATGTATGTATCTACTATTTTTGCTAATTTCTTGCGAAAAGCGTCTTTCAGTCATCAATCAATACTGAAAACCGAAACAAAACTGAAGCTGATCTTTACCTAAGATATACACAGACATTCTCTCATTTTCGATCGATTATCAACTTGAAAATGAACTTTATTAGATCCCACGAAAGTGGCTTGAGGGGTGGGGGAGGGGGTGAGTAGTATCTATGTACATAGATGCAGATGCAGATGCGGTTGACCTTGTGAATCTTCGAAAAGCTTTCCAAAAGGTTCGTTCCCCAGAGCACCTGCCACTCAAATTTGAATCAAAACCAAATTAAAAGTGGGCCCCTTGGGCGCCACCATTGAAAGTTGTAACAGAAATCAAAATAAACCGAAAGATTTTTGGGGGTTTTTTTCTCTATATTTGTTTATAACATTTAGTTAAATGAAACCGAAACCGAATTACCGACACAAAACTTAAATTGTTGGCAAATGACTCATGTTTTTTGTTTTTTCTTTCGTATTTTCTTTTTGTTTTTATAAGTAGAGTTGATCATGGTTTCATTATGAAAATATGATAATACAAAATGAATTTTAGTTGTTTCCATGTTTTTTGTATCTTTTTTTGGCAATTATTTGTGCTGCTCCCTTTAGCAATTGGAACCTGTTTGCTGCTTGGGTTACATGCTCCAATCGAACTTCATATAAAAGCCACTCTTCAGCTAACCAGAGTAAACAGTTGCCAAGTGATCTTCACTGACTTCTTACAACAAATTTTGTGCTTTAGCTTCCCATCCAACATATCCAACATGTACAAATATGTAAGTGACAGGGTTAGTCTCCTACTCTGCTTGATTTGACCACTTGAACTTGCTATTGCAGCTATTCTGCCTGGCTCTGATTGGCTTTGCCTGTGCCGATAACATCAACAAGGATGCCCAGATCCGTAGCTTCCAGAATGAGGCATCCGATGCCGAGGGTAACTATCAGTTTGCCTATGAGACCAGCAATGGCATACAATACCAGGAGGCGGGCAATCCCAATGGAGTACGCGGCGCCTTGGCCTATGTCTCGCCGGAGGGCGAGCAAATCTCATTGAGCTATACGGCCGATGAGGAGGGCTATCATCCAGTTGGTGATCACTTGCCAACGCCACCACCAGTTCCCGCTTATGTGCTGCGTGCTTTGGAATACATTCGCTCGCATCCACCAGCACCGGCCCAGAAGGATCAGCAATAAGATGTGCATCTCCAATTGGCCACCAATCGCCCCTCCCCTTCCTTCAGCACCCCCAAGTCATTAAATTTCTTTGTTTTTTTTTTTTTTAATTAGTTTGTATTGAAGGAGACATACTCACATCGTTGTAGTCATACGTAGTTATCGTTAATAAATTGCAGAAAACAAAAAAAAACAACAAAATCCTATTCATACATTTGTCCAAACAACCTCCTCTTCAACCCCTTTCCCCATGAAATTTCGCCCCTTTGCAATGCCCCACATAACATGGTAATTTGATTTTAATCAAATTCAAAAATTATGACGCGCCAATCGCCGAACACAAAGAAATATTTTGGGAATAAAATATGATAAATGAAAAGAACATGTTTCGCCATCTACTATATATGTACATACATCTGGCTAGAATCGAGAAGAAAGTTGTTATGCTAACGAAGTGAATAGTGGTTGCATAATGTGATAAGTAGTCCAAATTATTATTACCTAATAAGTATGTTAATATTCAAGTCTGTCCACTTTCTTGGCCTGCACTGGCCAAAATCTGATGCAAGCGTTTTGAATGCGTCAATGAAGTCGAATATGAACGAATGTAATTAGGTCCATTTCAATTATTCTCTTGATATTGAAATAAAGAATCTCCAAGTATCTTTTTTGAGGGCAAAACTTCTTTTTCTAAGAGGTTGAACAAGGTTCCTATATTCATACATATATTCCTTCTGATATTAGCCTAGAAAAGTTGCAATTTAAACTTTGAACTTTCTCTGTCTTTGATATCATTTAAGGACATTTAATCATGTGGATCATTCTTGATTTATTAGAAAGAAACTTTATCAAAAAACTTTGAAGTTTCTCTCTTTTAGAATTAATTCCTAATTTCTGAAACCCCTGGATCCGTCCCTGGATTGGATAAGCATATCATTTATAGTTTTCTTTAGAATTCATACAATCAATTCATATCATGGCCATTAAAAATGGTAAACCTTTTTATTGATTAGCATTAATTTTGCATTAATATTTAACTGAACCTCAATCAGCATTACTTTTTCAACGGTAATGAAGAAAGTAATGACTCTTTCCACTTCCTAACAAACTACTATTTGCCTATAGACACAATTATATCAATTTTACTTACGGTTTTCAAATCAAATAAAGAGAACAATTTGCATAAATGTATTTGTTTGTTTGTTTATGTATGCATGTAAATTTATGATTTAATCGTTCGATAAAACGATTGGATTTATAAATAAGTCCGTCTATAGCCGAACTTGTTTCTAGGCATTTTGGCAAATGGTTTCATTCTTTTGATAACAAGTTGGAAGAATGTGTTTGCGGTCAGCTACCCGGAAAGAAAAGCGAGAGAGACACACGTACGCATCCAGTTTTATGAGTTTTCAATATCTTAGAATATAAATATAGTTATAAATGTATATTAATCAGACAGACAATAGAAGAGAACGCAACATGATGATGATGACGACGACTGTGTCGATGTTGATGATACGTAGGATGGTATCATTGAAGATTGAAGATGGCTATGGTTATATGTAGATAGCGTAGATAGTGTAAGTCTAATAAATTATGTATAATTAATTGCGGAAGAATACAATGAATGATTTATATATGTATATAGATATTTATATTGTATATAGTGAAGAATGAAAACATTTGCCTTATGTATGTAAATATGTAGGTAGGTAGGTAGATAGATTGGGTTTGGATTGGTAATCGGATTTGGATTTGGATGTGGATTTGGATTGGGTATGGATTGGGTTTTGGGCATAGAAGTGACAACTTACAACAACTGGCAACAAAAAAAACTACAGCTAGAGAATAGGAAACTATGAATATAAATCTACAATTTATGTTTAGATCAGCCTTCTTCTGGTTATGTTATTGTTTTTTCTCTTTAATGAAATATTAAAACACATTTGGCTTCAGTTTGCCATCCTCGGTGTGTGTGCGTATATATTCCAATGATCGTAATATATAATCTGGTGTCGGTGGCGGTTGTGGCAAATGTCTGCCCACCACATGGAAGCCCAATTCATCGGCTATGTAGCGTGTCTCAATGGGTATTCCTTCGGGTGACTCATAGCTAAATATGCCAATTGTTTCCAATGCATTGCCAGCTGCTTGTACATCGATGCCATTGCTTGTTTTAAAGGCAAACTTAAAGACACCCTCGTCGTCCAGCGGTGAGACGCGATAGTCTGTTATTTGAGCATCACGATCGCTGGCACCCACCAAGCGGCGTATGCGGCGTATACGTACTAATCTAGCCGCATCCAATACGCTCCAAAGTAAAGCCATCGCTAGCATCAATACCAACTGTAAATACGGGAATGTTTGTATTTCATTATATAACTGCTTGAAATAGTTTTCGAAAATTACTCATTGAGATTTTGATTGGAAGTTTATTTAGAACAATTAATCTCTGTTTGAATCTGTTAATCCAGCTTTGGAGTTAACAGTGATCTGTTAATCCAGTGCATACAAAAATGTTGCATACTTTGGGGCTGAAAGCAAAACGTTATTCCCTTGCTTAGAACAACTCGAAGCATAACGTTTTCATTTACAAGTATACGAATGTGATAGTCCTGTAAGGACTTACATTTTGGAGATCACTTATTAAAACTTTCACAAGACTTTGTTCCTTTTGTAAACTAAAAAAAATGTAACAAAAAATGGATAGGGATGGGGTTTGTTTGTATTAGCCAGAAGATTTCTCTAGAAGTATATGGTCCAAAGCATTTTTCGAGGATTCTTTTATTCATTAAACTTGATATAATTGATTAAATCCATTTTGTCCATTGTTCTTTGACATAAACAAACATTTCGTATTCATTTAATTGAGCACTTGAGCACTTGACTTACAAATTGTCGCATTATGCACAGCGCTTCTAAGTTGTGTAAATGTTTGTCTAGTTTATTCGAATCTCTTTCTGATCACACACAAACACACGGACGAACTAACGGTCACGTTGGACGGCCACACTGGACGTCTGTTAGGTTCAAAGTTGGTTAACCAACTGCCAGCTGGCCAGATTTGCTTATTAACTTTATATGAGGAAAAACAAACGTGCAAAGCAAAGCGTAGAAACGAAAAACAAAACGAAAATCAATAAACCATAAGAAAGAAACAAAGATAAAAAGAAAAAACATAACCATAATGTGATATGCCAATTGGTTTTGGGCTTCATCTTTTGTTGTTAACTCGTCGAAATGGAAAAAGCAACAACAACAATTCATTCATTTCCGTCTAACAAGTTTTTTGTGCTAATATTTCTTTATTAATATTTATCTCTTATTCTAATGTTACCGTTACGTCAACAAAAGTTCTTTAAATTAAATTTAATCTTAGAATTTATAAAGACAAAAGACGAATGAAACAGAGAGAGAAAAGAAACGGTAACTAAGGAAGTTTCAATTTGTTACGGGATGTCCAAAAAATGGGCCACATTTCATCACAGATTATATAATAATAATATTCTAATACGGAAGCTTTTGCCTCTCTTGATGCTCTAAAAAAAAATCACATAAATTTGATAATATTAAAATAATATTAAAATCGAAAAACCATAAAAACCACAGAAAATAGGCCATCAAATCATAAACAAGAAACCTGAGTGGATTGGATTGGCTTGGATTGTTGTTGATCCAAGAATTTTGGACGATCTTTACGACCGTTTTTGTTTTCTTCTTCTTTTTTTAATATTTGTATTTTTGACAAAATAATTAACGGCTAGTTCCGTATCGTATCGAGAGAGGGGGAGGGCAAATCGTAATAGTTCTAAAGCAGCTGGAAGCCAAAAGAAGACTGAAAAGATTCTAGTAGGCATCTCTCAGCATCAATCGGCCAAATCAAGTCTTTTGTGTGTCGATTGTCAGAAGCATTTATGTTAATTCTCTTCGTTTTTTTCGGATTTACATATCTATATTCCGATACATACATGGTTTAATATAATTAATGTGATTACCACAAGATTGAGGGTATTCAAGTGAAGTGAAGAGTGATGGCTCGGTGGGTAAGGGATGGGGGATGGGGGATGGGTAGGCGGTTTACGGGAGTGATAAACCCACACCTATGGGGGTCATCCAACTAATAGTTCACACACGCATCTCACACAAGAACTGGTCAAGTTGGTTTTGATTTTGATTTTGGTTTGGTTTGTTTGTTGGAACTCTAAAAAACCGCTTTTACCATACATTTTTCATAATCTAGTATTTCGAGTTTATTATTAGTATTGTTAATTTTTCTGCAACTGATATTCTTAAAGGCTAAACTATTTGGCATTATTTAATTAAGATGACGATGACTTGTTGGACTTGAGAGATTTAGTACGACTTGATTTGGCTATGGGGTTTGTATGTAAATTGCATGGCCCATGCATATGGATATAGAATATTGATTGATTGGCTGATTGGCTGATTGATTTAACAGTTTTTGACACCTTGAGCACCGGCGTCGGCGACTTGTAAGCCGATCAAATCAAAATATGATTGAGTTATGCTAATATGATAACTGAGAGTCGTGCAAGGTCTTTGTCTTGTGCATTGGCGCACAGTGGGCCGAGTGCTGCATACAATTTTTGGTTTATTTTCGGCGTTTACTCTGCGATTTATGACTAGAACCAGTTTGTTTTGGCAATAATCTTATCGCACAGAAGTTACTCGCTCGTTGACCGCATAATACATGTTCAATCAGTGGATACTGTTTTTTAATTCTATACCCTATACAGAGACCACAAACACGATTTGAAACGATGATAAATTGTTTGTGACAAATCAATAAACCTTTAGCATTTCCAGTTTCTTCTTGGCTTTGATAATTATATATACGCTTAAAACAAAAAAGTTATTCGTTGATCAAATTTCAAGCCAATTATGCCAAAAGAAGAGAAAAAATAGCATATAATTAACATATTATATATTTATAATTAATTTGCCTTCACCATGACCTTTCTCTATAAGAAATCCAATACTTCAAATATGGCAAACTAAAAACAAGACTTTTAGTTAATGTTAAATGCTTCAACTTATTGCTTGAAATGTTTGCTCTAAATTCTCATCACAATTGCCTCACTGTGATTGATAATGACTGCCGATTTGATCCACAATGCAGGGACACACCTACCCAAAAAAATTAATCGAAAAATGTTCATTGTTTGTGTCTAATAGCCAAACAAAAAGAAAAAAACACAAAAAATCTAATCTTCTCTGACTTGTTGTCTCTTAATAGAGACAAGTCACAGCTATTAGCCTAAATTTCACATAAATCAAGCTCAAGCATATGGAAACTAGTTGCCGTCTCAGTCTCTGTTATTTCTATTGCTGTGCTCTTGCATACCTGCATTAAATTGAGATTGAGATTGACTTTGAAATGAATATGGCACAAAGAGATATACATACATACATAGTTATATAGACTAACAGTCAAAGAGACACAAAGAGAGGGAGGAGCGCCAAAATTTAAAATAGAACTTTCCTCCCCCCAAACACACACACACACACACACATGCTAAGAGAAACGAGAGTGAGTGGGAGAGAGCCGAAAAGCTTCCTTGTTTTGGTTTGCAAAAAAAAAAAGAAACAACAAAAATTGTTGACTGTTAATTTTTGAAATCAGGCATCAGTGTCAAATTAACAGTCAAGCTCAGCTGTTCAGCGATTCAAAAAATAAGCAAAACAAAAAAAAGACTGCACTTGGCGGATTTAAACGGTTCTGGGATTGGTTTTTTTTTTGTTTTGTTGTTATTGTTTAACGTCTCGATAATGTCGTTTGGCAAGGTTTGTGATGCGATTTTCTATTATAAACAAAACACAAGAATTGATGAAAAAAACTATATGTATTTCCGATTAGCTACAACTACCACTACTATCGCTGATTGTCCTTCTAACGGGTGTCGTGGCGGATGTTGAACGAACAATTTACTATAACAATGTGCCACCAAATGCGGCCGGTTTGTATTCCTTTGAGTTTCAAACCACCAATGGCATCACCACAAAGGGAGCTGGCAATGAACACGGTGCGGTTGGTGTGGTGCAATATGTCTCCCGAGAGGGTATACCCATTACCTTCTCCTATGTGGCGGATGCGAATGGTTATCAGCCGACCGGTGACCATTTGCCAGCGATTCCTCCGCATGTCCTTAAGCAATTGGAATACATACGAACGCATCCTCCAGTCGATGAGCGTAAATCGAGACGTTGGTGATGTGTATTTGTCTCTCTCTCTCTGTCTCTCTCCGTCTGGTCCAATGGATAACTGTGCATTATTAGCATAAAATTATAAATTGCATTTTAAATGACTGTCTGGAATAATGAATTGTATACGCCGTTACACATACATATCTATCATACAACATGTGCGTGAGTTCATGTGTGTGTGTGTGTGGAATTTTATATATTTAAACTTGTATTTATGTTTATTGTTTTCATATGCAAATCTCCCTAAGACAAAACAACAACAATACAAAACAAATAATATTATTAACAGTACTCAATCGGAGTGAAGAAAACAATAAAACCAAAGTACATGAAACGTACCAAATTATAGCAAAAATAAATATTATAAACAATTAAGCACAATTAAATAACAAATTGTAATACTCTTTTATCATAAGTCGGATTTTAGGCTAAGAACTTCCAACTCTTTTACCACTTACTCTGTTTAGCTTCTAATTGTATTGCATTGCCCCCTTAAGTATGCAGTAAGCAGTCGAAAAATAGGATAACTGAGAATGATCGAAGCAAATATTGTTACAAGGAGTTGAGGATAAAGAATGTTGCATACTTTGAGGGGCCAGATTCGCAAGAACCTTTAATTTTTCATCTTGCTTTATGTGCTTAGGATTTTGCTCCTTGGGAATAAAGCTCTGTTTTTATCATTCCAAAAGTAGACATTGTTAGTCTCTTTCTTACTTTCTATATCAACTATAGAAGATCAAACTTAATTGCCTTCGATTTAAAGCAGATCTTTCTATATATGTATATGTATGTATATGACATTATTTCTTATATAATAACACTTGTCAATCAAATTATTGTTTACTTTCATTTTCATTTCGATTCCTGTTTTAAGTCGGCAACAGTTTATATATAATATATTTGCCAAAAATATCTACACCTATAAAATATACATATGTATGTATGTATGTATATATGTTTTTTATTTTGCAATGCGGAAAACATTCGCTTGGACTCCTAGATACATTTTTGGCACATGCTAATTCAAAAGAAATGAAATGATATACAATCTGTCTATTTGTTATGCGTGTGCAAAAAGCGATCACTTAACACCCGAAAAGTAGTTATGGAACATATATAATGCATATGTATGTATAATTTACATCTTCAAATGTTGGGCAACCTTCGAAGATCGATGCGACGACCTTTTAGAACGGCAACAACATTGATAGATAATGACGAAGACTTTCGTTTTGAGTTCCATGTAGGCGCCTATAATATATAGCACTATATAGAGCTGTTGGTGCTAATTAAGGTCAGTTGCATAATCTTGACCAAGATTGGTGGTTTGAAATGTAACCGTTTAGAGCAAACTAATAAAACAAAAATTTAATTAAAACTCGACGCTTTTAATGTCACCGACTCAACTCGAATCGACACGATTTGTGTTTGTTTATTTCTTCTCCATGACCATCAAACAAGTTGCTGGCATTTTTTGTATGCTGATTGATGCACCTGTTACGAATTCCCCGGAATTCAAAAATCTAATTCCAATTTAGATTTCTTTTTCATGTTCAACTGTCCTTGAAGAGTAAAGGTAAAAGTTAAACCAATAAGCAAATGA
This sequence comes from Drosophila paulistorum, assembly GCA_018152135.1. Classification (NCBI taxonomy): domain Eukaryota; kingdom Metazoa; phylum Arthropoda; class Insecta; order Diptera; family Drosophilidae; genus Drosophila; species Drosophila paulistorum. The sequence continues at coordinate 22,105,079 of JAECXG010000690.1, forward strand.
GAATCTATGGAATTGCTTGACAATTATCACTTTGGATGAAGAGACAAAGAACAAAAAGAAATAAACAAATATGAATATGAAATGTATTTTTTTCGCTCTCTGCTTGACTTCTTCTTCACATATTTTTCTTCTTGACTTGAATTATTCATAATATTAATGTTTTCTATTCTCGTGCGATCCTCTTTCAGCGAAAACATTAAATTAACTCTCTAGATAAGTATTCTTTATTCTACATATTCCAACGATTTGAGCAACCAATTCATGCTGGAACCGGCTTTGGATCATAACTCATGTCCCCCTTTAGTTACGATTTCTTGTGTACTGAGAGAAATAGTCAGGAACTTTTTGGATTCGCGAATTTTGATTTCGAGAAAAAGGCAATAGGACACATTCGAAAAATCATTGATTCTATCTAGACAAACGCGATTTGTTTGCTGTCATTTGTAGAACAACTACATCAAGGTTTAAACGAAACTTAACTCGAGATAGTTGCACATTAAACAGGACATGGACAGGGCGGGGGCAAATGAAACTAACTATTTCGCTAAATGTATAAGAGCATAGAGTGGCCAATTAGTTAGCCAAACTATTGCGTTAGACATTAGTTTCGGGTTTCTTCTTTGAGTCATCCACGTGCCAAACAGGTTAACATACTAAATACATATATATCCAACCAGTAGCTGGCAATGGTTGATGTCTGACGATGGTGTCTATAGCTTTTGCGTCTCACACATCCCGATTTAAATGTCAAACACTGGAGTTATTGCCATACCATTGTCTTTTAATTGATGTTCTAACAGCCGTTTTTGATGTCTGTGGAGCTGTTAAATGTTATTAAACAAAACACTCACACACACACACACACAGACGCTACTGATGACAAATATGAACATAAATAGCTAAGTGTAGGTAATAGAATTTATAAAGCTATCATTTTGGTCGGTTAATTGTCTTGTTTATGTGATATCGCAATTCACTTAATTAAATCAAGATACTTAAAGTTTTTTCGTTTGCTTTTTGAAATCCTGTGATACCCTTCCAGCTCAAAGTGGATCTATTCTTAGACTTTGGGGCGGAAGAAGAACTCAAATTCGTAAACTCGTCATAGAATTCGCTTTCAACCTGTCATGGAGATCAGGTTCCTGCCCCACATTCCACATAAAGGGGGCATTCGCCCTTAGAGACACCAAAAATCTCCATCAACAAAGTTTGAGTTCAAGTTCACATTCGCGGTTTCTTTTTGTTTTGATTTCTCTCCAGACCTGGGGGACTATATACATATGTATATACGATAAACCTGGCAGCAAACTCATCATTAACAACATCATCTACAACCATGTTTCGAGATGTCTTATCTAAGGCAAATTTACATGCATACCAAACAACAAAAACAACAAAATACCAAACGAGATTATATATTTTGTTTGTGTTTTCTTTTCACATTGATTTTTTTCAGTTTTTTGTTGGTTTTTGCACATCGTTTACAATAATATATTTCAAATTGTTTGACATACATATATATATATACATATGTCTTGTTGGATGTATTTCTTTTTTGTGTTGGATCGTGTCAATTTGGCTTCTACATCGATTTCCATTTACTATATCATTAAATCCAATGGCAGAGCAGGAAGCAGCAAAGAAAGTTTTTTGTTTTGTTGTGTTTTCCAATTTTTATTTAATGTTATCGTAGTTAGGTCTATATATATTTATCTATATGTATATAGATATATATATAAGTACACGTGTTTAATGTTTATATATATATAGATATACATATAAACAAATACTCAAATAATTCTCATATTATCAACTAGGTTTATACATTGAATTTTGTTTGTTTAGTGTGAAGGTTTCTTGTAGGTTTCCTTTTTTGTTTCTTTTTCGGTTGTTTTTCACTTTTGTTTTTGTTTTGTCTATACTAAAATCTAAGCCTAGAAAAAAAAACGTCGTTCCGAGACATAGTTATATATGTGAAAAAAGAGAGATCCCGGCAAAATTGGTTTTAAAATATATATATATATATATGGTCATATATTAAGGAGTTTAGGTTGGAGGTGAGGGAGATGGTGAGAAGGGGGAGACGGGGAGGGAGCTAAAGGTTTTAATTGAAAATTATTTCTTTTCGGTTTGATTTTGTTGTTTTGTTTGTTTTAGTTTACATTACTGGAGTGTAGAAAAAGAAATACATAAGCTAAAATGTATAAATTATGCAAATAACTGTACGATTTGTATGTATTCATGTCTGCATGTGTGTGTGTGTGTGTGTGTGTGGGAGTGTGAATATGTATGGGAGTGTGTGTCTTTATGTGAGTGTAATCGTGTGTATTGGTGTCTGTGCAAAAGTCCATCGAAGACCTTGAGCCGCTCGTGTAATAAAACATTTTTAGAAGCTTTGCGCCTAGCGCCTGTGAATCTGCTAAAACCTGCAGAAAGAAGAAGAAAGAAAATCGAGATTACAATCAAGTGGATTGAACATAAACGAGATGGCAGATAACAAAGATACGAAGGTGAGCGAGAGAGCAAGTGTCGTCAGTACTTACCATTCCTCGTCGCATGCCATAATTGTAAAGTGTTCACGGCTCTGCCCCTACAGCCAATCCTAGTCGGTTTTAGACTCCGTAAATTCCTCGAGGGCAAAGAAACTGCCACCAGAGGCACGACCACTGCTGCTGCTGGTGGCAGCCACCGTTGTGGTGGTCACTGCTGCAGCACCACCCGCTGATGTGGCAGCAGCGGTTGTTGTTGTCGCGGCCGTGCCAGCGCCCGATGCCTCCGAAACCTGGGCTTCCTCTTGCCCGGTTGGTTCGCCCGCAGCGGCTGCGGCAGCAGCTTCTTTCTCCTCAGCCTGAGCCGCTTGTGCCGCCTCCAGTACCTGCTGCTGGACTTGGACAATGGGCTGACCATCCTCGGTGTAGGACACGGAAACGGGAATACGTGTGCCATCCTCACTAATGACATGGGGACCCTCCTCGCCATCCTGTCCCTGTTGGATGATTAGCTGACCCTCAGCATTGAGCAGAGAGGCGTCAATCAGTTGCTGTTCATTGTTATCGCCATGAACAAGGACCATTTGTCCGCTGCCATCGGTCATCATTTGAAGGGTTTCACCCTCCAGACCCTCCCCGGACTGCAGGACACCAACACTTTGCAGCAACTGTTGGATTTGCTCGGGATCCTGGACAATAATCTGATTGCCTTCGGCGTCGGTCAGAATGTGGTTATCCAATTGCAGCAAATGCCCGTTTTCGTTCACAATAAACTTGATCTGGCCACCATCCACTTGAGCTTGCATGGCTTCATCCAGTTCCATGGCCACTTGTTGTTCCCCGCCAGCGGCGGCAGCTTCACCCTCAACGGCTGCTCCACCCACCTCCTCGCCTTGGCTTGTCTCAGCCGATTCGGCGACATCGCCAGCAACAGCTGAATCTGCGGTAGCCTCCACTTTTTCACCCTCATCGGCGGCAGATTGTGTCACCGTCTCCTTGTCAGTGGATTCGGATTCCACCTTGACTTCGACCGATTTGGATGCCGCGGATTTCTCATTTGAGGCCTTGGACCCGCCGCCGGCTCCGGCCTTGACAGATTCGGAGTCAGTAACTGCTGCCGCCGAGGCCTCATTGTCATCATCTAAACTGGGCATAGATACGGGAGCAGCTGCAGCATTTTGAGATTTACCCTCATTATTGGAAACTTCGGCTTCAACCTCAGCAGTTTTGGCACTCTGCTGGGATGATTCCTCCTCGGCCTGATCCAAAACGGGCATGTCAATGCTAACTGAAACAGGGGCATCCGGCGAGTCCTTTTGACTTTGTTCGCCATCTGTGGGTTGTGGTATGGTTATATTGAATGTAATGCCACCGCTGCCTGCCTGGGATGTGATGACCATTTCACCGCTCTTGCTGGTCTTACTGGCCTCACCACTGTCCGCCTTTTCCGAATGTAATTTCTCAAAGAGACTCTCAATGTCGGCCTCGGAGTGCTCTACACCGGCCTCCTCGCCGGCTGCTTTGCCCGTTGGCTCACCCGGCTCATCGCTCAGCAGAGCAGTGGCAGCTGAATTGAGTGCTGTATTTCCACCGGCTGCCGACCCCGCCTTCTTGTTGTCACGCCTATGGGTTTCCATGTGCTGATTGTAATAGGTTTCCTGTATGAAAGTCAACGAGCAAATGCTACAGGAGAAGAATCGAATATTGTTCTCTGCCTCGGCAGAAGCCACAACGGCGGCAGCAGCGGCGGCAGCACCTCCTCCTCCACTGGCTGGGACCGTGTCACTCAGGGCCTCATCAATGGTCTCCTGGAGCAATTTTTGCGTATTCAGATTTGGCTTTGGTGAGACAGCTGCAGTGCTTCCCGAGTTCTGATGCACTTCAAAGTGCTTAACCAGCAGGTCCCGTTTGGGGAATGTCATCGCGCAAGTGCCACACTTAAAGTAATTCGTCTGATGCTGCTTGGCGTGAGTGGTGGCAGCATCGCGTGTCTCGAAACGTTGCGAGCATAGGCGACATTTAAAGGGTTTCGGCTTGGCACCCGTCATGTGCTTACGCATATGCTCATCGAATATGCCCTTATCCGTTGACTTGAACTGGCAATGATTGCAAGTGTACAAGGCCGAGCCTCCCAACGATGACGACTCATTGGATGCAGCTGCAGCGGCAGCAGCATTGGCGGCTGCCTGAACTGGTGCCGCAGCAGCTGGTATGGTTGTGGTGCTGGTGACCAATACATTGGTAGCATGATTAGTTTCCATGTGCTTGCGCAAGCTGGTGTCGTTGACGAAGTTGATGTGGCACATGGCACAAGTGTTGTCCATGGCGGTGTTATGGTCACGCACCATGTGTTGCTTCATTGCTCCGAAGTGGGGGAAGATCCTGCGGCAAGTTTTGCATTGGAAGGTCTGCTGTTTGCACGACTCATAATGGGTATTGAAGAGACGCATGTCCGAGGTCTTGTAGTCGCACGAAGTGCACTTGTAGATCTTGGTGGCTTTCCGTTGAACCTGCTGGGAGCCAGCCTGGGTAGTCGCGGGCTGACTCGAAGTCTTTAACTGACCTGCAAATTGAAATGTTGATTAAAATCACTTTTTGGTATCAATCGCCAGCTTCAAAAGCTTACCCGATGCAGTTTGTGCTACTTTCCGTGTGCGTAACAAATCCCCGCCAGGGCTATCCTCAATGGAACGATTTCCAGCTCCTGCCGCTAGTTTTTGCATTTTGATGGGTGGGCCCGCCTCTAGACCGACATCCTCATTGATGGCATATTTCTTATTCAGCAAACTGATCAAATTCGTTTTCACACGCTCCACATCGTTCTCCAAGCGGTCATAGTAGTTCACCAAGTTGGTGCAGCGCGAGCAAACATAATCCTCGCCACAAACGATGACCAGAAAACCCTCACCCACCAATTGGGCCAATTTATTCGGGAATTTTGTGGATGTGTGCGTGGTGCACATTTCGGTTAGGGCTGTCGAGGGCTCACATCGTTCGTCGCAGATGTAGCACCGGGTGCCCTGGCCGCCAGTTGTATCCAAATCACTGACACTTTGTTGCACATTGGAACTAACGCCGCCGCCAGCTCCTGAACTGGCCGAACCCCCTCCACCACCAGCACCGCCGCCACTCTGGACCACAAGACGCGTCTTCAATATGCGGGGCTGGCTGGGACCGGTGACAGTTACAGCTCCACTATTTAGCAAATTATTGAATTTGCGAAAAGTGGCCGGTGTGAGTTGATTGTTCATATTGTTTTAAATTTATATAAATTTCAATTTTGATAACTATTTCAAGCGCAACACGCGCAATGCAGGCAGCCGCTTTTTTTCTCTCTTCGTTTTCTGGGGTTTTTTTTTCTCGTAAGTCGTGAGCAGTTGCCGATGCCTGAGCTTGAGTCTTCTGCCAAGAAATTTGTTGTCTGTATTTAGATTAATTTGATTTTCGTAGACAACAAATTATTATTTTTATTAGTTTGTTTTGCTTTCGGTGGTGTTTTGTATTTAATTCTCGTTCCTTAGATGCGGCAGCGTCACTTCGACTGTACTAAAGTCTCGCTAGCTGTAGTTTTTTCTTTAGGGTTAATCAGTCCGCCTGCTGCTTGCCTGCCCGCACGTTACAATCGCACTAGTCGTCTCGCTCTTAAGCATGTGTGCTGCCCTGGAAAATGACAGATGTGTAAGTCTAGTCATCTCGCTCACACGGAAATGGCGGCCGTCGTTGATAGTGGTGGGACATTTAGCCGATTGAGAACACGTACGATGTATGACGAACAATTTTTTATATAAATAGAATTTTGTTATTTTCTATAAAATTTAAACGATATTCATAATTTTATAAATTAGCATTATAAAAATTAGTTTTCTTTACTAAAAATTAAAATTAAAGCCCAAACACGATTTTGAATCAAAATCACACGTGATTTTCTCGTGACACGCACTTTTCAAATTTAATTATATTCGACGTGTCATTCATGATGTAATTACTACCAATTTATATACGATTGTCGTGACACGAGTGCTTCTTTATCGTATTAATGTTATCTCTAGGAATAATATATGTTAATTATCTTACCCACTGGCGACCTCTTACGTGAACTATAGCGTTAGCGTCACTAAAATTATCTAGCCTTAAAATGGCCAGCTTGTGTCAGCTGACTAATTGAGCGAAAATGTTATATTTGGATAAGCGAATTCAGAATTGTTTTAAATTTTTTCTTTAGGGCGAATCCAGTTGCGCTGCAGTAGTTGTTGTTGTTGTTATGTTGTTGCTGTTTGTGAATTAGCAACAACTTATTTAATCTTATCGTTATTACACGAACAAGCAAATGTGGCAGCAAGCTGCAAGGCGGAAACACCAGATAAAATGCTGCTACTGGAGCTAAACATACTAACCTTGAACATTTGGTAAGGACTTCCGACATTAGTTTGTATACAATAACTCATTTGTTATTGCTTTCTAATTTAGGGGCATTCCTTATGTGTCAAGTGATCGTGGACTCCGGATAGAGGCCATTTGCAAGGAGTTAAGCAGAGGCAAATATGACATCGTTTCGTTGCAGGAAGTCTGGTCCCAGCTAGACAGTGAGCAGTTGCAAATGGGAACCGCAAGTACACTGCCGTACGCCCATCATTTCCATAGTGGGGTGATGGGAGCAGGCCTGCTGGTGTTATCCAAGTATCCCATTTTGGGTACATTGTTTCACGCTTGGTCGGTCAATGGCTACTTCCATAGGATTCAGCATGCCGATTGGTTTGGCGGCAAAGGAGTGGGACTGTGCCGCATTCTGATTGGTGATCAGATGGTCCATCTCTACAATGCTCATCTTCACGCAGAATACGATAATGATAATGATGAGTATAAAACACATCGGGTCATCCAAGCCTTCGATACGGCCCAATTTATTGAAGCGACCCGTGGAAATTCAGTTCTTCAAATATTGGCAGGGGATTTGAATACCCAACCACAAGACATATCATATAAGGTTCTATTATACACATCCAAAATGCTGGACAGTTGTGCTTCGGACGTCTTCCGGACCAATGAATGTGAGAGAAATTCATATACATCAGCTAAATCATTGTCCAAAAATCCACAAGGCATACGCATCGATCATATATTCGTACGAGGAGCAGATCATATCAATGCAGAGATTTTGGACTATTCGCTGCCGTTTCCAGAACGTGTGCCAGGTCAAAAATTCAGCTATTCCGATCATGAGGCAGTACTTGCCAGGATAAAGCTAACCCGAGCTGCAAATGACGAAGGTAGTACAACCGTTGATGAGGAGTTACCATCTATAACTCAACAGCAGGGAGGCAGTGGCGATGCCCCATGTAATTTAGAAGCCAATCCTTCTAATGGCAGCATCAATGGACCAGCCGTTGATGAAAATGCCAGCTGTTCGGCTGCAACGTCTCAGCCGGCAGCTAGAACCGCTGCCCTCCATGAGGCTTTGGCCCTGTGTGATACTTCCCTGCTTCAATTGAATACCGATCGCATACTCTACTATAGTGCCGCTACCTTCCTCTTTGTTCTGCTCATCCTCCTGGTCGAGTTTACCGCCCCCATTGGCATGCGCACCATATTTTTACTCCTCAAATTCATTGTATTTGGTGTTATTTTATTCTGCATTTTTATGGCTTCCATCTGGAACTATATGGAACGCAATGGTGTGTTGCAGGGCAAGAAATCTATGGAAGTTATGCTCCAACATGCCCAGAAATACGAGTATTTCTATTAAAAATTCAGCAGTACGACGACAATTTGATACATGTATAGAAGCTCAAGATGCATTTACAACAAACCCAAAAATCTTTTCAACTGACTCTGCCTCAATTTACATATACAAAACAAACATTCTATTTGTCACAATTCAAATAAATAACGGTCTCTATCTTTATCTTATTTATATTTTTTGTATATTTTTTCCACTGAAAGAGTCATACTCGAAATACTGTCAAAATGATTGAATCATTGAACCAAAATTAGCCCTTTCCAAACAAATACAACCTGGCCCAGTGTGCATGTGGCCTAGAGTCAGTGTCAAACATCGAAAGAAAAACTGGTCACACTGCGCTACATATGCAATAAATTTGTAAATAATTCCGTCAGAAATTACAAATTATGGACATTTTACACGAATCTTTGGCACTCGGTGTGGATTTACTGATCCTGGGACTATGTGTGCGGGAATATGTAATTTGTAAGAAAACCGCCAAGGTGCTAAAGGTCAGTTCCGCCTGCATTTTCTTTCACAATTTGTAAATTCCAACTAACGATTGTATTTCTAGTCGGCATCGCAATATAACATTGATGGCGATTTGAAAGGGATTGTGGAGAAGCAGCATGATAAAAAGGTTCCCTATGCGGTAATCCGCGGAACAGTGACACCGATTGGAGTGCCCTTGCGCAGCACTTTGGTGCCCAGTGTCAGTGGTGTACTGCAAATTGTGAAGCTTCATGAACATCGAGTGACAAGGGGATTTGCCGGCTTCTGGACGGAGCATCACAAGCTGTTGCATCAATCGACCAATGAGATGCCCTTCGAATTGCGCAATCAGTCATATGGCGTCGAGATTGTCGATGCATTGAGTGCTGCCGTCTTGGATGTGGATATGGTCTATGACAATTATGAACCATCAAAAATAACGATGTTCGATCAGTTATTTGGTTTCTTTTCGGGAGTAAGGCAACGAGGCCTACAGACCACCGAGGAAGTGCTGCGCGAGGGAAGTTTTCTCACAGCCATTGGGGAATTGGAATTAGATGGTCAAACACTGCGCATGCAACCCTCCAAACAGGGACCTCTATTTCTGACCACAGCCACCAAATCGACATTAATAAAACGTTTCGAAGATGTTAAATCTTCAATGCTGTGAGTGCATGCCCGAACCTTTGACCTTGGGAATATTTATTCAAATCAAACATTCTTTTGCAGCTTTAAAATTATATTGTGCAGCTCCGTATCCGTCGTCTTGGTGGGGATTATTGTCAGAAAATTGTATCGCAAAAAGAAACAAGAACGCGATGAGGCTGAAATACGCAATCGTGTGGATCTAGAGCGTCGGGAGAGACGTGCACGCTCGCGTCCACACACACTTAGCCAGGATCAGCTGTGTGTAATCTGCTCAACAAATCCAAAGGAGGTTGGTCCTTACATGTTAACCCTACACCTAACCCTAACCCAGTTTCATTCATCTCTCTGTTATTCTTATTTACTCCAGATAATCGTACTGCCCTGTGGCCATGTCTGCATGTGCGAGGATTGCTCAGAACAAATCTCGATTCGCTGCCCTGTTTGTCGTGGCAACATTGACACCAAGGCAGCTGCATTTATTGTATAATTCTAAATTTCGAATGAGATTGTCCATTAAGTACCTGTATCTCAGCTTTTGGTTTATTTTGATTTGATTGTTTAAGTCCGGAGAGGAGCAAATTGTTGCTTTAGTTGTCTTTCTCATGTTTCGGTGCCACCTACCTTACCCGACCTTTGAAGCACTCATGACTAACAATTTGGAAGGAGTGCTTTATATACATATGTACATATTTATTTGTATAAAAATGTTTCAACTGTTTTGGCATTGGCTTTGTTGGTCTTAATTAAAGTTTTTGCTGCATAATTCTTCTGTATTCGCGCTGATTTTCCAATAGCTTTAGATACACCTTGTATTTCGAGTTATGGAACTCTATTGTCCGAGCATTTGGTTTGAGCAATTGTCCTGTGCCACCCATGGCTTTAGATGCGCTCTGAAAGTTGTTGTTTTTTGGTTCATGCATTCTATTCCAAAATTGATGATGAAGGAAACTTACCTCGAGACTATCAAAGTGACCAGAGGCAGCTGCTCCTAGTGCAGCAGCTCCAACTAGAACCATTTCCTGTTCATTGGGTATTAGGGCGGGTAAATTGCATATATCCGCGTGACATTGTACATAGAGTGGATTTTTGGCTAGGCCACCACAAAAGAGAAGAGTATGAAAGGGGGCTCGCTGGTACTGGTAAAGGTTTTCGATAATATGTCGTGTTCCATACTGAAAAGAAAGAAAATGATGAAAATAATATCATTCTAGTAGTTGGAAATTTGTTATGCTTTTTCTTTAGGTCTTTCAGTCCAATTTGGAAAAATGAGTGTTATCTACTTTTGAAATAATAAACTATCAGAATTATATGGTCCCATCAATTTGATATGCCAATATCAGATATCGACTATCTTACGTTTGAGTATAACATAAACTTGTACACTGACACCATATACATCTGTACATGTATATTCCGTTCAATTTCTACCAGGTAGAAAATATTCTTTGGAATACTTACGGCCAACGCTTGAGTAAAGGCTAAATATTTAATTGCTAGAGATTCAATGCCGCGTGTCATATCCAGACCAGTGATCTGTTTAAAGAAAATGGTATTAATATTAAATGATCGGTATTTGTGATGCGTTTCATACCATGCCACGGAGCGTGGGATCGGCAATGGGCGAACGATTGCCATGCAGATCGGGCCAGACATGAACATCTTGGGTGAGGTAACTTATTTCGCTGTGACCACGGGATAAGGCCAATTGGGGCAGCAAACCATTGAGATACTGGTATATAAATCTGAAATAATTATACATTACATCCATGAAATGCCAAGGCCTATTTTCATCTATACTCACTTATCGGCACCCAATTTTTCTTGAAGTTCTTTGTAGGATTCATGAGTTTTAAGGACATGATCGAGCAAGTGACCAGCTATGCTTTGTCCACCCTCATTTAAAAAGTATCCAGGTATGATGGCATCTTGATAAGGACCCCAAACACCCTGAGCAAAGCAAGCTTGTCGCGTGATGCTCATGTGACAGGTAGAAGTCCCGGCTATTAAAGCCATTTTACCTTGAATATCATCTGTGGCGGAGGACTCATCGGAACGGCAACCAAACATTCCCAATGCTCCCGCATGGGCATCAATTAGTGAGGTGCTGACTACTGTGCCCGCAACCAGACCAAGTTCTTGGGCTGCTCTTTGGGATAGACCCTTGGCCAGTTTTCTACCTGGAGGCTGAACATCGCTACCTAATTTCTCAAAGTTATTGCTGGACAATTCCTCTAGACCGGCAGCTTTAAGGAAATCTTTATTCCAAGTGTTATTGGCGGCATCATAATTCCATTTGCATACAACCGAGCAGAGTGAACGGGTATCCACTTCGGTAGCCCGCCACGTGAGAAAATCAGGAAGATCAAAGACTCGCCAGATTTGATTAAAAGTCGGGATTAAATTACGCTTTAGCCAAAGCAGTTTTGGTATTTCCATTTCGAGGGAGACCTGACCACCAACATATTTAAGGAGTTCATGTTTAGAGGCATTAATTTTGGCGGTTTCCTCCTCGGCACGATGATCCATCCAAAGTATTATATTACGTTCAGGCTCCCCGGTTTTGCTTACAGTCAGTGGTTGACCCTTTTGGCCCAAAACCACCAGGGAGCAAGTGGCATCAAAGCCAATGCCCTTCACTTGTGACTTATTTGTGACGCCGGCAATGACATGCTGTAAACACATACATATTGACAGTCTGTCGTTAATCTAATCTAAATCTAAAGAAATGTCTCATTTGACCGACCTTAACAACCTGACAGATCGCTTGCCATATATTTTCCGAAGACTGTTCGTAGTAATCCGGTTCTGGTGTCCAGGTCTTAATCTCCTGCACAGACTGCTCTATCACACAACCGTCGGCCGAGACCAAAGCTGCACGGGCACTACCTGTACCCACATCCACGCCCACAAAATATGCTGCCGTTGGAGACGACATGACGCTGCTACTACTGTTGCTCCTATTGATTGCCTTGGCGGTCAAATAAATGTTATTTAAAGTATATATGGGAACAAATGGTGGTGGTATATGTAGGAGGGGGGCGGGGAATGGTTAGAAGAGGAATGCTGCACAAAACCAAACTCGACGAGCTCCGAACACGGACTGATAAGCTCAGCAGCAGCAACCTGATATAGGTGGCGGCATTAGCTCTGCCTGCCCTCTGAATAATTCTACATATACACATCTGTATATATGTATGTATGTACATATATACATACATATGTATGTTGTCTATAAATTTGTCGTGTGCGTTTGCGAGTGTGTATGCTAAGGTTGAGACGGGTTTGTCAAGATCTCTCGCGGAAGCGGGTTGATTCCAATTGTATATAGGGTAACTAACTGTATTTGGGTGTGGGTGTGGATGAAATCCTATAAAGGCCATACAACTCAATGAGCTTTACAACAATAATTTTTGGATTCTGGGATAAAGTATTATGAATTCATACCATCAAGCATCTTAATTTGTTCGTAAACATTTTTTGTATTTATAAATCTACAATTATATTTGTATAAGCACACCTGATTAATTTGGAAGAAGACAAACAAATGGAATGTACGCAAAGTAACTTTTCAATCTCTGGATTTCAAATATTCAAATTTAACAGAACGTTGCGCTCTCCCTCTCTGTTGCCATAAAAAACGCAATTTAACCCTTATGCGAGAACACAATATTTGTAATTGTTTAGAATCTGAAATTCGTATATCCAATCGAATAGTGGAGTTGTTTTTTAAAAACGAAACAAATTTTTAATATAGTTTTTAAAAATATATACATACATATTCTTCAGGGGTAATATATACGTTTTTACAAAAGCATCTTTTTAACGACTTGTTTGACTCACATAAGGGCTAAGCTATATTTCAACAGTGTGGCAACTCTTCTCTCGACAAACAGCTGAAACCGGCAACAGCATGGTGCGCATTAAGAATAGGTAAAGTAATAAACAAACAATTGTTTTTGCTGTTATAAAGACACAAACAACCACCCAAACATGATTCCTGCCACACCTTAGATATATAGCAGTGCAAATAGTGCCACAAACCGCCACACAAACACTGCGCCTTAATGACAACACACTGACCAAATGTCTCCTCGAAAATGTGGGGAAGCACTACGGTGTCTATGGCCTGGGTCTCTTGGAGCAGGGGTTCCGTGTGAAATACTGCAATGAGCGTACCAAAATAGCAATTATACGTTGTCTGCATCGTGGACAACAGTATGTATCCAGTATATTGCCACTGATAACGCTGGTAAGTGGACTAATTGCCTTTTCGTGGCTTAATAATTCATTGGATTGGTTTCTTCAGATCGGTGACGTGCGAGCTAAATTCCGTACCCTCTATGTGGGAGCCACGATAATACAGTGCAACAAATTTATAATAAAACATCAGAAAGAATTTTTAGATAAAATGATGGGCCAATTGGAATCGGCCAAAGAGCGGCAAGATCTGTTAAAAAGCGTAATGGAATTCGATATGGATCGCTAGATAGATATATTGCTATATACATAAATTGTCATATTATTAAGAGTACACTTATATACAAAAGAAACTAGACAAATTTTTACTAAATTTGGTATCAAAAATAGGTTTAAACTTCAATGAGAAATTTGCGATTTGGCGATTTAGCCAGACGAGAACTGAATTGCTTAAATCGATGCCGTAGATCGGCAAACGTTAACTTGTGCCTTTTGCTGATCACATTCAAATAGATGCCCAATACAACAATCAATCCAGACCAAAGGTACCTTGAACAGAAAACAACTTGTAAATAGGATCACAAAAAAAGGAAATAATTAACTTACTGTAATGTAAAAGGTTTGCTGAACAGCACAAATGAAAAGGCTATAGTCACTGCCTTGCGTGCTGTGGTCACCGTGGCGGCTATAGGAGCTCCACTGCTCCTCACCAAAGCCAAGACAAATTGTATGCCCAAGTAGCCAGACAAACTGAAGAGGAACCCATAGCCAAACGTTTCCATAGGATGCTGAAAGTAAAACTAATTAGATGTGATTGGGCGAAAAACGATTCACAAATCTACCTCCAGACAAAAGGCAAATCCACTAAAGAAGTTTCCTGTGATCAGCATAATAACAAGTAGATAGACAAATCCCAAGCCATAGGAGTAGAAAACTACTTCACTGCTTGGAGCCTTATAATCTCGCATGGCCTTCTCCTGAACATTGCCAATGGCAGCGTCACACAGCAGGGCTCCCGATATCATGCCCACACCCCAAAGATTAAAGTTTGGCGTCATCTGTGAATCGGCCAAAGTGAACCATGCCAATCCAATGCACATGCAGAAAGCGGCACCAAAATCCAAGGGACCGTAACGCTTGCCCTGGATCAGAATGCTTCCCACCAGCACGGGTATAAGTTTACAGCATTTGAAAATCACCTGAGTGGGATAATTTAAGTAGCCCAAACTCGAATTTGATAAGCCCATGGTGCCCAGGGTGAGAGCAGCCAGAACTAAATATGTGCGGATGGGTATACATCGGGGAGCAGGTTTTACTTGCCAAAATGGGACACCACTAGCCCTATAACTTTCCAGCCGCCGTTCAACTAGGCCAAACCCAATATAATAACCAAACTGGACCAGAGTGAGGAACCAACCGTATGGCTTAAAACCCTCTACTGTAAATATTAATTCCTGCAGATATCCATAGAGTATATAAAGGACAAAGACTCCGGCACAGCTTAGCAGGAATTGTGTGGTTCGGTTATAGTAAGTGAGGTCAAAGCATAAGATGCGCAACTCTGGCGGGGAGACATCACCATTGGAGGATCGTCGCTGTAGATTAGGCGATTTGGTCGTTGTTGCTGCTGCAGAAGGCCCATTAATGTTGATAACAGCTCCGCTTCCGTTTCCTGCCTGATTATCACCCATGCCGATACCCATTGTCCGGGCTCTAGTGTAGCTCTGTGTCGGTGCAAATGGATGAGTGGTGTGCCACGCAATACAGAATCTTCTTATTTCCCGAATTCTTTCAGCATGTCTCTCAGTTTACCGTTGCTGTCTCATTGTTTTGTAGTTATGTATATGGTTGATATGAGTAATTTGTTTCCTTTCCAATTGGAAATTTTTACAATTGTTATTCAAATTGTTCTTTTTTCGGCATTTGTGTGTTTGTATTTTGCCGAAGTGGTCGTTGCCCTACACTGGCAATCGGAGGTGGCCGTCGTTTGCTCACGATTATTAAGAGTCACAGTTGTGACTTTCAGAATTCACGAGTATACAAAACCAGCAGACCGGACTCAGAAACAATTATAATGCTTAAATACTTAGAGATAAATTGGAAAACACTTTGTATAGCATTTGTTTCAAATTTAAGTTACCTATTTCCAAGGAAAAGTCACAGATTTGAATTCATATTGCAATTGTCACAGTCACCGTTTGCTCATCACTAATAAATATGGCGTCCTTTCGATAACAGCAAAGAACATAAGAAGAAGAGCTGAAAAAGTGCCGCAGAAAAAGCGAATTATATTTTTTAAGTAATGTTTTAAGTCAAATTGTATATATAAATATAAATTTATTAACAAAATGGATGTACAACCGCCACGGGGTAAGTGATTTCCTTAAATGTTGCCTAAACAGGGATTTCCTGTTTCTTTTTTTTTGTATCTTTACCCCGCTCCCTTTCCCCTTTGGCCAATATTTGATCACATTTTTATATACTATTTTTTTTTTTTTCGTTTTTGCAGATGCCAGTTTACGCAATATAATAGATAAACTAGCGGAATTTGTGGCACGAAATGGACCCGAATTCGAAGCAATTACCAAACAAAAACAACAGAATAATCCAAAATTTGAGTTTCTCTATGGCGGAGAGTTTGCCAACTATTATCAGTTACGGGTGGCTGCCGAGCAGGCCAGTAAGTATTCGGAGCAGGCCGATGCTTGAATGTTACAATTGAAATGTACAATTTGATCTCCTGTTTTTATTCAGTGCTAAAACAGACAGCACAAGGTCAAGTCATTCCAACGCAACTGCCACCAACAACAGCTGCAGCTCTTTATATGCAGCAGCCACCGCCAAATCAAGCCATGCAACAGCAGCAACCGCTTGGGGCAGCAGCTAACGACGCACAAGACAATATGCCACAACAATCTCAACATTTGTTCCCACCGAATGCGGCGGGAGGACCAACGTCTGCTGGTGGAGCACAACCACCAACAACTCAGCCAGCCAACGGCTCGGCGGCGACAGCACTGACATTGAGTCTAAACAGTCAATTAGATGCCATCATCATTCAGCAGTACACACTAAGGGAACAAGTGAAGCAATCGGATGCCAATCTAACGGCACAGCATACGGTAAATAGAAAATTGTTAATATATATAAGAGATTCGCCTTACAGGTTTCTTTATATATATATAAATATTTTCCTGCAAGCATTTTTTGAAAGATTAGAAGGAGATTTTGGGGGGGTCGGAAGAGGGAGCAGCTTAACTGTCAACGATATTTTATCCTTCTTCCTGGGGCGTTTTCTTAAAACATTTTTATTCATCATCAATGGGCCAAGACTTTTCCTCCATTTGCTCAAATGGTTCTTTTGCTGAAACAACTTGATACTGGAACTCAAATTGTATTTTCAATACTCCATTCTGCTGTTTGAAACAAACAGCTTCCATTTTTCAATTATACGATCCCCCACAGATTATCTTTGACCAATTCAACATTTTCCTGCCTTCTTTCCATGCAAAATGTGGGCAGACAATCTAGTCTGACTAGATACACAGTCTATATACTCTTCTGTCTCCTACTAATTGGGCTTGCAAACACAACTTCTTCCTCCTTCACTTCTTGATTCTACGGGGTACTCCTTTGCGTGCTGTGTGGCGTGTGTTTCTCTTCCTTCTGTGTGTTTATGTACAGACATGCCAAGAAGGACGAAAAAAGAAATGTTTTTCAGCTCTTATCCAAAAGTTGTCGTAACAAAGAAGATTCAATTCTGTCCTGTTATATATATATATATATATAGTTTCATTATTATAATTTTGTTCTTACTAAACCTATTGAACTTGACGATTTTACAATGCTACATTAAATTTTTGCTTTATTGTATATTTTTTGAAACATAAAACCAAAAAATACCGAACAAATATTTACAAAAACAAACAAAAACCAAACCAATTAAAAAACCGAAACCACTCTTCATACAAAATCAAAACAAAAAATTGTATTTCGTTTTTTAACGTAAAAAAAACAACACCAAAAAATGAAAATCAAATACAAAACGAATTTTGTGCGCCACCAAATGAAAACCTGAACTAAAATCGCTCGAACAACCCAAAAACCTGTGTGCACCCATCAACTTTAGGCGCTGATGACGCAGAAATCAAAGCAGATTGACGAGGCGATGGCCACGGCGCAGACAATCCAGCTGGAGCAATTGGCCAACGAGCAGAGCATAGTCCTTCGGGAATTCGATAATGTGCTGCAGCCGATCATCGAGTCGTGCACCAAGGACAGCATCTCGGCAGGTGAGAAAAACAAACGAGTCGACTCGCTTAGATATATAAACAAAATATCAAATTGCATTAGTTTATTGCTTGATCCTTTAGAGCTTAAATAAAAAGAAAAACACGATATATGTAAATATATGTATATGGACAATACATATACATATACATATATGTATATATATACTAGAGATCCGCACGAGTACATTCGAAATACAAAACGAAACCCCTCTACACTTTCGAAACTCGGTCTCACATTTACGAGTGTGTCAAGCATCTTATACGAACGAATGAGTTTAAACGAGCAGAGCATGCCGAGTAATCCGGTAAGGCAAATCCGAGCAATATCGAGAAGCAAGTACGGAAAACCGAACCGAGTACTAACAAGGGGAACTTCAGCTATGCGAATCGCCGATTTGGATGAATTTTGGATATGTTGTAGAATACCCCGTGAAAATCCAAAACTAACTAGTTTCGGGCGCGGTTTGAACCTGGGTTTCTCCAACTTTAGTCGGGACCTCTACCCCTTACACCACCGAGCTACGTGAAGTCCACTCTGCGTTTTAGCTATAAGTCACCGAAGCTATAGCTTTAAACACGATTTATAAGGAAAATATAGAATAGTGCGCCGAAATATTTCACACAGCTTCAAATGACGGGGTATTCTACAACATATCCAAAATTCATCCAAATCGGTGATTCGCATACCTGAAGTTCCCCTTGTAAGTACTGTTAAAATGTCTTGCTCGTTCTCGGTATATCGAATTGTGAAGCAAGTACCTGACAACAGACTCAATGTATATGCTATGAAACATTTTTTGTGAAGATATGAATAATCTGAGACATTTCATACTCGCAAGTACTTGGAAGTACCAAGTAACTTGAAAGAAGTATTCGTTTGTATTCATTTGCTCGAGATTTGTACTTCGAGACTTTTCATCTCGTTTCATTCGTTCCGAAGTATTTGAAGTAAGTATTCGCAAGACTGAGGCAAATGAGTGTACTCGTGCAGGACTCTACTATATATATATATATATTATGAATACAAATTCTACACTTTTATATCTCATACACTAAAATTCATCAATTACCAAAAAAAAAAAAAAAAAAAGACTTTTATATCTTATAATTTTTTTTTTTTTTTTGTTATGTACAATTTTTGTTTATTTGTGTTATTTATTTATTTTTTTTTTTAATTTTGAATTACATCGAAATCCATTTGACAATATGAGTAACCTGTTTGATATTCGCAATTTTAGGCAAGAACTGGATTTTACAGCATTCAACCGACAGCGCAAAAATCAATGTCGTTTTACAATATCTTTTAAAAAAGTATGCCTCAGTTTCCTATATAATTAATGAATCTCAAACATTTATTAATCACCTCTATATATCAAATTCTTTCTTTCAACGAATGAGAAAACAAACAAAACCAAAGAGTAACGAGTAACGAGAGTGTAACATGTAACGAATAACGAGTCTTAAGAGAAACGCAAGCGAGTGATGCCCGCCCGCCTGAGAACAAAAAATAAACTAAAAACCAAAAAGATGCATTACAATATATATATATATATATATGTTTATGTATATATATATATATATATATATATATACAGATATCATATTTCCAAAATTATTTACTTATGTAGTTTATTAGATAGTTATTTTATTTTATACAACAACAACGAATCGAAGAAAAGATAATATCCAACTAACATACACACAGGCAAACATATCCAAAGTCCAAAAAAGCGAAAAAAACGTAGAGAAAAGAAAAGCAGGAATCATCATCATATTCTTTGGCCGTGTCTGTTAGTTGTGTTGAGATTTTCCGAAGAAAAACTAGACGAAAAAAATATGTTTTTTCCGTTTGTTAATTTATTTTTAGGGCTTTGCTCCAGGGCTCAACGTTTCAGCAAAAATTGCATCTTATATATTTAGTTAATGACATACTCCATCATTGGTAAGTCTGCCCATTCATTTAACCATTAGTCTTAAGTATCTAAGAAACATAGAGTATACAAAACTGAGCTACAAATGGATAATTGGTTTATATGCTCTGTTCAATCGGGATTCCAAGTCGATTTCCAAAGGGCAAATGCCAATTCTTCATTTGTACAGCTAATATATAGACAGGGGAAAGTTATTCAGTTTATCTATTAGATAGTTAGTTAGTTATAAGGACTAAGAGAGCGTAAAGATTTTTAGTTTACTTGTAAGACCCAACCAAAAAACGAATCTATTTTCAGCATGCGTAAAAACATCAGCGATTTGAAGAATAGCCTAGAGAATGTCGTCATACCGATGTTCTGCAGCGCAGATCTGAGTATGTATCATATAAAGATGAAGTGAGACTCGCCACTTATAGTTAACGTTTTGTAATACTTCTCCTTTGCCCAGTTGCCAGTGCGGATCAGAGGCAGAAATTGTCCAAATTGCTATCGCTATGGGAATCGAAAGCCAAGTTCTTCGACGCCTGCGTCATTTCGAAATTGCAATCGCCGGAATCATCGATGCAGGAGTATAAAACCAATCTACAGAACACCCATCATGATATTGTTGCGAAGTTCACGCAGAACACGAAGGCCACTTTGGACAAGTAAGTGGAAGCAAGCAATGAGCCGCTAATGAATGTCATGATTAATTGCTCCACCTTTCTCCTTCTGTAGTTATCAGAAGCAGCATCAAATATTTATGCAACATGCCACACAACAAATTACACAACTGGAACAACAAAAACAACAGCTGGAGCAACAAATATTATTGGCCCAGAAGCAATTGCACGCTGCTCTGCCCCAGTCGTCTGCCCCAGGTGGTCAACAGAAGTCAATACCCTCTTTGATGTCACAGCGCATTGCCATGCCGGGAGCGGATCAAGCAAAGCAACAACAACAACAGCAGCAGCAACAACAACAAGGACATGAACATCTTCAGCTACCACCGCAACATCCACAGGCTGGCAACAATCTGTATGCAGGGCCAAATTTTCATCAGCAACAGCAGCAGCAACAACAACAGCAACAGCCTCCACCGAACCATCTTGTTGATCCGCGTGAAACGAACTTTTTCATTCCGGACATGTCTAAGCCACCGCCTGGCTTCGCTGGTGGGCCCATGCATCAACAGCCACCGCTGCCGCCACCGCAATATCAACAAATTCCTGGACAACAAGGACCTGGAGGACCAGGCGGAGAGGCACCTGTTGATCTTGGTGTACTTAATGCAGCCATTCAAGCTGTAATACAATTGAAAAACCAACAACAACAACAACAACAGCAGCAGCAGCAACGACATCCCGACGATAAACAGTCACAAGCTCAACAACAACTCCAGCAGCAGCAGCAACAACAATTGCAGCAACAGCAGCAACAACTACAGCAACAAATCCAACAGCAGCAGCAACAACTTCAGCAGCAACAAGCAGCAGCCTTTGCAGCTGGAGCCCATAATTTACGGCCAGGTCAACTTTCGGTGGGTAGTGGCGGCAATCTTGAACCCGCTGTGGATTTTGCCATACTCAATGCCGCCATAAATGCCGTATTACAGCATCCACGACCCGAAGACGGACATGGCCATCCGGCGGAGCATCAGACCGATGCCGGTGGTGGTGCCGAGGGAGAATCCGGTGATGCCTTGCAACCACAAGCAGAACCTCAACTGCCCACAGGACCCTATTACGACTTGCCAGCTGGTCTAATGGTGCCACTTATACGATTAGAGGATTACAACTACAAATCTCTGGACTCGGCGGACATTCGTGTCCCAGCACCGGCCCCACAAAGTGAACGCCTGACAAATGCCTTGAATGCCTTCTATGCGGCACCATCGCATGATCGACCTCGTGATAAGTGAGTGAAGATTAAATTAAGTAGAGAACATGCTGGGATTTGGGTTTGCCTTTCCTGTGCTTACCAACCACCAAGTTCATGCTGTCTCACTCACATTCATTTCGCTTGATTCCTTCCCCGAGACTCCTCCACAGGGTATTAACAATTTGATTATCATTTGCAGTGAGGGCTGGGAGAAACTGGGTCTCTATGAGTACTACAAAGTTAAGAATGCTGCCCGCAAGCAAAAAGAGGAGGAGCTTAAAAACGGGACAAGAGAAAAATCACGTTCGCCTAGCCCCATCATCCTAGAAAAGCCCAAGCCCAAGAAGGGCAACAAAAGGAGCTATCGGTGAGAAATGCCCACGAAAACTGGAAACACGAAGATGCATTTATTCTTATCCTTTGTTTGTTTTTTATAGCTCCAAGAGTCGCAGCCGATCTCGTTCGCATTCCCCCATGAAAAGGGATCGGTCACGTTCAAGATCCAAGTCTCGTTCAGTGGAAAGAGTTGTGACTCCGCCGCCTGTGCAACGTAGTCGTGGTGCTGGTCCAGGAGTTGGTGGCAGTGGTGGTGCCGGCGGTAGCAGTAATCGTAAAAGTCGCAGTCAACGTTCACCACGTCATGAGCGGGACAATAGCAACAACAGCAGCAGCAGCAGCCGAGAGAATCGTAGCAATAATAGCAACAATGGCAACAACTCAAGGCGCATAGAGCGTGACAGATCGCCCACACCACCAAGTTTCTTGTAAGTTCCTAGAAGCCTCATTCCCCCTTCACATTTCATTCTATTCCATTCCACAGTGGCAGCAATTTTGCCAAACCGCAGGAATTCATTGAGGCAACCAACAAGGGGCATCAAATGTTAATGAAAATGGGATGGGCTGGTACGGGCACGGGTTTGGGTTCCAAGAATCAAGGAATCGATACACCCATCTCGGGCGGTGAAGTGAGAGATCGTAGAGATATGTACAAGGTAAGAAGCATAACTAGCTACATCTAAACCCCGATATGTTCTCTAATTATGACAAATTTTGCTTTCAAGGGCGTGGGCACCAATTTGAATGATCCGTTTGAGAGCTTCCGAAAGAATAAGGGCGCTGCCTTTGCTCATCGTATGCGCACCAGAGATGACAAAAGTTAATGGAACTTAACCAACCAACCAACCCAACTAAACACCACCTCCTCCATCTCCCGAAAAACCACAACAACAACAAGCAACAAAATTTTGGTTATTTTTCCTGTTTCCAGAAAATAGATTTTTATAAAAAGCAAAAAACAAAACATGACTACAAAGATTCTCCTTATGCTAAAATGTTGTGGCCCGATTGAGCTGCCTTGGCATTAACCTTTTCCAGAACCTGGATAAGACCCTTGCCGGGTCCGCATTCGAAAGTGCGTGGAAATTCAACACCCTGTTGTCTCTCGTACAGTTCATGGAGGGTCTGTTCCCATTTCACTGGTCGGACAATTTGCTTGGGAAGCTGGGTTAACACATGGCGAGCGTGCCGATACGGTTTACCATCTACATTGGAGTACACACGGATTATGGGGTCCTGGAGTTTGATGGTCTTTAGAGCTTTAGCAAATGGCTCCACCGCCGAGTCCATAAGCGGTGTGTGAAATGCTCCACTTACTGCCAAGCGTTTCATTCGTCGTATTTTCAGGACCTTCGAATTCTTTTCGAGAAACTCCAGAGCCTCCACATTGCCGGCTATGACTTTACAATGGGGATACATATAGTTTGCTATGCCACAGTAGGGTGACTCGACACCGAGATCCAGGCACCATTGTTTGGCCTTTGAGCAGGCCTCTCCAAGATTCGTATCCGGCCCATAAATAGTCATGGCCATGGTTCCAGCCGCCTTATCGCAGGCTGTTTGCATGGCAAGAGCCCGGACTTGGACCAATTTTAAGGCTTTGTCGAATTCCATGGCTCCCGCATACACGAGAGCTGTAATCTCGCCCAGACTAAAGCCAGCAGCAGCCACACAGTTTTCTATGGCCCTGGGTCGCTCTTCGCGTAGTTTCTCCAATGCAGCCAACGAGGATACCATCACAGCCAGTTGCGCATACTCCGTTCTATTCAGTTTCTCACGTGGTCCTTCCAGGCAGATTTTCAACAGATCATATTTGAGAACTTCGTTTGCCAGCTGGAAAATGCGACGTGCCCCTGGGAATTGGAGCAGGTCTTTGGCCATACCCACATATTGAGTACCTTGGCCAGGAAAGAGCATCACACTCGTCTCTTTGGGATTAATAGTTGGTCTCTGGCGGCTTGTTTCTACCGGTTCGGCTAACTCCTTAAGTAGTTGCTGCCGTTTGGAAGCATCTATGGAATCTGTCGTTGCTGGGGATTCCGTAATGGATGGTTTGGCCGCATCGCTGCTCCATCGGGACCAGCTTGAGTTGCCAATGAAATGAGACTTCCTTAAATTTAATAAATTGCGCAAGTTCATTACGGAGGCGGCGACAATGGCGGCACAGCTGATCACGTTTCAAATAAAAACACACTCACACAAAACGGAGCTGCCAGACTTGTTTGTTCACAATGCTCATGTGCGCCCTCTAACGAAAAACATTCAAACTATTACACTGACAAATGTAACGGTTTCGAATTTGAATTGAAATTCAATTATTAGCAATTCATTTAAAATCAAGCAGAAAAAGAAACTAGTCACACGGCAAGTTAAAAGTTTAACTTTTAATT
The DNA here is from genome assembly GCA_018152135.1 of Drosophila paulistorum. Classification (NCBI taxonomy): domain Eukaryota; kingdom Metazoa; phylum Arthropoda; class Insecta; order Diptera; family Drosophilidae; genus Drosophila; species Drosophila paulistorum. Next base: position 22,129,433 of record JAECXG010000690.1, read on the forward strand.
GAAAAACAATCGATGTGTCCAAGTATTTCCGTTATGTGACTACTAGTCAGACAGAAAAATATGTTGTTGTTGTTTACCAAAAAAGGCCATGATTTATGTTACCAATGCCAATTTAATGGCTATTAGTCACAACTAAATAGCTTTTCCATGAATCAGTCCATGCATGTGTAAATTTTGAAATATAATTCTCCGAATTTACGTTGAATAAGAGCATAATTCAGTCGGAGTTTTTGGCTTTTCATCATCAACGACCAACATTTTTTTCTAATTTGAAATTCTCAGGGGATCGCAAAAGTTTCTTGAACTCTTGAAAGAGGAGACCCTTTTTGCGGCACAATCAAAACTACACAAAATTCGTACACATACGTATAGATTGAAAAAAAAGAGAAAAACAACAAAAACTAAAAAAAAACAAAGGTGAACATTCTTTGTGCAACTAAAGAAGTCGAAGGCTCTGACGCCGGCCGGCATAACTTTCGCTCTCAAGCCATCATCAACAACAACAACAACACCACCAAAAAAAAAAATAATAAAAACACGCCACTCCATTGCCATCTCCCACCTTCCCAGAACAGACAACGACATTCCCTTGATTTGGTTTGCTGTGCTTTGCTTTCCCTTTCCCTTTCTTGTTGCCATGCTGCAGGATCAAATGCTCTCGTCTAGACTTAAAAGACGAATCCTCCAGAGATGCTATCTTCTCTCTTTCTAATCTAGAACCAGTTTATTCTTTTTCGCTTCTTTTGAGTTTTTTTCTCTTTCTCATTTCAGTTGTGTGTTATTTTGGCCAAAACAACAACAACAACGTTATTCAGGTAAAAGATTTACCTTTAAAGTAGACATCGCTCGCTAGAGATCGTTGACATGAAGCATGTGGCGGGTGTCGATTCAGGTTGTTTTATATATATATATATATACAAATATATATATGTACATATATATATATATATTTATGAATTTATGAATGGCGCTGTCTCTTGGATCCGGCGATCTACATAACTTAGTAAATGCCAAATGGGATTTGTTTTCTTTATTTTGTTTTTGTGCGAAATTCCATGCCACTACCGGAACGTGCCGTTATCATTTAAATTTCAATAAAAGAAAAAACCAAACCAACAATTTGAATGAACTAATCGAGCAGGTATTCGCGAAATGCCAAAGGACACATGCTTCTAACCCGCCTACGTGAGCAACGGCCAAGAATTGCAATTGCGCTTCAAGAATTGCACATACGCCCCATATGCAGCGACTGATATGAACTTGGCTCAACTTCGTCCGAAACGGAGGGCATCAAGCACACAAAATGCGCTTCTTCCGCATGAGAGAATGCGCCAACGACGACGGCGATCAATAATAAACAAAAAATAATAATAAAAAAAACTCTGCTGACCGAGAGACGGCAACGACGACGAAGGCGGCCACCACCATATAATCTAAATATACCAAAAGCCTCAAACTTAATTTGAATGCAAAAAAAAATAAAAAAAAAAGAATCAAACTTATAATAAGAACAGCCGATGCTGCGGCGGACGATGACGTTCGCTTTGGGAATCGGTATAACGGTATAACGACGTCAATGCAATGCTGCACCTGTATGAGAGAGAGAGACGGCTACACCGAGAGGCCGATAGAGAGAAAGAGTGATTGAGAGGATGAGATGGCAAGAGGATCCGAATTGGCTGTAAGTATTAAGTAAAAGTTAAATATTCTATTTATAACCGGTAAAACATAAATATTCACTAATAACTGGAACAACATTTTAAAGAAGTTTTTGAATCTCAAAGTAGATTTTTCTACTTCTTGGTGCTTCTTTTTAAGCAATTTAAAAGTCTTTTTAACAAATGTTATTAAACATTGTCATAAAAGATACAGAAAGTATCTATAGAGGAATTTCATAAAGTTTTCCAATTGATTAGTATATATTTTGAATTCATTGAACTGCTTTATGACTTATTTATATCAACGTAAAAGCAAATCAAATCAGACTTAGAAGTATTGAGAATTATTCTTAGAGTTTTGAAATCATGTAAGATTTATGTATATATAGTTTAGGAGTATTCGATGTTTCGGAGTTACAGTTTTTTATTCAAGCAGCTCGAAATTTCAACAATTTGGTCAACATGAGAAATAAATAATAAGAATTTGACAAAGATTCTGTAATCTCTTGGTCGGTCATAAAGATAAAACCTTTTGAAAACTTTAGCATTGAATAGAAATTTCCGCAAAATCATTTTTACGTCTTGGTCTGGAGCCCAGGGTGGTTAATTAGATTCACTATCTAACCAAAGATAAACGGCGGCACGTGACGATGGACACGCACGTCGTTATGATGATGGGCTAAATCTCAATGAATGAATTTATTAGCCAACTTATCAGTCATTTAACCACAACAGCACCAAAATCGCAAATTCCAAGCGATCGCTTGCTAGACAACATGAAGCGTGCCGCTGGAATTCCCCTAGCAACAAGGTAAAGTGAGCCATGTGCTCCGAATGGCTGTGAGCGACACGCTTGGACTTTCTCCGAAACACAGGTGGGCGGCGCTAGGTGCCAGATGTCCCTCAAAATGCTGCTTCCCTATTACTACTGTGAAATAATAGTCGTCTCAAGGTGCAAGATTAGCATTTCTGTTGTAATTAATCTAATCTAACTCATAGATGATGATGATGATGATGATGTTAATGATCATGATGGCATGGCGAATGATTGTGAATGCTTGAAATTTTTTCCAGTTTTGCCAAATATTGAATGATTCACTTGTTGACTATGATTATGTTGAAATACAAAACAAAAAAAGAAAGAAAAGTTGTAGTCCACACTTCTTCCACTGGCACTCGAAGACACGACATACGAAGACCAAGACGAAGACGCAGACCCCCCGTTGGGCTCTGCTGAGAAATGATTGAGAAAGCTTGTGAAATACTAAGTATAAGTATGTATGTATATAGTTAGCTGTTTGCTGATAGGTAGCTTTTGTTGTCCTTCCACAAGGATAATAACGAACTTTGACTAAAGTCAATTGTCTGTCTGTCTCTTTGACTGGTTTCTTCCAATTGTTCTGTTGCATATTTTTAGACAATTTATATAATTTATCAAATTATTGGTCAAGTATAAATACTTGTGAGGCATTTGTATATAATTTCATTCATTAAATTTCGAGCGTAAATGAACAAGCCTTTTTTGTGACTGACGTATGTAAAGGTCTGCGGCGCCTGCGCAACCCACAACTCTCCCGACATCTGGCCATCCCTTTTGCTCACGCTCTCCCATCCCCATCGCTCTCACGTCGGTTGCGCCACCCTTCGCAGATAAAGAAACCACACAAAAAACGCAAAACTAAAAGGAGAAGCCGAAGAGGCTCGGGTCCCGATTTACATGCCGCCATATAAAATATAAATACGTGAAACCTGTGGAGAGCGCTCATACTCATATCATCAGACGTTCGGTTACGATCACCGAAACGAGTTCAATGCGAATATATTCACGGCAACTACAACTACAATATTAATATAAAGACTATCGCATACCATACGCAGTGTTGACCCTCTTTGAAAAGTGACAAAATCTAGGAGAAAACCCCGATACAATAAATATATTATTTAAAAGTCAAAATCAAAACAAATACTTACCTCAATATGAACGTAAAGGTAAGTTCATTTTTTTTATCATTTATTTTTCAATTGTGTGAGTGTGTGTGTTGGTGTGAAAAGACCCGGTCAAGTGCGTATTGTGATAATAGTAATGATCGATATAGTATGTTGGTAGCAACTATCAGTTGAAAATTATTGGAAATTCCTGCTACGTGCTACAAGAAACATTACGATGATTGAAAATACATATCATCATGCCAAAAAAAGGGTGTGATTCCTGCTAAAAATATCATTAAAAAAGAAAAACACAAACAAAATGAAGCTTTTGTTCTCCTAAAGCTAAAACCAAAACTTGTGACCGAAAATGCGGAAGAGACCGGGCCAGGCCAGCCAGTCAGTGCCATTCCTCGGTTCCCTCACTTGTTCAACTCGGAGAGCAGCCAGGGCACATTACATAATTTCCATTTAATTTCTGTTTGTTTTTGTAATCGGGGAAGTTTCGATCATTAAAATATTTATTATCAATTGGGTTTGCAACGACTTGGAAATGCGCTCCAGTTTATGATGCGTTTCTCTTGAACTGAAAAAGGAGAAACAAATTTGTTTTTCGAATATTTTTTTGTATTTTTTTCTTTGACCCACTTAAAGGGTCTGAGAGAAAAGGTGTGACAAGATCAAGGAACTTTCATTATTTATGTGACACACAGAGGCGCATCATCCAGAATGATCAATGTGGAAGGGAGTTTCTTTTTAACATTAGGTCTTTAATTTCAAACTAACTTATTCTTGGGAAGGATTATGTCACAACCAGTCTCCATTTCTTGGAGTTATTCCACTTTGATGGCTGTGTTGGGAATAAATGTTCTTTTCATGATGACTTCAAATTAAACTGAATTTTGCTCTCACCTTTGCTTACAGCTAAATATGTGCCGATCCGTTCTACTGGCCCTCATTGCCGCTTGCCTTCTGCAGGAGGCTCATTCATATTGCTCATTGGAGAAGATGAAGAAATTCGCCATGGAAGCTTGTGAGCATCTCTTCCAACAGGATGAGGCAAGCAGGGGCAAAAGATCCGTTGACTACAAGCCGCATCATCTGAATCGATTGGGATGTAAGTACGCATGTATTCATAGTAATAAGGTCACCAAGTCACTCAACTCGTGCGGAACTGCGTTAAGTAAATAATTAATAAATTGATAACAACAAAACGAAAACGAAAGAAAACAAAAAAAACATCACAAAATCACATTTACATAAAACAGTTCCGTTTTTCGCATTCAACTTAACCGTTTTCAAGGCTCCAGTTCAAGTTCGAATTGCAATTGTAATTGTTGTTTGTTGCCTTTTGCTTTTCCACAGTTGGCAAACTGCACGACAAACATCATTACATCAGTCGCGGTAACTTTCCAAATGGTGGCTATCTGAAAGTGAATCGGGAGCACTATCACATATTGAGCGAACTGGACATTATTCCGCGTTACAAGCCAAGGAAGTTCCATCATGAGAAGAAGGAGCGTGAGCGTTACAAGCGAGATCATTCGGCCAGCTCTTACAACAATATCCCCTACTGTTGCTTCAACCAATGCAACGAGGAGTTCTTCTGCTAGGTGCCTCGCTCCCATCCATTACACACATCCAGTCTCATCACAACAACAACAACAGCATAACTGAATCCGTCCTTAGTTTTTAAGCACTAACCAAGCGCGCTTGGCTCTTATAGAGCTTTGGGTACCTAATTCTGTTGCCAAAAATAATTAGCCATATAACATTTATATGGTAACAGAGAATTTCAGTACAGTATTACAATTCTAATAGAAAATATTTAAGAAGAATTTTTAAGCATAAATACAATGTATATATAAACTAAATCAGAAATTCCACAAGACTATGTGAAATTTTCCTCAATTAGACATTAGATTACCAAAAAACAAAAATTTACTAGACTTTGAATTCAGATAAGAACTATCGACATACTATGAGAAGTATGTGAACAAACGTCATGAAATGCAATCGAAAAAAAGGAATATTTAATTGCAAAATTTTATTTGAAATCCCATCGATTTCCCATTAACTAATCTAAACAATGATTAATGTCATTTACATTTAAAATGGAAGATTATCGCAGAATCTCTTATTGTTAGATATTTATATCTGATCACAAATCTGTTTATAGTTTTGTTATATAATAGGCACCCTTACACACTTTACATTGATATTTACGACATTCTGGGACATTGACCGATTCCAAGGACTTGAAATATTTGCCAATCATTTGAAGAATTTCATCGCTGCGCCTATTAAGGAATTCGAAGCCAAAATCTTCATATGTATTCACGCAATGCATTAGCATGCGATAGAGAACAGTTTCGGTGGACACAAAGGTATTCAATGTGCGATCAATGGAGTCGACATTCTGCTCCACAAAGGTGCGAGTCATTTGCATCATCAACTGCACCACCTGGTCACTGAAATACTTGGTCAGGGCATCAAAGACATCCATAAAACTGCCCAAATTGCTGATATGCTGCACGAATTTGCCACCAAATTGAAGGGCCAAGGATTCAAGATTCAGTATGGTTTTACCACCGCCACCCACAGTAACTAAACTGGGTAGTACGGTGGATCCAATGGCTCCAACTATTGAGGCACCTTGTGTTAGATAGGAATTCATTTCATGCAAACTGAGCAATGCCTCCTTGTAGGGTATATCATTCAGAGTGCGTATAATGTCGAACTTCTTGGCTGAACTCGAGGAGTCACCGCCATGCAGCTTGACCGACTCTTGGGTAATTTTATTGATGACTTTCCTGCAATGGAGATGAGATTAGAATAACCCGAAGCTGTTATATGGATCTTTACCTGGTCTGATGTTGTAGTGCTCGTCTCAATGAGGAGCCATTGGTGGCCTTGGAAGCAATACGTAAATTGTTAATGGAATGTGTGAAAATCACCAAGCTGGAGGCTATCTGCAACACATCAAAGCCACTCAGAAGCTCTTCGTCGCTGATTTTCTAGAAAATCAATGCAAAGTTTTAGTTTCTGCTTGGAAATGAGATTCTTTTTGTTTACCAAATACAAATCGTACACGCCATGGACCACACCCGTGCCGGAAATGACAATAGACGAGACATTAATGCCCTTCACGGCCAATTGAGCAGCGGTGTGTACATCCCTGCCCGATGATGCTATAGTAGTCAATGCTTTTGTGGCCCCCGTCGCTCCGAGTCCCACAACGCCACCAGCCACGCCCAGCCAATTGCCGCGTGCCTCTCGATCGGTGAGTGAGATGGTCTGGCTGTGACAACGTCGATCAACCAGGCGCTTCAGAGAACGCACAGTACTATATGCTGTGGTAGCCACGCCCACAGCCGTTGCAGCAATCACCACAGGGCCTGCAACAGGAATAGCTAAGGCAGCAGCCACTGGAACAGTTGCCACCAGGCCCCCAACAGTGGCCAATTTGTCACCGACATTGAGTATGCGATATTTAATATTGGATGCTGGCGTCGGCTGGATCACTAATTCCACACCAAAATCCTCATCATTGGAGAAAGTATAAATGCCATTATTGGGTGCTATCATACAGCCTTTGGGCAACGTGTTGCCGTAGACATATCTCTGCCAATTGGGATAAACCCGTCCATACTCATCAATGAAAACCATGCAGCAGCCCTCACTGGTTGAATCGCTGTTGGTGCCACCTCTCATGCATTTGCGGGTGCGGAAGACAGGATGGCAGCTGTATTGAGTGGACTGCAGAGCCAATTGGGGATCCGTTTCGACAGTGACCAGCACATAGACAATGGCCGAAAGTAAAATCCGATTTGTATATTTCCGTTGCTGCCAAATGTTTTGAAACAATTCGTTTCGCTGCTTGGTGACCATTTTTGTATTCTTAGCTTCATTTTCGCAAATTAAATTTGCAATTTTTTGCCTCAAAACATCTGCCTGATCGGGCGATAGCCTATAATTAGACAATGCACACAATTTGGATGGGTTATTCTCTCGGGTTTCTCTCCACTTGCATAACACCTACGAGTCCCATATAATTTCTGAGCGCAGGCCGCTGCTCAAGGCAAAGTCCCGTTGCACCTCATAGGCTGAACGCGTCATTTTTAAAGACAATTAATTGATTTAAGACACAATAATTCAAAGACGTTTGACATAAAAAACATAAAAGAGACAGATTAGAGCGTTTTCAGTTCTTAAAATTCATTTCGCGTTGTTTTTGTTGTTCATACAACAAAAGTACCGTTGCTAAGCTGCGCGCCAGTCAATGGTTGCTGTTCTTGTAGCCAGAGTTGCCATATGATGAACACAACTAAATTGCCTATACGATATAAATTCATACATACATAGTACATATGTATGTGTATTTATCATGATCCGGCATAAATAAAGCTGAAATGGGTTATATTTCTTTCTCACTCATCACAGTTTTTACAACTGCACAATCCTTGAATGGGCTAAGATGGTAACAGTAGATAAAACTTATACCAAAAATGGTTAAATTTGGCAACATAAGAATTTGTGGATGATTTAGAGTTTATTCATAGTGGTTTAAAGGTTTTTAATTGAAACTAAATATATGGCCTACGCCCATGATTTCTAAGCTTATGAACTTTAAAAGGCAGTGGCAACCCTACCCAATGAAAATTCTAGCTTGTGTTTTTTAAATGAAGAAATGATGATTTTTGTTATGCCGGGGAAAAGTCACCCCCGAAAAAAATGTTAAACTACGAACCTGCCCGAAATATATGAATGGCCCCGTCCTGGCCTGGTCCAAACGCCACACAAACATAGCAAGCCATGTCAAAATGTGAGTCGGTATCAACAAAAAACAAACATCAGATTCGTAACCACAGCAGCAGGCAATAGTTAATTTTCAGTTACATTTCAACATCAGCACGCGCCGGATACGTTTTCAGAAGTTTCTACACAGAAAATTTAAATGATTTTTGAAACTACATAAAAGTAAAATAAGAAAGTAAAACAACCAAACCAAAGCCTCCAGGGTAAGACCAGGAACTGATCGATATTCAATACCGCCGGTTCGCCACTTCTTAAATGGTATCGCCGCGAAAGTCGGCAACCACATCCTCGAACAAAGTGATGGCGTAAGTAATTAAAACTGAATTAAAGAACTAACCAACCATCGAATGGTTACCCCTATCCGATTGTTATCCTTTATCTATGTGTAGAACTACGACAAAGAGTTGCGAGAGCCTCTTCTCGGCCAGTTCCCGGGAGTCGGCTAGTCTGATCTATCAACGCAAACAAATGCCGCATCGTGTGGGCATGAAATCTTCCAGCCATGGCAGCAGTGGAATTCGTCAGCCATCAATGGTACCCCAAAACACCAGTGAGATCCATCAGCGAGTCATGTCCGCTCGCAATTTGCGTTTGAAAACCTTTCAAAATCAATTGGCCGATGCCCAGGCCGAGATTGCCAACTTGGCCCACGAGAATCGCATGCTGCGCACTCTCCACAAGCGTCAAACCTCAGCTTTAAATAAATACGAGTCCACCAATGCTGAGTTGCCGCAGTTGTTGCACTCCCATTCCGAGGAGTTGCGTGTGTGGCAGACAAAACATCGCAACTTACAGACCATCAATAAGGATTTGGAAATCAAATTGAAGCAGAAGGAGGCACTAATATTGTCACTTAGTGATCAGAATAAGCACTATAGTCAGCTAAATAAGGATAAGTAAGTTTCATTTAGGTCATTTTAAAATCTTTAAAAGTCCTCAATGACTTTTGATGGTTCTAGTTATTATTAGTTCCGGGATTTACATATATCGAATGAAGTTGCATTTGTTTGTTTTAGGAATCTCGATGAACGCCAAAAATTACAGGAAAAGCTGCGCTCACTGGAGCAGCGTCTACAGGATAAAGACAATGACATGAAGCTAATGGCCCGTAAGATACAATTGGAGACAAAGAACTTCCGTCAGCAGTTGCTCAACGAGCAGAAGAAGGGTAAAGAGGTAATGCTTAAACTGGAAAAAGCCCGTCTCGAATTAAGTGGCTATCGCAAACTGGAAGAGTATACGGTGAGTTTGAGTGGATGGATTCAAGTTACTTGATTGAAAGCTCATTGAATTCTGTTCATCTTAACAGCTGGGCGTAAATGATAAGGGCAATCCTTTGGCATCGGGACGACGTCCGAAATTGGGGGGCGTTTCTATGGATGAGCCAGATAAAATTGATAAGATAGAGAAATCCCTTGAGCTGCTCGACAAGGCCATTGAGAAGAATAATCAAAGTGAATTCAATGCATTGGCAGATGTTGTGGAAACGGATTCAATGTTTGATTTCGATAAGGTCGTCGATGTGGAGGATAAAAATGATTTAGAGTCACCAACGCTGGGAGACTCCAAGATACCATCACGTGTGACCAAGTTGCCAACTCCGGGTCAGAGCAAACAGATGGGAACTGGGGGAACTACTCGTTCTAGTCTGAGTCATTTGGTGAGCGCCCAAAACAAAATGTCAGGTTCTGGAAAAGCAGGCAACTCAAGACTGCGCAGTGGCAATGGAGGTGCCAATATTAAAGGTAATATCGGCGGTGCGTCCAATAAACGCCGAGATACAGATGCCCGACTTTCTTCGACTGAATCGAAAAGCATTAAGCCCTCTCTGAAGTCGTTTGAATTGGACTATGATGAGGACTTTGAGGATCATGAAGATGCTGATGATAGCTTTGGTTTAATAGACAAATGGTGTGATGTTGCTGGACCTAATGACAATGGATCCGATGAAGGAAACGCCAATGAGATGAGTTTGCTCAATTATGGCAACTATATGGATAACAAGGGCAGCAGCAATGGTGAAATAGATGCTATGCTGGAAGAGGTGGAAGACGACGATGAGGGAGAGCAAACCGAATCTCATGACTCGCAGCATGACGAAGACGAGGTAAAGGACACTCCCAGTAAAACATATATATTTCGCACTACATCTATACTGTTGCCTTATATTCTAGGTGTCCAAGTCAAATCCTCGTGGTCCACGTATGAAAGAGAATATGTCCAGCATTCGCAAACAGATTTCCAATGATCACAAAGAGCGTGAGAGTTTCCTTAATGCCTATTGCCGTCAATCATCCAGTAGCAATGTCCGTGAAGATGCCAAGAAACGTACTGGCGTGGTGGCTCCTGGAGTTGGAGTTGGTAACACTTTGACCGGCAGTCGTAAGCATTCTTTGCTGGCTGCCCTCAAGGTTATCGATGACAATAAGGGGCAGGATTAGCCCAACATACAGACACACACACACTCACAGAGACACACACAGACACGAGCACACACTCAACACGTACTGCACACACAACTCCGTAAGTTTTACTTTTGACTACACTACAAAAGAAAACTTGGATTTTGTCAATTTCAATCTAGTGCCCTAAGCTGTGTTAAGTTATGATCATGATCTATGTATATTTTGTCGAACGCAACTAAAGCCATTACACTGGGGGCGATTCTCGTTAGAACGAGGAGCAGTAGTAGAAGGAGCACTTGATGGCTTACTAGAGGCACCTCTTGTCCGCGAGTTTCTCCTGCTATTGTTGCTCCGGTTCGAACGAGTTTTACCTGTGTGAGCGCTAAAATTTTAACGTTTCTGCAGTTCAGCTGTGTTTGTTTATTTCCCCGTATTGGATCCACAGAGAGAGATACATAAGTTATTTTTAAATTAATAACGGACTTTATTTAAATTAGAATTTAAGGGTATAAACTACATCGAGGTGGCCGTCGTCTCATCTTAACTTGTCTGCTTGCCTCTCATTTTACTAACGGCCCGAGAGACCTTCTTCCGCAGTTCCTTTTGTCGCTTCAATTTGGAAGCCTCTTCGGCCCGCTTCTTGGCGCGGAAAGTGCTTAGACGTTTCTTTGTTTCTAGGCGATCGCGTGACTTTTTATCCTTATAGTTGGTCTCGATCATTTTCATCATTTTGCTGACCTTTTGCTCGTACGGCGAATTAACAACAGCCACACGTTCCAAAGCTTCTTTTGGATTTTCTGGACCCATTTTGGGCTTATCCTTATAGGGTAGGGCTCGTTGCAGGGCCTTAGGTATGACCAGAGGACGAAAGATTTTCGGTTTGCGTACAATCTCGGTGTACAAGCTATCGGGTTGAGCCTGGTTTTGTAGGGCACGCTCGCGTTTCAGTTGTCCCAAAGTTTTCATGCCCTGCCATTGGCTCTTCTGTTCGGCAGGCATCAGCAGCGTTGTAATCGGAGCATAGAAACGTGGCACTTCCACATGGAACCAAGTGCGACAGAATACAATGTCGCTTAAAAGAATTTTATCCTCAAAGGTGGCTCGGTAGGAACCCTCGGGCGTGTGATGGGATTTCTTGATCTGACCCCGAATGCCGGAGACTGTTTTAATTTTGGCACCCTCGAATTTGGCCACCTCTAGCGAGGAGTTGAACATGTCCTTAACGTATGCGGTTTTCTTATAAATCTTAAATGGATGACCCACTAGCTTCAGCTTTTTCATTATCTGCGAGGATTTGTCCAGTTCGGTGACACATCCAGTGGCCGCTATACGAAAGCCCAGACGCTTCATTTCCTCCTGATCTTGTCGCACTGTCTGCAGAGCCAAGAAACCAGTATTCTGCGGTGTAATAGGACCCCAAAAGGTCATGCTGCAGGTAACATGATTGGGCGTATACTTCAGATAACGATGCCTGAAATTATCCTCCACTTTGGCAAAAATCGAAACGGTTTGGAAGCGTCGCCATCCCATGGAGATAATCAATGGATCTCCTGTTTTAAGGATTTTCTTGTACCAACGATGTTTCTTAACTTTACAGTTGACATAACCCACATTCTCCTCGGTCATATTGAGAGCTCCCACCAGCACGGGATAGCTGGGATCGAAATGCTCAACAAATTCAGCTGGCAATTGCCTGAAACCCAAACGGACATATAGGCCAGCCCGATAGCCTTCGATTTGTATTCTTAGCTCATTGTCCAAGTTGGCAAATTCTGATTTGTTCAGTTCGCTTTGGCGCTGGGCCGCAGCCTTCAGGTCCTCGTAAAAGGAATGATCGCCAGTGATACGACCCAAATCTTCTTCGTCGCCTTTCTCCCCACCTTTATCATATTCCGCATCGAATTTGGCCTTTAGCTTTAACTTTTTGGCCATTAATTCTGATTTTGTTAGATTCTCTTCCTCAACGCGAGTCAATTTTCGTTTGATTGCCGATGACCCAGCAGCAGTATCTGGCTCCTTTGTCTGTTCCTCCTCCCTGTCGTCTTGGGGCTTTCCACTATGCTGTTCACCAGTTTCCAAATCCTCGAAATCTCCATAAACCTCACTCTCAGCATCGCTCATATCGTCCAAGCGAAGCAAAGTTTCAGCATCTTCGGAGGCTTTCCATTTGCCGGTGACAAAACAGTTTTTAATAAGATCCTTGTTCTCTTCCGCAAGCCAATTGCGTGTGGCATCTAACCAAAATAAGAGGATAGTAAGAAAAAGTTAACGAAGCTATGTATTTGAGTGCTTACCACTTTGATATTGGAACAGGCAGCTCTCATCTTTGTCCCGTATGTCCTTATCGTGTTGCATATCGGTTTGTTTCTTGGAGGCCAAACGAAAAAGACCACCCAGTTCCTCTTCCTCATCCGTATCAGCAGCATCCGCATCCGCTTCTTGCTGACGCTTCTTATCGCTATGGTTATAGATGCCATATACCAAACGCATCAGATTCTTGGACTCAGAGTGCCGCTGCAGAAATGCATCTCTAGCCTTTTCTGCCAAATTGGATTTCCAGCTCATGTTATTGGCTATAATTCGGGCTTCCTCCTCATCATCTTCGTCTTCTTCATCATCATCATCAACAGGAGCACCACTACTTTTTCCCGTGAGGTTTTGATACTCTTCATCATCAGAGGAGTCATTTCCATTGCTGTTTTCCTCTTCGTCCTCTTCACTATTTTCACCCCGCCAATCATCGGCAGTGAATTCTTCAGTTTTTTCCTCATCATCGTCACTGGAATCCGCTGCTTCTAAGCCAGAATCATCAGCGTCTTCATCGTCACTATTTTCGGGCTCATTATCACTTTGAAAATCTTTGGACTTAATGGCCATACCATCAGAGAAAAGACGAAATTCTTGTTGCTCCATTTGCTGATCTATGGTAGCCTTTTTGTCAATCAACTTGGTAACAAGCTCCTCCTGTTCGGTGGCCTCTGCTGTCTTTTCCTTGTGGGAATGCGAGCCTTGCAGCTCAATGTAAACTGCATCTTTGTCATAGACTATGCCGCCCACACCCGACATGGGAGCATAAAGCAAACGTTCCTTTTCCAACAGACTTCGTTTCTTTTCAGTACCGGGCAACGGGCAGGGATCGGGAATAACACTCAGCTCATCAATACGAGCATCGCCCAGACCAGCTATATGAACCATATGCTCTTGCTTAAGAGGAACACCACGCACATAACCATAAAGAATGACTTCACGGTCACACTTGGGATTACGACGGACTTGATCCGTGTTAGTCACATCCTCCATACGATCCACAAGCAGATAACTATGTGCTCCACGCCAGGATAAAGGACGAAACTTCATCACTGAGATGAAGCGGCCCAAGTTCTTCACTTCATTTCTCAAATATTCTCCATGCAGTAGTCCAGAAAGATAAAATAACTTGGCTCCATCATATACCTCCGTCCAGAAGCGATGTTTCAGTTCCTTTTTGCGCTTCCTCAACTGTTTGGGATTCTTGATCATATCCAAATGCGTGAGGACGCCCATAATCTTTGGCATGCCATGAACTTGGCATATGTTGAGGAACTCAAAGATTTCCATTTCAAATCCATAGCTCGCATCGCATAGCAGCAAAACCAAATCCGCACATTTGGCTATATCAATCATCGAGTTAATATCGTTATTGCACTCCACCAATGTGATGCGACGCTTCTTCGAGGTGACTATGGTAATGGGACCCTTGATGTCCGTGACATTGGTTCGAGTGAAACTTTTGATCAGATCCTTAATCAGTGTTGTTTTACCCACTTTCGGTGGTCCCACTATGGCAATCAGCACCGGCGGCGGTTCATCTGGTGTCTGATCTACTACAGGTATATGCTGCTTCTTGGCCGTCAAATCCTCTTTACGGCGGAAATTTCGTTCTGCTCGCTGTGCGGAATTAATGGCAAATGCCTTGGGATTCCTTTGCCGCGCCGTCAGCTCCGGCTCCTTTTGATTAGAGTCTTTTTTGGCCTTATCCTTCTTTTTAACAGCCTTAACACCAGATTGGCGTGCACGATGTTGTTTCCTCTTGTCCTGCCCAGCATCATCGGCCATGGTGCAGTGGATATATAAAAATTAAATCAAAATAAAAATTAAAAACCAAATTGGCGCTGCACGTGTTGATTCTAATGTTTGGCAAGTGGTCAGGTCGGTGGTCTGTTAGAGATGGACACCCCAGCGATAGTTCTGACTGTTAAGTTTAACAGTTTACTCCAAACGAAAAGTTGACAGCTCTCCGGCAAATGAAATGTTGCAGCGTTTTGGTATTCCTAAAAGCGAACGGTCACTTTTTTTTTGCGAATTTGATTCATTTCAACATTTTTTTTTTTAAATATTTGTTTCAAATGTCAAAATGGTGTCGTTCTGTGTGCTAAGGTTGCAGACATAATTACAAGCATTTGTGGAGCCACAGGAACAAGAATAAACGTGCAGTCAAGGAAAAACACACAGCCAAAGCTAACTCGGGTAAGGGTGACGGTGACGGTAAAGAAAAGACGAGAAGGGAGGCAAAGCGGCAGCGGCAGCAGCAGCAGCAATAGGAGAAAAAGAAGTAAAGAGCTCTAACAAAAGAGAGTAAAGGTAAGGATAAACAACAAGACTGGATTCGAATGCCAAATATGGTGGGGTGGATGACGGCGAGATATGGGGGAGGTGGGCCGAACCTCCTGCCTGCGCCCGCCCCTCCATCAAACCAAGCAAATTCAATGCCGAAACTCTAGGGCCCGACCTTGCCCTTCTATTGATTTCTGAAGAACAACAACAAAAAAAGTTGCAAAGTGAAATGTTAAGGCCAACCAAAATCTCAAACGGATGCAAATCACACAGCTGAAGGTTAAACTTTTCTATCAGGGACAACAACAGACACCTCAGTCGGCCAGCAGCCAGCCAGACCCAACCACGGACTGTCTGATTTTTCTTTGTTTTAATGACAACAACAACGACACTACGACGACAATAAAGAACACAAAAAACACAAAAAAGAAAAAAATATATATGTACATATATAAGACTTTCTGAACGTTCCGATTGAGATTCGCATACATTAATTTCATGTAATTGCATATGCACGAATATAAAACTGAAACAAAACAAACACAAAAAAGAACTCGGAGGGACAACAACAAATAATCCACCTGGTCTGTCTGTCTTTAATACCATTTCAGTCTTCGTCATCATAAACAGCGTCGTCGCTGTCGGTTGTGGTTGTCGTTGTCGTTGTCGTCGTCGTCGTCATCGACACCATTATTATGGAAAGCCCTTGCGAATCGGAGAGTTCATTGGATGGCGGCTCAATGCTGCCACCCAGCCCAGTGTCCCGGGAGCAGCTTCAAAAGCGCATCGAATCGCTAACACAACAAAACAAGTAAGCCCCTTTGGATTCCGAGATAGAGATCACTTTTCATTAACACGCACAATTTGGCTTTTTCAGAGTACTCAAAGCTGAATTGGACACATTTAAAACCAAATGCAAAGTGGTCCAGGAGGAGAATCGTTGTCTAAAGCAGGCTTCTGTTATAATTGTTAGTACAATTTATTCATAAGTTCAAATATTAAGAAGTGGTCCTCATCAGGATAATGAGCCTGATATATATTATCAGATCGATCAACTTAGATCTTAGACAAACCTTTAAGAAATTGTATTTATGAATGTTCTGTTTGTTCTTTGTAGCAAGCGAAGGCCGAGCAGGAGGAAGAATATATATCAAATACATTGCTCAAGAAAATTCAAGCCTTAAAGAAGGAGAAAGAAACACTAGCCCATCATTATGAACGCGAAGAGGAGTGTCTAACCAATGATTTGTCCCGTAAGCTGGATCAACTGCGCCAGGAGAAATGTAAACTGGAACAGACACTGGAGCAGGAGCAGGAGTGTCTTGTCAATAAGCTAATGCGCAAGATAGAGAAACTACAGGCTGAAACGGATAACAAGCAAACCAATTTAGAGCAGCTGCGTCGCGAAATGGTTGAGCTGGAGAATACGCTAGAACAGGAACAGGAGGCTTTGGTCAATAAGCTGTGGAAGCGCATGGATAAATTGGAAACCGAGAAGCGTTCACTTCAAATCAAACTCGATCAGCCTGTTTCTGATCCGACAACACCACGTGATATAACCATCAATGCCAATGGTGGCGATACTGCCACCCATTTGACTTCGCACATCCAAACGCTGCGCTCTGAAGTGTTGCGCTTGCGCTCCAATCTTGCTGCCGCCCAAAAGGAGACCACCATTAAAATGCAACAATTTGCCCAAGAGGAGAAGTCCATTCGCGAGGAAAATGCTCGTTTACAGCGCAAACTCAAACAGGAGGTAGAGCGTCGCGAGGCCTTGTGCCGCCATCTCTCCGAATCGGAATCGTCCCTCGAAATGGACGAAGAACGTTTCTACAATGAGAATCTATTAAGTGGTGGTGGCAGTGGACCCGGTGGATCAGTTAATGCCCAGCGCCAACGCACCATAAGCAGTCCCGTCTCGCACAGTCCATCGAGCAGCCGACCCTTGAGCCCAGGCACAGCTGGTCAAAATCGTTGCCATGCCTGCGGGCAATTTGTGGTGAGTAGTCACCAAATTGAAGAGAAGGGCATATAAATTCTATACTAATTTCGTTTTGGTATCGCCATTGCAGAATCGTCGTGCCAGCGAACGCTTTATAAAGCCAGCACTGCCAACACCAATAATGTTGGGTCTGAACACTTCCGCACCAAATGTGCTTACCTCAACCAATCCATTGCTGGCCAGTGGAGCCAATAGCATCTATGGCTCTAATACGGGAGCGACACCATCGGCTGGTTTCTTGGCCAGTTTGAATAGCGAACGTCTGAGCTTGGGATCAGTTGGCATGGGTGGACCAACAGGAGGCAGTGCCACGTTTTTGGCTGGTGGTATGCTCTCTATGAACAACCAACAACAGCAGCAGCATCATCTTAACCAGCTTACCGGTGGCACATCGAGTGCCTCATCCTCATCGTCCAATTTGATGAACATTAGCTTGAACAATACGTCCAGCGGCAATTTGGTCAATAGCAGCAGCAATTCCTCCTTATCGGCCTTCACGCCCACCAACCAGCCCACAGCAGCTGCTACGGCTTTCATCCAGCCAGCCAGTCCCATGGATACATCCTCTTGCAAGGATTAGAATTAAATTCGCTTCAGAATTTGGAGGCGGAAAAGCATGAATACAGCACGAGGATTAGAAGTTTATTGTGGAGAAGCAGTCAGTTTAATATATACATATATATATATATATATATATCATGATTTTTCACACCCACATACTCACACACACACACCCTTACCCACACACACTTCCACTCCCACACACACACACACACATACACACACGCGAAACCAGTTAAAAAAAGTAAAACAAACATAATATAAGCCTCTTCTTCTGGCAGACGACTCAAAGTCGCTTCAGAAATTGGTATATGTATACATATATATATATATATATATATGTATATTTATATGGTTAATGTGTATAATGCATGTTCTATATATATATTTAATGAAAATCTCTAAAAACAAAACCCAATTTCAATATAATATCTATATTCACATTTCTTCATATACATATATGTATATATATGTATGTATATGTGTGTATATCGGCGCTATCCTATGCGAACGAATATTTAAACCAACAAAAAACAAAGTGGTAATGTTTAAGAATTTACCGTTTCCTTTTTCCTTCATTTTTTTTTATAATTTAATTTTTGCTCGGTGCAAAACCATATGAATTTATATAAACAAAAGTTTATGAATATTATTCATGAAAAATCAAAACAGTGAAAAAGCAACTTTTCCCACATTATCCTCGCTTCATTTTTCGGTGGGCATAAAAAACACATTTTTTTTGAAGTATATATAATGTAAGACAACAAAAAATAAAGTTCAACAATTAAATACAATACATTTATAATTTTATTTTAATATTTTTTGATTAAAAGAGAATTTATATCTTAAGAAGAATCATTGCTCATAACTCTTAAGCGCGCCAAATTTTTGAAAATTAACATTGTATAATGTTTGTTGGATTATTATTCTTAGCTTATAAAGTATGTTCTCTGGGTTATCGTTTTGTCTTGTTTGTGTTCTTTCATGTGATAATTTTTATGTTTGCTGGATTATGTCAAAAAAGCGTCATCTTAGTTGGCGACGGAAAATGTTTGTTGGGTAATGGCCTCTTGTTTTCAGTGTTGTTTTTTTTGCGATGTGCGTGGTAGTGCGGTCGGCCGATCTGTCAATTTATAAATTCGATCTCGGCCAGAAATTGTTAAAGTTTTGAAAAGTATTTGCCAACGCGAAAAGCTAAATTGTATGTGTGCGGTATTTAGTGAAAAAGAACTTGCTCCACATCCACCTGTCGAGGTGTGTGTGAGTGTGTGTGTATCAGCGACTTCCGCCACAGAAACAAACAACAACAAATGAAATCCAAAAAAAGCAACAAAACAACAGGAAAAATAATACAAGCAATTTTTTTTTTTTTGTATGTGTGTTTGTGTGTGTTTGTGATCATTTGACAGAAGGAAAAAAGCAAAAGAAATAAGTAAAATAAATGGCAGAAGCAGCAGCATCAGCAGAAATATACATATATACTCTTATATGTGCAGAAGGCAAAAGAAATGCGAAGAAAAGTGCAAAGTAAAGCGAAAGTTTAATTCCAACAACAACTTTCTCAATATATAAAATTATTTTTGTTTGAGATTTTGGCCAGATGCGTTTGTTAAATGATTGCTCTCCGTGTTTATTATTATGGCCTTATTGAATAAACTGTTCTTTCCGTCGGCATCAGCAGCAACATCAACAGCACCACCACCATCCGTTGTAGCGTCGGCGTTGTCGTCGGCATCTACGCAAGCAGGGGGAGCGACGCTGACCTCTGCAAACCAGCACCACCAGCAACAAACAGTTAACTCGGCAACAACACAAACAGCAACAGCAGCTACGCTAATTGGTAGCCAAACAACTACAACAACAGCCGGCGTAAAAGCATCGGCAGCAACACAACAAACTTCGCGAAATTATCTAAGGTAAGTGCCTAAAAAAAGAAAACTGTTTATTTGCATTCACGTATGTACACACATGCATACATATGTATGTATGAGTATGCGTCCGTGCCTTTGTTTGTGTTTATGTATACATGTTACACGTGTGTGTGTGTGTCAATATAGCAAAACAAAAGCAAAGGTGTGGTAAAGGCAACAGCTGCAAACTGCATTTCTGTTGTCGAGCAGTGTGTGTGTGTGTGGAGTGGGGAGTTGAGGTAAATGTAAATGAGGAAGGTAAATGTATGATGAGTTTTACACCTTAATACGAACTGTTGCTTCCTCTTCTTTGCACCATACGCAAATTGGCCGTAACCCAGCAAACATTTATATATTTGGATTAGCCAGGTCACGTACGCCGTCATTTGAATAGAGTACATATACACAAAGACTAAGTATACAGTAAGTAGTTAGGGTATTTTAGACCCAAATATTATTTAGACATTATTTACTGATTGTGAGGAATTCAGTTAGAAATATATGTATGTATGTATGTAAATTAATATATTCGAACCAGTATTGTCATGTGAATGAGCAAAAAAGGGCGAGAAATTTCTTCTTTCTTTTGGCAATGACTCCCTCCCACCCCTACGCCCTCCCCGTAGTGCATTGGGTAGACCAACAATCCGAATAAGACAACAAACAACCATACGATAACTGCCCGTCACCCTTTATGTATGTCTCTCTCTCTCTCTCTCGCTCTCGCTCTCTGTCTGTACCTACAATCAAGCTGCGCGCGCAAATAACTGGCACTGTTTCGGATTGCCTTCGTTTTATTTTTTTGGATTCGTGGGGCCATCGTTTGGTTCAATCGGCCGTCTGTGGGCGTTTATGATAGTGTGTGTGTGTGTGTGTGTGTGATGGTGAAACGGGGGAGGGATAGCAAAGCGGCAAAGTGGGGGGGTGGTGGGGCATGCGCGGGCACGTCAGGCGCAAATGTAAATAAAAGCGAATCACATGACTTGCTAATCGGCATTTGCGGCCTGCTCTCGTGATTATTATGTCATACAAATTGTTGTTGCTTGTGCCTGTGTCGCTGCCTGCTTGCTCTTGCTCTTGTTGTTGTTGTTGTTGCTGCTGCTGTAGCACCATTGTTTGTGTTATTGTTTCTGTTAATTCATTTAATTATTATTTATTTCACTATTTAAATTACATATCGTATGCGGCTGCTTTCCTGCTTGTGATTCAAGCACTGAATGTGTTTAATAATTGAGCAAATAACTAATAATTATATACTCTATCGAAATAAGGGTAAATACATAGTTAGGTAAATGTGTACATTCAGGCATATCCTTCCACATCCGTTTCATTATCCTCCGCCACCCACGTCGAGGCTGAAACGCGGGAATAGCACTAAAGTAGCTCTTCGCGTACCGACAAACAGACATTATATATGTATGTGGATACCCTTCAGTGATGGCGCGGACAATCTATGGACATGTCTATTGAAATTGCGGCGACATTTAACATTGCATGTCATAGCATTCAAGACGAATCCGGCGACAATTGTCACTCTAGTCGCCGGGACTGTCATATTGTTCGCTCTGGTCGCCGGCGACTGTGGACTGGAGAGAAGGGTATACAAATTTCGATGTGGCCCAATTGTTGATGAAATCAGATTTCAGTCACAGTTGGTTGTGATTTGAATCCTTTCTAGAAATAAATGAAAATGCGCTTGCAAAATGAAATTTTGTTTTCTTTTCATTTGCATACTTGGAAATATTTTTGGAATAACAAACTCATTTTCTTTGTTGCTGCTGCTCCCCGTAATCTTTCATTTAACGTTTTCTTTTTTGTTGCTGGGCCTGTGTTAACTTGATTAGCGCCTCGCCTCGTTAGCTGTCAATAAGACCTGACCGATAAGGGGCGAATAGTCCACAGAAAGAGCCAACAAATGGCAACGACAACAATAATGAAAAGGTAATAATAAATATAGCATAATGGTGAAATTGTCAGTTTCGAGTGTTCAATTGGCCAATATATATACGAAATAAACGGAAGGGTGTATACACTTTTATGGTGTTGCCCGTCGTTGCCCCTGCCAACGCCATCACGTGATAGAGGAAACTAAGTAAGAGCAGAGGCGAACCCAGCAGCAGCAGCAGCAGCATTCAAGGCAGAGCATATATTACTTTGTTTTTGGGGTGTTTGTACTTTATTCACCTTAAACTATTAGCCATTAAGGCGTTGACAGGTGTTTATTGTCTATGCCTCCCCCCCATCCCAGCCCAAACGCCCACTTTGCCGCCCTCTCATCGTTTTAACTTTAGACTAGGTCAGGTTTTTGGTGGTTTTTTTTTTGCTGTAAAATCGCTCAATCATAAAAAAAACAAAACTACAACATTTCATGTGTGTGTGTGTGTTTGTGTATGACAACAAATGAGGAATATATATATATATATAACATGTTGATATAATTCCAAGTTATGTAGATTCAAAAATGTGCCATAAATTTTGATTTATACGATAAACACATCAATATACATACATACATATGTATGTATGTATGTGTGCAGTACCTTAACTTAAATTTAGTCGCACAAACGGTGGGTAAATTTCCACGACAAGAGCTGAACGATGAGATACTACGTCTAAAAATACATATACATACATACATATGTATCTATGTATGTATATATTGTTGTTCCATGCTTTGTTTATGTGTTTTGTCTGAACCTCACTTATCGTTCATTTCATTCTGTTTGATTTGTCTTTGCCAAGTTGTTTTAGTTTTGGTCTAAAAGTAGAATCTAATTTTGCGAAAATAAACATTGATTCATTGAAACAAAACTCTTTGATTGATATGTCAAGTCCCCATTCGAGGTAATATCAGCTCATCAAAACATTTTTAGGGCCAATGATAAAGCCATCGATGGTTTAGCCTCTTCTGCTCGACCTTTGTGCAGTGTTTACTTAGTTATTGACTAAGTGAGTGAATCAGTCTAATTCCAAACCTGCTGCTGCTGATGCAATGAATCATGGCCATGTCGTGACCATATTTAGACATTTGCTAGCCAGTTGGTCACATGATGGCATAAACAACACCTTAAACCAAGCAAATTTTTGTTATATTATTGTTTATTAGTTATGGAATTTCGATATAAAACCAAAATATGAACCACACCAAAAGGCAATAAGGGGAGGAGTGGCAACGGCAACGGCAAATGGCAACGGCATCATGTGGCGTTCCTTAACCCAAATTGGCAAGTCATTCGCATTCGTCTGATATCTATACACAGAAAAGAAATATATATTTGCGTGTTATTAGCACACTGGTATTAATTCCCGATAAGTTCGGGGATTTTGAGACCAATGCAATATCAGTAATATCAACACACACTAAACCCTCTGCTCCTCCGTCCCCCCCAAACTCCCCATTTCCGATTCCTATCTATCTAGCGAATTTTGTACTATGATTTCAACTGGCAACTTTCACATGATGAACATACTGAAAGAAAAGAAAAATATCGCCAAATATACGTCAACAGAGTGTAAACACACACAGAGAGACAGTGTGTAATTTTGAATTAGCAGTCAATTGTGGAAAAGCTTCTTTTTAGTCAGTTTTAGGCACGTGTGAAACACAATAAGAATAGTCCAAGGGAGCGTGGGGGGGAGGGAATAGATAGATCTGTTTGATTGCTAATCAAATCAAACCGCTAAACCCCCAAGCCAAGCCGAGCCATCCACAAAACCACAAATCAATCTTCACCTGGCATAATATAATGAATGATTTCATTTCCAAAAATTTGATTGTAAATTGGAAATTCATTAATAAAACGTTGTGATAACTGAACTGTAAATTGTTCAAGCAAACAATTGTCGCCGCGTCCCCAGACATCAATCAAGGGGGCAATCAGCGAAGCCGAACAACTGACGACTGGCTGACCACCAGGTGAATAGGTGTGATTTTTTACATGGAACATTATTACGATACAAAATGTTCAATTGCCGCGCCAACATGTCTACGGCCCACACGCACATGTCAAAAGGGCTTTAAAGTGTGTGTATAGAGGGTGGGGGTGGGAGTGGGGTAGGGGGGGAGTATATGTAAGTTGAAGTCACACTCACTTTCGTGCAAACGAGTCAACAGAAATCAGCACATTTCAAATTTCAATAACGACGCCACGCCCCACCGAAAGTCATCGACGTCGTACAATGGGCCCAAAACGACAAAAGTGGGAAAGGAAATGTCAAAGAAGAAAAGAAAGTCCTTAGCCCTCTTGCTGTGACTTGCTTTCGGCTTATGGATGACCTAGAGTTAAGACTTTCGAGGGAGCCGAGAATCAGTAACTTTAGTGCGGGGGCGGGGCTGTCAAGATGTCGAGAAGTCGAGAATCTGTCACAAAAATTCAATATGCTTTCGTTAGTAACTTGTCAAAGATTTTGTTATCACATTTTGTCGTCTAGTTGGCCCATGGTGACGACGTCGTTTTTCTTCCATATGTGAAGAAGACACACACACACACATTGAAACCGAGTCCGAGTCAGAGTCGCGTGGTCTGCCGCCGCCTGGCCTGGCCCCACCAAGTCATATGAGTGAGTTGTCGCAGCCAGTTTGATGTATGCATTGTCAGTCAGCTAGTCAGTCAGTCAGTCGTTTTGTCTCTGTCACTCATTATCAGTCAGCAGTTAACAAAATTGCCTTTATTGTTGTTGTTTGTTTTTGACTTTTGCTTTTGTTTTTAATGGAAGAACAAATAATATTACGAATAATGCGCGCCCCCCTTTAAGACCTGAGTAAACTTGAGGTGATTCTTAGATTTAACCCCCCCCCATGAGTTTTATAATTTAAGCTCTATGAATACATAAAGCTCAATTCGCCTGACATGTGAACAAGTGTGTGTGTGTGTGTTTACTGCTTAAAGTTATTAACAAAATAGAACCCATATATAATAACTGAATATGCTGAAAATATATTTGTACATATAGGCTTATATATACTTAAGACCGGCCTTTCTTTCGGCGTGAATCAATTAATGAACAAATAAAAACAAACGGAAAATTGGCCGATGAGAATTCCCTGATGATTCCCTTTCAAGGGTTAGATCAGAATCAGATTAGCTTTTCTCGATTTCGAAAGAATCAATTAATTACTAAGACTAAGACTTGCTTTAAACTAAAATTGAGTCATGTTCCCTTAAGGTTTGATCGTCAACGAAGGATTGCTAACTAAAACCTAATGACTTGTGCTAGAGAGGCAAGGAAATGAATGTGTATTTGTGTGTATTTGAACACATTAATACAACAGATTAATTTATTATTTATCTGTTATTTACGTCTACTTCAAAAAATACTCTTTGCATTGCAAAGTGCACGTTAGTTTCAATACAAAGTTTGCTCAGACATTTGTTAAATGCAAATTTTGAATCTTAAATCATCAAGGCGGAAATGGTGTTGATTCTGTCACCCCAAAGAAGAAAAATGATCTCACTTGAAATGTGACATAGACGGAGCCGGGCTTTACCTCCCTTCCTCCCTCCTGAGTTCCCCCGTGATGACCTACTGCCAGTCGATCGATGTCATTTGATTTGATCTAAGCCTCAAGTTCTCTAAGGTTGCTTTGGTGGCGCCACAATGAAAAGAGTGGCAAGTGTCCGTCGTGTGGTTTGCCACCTGCCTGAAATGAGTGTGTGTGTGTATGTATATTCATTGATCGATTGTGTGTCTCTTCATGAGCAGCAGAAGACGTCGACAAAAACGAAAACGACGACGACGACGATGATGATGATGATGGCGGGCAAGGGAAAAGAGAAGGTAGCAGTGATGAGTGAGTGTTGGGTTGGGGAGAGGGATCAATCGTCGACTGTTTGCATTGGGTCTCAAGTGACAATGACGATCACTTGATGTAGTTGCTTTAGTTTTGTTTGTCGTCATTTTTTCCCTTTTATTTCGCTTCACTTTGCTTTTTGCTCATTATTATGGGGGCCGACGACTCTTCAGAGGTTTTTTTGTTTTGTTGTTGTTTGCGTGTGATATTTGTCTGATAATTTGTTGCTGTTTTTCATGTTATTATGGCCATTACCTGGCTCACCACTCACCGCTCACTCACACTATCTATCTTCGCCACCCCCTGTCCCCTTTCCCCGTTTCCCGTCAGCAAAAGGAGATTGGCGAACTCGCTCTGAACTTGACATTTGATTTTTGCGCACTCGAAACAAAAAGGTGAAGGTCAAGGTGGCCCAAAACCGATTATCTGATTATACAAGCAGATTTATATATATATATTTGAAGAAAAATATATACCTACATATATATGTATAACTCTTGATAATGATAGTCAATTTGCTGAAGGGGCAGCTGCTGCTGCTGCTGATGCGTCTGCCATTTTCCATTGTCGTCGTTGCTGCGCTGGCAAAGTCAACGTCAACGTCGACGTCGACGACGACGTCGCGTAGCGTCGCCATCGTCAGTTGGTTTGGGTCATGTGACTTGTTGTATGGAGCAACTGGTTGTTGTTGTTGTTGTTAATTTGCTTTGTTGGAAATCTGTTTTTATTTGCCACGCTCTCTTTCTTTCATTCATATACAAACACAGAGACAAAGAAGCAGAAACACACAAACACGCACACACACACACACACGTGGGTATGGAGGGCAGGGTCTATGAGATGGATAGATTTTTGTTGTTTCTGTTAACAGCTGTTTCCGTTTTTATTTTGCTATTCTGATTTGATTTTACGACAATCAATCGACCACCTCTATCTTCCTCTCCCTCTCTCGCCTCCCATGCATATCAATCAAGGCAAATAATTTAAATCCCGCAAGCTAATCAAAACATAATCCCCCCTCCATGATAACAGTTTTGTCAACTGCCAGCCCAACCACTTGATTAGCCACTTAAAAGGTAACAAGAACAAAAACAAAACAACAACCAGAAAAAATCAACCCCAACCAAATCAATCAAAATTCACCACAAGAGAAAGCGAGATAGCCTAACGCTTTAGAGTGAGAGTAAGAATAATGGTAACGGTAATGCCAGTGGGTGGCAGAGTGGAATGGAATGGAAACGAAGAGAAACAAACAATTTACATACAATTTATAAATAGTATATTTTTAATTCACAATCGTTTTTTCCGGTTTCTTGATTAGCCTTGATACAACTTTTATTTTCTACATTACTTTCTGGCGCCTCCGATGCTTGCTTAGTTGTATTTCCGTATATTTATTTGCCTTGATTTTCTTTTCTTTTTCGAGTACTTTTTGTTGAGATGTTGCCCACTGTATGTACACACATACATATGCATATGTGAGTAGAAAGTGGAAGCAAGATAGCCAATGCCAATGCGCAATCTTCAAGTGCCCACACACAGCATACAGCGTATCCCCTCTCCACCCACGGCCACCCCTCGCCCTGCCTACTCCCCAGCCACAACACTCACATGTCTATGAGCGTGTGTGTGTGTGTGTGTACTCGTCTGCATATATTTATGTGTATTTGCTTAATATTTGTTTGTGGTTCGCTGTTTTTGTTTTGCTTGCGTAGCTGCCCGAAAAAAAGCATGTGATCCAAAGAAACAAAAAAAAAAAAAAAAACGAAGAATAATAAGCAACAGCAACAAAATAATAGAATAAATATACAAAACGCCTGAGAATAAGCGCCTGCTGCTGCTGCCGCGATAAGTCGTCGACTTAGCATTCGTTCGATAATTATTTGTTGCTCTCGGACGACGAGTCTCGGTATTGATCTCTTGACCAGGTCAGCAGCAGCTAATAGCCGTGCCACCGATCCCCCTCTGCCTCTGCCTCTGCCTTAACCCCCCATCCAAGCAACCAAGTCAGCAGATATTTTGCTATCAAAGTCCATTGCCATATTTTGATAGTCTCTTTCAGGTTTTTGTGGCGACGTGAGAAAGGGAAAGTTGGAGATAAGGGCAACAAGTAACACTTTACCCACAAGTACGATAAAGAATCCAACAATTAGGCATGAAAGAGCAAACAAATATGAAACTAAATTATATACATTTCTACATTAAGTTCTCAATCAATTGCTGCGAAAATCATTGTTAAACGAATTATTCGAATGGAGAGCTCCTCGGGATCTGCAAACTGAATTCAATTGATGTTTTTTTCGTGTGACACCAATTTATTTATGCACACACACATATATACATATACATACATGTGTATGGGTAGTATATATATTCAAACTTACTCTAAGTAATCAATTAACAAGTGCTTATATTAGAATACAACAAATTTAGTTACTCGAATGCCATTTCAATGCAGAAGTTTCAGTAAACTTTTGAATAAATTGGCTAAAGCGAATAAAATGAACAATCGCATTGAAATGATTTGCTTATATCGAGATTTATATCTATCTATATGTGTCTGTTCCCTGTTTAACGATCGATAAGCTTTTCCATCAAACGAAATCATTGTTCACCCTTTTACGACTCTAATTGGACCCTGACCCTTTTCCTTTTTTCCTTTAATAAACAAACTCTTTATTTGTTTGGTTTTTTGCATTTCATTTATCTATGTATCTATTTCGCTTTGGTATTTTTCTATCTTTTTTTTTTTTGTGTCAACAATTCAACTAACTAATCCATCAAAAAAAAACATCAATTGTTAAGGGGAATTTGTGATATATGCGTTTTTTTTTTTGTTCATTTCTGTTAAACAAAATATTAGCACATCAGTCTTTGACAAGTCTTTTAGGCCACATGATGCTCGCGAGCTAGCCAGCCAGCCAGCCAGCTGGACGACGAGAATCATGTGAGTTGTCCACATATTGGCGACGCTCCGTGCCCATGTCTCCCATATCCCATAATGGGGATCGTCATTCAGTCAGTCTCAGTCTCAGTCGGTTGTATTATCTACATAAATACATTCTACATAACTGAGTGTCGTCGTCGTCGTCGTGGTCGTTGTTGTCGTTTGTTGTCGTTGTTGTTGGTTTGATGTATATATCGATTGCCAAGTTATTATTATTATTATAATGCATATGGGGCAAGAGAGTCGAGCTGAGGCGAGAGTCAAGCCAGCCAGCCAGTCCGTTCCACTTGCCGACTAGCAGCAGCTAGGCACGGGACCAGACCGGATCGGTTATTTGGGGACCTGCGCGCGGGAAACCGATACCAAAACCGATACCGATACCGAAACCGAGGAGAGCCAGAGGCAGAGGCAGTCGCTCGTCATTTTGTGCCTGCCTTGAACTTCATTTGGCGTCTAGCATCGTAGCCATAAAGATACATATATCGGACGCATTGTCGTTGTAGTCGTTGTCGTCGTCGTAGTCGTCGTTGTCGTATTCGTCGTGTCTAACTAACTGTAAATGAAATTACACAAAGTTAAATTAAAACAAAACCAAAATATATCAAGCAGAACCAGCAGCAGCATAACTGTAACTGTAACAGTTAACTGCAAACTTGAAAAATTCCAAAATTAGTTGTTTGTCGCATGCCTACGTTGCCGTTTAAATACAAGTAAGCCAATAGCTAGACACTAAGCCACATAGGCTCATGTTGGCCAGACAGCCAGGCAGGCTTGGCCCAATTACTCCCCTCCCACCCTCTCTCCCTCTCCCTCTCTCTCTTCCCACTCGCCACACTGTCGCAACTAAAAACGGAATTACCGCGCCGCCAAGTCCAGGTCTTGGAGGAATTACAGGCCAAATAAATTCAACCGGACAACACACTCGTGATCAACGTCGTCTCCCGTCTCTCGACTCCGTCTTCTTCTTCTTCTGTGTCGTCTAATCTTTACCGTTTCTTGTGCGTGTGTCTGTGTCTGTGTCGTCTCTCTCTCTCTCATTCTTCATTACAAAACCACCATAGAGTTAAAAAAAAAAGTTCCCCCTTTACCACCTGGCCTTATCGGCATATTGACCATAAAACATTTATAAAGCGCTAAAAACAACTTCATCATCATCATCAGCAGCAGCAGCAGAAGCACCACCACCACCACCCACCAGCAATAGCTCCACCATCTGCACCACCGAGTGGAGGAGCTACTCAATGGAAGTCAATTAGCTCCCAAAAATAACACAAGAACTGTTTAATTATAGTCTAGCATTCAGTTTTTTAGCACTACTTATGGATAAGCACATCAACCATCCACTCCGACTCCCCCTCCATCCCCTCCCTTTTCGCCGTCGATCAATTTATAAACCTATTAAAAATCAATTAGCTCGAAATCTCTGTTAGAGAGCTAAAAGCAGCTAAGAATCTCAAGTGTAGGAAGAAGTTTGATAAGACGAACAGTACGAAAGGTGAAGCAGGGGGAACTCACTGTGCTTGACTGGGAGTGGGGGTCGGGGTGGGGGTGGAGTCCACAAGCAGAGATCAATCAAAAAACCAAACAGTTAAGAAGACCAGAAGCAACTTTGTTGGA
Organism: Drosophila paulistorum; assembly: GCA_018152135.1. NCBI lineage: Eukaryota > Metazoa > Arthropoda > Insecta > Diptera > Drosophilidae > Drosophila > Drosophila paulistorum. The sequence goes on from JAECXG010000690.1 coordinate 22,159,661, forward strand.
AGGGGCCATTTGTGGCGGGTTGTGCAGTGTCACACACTTGTCAAATATTCCTTGACCTGGCCTAGTTTGATTTGTTCCAAATTCCGGTTGATTGAATTATAACACCAAGACCATCGACCTTATCGCCTCTTTTTTCTTTTTTGGGGGCTGTAAAACATTTCGAATTCTCTTGCTCACTCACTCAGGGGGACATGGCTAAGTGAATTGACTGAGTGACTAACTGAGTGACTGATTGAGTGACTAATCAATTGTCACGTGCCAAGTGTTGCCTACATTCTCTCAACCTCCCCCCCTTTCCTCTCCCACTACCTCAGCCAATTGGCGGATAACAATGGATATAGAAAGAGATCAAGTCCTCTATGTAGACCTAGATGATCATCATCATCATCATCATGAGCCATTGTCACTTGGCGAATGAATTTAATGAGAAAATGTCTCAAAAGAGATTCAATGAGTTTTGTGGCAATAATCACGTGCCGCTTGAGTATAGAAATGGTTTATTTTTGGAAAATTGCAATGCCAAAGAAACGCAAAATCTCCTTGAAACTGGCCACAAATCAGTCAAGTAAAAACTTGTACAGTTTTTTTCTAATTTAAGGACTAATTTACTTTAACTTCAAATGACTTTCAAGTGACAAATCGAAGGGAGAAACCTTATTAAGACTCGATTTCGAAGGTTTTCGACAAGAGAATAATCAAAATATTATTGTTCAAAATGAATTGCTTTATGTATTAACCGTTAATTGATGTCATCAATCGCTTCGTTATGCATTTGGTTGTTTTCATACGTAATTCAAGGTGATTTGAAATTACTTTTCTCTGTGAATTAGAGTGACGCATCTGAATCTTTTGGTAATATTGCCAAATAAATGATCTTTGTTTAACCAGTTGATTGTCATGCTATTTGTGGATGAACCTAAACTTTGCTTTGCTTACATACAAAATGCTATGTAAAAAGACGCAAGAGAAAGACAGACAGACAGATAGACAGAGAGAGAGAAGACGTGTGTGGGTGCGGAAGTGTGCCAAAAATGTTTTTGCGTCATTTCAAATAGAAAAAAATACAATTTTTCACCATCATCATATTCGTCTGATGCTTTAAATGTGTTTCCTTCCTTCCTTCCGTTACAGCCACTTCCCCTTTGAGGGCAGCCAGGTGCGAATATTGCTTTATAAGGATGGTGAGAGCCGTCGACTGTTGTTCGATTCGCATGCCCTGCAGAAGGTGATACACAAGGATTCATCATCGTCATCCACTTCATCAGCAGCAAGCAAGTTCCTCAAGAATGATAAATATTCATCCACAACAGCGTCGCAGCAGAATGGCAAGATCCAAGCCAAAGCGGCGGCAGCAGCAGCAGCAGCACATTCCAACCAGAATAATAGCAACAACTACATTGAGGTGTGCCCCGAATATGGTTACAAGGTAAGACACGACATCACATCTGTGGCGTGTGAAGAGATTCCTTTATCATCATCATTTGTTCTGTTCATGCAGCACAATCGACCCAATGGTACGGATATTACCCCCTTGGGTGAGATGGTATTTGGATCATTGCCCATGTCATTCTGTGGAACCGCTTTGAAGGTTCATTGGCTGGCCAAACCATCAAGAATCCTTTGCTCTCAGGTGTTTCTAACGCCCACCGCCAGTAATGGAGTGGGCGGAGCTGGGGTGGGGGGGACCAGTGCTGGTCACTCACCATATTCTACGCTTTCAATGAACAGTTTGGCAACGCCCCGCAGTTCCATTTGTAGTGAATTGGGTTCGATGGATGGCCTATCAATGAACTCCTTCTCAATGCCATTCAGTGTCAGTGTGGGTCGACAGATGAGTCTAACACCACCCTTGGATGTGCCGTCGTTGGATCAGCAATCCCTTTCGATTAATTCATCGTCACAGGATAGCAGCAGTGGACCACGTTACTCATCGACCTATAGCAATGCCACCGATTCGGGTTACTCGGCCAATGCTAGCGGCGATCAGTGGTCATATCAGTATTCATCTACACGCAGCAGCCTGGGCAGTGTACTCTCGTCCTCGGATCAATCTCAGTCGGCAGCGGATGCCATGCGGAAGCTCAGCATGGATTCGGCTGTCTACTATGCCACAGGCTCACCCCATTTGGATGAGTTTGCCAGTGATGGTTGCCTGCAACGTCGAATCTCGCGCAATTTGCGCACTTCCTTTGAAAATGAGCATTCCAAGAATGATTTCATCGGCTTTCTCAGTGATAATTATGGTCCGAGTGGCGGCGTTGGCGGTGGCAGTGAAGGAAGCGGCATGGCTCCACCTCAATATAGACGTGCCAGCTATTCGGCGAATGAATCGCGTAGCAATCCCGAAATTGGTCGTCGTCAAGCCAATCTAAGGCGTCGTGCCAAATTGGGTCTGGCCGTTTGCATTACGATGAGTGAATCTTTTGAAGAGGAAATGGAACTCTTTTGTAGCGAGCACATTGCTCTATTAGAATCCATGTTAAGCCGTCTGAGAGCTAGCACAGAGCATGCCTATATCAATCATAAAAACTTTTTGCAGGTAAGCCACAACGATGAATGTCCAGTGGACTCTATGTAACCTCTTCACTTTCTTGCAGATAATGTTTCAGGCTTGGCAGGATGCACAGCAATGGTTTAACGATCTCTTCACAGCTCCACGGATCAAGACACCCGTTTGGCTGAGCATCACCACCAGTGGCAGCAAATACTCAAAAACAGTGGCCGAACGTTTTATCAAGGAGCTATGCGATCTGCTTGCCTTTGCCGACACCAAGGACTCCAACTTGTAAGTAAACAGAAAAGGGATTCTTGATCCTAGAATAGAAATTAATAATCTCGACTCATCTGCAGTTTCATCAGCACCATGTTGACGGGCATATTAACATATCATCTCGGATGGGTGGCTACTGTCTCTGCTTTTAATAGTTCCAGCTCAAGGAGATCAGCGGCCAGTTCGGCGGCAATTGAGAGGCGTGCCAAGTTGCTGCAGGTATCCCAGAAGCATCCGTATAATGCCTTGTGGGCCCAACTGGGGGATCTGTATGGCGCCATTGGCATGCCAACCAAGCTGGCTAGGACTATTATCTATGGAACTGAGAAATTATGGGTGGAGAAGCTATTGAATGTCCTTACCTATTTCATACGCTGCAGCGAAGTGAGACGAGCAGCCAAAAGAGAGGATTTCAACAAGGAAATCATCAATGAGTTGGTCAATCAGAGTCAAAATCAGGAAAGGCAACACCACAAATCCTCACCATCGCAACTAAGACGGACGGGTGGCGGATTGAGTCGCACGGCCACCTGTAAACAGAATCTAAACGCCATTGTGGATGATGGCGATGATGATGAGCTACGTAGCTGTTGTGGCCCAGAGGACGAGGTTGAGGATGATGAGCTTTTGCAGAGGCAGAACAGTCTGGAGGACACCGTGGACAGCGATGGCATGCAGACCTTGAAGAAAAATGAAATTCCCACTGTGCTGGCCTTTCGTGATTCGCATTTTGTGCAGCAGGAATTGCGTATTGGCAACTATCTCATGGACACGGGCATTGAGAAGAAAACTCTGCTGGCACGTCAAGCTCAGCAATACTTTCGCACGGGGAAGGATGGCCGCATACGGTTGACTGTTACGACGCCAGATAATGTCGAGATGTGCATGGAGGAGGAATCGAATGGCACCGGATCAGTGGGCACCGGTGGCAGCATCGATGACAATGCCATCGAGGCATTGGAATTTGATGATGTCGCCGAACCGCCGCCGACTACAGGGAAAAAGAGCTTCTTTTGGAATATGGGAGCTGGTGTAAAGGAGGGTTTGAGTCTCAGCGACTTAATGAAATTGCAACAGGGCGTAAAGATAATCAATCGCAAGATGGATCGGCGATGCAGTAGTTTCTCCGTCGATGGGAATCCACCATCACCCCATAAATTAGGCGACGGCAAGGGCGGGATTGTAGGGATTGGCGAATTTGAGGGCCTTACCTCAGAAAGACGTGCCTCGCATTTGTCTTTATCCGATCTTATTACACAGAATAGTATGGGTAAATCGGGCCGCATGACCTGGGGCATTGAACCCATCAAAGAGAATGTCAGTCTGGAGGAGCAAATTCATTTTGATCTCTGCCATAAGCTTATCGAACGAGAGCATGGCATTTGCCGGCAAACATCATCGACAGACAATGGCAACGGGGTTGTCTTTGTGCTCGGAGAGAATGAGCCACTGATTAACATCAAGAAGAGCAATGAAGATCTCTCCGAGCATGAAGTGAAGCATCCCCCGTCTATGCCCATGCTGTGCGCCCTTCATCAGCGTACCCATGACAATGCCAAGAAGCATTCGGGCATGAAATTCAATTTCGAGCAATATCCCCAAATAGCCACCAATTACATGAAGAGCAAGAATCTACACATGTCCAACTATGATCTGCTAATGGATAAGGCAACCAAATTGGAGGCCAGCGAAGCAGCGGCTCTGAAAACAAGCGATAGCACTGTTACCCTTCAGCAACCGGAATTGGCCACCAGTAGCAGCAGTTCCATGCCAACTTTGGCCGGAACTCCAGCAGCGGCAGTGACTACCAGTGAGCGGTGTGTAGTCTGCTCGAGCGGCGGTCTAAGCTCCGGTGGCACTTATCAGACACCATCGAATGCCACTGAATTGGAATTCGAAACCGATGACATGCATTGCCATAATCCGCAGAGCAGCAACGGCAGCGGCTCAAAAATGCTTCAGCCCGTCAATTCGGCTGCCTCCATAGACACCTTAAAATCAGCACCGGAGCCACAAATGGCACACACTGGCACTGCTACTACTACTACTACTATTTCCACCAACATCTTGAATAGTAACGTGCAGCCGAACTATTTGAGGAAGCAGCAGCCAAAGCGTGTGCCATCGGGACGCAGCTCTGTATCGTCGGTGGCTGCCAAATGTGCGGCAGTCAATGAAGCCCAACAATTGCTTAAACTGCCAGTGCCAGGGATCAAAGAGTTGCCGCAAGAAGACGAACCGCCTGGAGATCAAGTGCGAGCTGGTTTCATTCCCTCGCTAATGTTGAGCGTTAGCGATCACTATGTCTCCGATATGGTTTTGCAAGTATGTTTTGAGATTATCCCTCTGTCTGGGATTATTACTTATATATGTATCTCCTTTTATTGTCACAGGGCACCTGTGCTCCACCCAATAAATGGGAGACCAACTTACGTGATGATCTTGCGCTGGCCGCGCGTTCAGCATCGCTTATATCGCAGCCAGCGGAGAATATAGCCATTGTGGCCGATATGGACAAATGCGATGTACGTTTGATCTCCTCCCAGGCGCAGCAATTCCCATATGCTGGAGGCCAAAGTGAACCGGTGGGCATGTCACAGCTGGTATCCAGCATGTTGGAAACTGTACAGGCTATGCATGCCGGCGGTATACCGCCCTATGAGGTAGATAGATTACCCCAAAAAACGTAACGTTTTATGTTAATTTTATTATTAATCTCCTCGAAATTCTTTCTGCTTTTCAAAATAGTGTCTCTCCTATTTGGAATCAAAGTTACAGGAGATTTATTTGCACTCGGAAACTTTGGCTGCTTTTCTATTGGAAACCGATCATTGCCGCTTGAGTGATATAACCAAATCGCTGCAGCTCTCTGAAAATGATGTGCCCCTGCTGTTATCCATTGCCTTTATACATACACCAAAAATAAGTCGCAAATGTGGCATAAGTTTTAGATGACAAATCCTTTGATACTAAACACAGAGGACAGGGATAGTAAATAAGGACAGGAATAGGAACAGGGACCAAGTACGATGAACCAGAGAACAGGACAACAACACAATCAATCAATCAAATAATCTGTAACCAATTAGGATCGACGACCATTGCCAATATTTTTCATATTTCATTCATTATCATCATCATCATAATCAGTCCAAACGCGATGAAAGAAAGCAAGAAGAAAGAAAAGAAACAAATACTCCAGCGAATTTGCATATTTCACTGAATTTGTGATAATTTATATATATACATTGTACATATATATATATATCTATGTATATAAATTTTAGCCTATGTTAGTGGTACACCAAAACCAATCCAATCCAATCATTCAAATACTTAGAGTCATCAAATCTCCAATCATAAATTAGACGCACATCCATTAGGATTTATCATCTAATCGCAATCATATGAAGAAGTATTGTAAATTATTTGATTTAGTTATAGTTTTTTGGGGCTTAGCAGCGCCACTCGAAAGACTCGCGTCTTTCCACCACCCATACCCAACCACTGCCCACCACCACCATCTGATACCCGTTGATATCACCAGGCAAAGTGAGTGAGAGGTTTCTTGTGGCTTGGCGGCGGGAGGGTTGGGTATTGGCCGGCCGGCCACGTTTTCTTTCTTCTTTGTTGTTCTCTTTTCCCCATCTATTTCTTTTTTTTTTTTTTACTTAGGTTTAGTAATTTATGATAGCCATAATATAATATTAGATTTAATTGTACGCAAACAACTACAATGCATATATCAATAATTAGCAATATAATGTAATTTATAAACACATTCGAGGAGAATCAACTAATTAACTTTACACAAGCAAGCAACCTAAAAAAGAAATTATAAGCAATATGGAAAACATTTGTATACTTTTTGAAAAAAAAAAACCAAAACAAAAACAATCAATGAAACCCACAACAAAATGTCAAGTGCAATTGTGTTTTCTTCTCGTAGTATTGAATGATGCTAATGGTTCGCCGTCGAGACTGGCACGACAAAGTGATAAACAAAATTTGGTTTGACAAGTTTGGACTTTTTGTGTCCCAATTAAAGTTGTGAATTTTTGTAAATGATTAATAAGTCTGTGGATTGAACCAGCTAAAGTTAATCACAAAAGTGGAGTGGAGATCTAGACATGGTTTCCTAGAAAGTCCTTGATGATCTCTATTGGTTGGCATCAAGAAAAAGTTAGGGTCATCTAAGGATAAAGGACAGGAAATAATCTGAAAATGTCCTTTTTTCCAGCTATTTAAAGGACATTCCAGGACCTCATGACATCGGTCGATGCGGACTTCCATCCGGCCAAAGGACATCACGATCAGGCTTAAAATAGCTTATTTATGAGCAGTTTTGCGAATTTTGGACTTGTAATTTTTAGCTTATTTAAATAGGAAATTTATGTAGCATATTTTACGGGTGAATAAAATAAATTTAAAAAAAGTGTTGCCTACTTATTGGGGGAAGAAAGGAATGTAAAAAATTTAGAGTATCGTTTGAAGGATCAGGACAAAAGTGGTGTCAAACGAATCCTTTGACCAAGGACAATAATCTGTGAGAAGTCGATAGTCCTTCGAGGAGCTGAGATATTAAGGAATATGTTGGTGAACAACAACAACGAAAATATCAGTTCGTTGCCCGCGAAATTCAAAAAATCCGCATGGCAGTTAAATTTAAAATATCAAATGCCCAACTGACCGTTACACAATTAAATAAAATTTAAACCAGTTGCCTACTAATTAATTCTGTTGGCCTGGTATTTCATATTTTCGCCAAAGCAAATTCGTCGTTTAAACTTTGAATTTCGTTGCCCGCGAAATTAAAACAACAACAATACAACAACAACTACTACAACAAAAACAACACTAAGCACTCTTTCTGGACTTGTAATTTTTTCCAAGTCCCAAATTGAATCGGAGGACCAAAAAAACTGCAGAAAACCACAAAGTCCTTGATATCTCAGCTCTCCGCAGGACTATCGCAATGTCCTTCACACCGACTATAGTCCTTAAGCATTGGAATCTTTTGAGACCACTTTCGTCCTGATCCTTTAAAGGACTCGCGAGATATTTGGCATTTTTCTTTAAACAGAAATGTCCTTATATCTCAGCTATCCGAAGGACTTTCCAGGATCTGTTAGTGTCAGTCGACGCGGATCATCAAGGACTACCATCTGATCAAAGGACATCCTCATCGTCCTTGAAATGGCTGAGTTATAAGGACATTTATTGTTTTTTTGCGATTTTTGTCCATTTTTCTGACTAACCCCCTTACAAAAATTCGAGCAATATTTTTGGAAGGATATTGAAAAATCCTTGAATGCAGATCGGTAGTCCTGATCCTGGAGGACCAGAAAAAGTATGTCCTGTCTAAATCGGGCAATGTCCTGCGGAGATATGGCCTCGAGAAAATTATCCTTATTCCGTTTTTTAGCTCTAAAATCCACAAATCCTGCCGCAGGACAAAAGGACATGGTTCCCTAGGATGCCCTTGATGATCCCTACAGATTGGCATCAAAAAAAGTTGGGGTCATCTAAGGATGCAGGACATGAAATTTTCTGAAAACGTCTTTTTTCTCAACATTTCGAAGGACATTCCAGGACCCCATGACATCAGTCGATGCGAAGGAAAAAGGACTTCCAACTGGCAAAAAAAATATCCTGATTATCCTTAAAATTACAGAGTAATAAGCAGTTCTCTGATTTTTGGACTTGTATTTTTTTAGGTCCCAAATTTAATGAAAATTTTTCCAAGTCCCAAATTGAATCAGAGGACCAAAAAAACTGCAGAAAACCACAAAATCCTTGATATCTCAGCTCTCCGCAGGACTATCGCAATGTCCTTCACACCGACTATAGTCCTTAAGCATTGGAATCTTTTGAGACCACTTTCGTCCTGATCCTTTAAAGGACTCGCGAGATATTTGGCATTTTTCTTTAAACAGAAATGTCCTTATATCTCAGCTATCCGAAGGACTTTCCAGGATCTGTTAGTGTCAGTCGACGCGGATCATCAAGGACTACCATCTGATCAAAGGACATCCTCATCGTCCTTGAAATGGCTGAGTTATAAGGACATTTATTGTTTTTTTGCGATTTTTGTCCATTTTTCTGACTAACCCCCTTACAAAAATTCGAGCAATATTTTTGGAAGGATATTGAAAATCCTTGAATGCAGATCGGTAGTCCTGATCCTGGAGGACCAGAAAAAGTATGTCCTGTCTAAATCGGGCAATGTCCTGCGGAGATATGGCCTCGAGAAAATTATCCTTATTTCGTTTTTTAGCTCTAAAATCCACAAATCCTGCCGCAGGACAAAAGGACATGGTTCCCTAGGATGCCCTTGATGATCCCTACAGATTGGCATCAAAAAAAGTTGGGGTCATCTAAGGATGCAGGACATGAAATTTTCTGAAAACGTCTTTTTCTCAACATTTCGAAGGACATTCCAGGACCCCATGACATCAGTCGATGCGAAGGAAAAAGGACTTCCAACTGGCAAAAAAAATATCCTGATTATCCTTAAAATTACAGAGTAATAAGCAGTTCTCTGATTTTTGGACTTGTAATTTTTTTAGGTCCCAAATTTAATGAAAATTTTTCCAAGTCCCAAATTGAATCAGAGGACCAAAAAAACTGCAGAAAACCACAAAATCCTTGATATCTCAGCTCTCCGCAGGACTATCGCAATGTCCTTCACACCGACTATAGTCCTTAAGCATTGGAATCTTTTGAGACCACTTTCGTCCTGATCCTTTAAAGGACTCGCGAGATATTTGGCATTTTTCTTTAAACAGAAATGTCCTTATATCTCAGCTATCCGAAGGACTTTCCAGGATCTGTTAGTGTCAGTCGACGCGGATCATCAAGGACTACCATCTGATCAAAGGACATCCTCATCGTCCTTGAAATGGCTGAGTTATAAGGACATTTATTGTTTTTTTGCGATTTTTGTCCATTTTTCTGACTAACCCCCTTACAAAAATTCGAGCAATATTTTTGGAAGGATATTGAAAATCCTTGAATGCAGATCGGTAGTCCTGATCCTGGAGGACCAGAAAAAGTATGTCCTGTCTAAATCGGGCAATGTCCTGCGGAGATATGGCCTCGAGAAAATTATCCTTATTTCGTTTTTTAGCTCTAAAATCCACAAATCCTGCCGCAGGACAAAAGGACATGGTTCCCTAGGATGCCCTTGATGATCCCTACAGATTGGCATCAAAAAAAGTTGGGGTCATCTAAGGATGCAGGACATGAAATTTTCTGAAAACGTCATTTTCCTCAACATTTCGAAGGACATTCCAGGACCTCATGACATCAGTCGATGCGGACGAAGAAGGACTTCCATCTGGCCAAAGGATATCACGATCAGGCTTAAAATAGCCGAGTTATGAGCAGTTTAGTGGTTTTTGGGCTTGTAATTTTTAGCTGTTAATTATATAATTTATGTAGCATACTTTTGGGATGAATAAAATGAATTTTTGTGAAAAGTGTTGCCTACTTATTGGGGGTGAAAGAAATCAACAACAACAACACTAACACGAATACTAACACTAACACTAAGACTAAGACTAAGACTAAGACTAAGACTAAGACTAACACTAACACTAACACTAACACTAAGACTAACACTTACACTAACACTAACACTAACACTAAGACTAACACTAACACTAACACTAACACTAACACTAACACTTAGACTAACACTAACAGTAACACTAATACTACCACTAACACTAACATCAACAACAACAACAAAAATACAACAACAACAACTACTACAACAACAACAAAAAATACAACAAAAACTACTACAACAACTACTACTACAACAACAAAAACAATCACAACAACAACAACACTAAGCACTCTTTCTGGACTTGTAATTTTTTCCAAGTCCCAAATTGAACCAGGAAGGACCAAAAAAACTGCAGAAAACCACAAAATCCTTGATATCTCAGCTCTCCGCAGGACTATCGCAATGTCCTTCACACCGACTATAGTCCTTAAGCATTGGAATCTTTTGAGACCACTTTCGTCCTGATCCTTTAAAGGACTCGCGAGATATTTGGCATTTTTCTTTAAACAGAAATGTCCTTATATCTCAGCTATCCGAAGGACTTTCCAGGATCTGTTAGTGTCAGTCGACGCGGATCATCAAGGACTACCATCTGATCAAAGGACATCCTCATCGTCCTTGAAATGGCTGAGTTATAAGGACATTTATTGTTTTTTTGCGATTTTTGTCCATTTTTCTGACTAACCCCCTTACAAAAATTCGAGCAATATTTTTGGAAGGATATTGAAAATCCTTGAATGCAGATCGGTAGTCCTGATCCTGGAGGACCAGAAAAAGTATGTCCTGTCTAAATCGGGCAATGTCCTGCGGAGATATGGCCTCGAGAAAATTATCCTTATTTCGTTTTTTAGCTCTAAAATCCACAAATCCTGCCGCAGGACAAAAGGACATGGTTCCCTAGGATGCCCTTGATGATCCCTACAGATTGGCATCAAAAAAGTTGGGGTCATCTAAGGATGCAGGACATGAAATTTTCTGAAAACGTCTTTTTTCTCAACATTTCGAAGGACATTCCAGGACCCCATGACATCAGTCGATGCGAAGGAAAAAGGACTTCCAACTGGCAAAAAAAATATCCTGATTATCCTTAAAATTACAGAGTAATAAGCAGTTCTCTGATTTTTGGACTTGTAATTTTTTAGGTCCCAAATTTAATGAAAATTTTTCCAAGTCCCAAATTGAATCAGAGGACCAAAAAAACTGCAGAAAACCACAAAATCCTTGATATCTCAGCTCTCCGCAGGACTATCGCAATGTCCTTCACACCGACTATAGTCCTTAAGCATTGGAATCTTTTGAGACCACTTTCGTCCTGATCCTTTAAAGGACTCGCGAGATATTTGGCATTTTTCTTTAAACAGAAATGTCCTTATATCTCAGCTATCCGAAGGACTTTCCAGGATCTGTTAGTGTCAGTCGACGCGGATCATCAAGGACTACCATCTGATCAAAGGACATCCTCATCGTCCTTGAAATGGCTGAGTTATAAGGACATTTATTGTTTTTTTGCGATTTTTGTCCATTTTTCTGACTAACCCCCTTACAAAAATTCGAGCAATATTTTTGGAAGGATATTGAAAATCCTTGAATGCAGATCGGTAGTCCTGATCCTGGAGGACCAGAAAAAGTATGTCCTGTCTAAATCGGGCAATGTCCTGCGGAGATATGGCCTCGAGAAAATTATCCTTATTTCGTTTTTTAGCTCTAAAATCCACAAATCCTGCCGCAGGACAAAAGGACATGGTTCCCTAGGATGCCCTTGATGATCCCTACAGATTGGCATCAAAAAAGTTGGGGTCATCTAAGGATGCAGGACATGAAATTTTCTGAAAACGTCATTTTCCTCAACATTTCGAAGGACATTCCAGGACCTCATGACATCAGTCGATGCGGACGAAGAAGGACTTCCATCTGGCCAAAGGATATCACGATCAGGCTTAAAATAGCCGACTTATGAGCAGTTTAGTGGTTTTTGGGCTTGTAATTTTTAGCTGTTAATTATATAATTTATGTAGCATACTTTTGGGATGAATAAAATGAATTTTTGTGAAAAGTGTTGCCTACTTATTGGGGGTGAAAGAAATCAACAACAACAACACTAACACGAACACTAACACTAACACTAACACTAACACTAAGACTAAGACTAAGACTAAGACTAAGACTAAGACTAAGACTAAGACTAACACTAAGACTAACACTAACACTAACGCTAGCACTAACACTAGCACTAACACTGAAACTAACACTAACACTAAGACTAACACTTCCACTAACACTAACACTAACACTGACACTGACACTGACACTGACACTGACACTGACACTGACACTAACACTAATACTAAGACTAACACTAACACTAACACTGACACTTACACTAACACTAACACTAAGACTAACACTAAGACTAAGACTAACACTAAGACTAAGACTAACACTAAGACTAACACTAACACTAACACTAACACTAACACTAACACTAACACTGACACTAACACTAACACTAACACTAACACTGACACTAACACTAACACTGACACTGACACTGACACTAACACTAACACTAACACCTACACTGACACTAACACTAATACTAATACTAAGACTAACACTAACACTGACACTTACACTAACACTAACACTAAGACTAACACTAAGACTAAGACTAACACTAACACTAACACTAACACTAACATCAACACTAACACTAACACTAACACTAACACTAACACTAAGACTAAGACTAACACTAACACTAACACTAGCACTGACACTAACAGTAACACTAATACTAATACTAATACTAACACTAACATCAACAACAACAACAACAGAAATACTACAACAACAACTACTACAACAACAACAAAAAATACAACAAAAACTACTACAACAACTACTACTACAACAACAAAAACAATCACAACAACAACAACACTAAGCAGTCTTTCGGGACTTGTAATTTTTCTAAGTCCCAAATTGAATCGGAGGACCAAAAAAACTGCAGAAAACCACAAAATCCTTGATATCTCAGCTCTCCGCAGGACTATCGCAATGTCCTTCACACCGACTATAGTCCTTAAGCATTGGGGTCATTTAAGGATGCAGGACATGAAATTTTCTGAAAACGTCATTTTCCTCAACATTTCGAAGGACATTCCAGGACCTCATGACATCAGTCGATGCGGACGAAGAAGGACTTCCATCTGGCCAAAGGATATCACGATCAGGCTTAAAATAGCCGAGTTATGAGCAGTTTAGTGGTTTTTGGGCTTGTAATTTTTAGCTGTTAATTATATAATTTATGTAGCATACTTTTGGGATGAATAAAATGAATTTTTGTGAAAAGTGTTGCCTACTTATTGGGGGTGAAAGAAATCAACAACAACAACACTAACACGAATACTAACACTAACACTAAGACTAAGACTAAGACTAAGACTAACACTAAGACTAAGACTAACACTAACACTAACACTAACACTAACACTAACACTGACACTAACACTAACACTAAGACTAACACTAAGACTAAGACTTACACTAACACTAACACTAACACTAACACTAACACTAACACTTAGACTAACACTAACACTTAGACTAACACTAACAGTAACACTAATACTAATACTACCACTAACATCAACAACAAAAATACAACAACAACAACTACTACAACAACAACAAAAAATACAACAACAACAAAAAATACAACAACAACTACTACAACAAATACTACTACAACAACAAAAACAATCACAACAACAACAACACTAAGCACTCTTTCTGGACTTGTAATTTTTTCCAAGTCCCAAATTGAATCGGAGGACCAAAAAAACTGCAGAAAACCACAAAATCCTTGATATCTCAGCTCTCCGCAGGACTATCGCAATGTCCTTCACACCGACTATAGTCCTTAAGCATTGGAATCTTTTGAGACCACTTTCGTCCTGATCCTTTAAAGGACTCGCGAGATATTTGGCATTTTTCTTTAAACAGAAATGTCCTTATATCTCAGCTATCCGAAGGACTTTCCAGGATCTGTTAGTGTCAGTCGACGCGGATCATCAAGGACTACCATCTGATCAAAGGACATCCTCATCGTCCTTGAAATGGCTGAGTTATAAGGACATTTATTGTTTTTTTGCGATTTTTGTCCATTTTTCTGACTAACCCCCTTACAAAAATTCGAGCAATATTTTTGGAAGGATATTGAAAATCCTTGAATGCAGATCGGTAGTCCTGATCCTGGAGGACCAGAAAAAGTATGTCCTGTCTAAATCGGGCAATGTCCTGCGGAGATATGGCCTCGAGAAAATTATCCTTATTTCGTTTTTTAGCTCTAAAATCCACAAATCCTGCCGCAGGACAAAAGGACATGGTTCCCTAGGATGCCCTTGATGATCCCTACAGATTGGCATCAAAAAAAGTTGGGGTCATCTAAGGATGCAGGACATGAAATTTTCTGAAAACGTCTTTTTTCTCAACATTTCGAAGGACATTCCAGGACCCCATGACATCAGTCGATGCGAAGGAAAAAGGACTTCCAACTGGCAAAAAAAATATCCTGATTATCCTTAAAATTACAGAGTAATAAGCAGTTCTCTGATTTTTGGACTTGTAATTTTTTTAGGTCCCAAATTTAATGAAAATTTTTCCAAGTCCCAAATTGAATCAGAGGACCAAAAAAACTGCAGAAAACCACAAAATCCTTGATATCTCAGCTCTCCGCAGGACTATCGCAATGTCCTTCACACCGACTATAGTCCTTAAGCATTGGAATCTTTTGAGACCACTTTCGTCCTGATCCTTTAAAGGACTCGCGAGATATTTGGCATTTTTCTTTAAACAGAAATGTCCTTATATCTCAGCTATCCGAAGGACTTTCCAGGATCTGTTAGTGTCAGTCGACGCGGATCATCAAGGACTACCATCTGATCAAAGGACATCCTCATCGTCCTTGAAATGGCTGAGTTATAAGGACATTTATTGTTTTTTTGCGATTTTTGTCCATTTTTCTGACTAACCCCCTTACAAAAATTCGAGCAATATTTTTGGAAGGATATTGAAAATCCTTGAATGCAGATCGGTAGTCCTGATCCTGGAGGACCAGAAAAAGTATGTCCTGTCTAAATCGGGCAATGTCCTGCGGAGATATGGCCTCGAGAAAATTATCCTTATTTCGTTTTTTAGCTCTAAAATCCACAAATCCTGCCGCAGGACAAAAGGACATGGTTCCCTAGGATGCCCTTGATGATCCCTACAGATTGGCATCAAAAAAAGTTGGGGTCATCTAAGGATGCAGGACATGAAATTTTCTGAAAACGTCATTTTCCTCAACATTTCGAAGGACATTCCAGGACCTCATGACATCAGTCGATGCGGACGAAGAAGGACTTCCATCTGGCCAAAGGATATCACGATCAGGCTTAAAATAGCCGAGTTATGAGCAGTTTAGTGGTTTTTGGGCTTGTAATTTTTAGCTGTTAATTATATAATTTATGTAGCATACTTTTGGGATGAATAAAATGAATTTTTGTGAAAAGTGTTGCCTACTTATTGGGGGTGAAAGAAATCAACAACAACAACACTAACACGAATACTAACACTAACACTAAGACTAAGACTAAGACTAAGACTAAGACTAAGACTAAGACTAAGACTAACACTAACACTAACACTAACACTAAGACTAACACTTACACTAACACTAACACTAACACTAAGACTAACACTAACACTAACACTAACACTAACACTAACACTAACACTAACACTAACACTTAGACTAACACTAACAGTAACACTAATACTACCACTAACACTAACATCAACAACAACAACAAAAATACAACAACAACAACTACTACAACAACAACAAAAAATACAACAACAACAAAAAATACAACAACAACTACTACAACAAATACTACTACAACAACAAAAACAATCACAACAACAACAACACTAAGCACTCTTTCTGGACTTGTAATTTTTTCCAAGTCCCAAATTGAATCGGAGGACCAAAAAAACTGCAGAAAACCACAAAATCCTTGATATCTCAGCTCTCCGCAGGACTATCGCAATGTCCTTCACACCGACTATAGTCCTTAAGCATTGGAATCTTTTGAGACCACTTTCGTCCTGATCCTTTAAAGGACTCGCGAGATATTTGGCATTTTTCTTTAAACAGAAATGTCCTTATATCTCAGCTATCCGAAGGACTTTCCAGGATCTGTTAGTGTCAGTCGACGCGGATCATCAAGGACTACCATCTGATCAAAGGACATCCTCATCGTCCTTGAAATGGCTGAGTTATAAGGACATTTATTGTTTTTTTGCGATTTTTGTCCATTTTTCTGACTAACCCCCTTACAAAAATTCGAGCAATATTTTTGGAAGGATATTGAAAATCCTTGAATGCAGATCGGTAGTCCTGATCCTGGAGGACCAGAAAAAGTATGTCCTGTCTAAATCGGGCAATGTCCTGCGGAGATATGGCCTCGAGAAAATTATCCTTATTTCGTTTTTTAGCTCTAAAATCCACAAATCCTGCCGCAGGACAAAAGGACATGGTTCCCTAGGATGCCCTTGATGATCCCTACAGATTGGCATCAAAAAAAGTTGGGGTCATCTAAGGATGCAGGACATGAAATTTTCTGAAAACGTCTTTTTTCTCAACATTTCGAAGGACATTCCAGGACCCCATGACATCAGTCGATGCGAAGGAAAAAGGACTTCCAACTGGCAAAAAAAATATCCTGATTATCCTTAAAATTACAGAGTAATAAGCAGTTCTCTGATTTTTGGACTTGTAATTTTTTTAGGTCCCAAATTTAATGAAAATTTTTCCAAGTCCCAAATTGAATCAGAGGACCAAAAAAACTGCAGAAAACCACAAAATCCTTGATATCTCAGCTCTCCGCAGGACTATCGCAATGTCCTTCACACCGACTATAGTCCTTAAGCATTGGAATCTTTTGAGACCACTTTCGTCCTGATCCTTTAAAGGACTCGCGAGATATTTGGCATTTTTCTTTAAACAGAAATGTCCTTATATCTCAGCTATCCGAAGGACTTTCCAGGATCTGTTAGTGTCAGTCGACGCGGATCATCAAGGACTACCATCTGATCAAAGGACATCCTCATCGTCCTTGAAATGGCTGAGTTATAAGGACATTTATTGTTTTTTTGCGATTTTTGTCCATTTTTCTGACTAACCCCCTTACAAAAATTCGAGCAATATTTTTGGAAGGATATTGAAAATCCTTGAATGCAGATCGGTAGTCCTGATCCTGGAGGACCAGAAAAAGTATGTCCTGTCTAAATCGGGCAATGTCCTGCGGAGATATGGCCTCGAGAAAATTATCCTTATTTCGTTTTTTAGCTCTAAAATCCACAAATCCTGCCGCAGGACAAAAGGACATGGTTCCCTAGGATGCCCTTGATGATCTCTACAGATTGGCATCAAAAAAAGTTGGGGTCATCTAAGGATGCAGGACATGAAATTTTCTGAAAACGTCATTTTCCTCAACATTTCGAAGGACATTCCAGGACCTCATGACATCAGTCGATGCGGACGAAGAAGGACTTCCATCTGGCCAAAGGATATCACGATCAGGCTTAAAATAGCCGACTTATGAGCAGTTTAGTGGTTTTTGGGCTTGTAATTTTTAGCTGTTAATTATATAATTTATGTAGCATACTTTTGGGATGAATAAAATGAATTTTTGTGAAAAGTGTTGCCTACTTATTGGGGGTGAAAGAAATCAACAACAACAACACTAACACGAACACTAACACTAACACTAACACTAAGACTAAGACTAAGACTAAGACTAAGACTAAGACTAAGACTAAGACTAAGACTAACACTAAGACTAACACTAACACTAACGCTAGCACTAACACTAGCACTAACACTGAAACTAACACTAACACTAAGACTAACACTTCCACTTCCACTAACACTAACACTAACACTGACACTGACACTGACACTGACACTGACACTAACACTAACACTGACACTGACACTGACACTAACACTAACACTAATACTAAGACTAACACTAACACTGACACTTACACTAACACTAACACTAAGACTAACACTAAGACTAAGACTAACACTAAGACTAAGACTAAGACTAACACTAACACTAACACTGACACTAACACTGACACTGACACTAACACTAACACTAACACTAACACTAACACTAACACTAACACTAACACTAACACTAACACTAACACTAACACTGACACTGACACTGACACTAACACTAACACTAATACTAAGACTAACACTAACACTAACACTAACACTTACACTAAGACTAACACTAAGACTAACACTAAGACTAAGACTAACACTAACACTAACACTAACACTAACACTAACACTAACACTAACACTAACACTAACACTAACACTAACACTAACACTAACACTAACACTAACACTAACACTAACACTAACACTAACACTAACACTAACACTGACACTAACACTAAGACTAAGACTAAGACTAAGACTAACACTAACACTAACGCTAGCACTAACACTAGCACTAGCACTAACACTGACACTAACACTAACACTAAGACTAACACTTACACTAACACTAACACTTACACTAACACTAACACTAAGACTAACACTAACACTAACACTTAGACTAACAGTAACACTAATACTACCACTAACACTAACATCAACAACAACAACAAAAATACAACAACAACAACTACTACAACAACAACAAAAAATACAACAACAACTACTACAACAAATACTACTACAACAACAAAAACAATCACAACAACAACAACACTAAGCACTCTTTCTGGACTTGTAATTTTTTTCAAGTCCCAAATTGAATCGGAGGACCAAAAAAACTGCAGAAAACCACAAAATCCTTGATATCTCAGCTCTCCGCAGGACTATCGCAATGTCCTTCACACCGACTATAGTCCTTAAGCATTGGAATCTTTTGAGACCACTTTCGTCCTGATCCTTTAAAGGACTCGCGAGATATTTGGCATTTTTCTTTAAACAGAAATGTCCTTATATCTCAGCTATCCGAAGGACTTTCCAGGATCTGTTAGTGTCAGTCGACGCGGATCATCAAGGACTACCATCTGATCAAAGGACATCCTCATCGTCCTTGAAATGGCTGAGTTATAAGGACATTTATTGTTTTTTTGCGATTTTTGTCCATTTTTCTGACTAACCCCCTTACAAAAATTCGAGCAATATTTTTGGAAGGATATTGAAAATCCTTGAATGCAGATCGGTAGTCCTGATCCTGGAGGACCAGAAAAAGTATGTCCTGTCTAAATCGGGCAATGTCCTGCGGAGATATGGCCTCGAGAAAATTATCCTTATTTCGTTTTTTAGCTCTAAAATCCACAAATCCTGCCGCAGGACAAAAGGACATGGTTCCCTAGGATGCCCTTGATGATCCCTACAGATTGGCATCAAAAAAGTTGGGGTCATCTAAGGATGCAGGACATGAAATTTTCTGAAAACGTCTTTTTCTCAACATTTCGAAGGACATTCCAGGACCCCATGACATCAGTCGATGCGAAGGAAAAAGGACTTCCAACTGGCAAAAAAAATATCCTGATTATCCTTAAAATTACAGAGTAATAAGCAGTTCTCTGATTTTTGGACTTGTAATTTTTTTAGGTCCCAAATTTAATGAAAATTTTTCCAAGTCCCAAATTGAATCAGAGGACCAAAAAAACTGCAGAAAACCACAAAATCCTTGATATCTCAGCTCTCCGCAGGACTATCGCAATGTCCTTCACACCGACTATAGTCCTTAAGCATTGGGGTCATTTAAGGATGCAGGACATGAAATTTTCTGAAAACGTCATTTTCCTCAACATTTCGAAGGACATTCCAGGACCTCATGACATCAGTCGATGCGGACGAAGAAGGACTTCCATCTGGCCAAAGGATATCACGATCAGGCTTAAAATAGCCGAGTTATGAGCAGTTTAGTGGTTTTTGGGCTTGTAATTTTTAGCTGTTAATTATATAATTTATGTAGCATACTTTTGGGATGAATAAAATGAATTTTTGTGAAAAGTGTTGCCTACTTATTGGGGTTGAAAGAAATCAACAACAACAACACTAACACGAACACTAACACTAAGACTAAGACTAAGACTAACACTAACACTAACACTAAGACTAACACTTACACTAACACTAAGACTAACACTTACACTAACACTAACACTAACACTAATCCAGGTGCCTACTAATTAATTCTGTTGGCCTGGTACTTCATATTTTCTCCTGAGCAAATTCGGCGTTTAAACTTTGAATTTCGTCGCCCGCGAAATTCAAAAAATGCAACTGACACTTAAAGTTAAAAATTCAAATGCCCAACAGACCGTTACACACTTAAATAAAATTTAAACCAGTTGCCTACTAACTAATTCTGTTCGCCTGGTACTTCATATTTTCTCCTGAGCAAATTCGTCGTTTAAACTTTGCATTTCGTCGCCCGCGAAATTCAAAAATCCACCTGGCAGTTGCTGTTTCTTGATTGACCCAAATAAGTTTGCACTACTTCGTTTTAAAAATTCATTTTATTCACCCTAAAAGTATGCTACAAAAATGTTAATATTCAATTAGCTACAAATTACAAGTCCTAGAAACAGAAAAGTGATAAAAACTCAGACATTTGAAGGATAATTTGGATATTCTATGGCATGATGGAAGTCCATGTCAATGCGCATCTTTTGGAATCGCCATCTTCTGAAATGTCCTTCGGGTGGCTGAGAAAAACGAGCTCTTCAATAAATTAATGGCAAGTTCTTCCGTCCTGCACCATGACACAAGGCTTTCCAGGACTTAATAGTGTCTGGGTCCTCCCCCCAAGGCGTAAAAGGACATCCCAATGGACCTGGAAATTGCTGCGTCAGTTTCATTTTATACATACCATTATTTTTTTTTTTAAATGTTTGTTGAATTGTAATAACCGACCTCCCCAAAAGTATACAATGCATTCGTCTAAATTCAAAAACAAACCGCCAACTATTTACTTTTGTTTGCCGGGCATTTAATGTAATTGCATTCGTTTTCCCAAAGATCTTACCTGGCTCAAAGCGGGCGATAATTAAGAACAACTACCGGCGAGTGTGGTCATGTTCTGACGATTCTTGTGCTAAACACTGGCAAGGATCAGTACATATGTTGATGGTTAGTGAATTTCCGCGATCGCTGAAAATACTTACACAATCATTTTTGAAACCATTTGTATGGGATATTTATCAGCTTCAAAGCCAATGAAGCAATTAGTTTTATAAGAATCATTCAGGGCAAGAATCAAATTTGAAATTTGCAGTATTTATTATTTGTTTCTTTTGTTGTTTTCTTCTTTTTTTTTCGTTTTGTTTGATATACTTTTGTTTTGTTTTTTCCCATTCAATAATTAAGTTTACATTATATGTATGATTTATTTCTTTTCTTTTTTTTTTGTATACACGATTTTCTTTTATTTTATTTTAGAATGGAAAAATGAGAGCTAAAGAAAAAAAATAAAAAAAAAAGTATATATGTATATATGTGTATAATTATATTCGAAATGCCAGTGAAGCATTTATGATCTAAAATTGAAATGGAACATACCCTGTACATACTAAAGTAATTAATAATAATTATTATTTATGCTATAAATATATATATATCATATTTTAGTGGCTAATGAATGTACTTCACTCAAAGATTTATACATAAACTTTATATATGTAGATTAAGGCCTAACATATGATAATAATAATGAAAAAAAAGAAGTTATACACGATGAAATGATTATTTTGCTTTGTCAACAAATTGGTGTTCCTGTTTTATATATATTCTTTTAGAGCGTTTAGCCAAAGATTGTATTTTTTGTTATTTCTGATATTGCATAATGTATGAAATAACAAACACACATTCACATATATATATGTATGTATATATATCTATAACTCTTTTTCGTTTTGTTGTTGTTGTTGTTGCACACATAGGGCTTATAACTTTAACAGGATTTTTTGTTGGTTGTAAAAAAAAAATCGGAAAGTTATTTTAGGGGAGAAACAGAACAATTTGTTCGTTCAATCTACTGGGTAGATTTGTAGGCGGGGCAGTGATTATGATTCACATATATATATATATATATAAATATATATATAAATGTGTGTTTGCATGTGAATATCTATGAGAAATAAGAAAATCATTTTAAAGATTTCTTTTATTTCCCATTTATTGGGAGGTTTTCAAGGCTATCTAACAACTATTGTATACATATATATATATATGTATATACAATACAATACAATATAACATATATACATATATATAAATAAAACAAAAAAAGATAATGGAATTTCTGAAGTCATCTCTTGGGATCTCAATCATATCAAAATTTGTGATTTATTACTCAATCTGTGGCTAGAGCATCTTAATCGGTGTATTATATATACACACATACATACATGTGTATGTATGTATGTATATACAAAGACATTTATATATGTATGAGATTAGGCCGAATCATTGTAATCATTCTAGCTAAGAACCACATGGCGACTTTTCTATTAGAATTCAATATAAGAAGTAATCATTGAACAAATGAACTTTTGCAGTTCGATCGTAATTACTAGATAATACCCGACAAATACTAATAGACTTGCCAACTGACTAATCATTTCGACAACTTGGATTTGCCAATCGTCGGCCGATCTTTGGATTAGCTTATATTGCTCTATACTGAGATAACATTGAGAATAAGGTGGTTCTTTCTTTCCTGGCTGGGCCGATTACCTTGCAAAAGTTTAGTTTATAACATACATATATCTTGGTACACAGGGATATATATATAGATACATACATATACATATATACAAACTATATGCTTATATACAAATACTTGTATTCGTATTGCAATTCCTGCATGATTTTTGCCTGTTGATGAGTTTCTTATATACTAGGAAAATGTTGTCGATTTGAAATGTGGTTTTGTTATGTTTTCCCTTTGATTTTGCTAGTATTTTATTTTGTTTTGTACTTGTACGTATAAGAGAATGGTTTGCTAACTCTTGATTATTTTTGATTGCAAGCGAGTGAGTCTTTAGTTACAATAAAAAACCAAAAACAGGAGACAGAACGTTTTCTTCATCCTTGTCTGTTTTTTGGAAAGAGAGAGGCACAGCTCTATATAAAAAGAACAAAAATATTTGTATATCTATACAATATTGAGTTGAGTTGCTTAAAATACTCATCTTTCATTTGTTTTATTGTGTCGTTGTTCATTTTTGTCGGTTTGTTTGCTTGTTTCTTGCGAATGTGTTTGATGTTGTTGTGTTGTTTTAGTTTTCATAATATTTGAAATGTTTCCAATTCAAGTGCGCGATAGTTGAGAGAGATTCATCTTGGCTAAGGCAAACAAAATTTGAAAAATTGAAATCTCGCTTCATTTCGTTAAATAGATTTTCATGTTTTGTTTTGCTTGTTTGTTTTGTTTTTAAATAAAATTTGGCAATTTGTTGCAATATCTCGTTAAATGTTAGTTCTTAGTACATTTTCCATATTTGTTTTGTTTTGTTTTGTTTAACTAAAGAAAATCAGCCTTTTCTTGCTATACACATAAATACATTATAAATCTCCATATATATATATACATATATATATGAGATGTTTTATTTTTTGTGTTGTTTTGTTGAATGTTTCTTGTTATGGTGGATTGTTGATCTAATAACAATTTATCAATTATCATAATCCAATTAATGTCAAATGTTGCTTACTGAATTCGAGTGAATCGTTTTGGAAAAAAAAATGCATAAAACAATAAATGGAATTCATTATAAATAGCATTGAATTCGAATTTGGTAAAGTTTTAAAGAGAATGTCACATGATAATTGGTTTTTCTTTTGAAAATCAATTTCAGAATGCAAAAGTGTTTCAATTGATCCAACTATTGAAGTCGATAGACAAAACTTTAGTTAATCGAAAGTTTTGAAAACATTTACAATTACAATTGACTTCGCAACGATTTTGTGTGTGTTTTTTGAATAAAATTCTATATAATTTTCTTATGACTGATAAATCTTTATGCTTACAACAATCCTCGGCTATGTCTGTCAGTTGAGAGAGGGAGGGGAAATTAAAAGATTTTCCCCACTTTGGTTTTTTTTTTCGTTTTCTGTTTAAGTTGTAAATTTCTTAAGAGATGGATTCTAAGCTGGTTGAAATGTTTTTGTTGTTGTTTTTGTTGTCGCCGGTTGCGGATGATCATTGATGCTCATGCTCCAAGTCTCTGGTGGTTGGCCTTCAATCTGTCTGTTACAGACGCGGCGGTTTGAAGCTTAGCGTGGTCGTACTGCTGCTGGTGGCCAACTGTGAGTGTGGATGTGGGTCCAATGTGTCCATTCGATGATCTCCATCCACCAGACCAATGCCCAGGCCACCGCCACCGCACTCGGCAATGGAATTGCGCACCGAGGGCGGTTGCTCGGCCCCGGGCAGTAGGCCAACCATTAGCAATGGCTTATTGAGCGGCGGTGGCAGATTGGTGCCAATTGGATCGCTGCCCAGGCTATTGCTGCTATTGCTTTGGGTATTGGCACCGCCACTGCCGCCTCCGATTTGCTTCTCCTTGTTGCGGCGTAATGAGGAGCGATATTGACGTGGCACATTGATAAGGAGACGTCGTTGTTGTGAGCTGCTGCTTGTTGTTGTTGTTAGATTTTGGCCGAATTGTGTATTCAATTGGTGTTGCAGATTTGTTGAGTTGTTGTTGTTGTTATTGTTGTTGTTATTATTGCCGCCCATTCCTCCTACTCCAGCTCCTCCTCCTCCTCCTCCACCGATTCCTCCCCCGATCCCAATGTTGTTGGCATGTGGACGCCGTGCAGCATATTGTATGGACTCGGCGCTGTTACTCAAACGGATGTTGCCAACTGTTCGCCACGCGCAATGATCGCAATAGTGAGGGAGACAGCGAGAGATAGAGAGAGACAGACACAAGAGACGGCAGGGGGGCGGGCAAAAGGAACGAGAAGAAACGAAACCAAAAACAAAATAAAGAAAGGAAGAGAAAGAGAAAATATATATATTTTCATTCAGTTTCAGTATCAAATTGTTGATTGTGTTTGTTGCCTTCTTTGCTTGGCTTTTCTTGTCTTAGCTGGCTATATATACGTATGTATGGGCTATATATGGTGGGCGTGACTGTGGTAAGAACATAAATAGTATTAGTAAAAACAAAACAGATAATAAACGAAACGAAACAACAACAATTACAACATGTAGGACATCATCCATAAAGACAAACGTATATAAATCAAAGGACAACGAAACGAAAAACACACACATCATATTTTTTGTCTCTTTTTTGTTTGTTTTAATACATCTTATGATTGAAAATAATAATAATAATCATGAAATAATACTTAATAATTCTATCACACACACAGACTCGCCACAAACACTAACACACACACACACAAAGTGAACAAAGAAATGTTTATAAGTTATAATATTAATTTTTGTAATTGTCATGATAAATTAAAGTAAAACATTTAATTCAATTAATAATTAATACTTTCAAATGAAACAATATAAAATGAAATATATATATACATATATATATTATTAAACATTTATATTTTTTAATGGATATATATGTATATACATACATACAAATCTATATAGCCTTCGTGGTCAACTTTTAGTCCTTCTTAGCAATTATATGAATTCTGATCCCGACTTAAGATCAGATAATGGAATTCAAACACCAAGAAACATTGAAAATTTGAGCTCGAAATATGAAAATATGTATGTACATACATATACATTATATAGACACACGATTGATAAACAAATACATTAAATCTTGTTTAAAAGAATAATAATAAATTAAGATAATTGAAATATGTTTTAGTTTTGGCAAAGCATGAAAGTAAAATATATGAATACATATATAACATATATATATAGTAATTATGGATTAATCTAAAATGGATGCAGTGAAATGATTCGATATGGATTTTATATTTTTGATTCTGATGTTGTTTGTTTTTGTTTTTGTGATTTCTACAAAACACAGGACATTCTCATTTGAATATGTTTTCGAGATATTTGCTTAGTTTAGAATAAAAAATCCAAGACATTAAAAATGACAGTGATGAAATTGTTGTTATTCTGGCTCCTGCTGGTGTTGCCAAGGCTAGTGTTGTTGCTGCTGCTGCGAATGTGACTCCTTTGATGGGCAGAAGATGCCTCGAAGGATTGATACAAAGACGAAGCATTGCTGGCCAAACGGTGCCGATGATAAAGAAGTGAGGATGAACCTGCACCTGCACCTCCACCTCCACCTCCACCAGGAGGGGCATTGGACAAAGGAGTCGAATGTCTTATGTATGGGCCATCATCTCGGCCATGATGATGATGATGCTGATGATGGGCATGGGAATGTGATGAATGTGTTTGATGTGGGTGCGAGTGCTGTTGCAATTCATGGGATTGCAATGTGTGTGGTTGCATCATAATGATGCCATCCAAGGAATCACAATCGCTATCATCGTTAAACTCATTGCTAATGCAACTATTTGGCTTTTTCGTTATAACAACAACAGAACCGGAACGAGCAGCAGCAGCACCACCAGAAGCACCAGAAGCGCCAGGACCTGCAGCAGCAGCTGGAGCCATCAAATTGGAGCTCAAGCATTGTGTGGAGTAGTAATATGATGTATTGAGTGGATAATGGAAGATTGACTGCTGCATTGGTATTGTATCCGTTGCTTTAGTTTGCTTGTTGTTGTTGTGGTAGTTGTTAGTGTTGGTGATCGTTGTAGTGGTAGTGGTAGTAGTAGTAGTAGTGGTTAGTCCTTGATTTTTACCAGAATTGGCATCCAGGAGTAGACGTCGACTGGGTTGCTGCCCAGCAGAGCCACCAGCTGTTAATAGTGTTGGCGGTGGCCGCAAGAGGCCGCCACTTTTGGAATGTAATTGTTCTTGCTGTAGTAGTTGCTGCTGCTGTTGCTGACTGTAGCTATCCTCGGTGTCCATCATGTCATCCAAGTGCTGTTGCTTGCGATAGAAATGATAAAGCTGAGCTGAGCCACCTCCGATCCCCACCAGGGCTGCTCCTCCTCCTCCGATTCCTCCTCGAGCAGCTGCTGTTACTGCTCCCTGCCGCATATCCCGTGTACTGCCGCCGCCCAAGTAACCAGCCGCCGCTGCAGCAGCAGCCAGGCAACAGTTGCTACACGTGTCCAGGGGCAACTGCAGTGACACCACGGCAGCATCTCTCGGACCCAAAAACCATTCGGAACGGGTGCGCATGCGTGCGGTTTGTCGTTCATGGACCTAGCCCCATTTCATTGTTCATTTAATGTGGTTCCAGATGCCAGTTTGGAGTTAAAGTTGGTTGTGTGGTTGTTGTTGTTGTTGTTGATGTTGGTGGTGGTGTTTTGTTTTGTTGTTGTTGTAATTCGGGGGGGTGGAACGAGGGGGGATTCAAAATTTTCGCATTAGAGATTTAATTGTTTTGGTTTTTCTTCTTCAATTTTCTTTCTCTTAATAATAGCATTAAAAAAATCAATAAATAAATAGGATTCATTGTTTTCTTTTTGTTTTTTTGTATATATGAAAATTAAAAATTATGAAAATAATAAGAAAAACAAAAATCGTTTGAAAAAAAAAAGGAAAACTACAAAATGAAATTTCATTATTTGTTTTTTTTTTAGTTGGAAAATAGGAAAATAAAGTGCACATATCTGATTTTTAAAGCAAAAATGTATGTATATATATATTTTTTAAGGGTATTTGTCGTTTAAGTGCAAAACGTAAGTTGAGTTTGACAAAAATGAAACGTTCGATTCGAGAAAACAAAAAATAAATAGAGTACAAAGAGCTATGAAGAACGAGAATACCCTTAATGTTAAACTGGTTAAGCACAAAAGGTTAATTAACGTGTAACATTCTCTTGATATAAGTTAGGAATATCCTTGCAGGCAATAGAAGAGAGAGAGAAAGAGAGAGAGAGAGAGAGAGAGAGAGGAAGAGATAGAGAGACTTGCCCCCATCCCTTCTAATCGGACAACTTATTCAAACAGAACATTTCAATGATGAAATCGGTTTAAAAACATTTTACACTTGAGATTGGCAAACTTTAGACTGTAAAGGCAGACAGACTTGATTTAGATTTGATAGACATGCAAGGATATAGAAATTACGGCCTTCCGAAATTGAATACATGGGCTAATGGTTGTTTTTTTGATTAATTTCAGTTTTCATAGTAGGTCTTGATGAACAATAAGAAGAAGCAGCTGCAGCAGAACAAGGACACCGCGGAAACAAGCTTAGCGTCATCTTAATACAAATGTGTTTCTTTTGTTAACAATTCCATTCGACAAATGATGCAATTTTTATGGTTTTTCTGTTTGTGTTTTGTAGTAGTAGTAGAAATTGTCAAATTCTGTAATGATTCAATGAATCCGCGTGTGTGTGTGTGTGTGTGTAAGGGACAAGCAACAACAAAATACAAACAGATTAAAAGTGCAATAAAAACAGAAGAAGGAGAAACAAAAAGGCATTAGGCAAACACAAAATGTTACCACATACAACAAAAGATAATTGGTTAACATAGGAGAACAAGCAGCAAAACAAGTCAAGACAATAGTAACTACTACTAGGCAAGTACATCGAAATCAAATACAAATACAAGTGCGAGAAATATACAAATACATACTTATCATTAAACTTAAATCGCTAACAACAAATACACATACATTAATTAACGATAATAACACAAAAGACAAAAGAAAACTCAAACATACATTTGCAATAGGCGCACTTATCATACACGGTGTAATGTTTACACTAAAACACAAGCGAAATGAACAACAACAAAAAAGAAACAAAAAGGTAAGACAAAATGAAACAAAACTAAAGTTGTACAAACTTAGATATAAGTATAAATATTATATATATATGTATATACACAGTGTGTGTTGGTGGGTTTAGCGTTTTTAAAGTTGCTTCACTTTTGTTGTCTTAATGTCTAAAAGATCTCAAAATTCGTCGTATGTTTTTCTGTATCATCCCACGAAGTCAGCTAGAAAGTGATGGACTCAAAGACTAAGCTGAACTAGTTAAAAAGAGCATCGAAATCTCAATACAATTTCAACTAGTCAGAATTACTAAAAGGGCAAAGTCTTTTCAAAGAACTTCATGGAACTCATCCAAGTTGGAGACTAACAACTTTAGCAACTTGGCTTGATAATCTATAGGTATATATACATCCAAGCAAAATTGTCCACAGTTTCCAATATTGAAAAGTATTGAAACGATCTTTAACTAAGCGAATATATATTTCCATTTTCTAGCTGATGTTTCCATGATTGAAACTCTTTTAATCTATTTCTAATTTAAGCTAAATTAGTTGGACTAAAACTATTTGTCGTTTTTTAAAAAATATATACGCACTTTTTGTTTTTTAGATATTGTTTCTTCACTTATATCAAATAGTTGTTTTTTTATTAAGAGAAATATTTTATAGATCTTTTTGTTTTGTTTTGTTGTGAGTGTGTGAGTTGTTTTAGGTGTGTGTAAATAGATTTAATTTTGTTGAAAAATGTTGTGTGGAATGAGAGAATTAACACTATGTTTAAATAATGTGTACAAATGATTAAGTTTAATAATAGTATAAAAAAGAGAATTGTGTGTGTTTTTTGTTTTGTTTTGATCTTAGCTTTTTTGTCTTTGTACAGTTTTCAGCGATCGGTTGAAGGGTTTGAGGAGATATAGTTTAATTTTATCAGTTTTTACCTTCTTCTTCAAAGGGATTGTGTGTGTGTGTGTGAGGGGGGTGTGTGTGTGTGTGTGAAGGGTTTTGCAAGGGGGTACTGGGGGAGGGAAAGCAAATGCTTTTCGACTTTTATACTTAAGGGTTAAACACTTATTTATAGAGTGTGTTGGTTGTTGTTGTAATTGTTGTTGTTGTTGTAAAAGGCAGGCTCTTAGCATTTTGGTTAATATATATAAGAAAAAAAAACATAAGACACTTTTTGTGACAAAAAGAGAGAGAGAGATAGATAAGAGTGAGATAGCAAATAAATAATAATTAAACAAATTCAAATTAAATCAAACAATAAAAAAAAGAAAAGTTATGTTTTTCAATATATCAAGAAATATTTTTATAATATGATAATCTAGTTAGAATGTGTTTGTATGCGTGTGTGTGTGTTGTTGTTGGGTTTTTTGTTTATCATATTACAAAACAAATTAAACAAAGAAGAGTGAGTGAGAGAGAGAGAGATAGAAAGTGTGTGTGTGTGTGAGAGGGTAAAACCAAATCAAAAATAAAGAAAGAAATTCAAAAATCAACTTAATAACTATGATTAGGATTTGCATAATTCATTTTCTTGTTTTCTTCCTGCAAATTAGAATTGAAAACTCGAAGGAAATGTCAAAAGAATGGGAAATTCGAGCATACTGAAGTCACGTCAGAGATATTCTTGAGGGGGTGTAGGGGGTGGGGTGCTAAACGGATATTCTAGAGCCTGGATAGAAGTCATCCCTCACCTGTGGCAAATACGAGAGACTTTTGGTGCTCTCCGCATAACGATTGACGGCTCGAAGCTCCTCCATGGTCATGCCGCCGTTGTTGCCACCATTGCCGCCAGATGATCCTGTTGCGGCGCCACCAGAGTTCGAGCTGCACGAACTGGAATGTCGTATGCCCCGATTGCAGCGGCTGCATGTGCGCGGCTTCAGTTTGGGTGGCGTTGCCTGTGGCACAGTGGACGCAGCACCGCCAACTCCAACAGATGCCGCAGCTGCCGAGGCGCCTCCGCCGCCGCCTGCACCGCCAGCTTGACCATCAAGACTCTTGGTGCCGGCGCGTAGACGTCTCTGGTGATGGCTGCTCGAGGTGGCGGTTAAATTCTTCTTTTTGTTCTGACGATAGCGACGCTTCATCACCACCTCCTCCTCATCCTCGTCGTCATCGTCGTCGTCGTCATCGTCGTGACGCTGTTTGTGACGTAGGAATCCTCCTCCGATTGCTCCTCGCGTTGGCAGCGGCGGCGGCGGTGCAATGTGACTCAATTCCAATTCGGCTGCAAAATCGTGTCCATGTGCATGTTGACCATGACCATGTCCAAGCCCGAGTCCCAGACTGCCATCCAGTTCGTCATTGTCCTCATCCTCATAGTCATCGTAGTCGTAATCGGTGCCATTGCCATTGCCCTGTTGTTGCTGCTGCTGATAATGATGATGTTGATGTTGTTGTTGTTGCTGCTGCTGATGTTGTTGTCTCTTGGCTGGCAGCGGGGATGAGGTCATGGCAAAGATGCCCGGACCCTCCAGCGACACCGACAAGCGTGCACAACTCTCGATGAATGAGTGCTCCGGCGAGACGCCCAGCGAGAGGACACTATTCTCCAAAGCCGAACTGGAACTGGTCAACAAGGCGGGCGTCGAACGGGATTCCTCTTGAGCCACTATAGTTTTGGATATAGATTATAGGAATGTGGGAAGGATTTCGTTTTATGATTTCTTTTTCGAGATGAGTAGAAGAAACAAAAGCGTGCAGAGATACAAATACATAGAGGCAAAGCCAGAAGCAAATATGTGAGTAGTAGGGCTGGGGAAATGAAGTGGGCAGTGGGAAAGGGACACCAGATGAGGAGAAACCACCCAGAAACCAAACTATATACACAAAAGTTAGCTAACAGACCGAACTGATGGATAGGATAGATAGATGGATAGACAGATAATAGATATTTATGTGGACAATGTAAATGTCTCTTCTAAGGGATAAAACAAAAACAAACATTCTAGTGTCTTTATATCTCTATATATACGATTCTATTTATATATATATATACTTATGGTACTCACGTAAGCCCCAACGTTCGCATTGGCATTGCAGCCAAGTCTTCTCGGCTTCCAAAGAATGTTGCACTAATAGAGTGAGACACAGATAAGAAACAATTACTAAACGGAAATGCATACATTATTACTTATTCTTAGATCTAAATGGGTTAAAGTCAATATTCATAGATGTAGTCATTATAACAACAACAACCTCGACAAATATTTTCAATCTTTCTCTCATGAATCAAAGGAATAACAAACAAAAAACCTTAATCACTTATGTATAAAAGAAGTCTTTATAAAATATAGCCAACAGACGCGTCGTCATTTCCTGTGATTACTTGACTCGCAGAGTTATTCAAAGTTTCTACAATGATTTTTTCAATATTCATACGAGTATATATGTGAATATGTTTGGGTTAAATCAATTGTCTTGCCATTTGTCAGCTTTTTAGTTCTTTCGTCTAATAAGTAATCCAATCTAAATTAAGAGCTTGGATTGGATGTACATTACAGGAATGGGGGAAGAATTATGTTGTCGAGTTTTTATCGATTTATGGACAAGAGTAAACTGACTTGTATTGGAACCATTATCTATCTCTATCTATAGATCTATGATCTATATCAAGAGTTGGGTATCCTTAAACTTAGAAAAAGTTCCTTCTTGCCCACTACTTACATGCATATTTCTGTTGTGCCAGCTTCCCACGCGGCGGTGGCGGATATTGAAAACTGCATATCCATTCATCTTGCACCTTTAGAATCCGCCCCGTGACACGTGCGTAGTATTCATAATTCTCACGTCCAAAAATATCGTGTGTGGCAAACTTATCAATTATATGTTGCATTATCTTTGTGGCCACCTAAGCAGAACGAGCACAAAATTGGAGCATTCGTTTAGAGTTGATAGGGAATTGAAATGATGTGGACTTACCTTAAACTTGAGCACATCCTCCATGCGAGCGGTCTTGCCATCGCTGACGCAGGATTGAAAGAAACTGGGAGCCACGGAGACGCCCAAGGCCTCGCTGGTCATACCCGTGGAGGCGTGGGCGGCATTGCTGGCTATTACACGGAATGTGCCAAAGAGTAAAACTAAAAGATGTTGCGTGTATTTTGGTAAAGAACCAAAAAGTCTGTAAATACAACAAAGTAAAAAGAGAAATAGAAGAAGCATTATGTGATAGTTGGTATAACAAACTAGTCACTAATCATACACAACTTGTAATTTCTTTTGAATTGAAAATATGGTCGCGTTTTTACCGTTATGTGACTTTGTGTTGAAGATGGCTTAACACGAGTTTGCCCCATTTGAAATGATGTCCAAATTACGCTACGAGTTGAGCCCCATCAAAAGGCATTTAACACTCTATGAGATTTAAGTTGTGGCCACGAGAAGGGGGAGGGGGCCGACGACTGGGTTTCGGGTCTGCCGTCTGGTCTGGGGGCCTTTTGTGTTAATAATATCTTTCCCTTTTTGCGCCCTCTTATCATTATCAAACAACTAAATCGTCTCGTCGTCTTTTTTCATTTCTTTTCTTTTAGTTTATTTGTTTTCTTTCTTTGCTTTTATTTCCATCTTTCTTGCCGCCTTTCTTTTACCACCTTGTTCATGGCATTTTCAATGCATTGCCGTCAACCCCTTTCCCCTTCCAGCCCCCTCCAGTCCGTTTCTGTCACCTCTTAACCAATTCATTTTGTTGGATATTCAAGTTTTCACTTTTTAGCGCCACAAAAAACAAAAAAGAAACATTTGTTTCGCTCCACGATAGTTGAGAGCGAGTTGGGCGAGGAGAAGCAGAAGAGTTGAAGCATTAATTGATTGAGTCGAGTTGGGGGCTTTAGCTTCGCCTAGGCTAACTTGCTAGCTGCTGCTGCTAGCTGGATGGTTGGGTTGTGTAATGTGGGGATGGACGAACGACGCTTAGGAGGAGACCAACCGACCAGTTTTTCTTCTTCTCTAAGCACACACTAAAAAGCCACCATTTTTTGTTGTTTCGAAAAATCATTAGGCACGCCAAAATGAAAGTGTGAACAATGTGTAGAGACTCTTCTCTACCGACGTAGAGAAATATAGAGAGAGGGAGACAGAGACCCAGACATATACATAGGATGGAAGCAGCAGACTTTCTTTGATTATTATTATTATTATTATGATGATGGGTAAGTCAGTAGTAGTTGATGTTGTTGTTGTTGTGGCCTAGGAATATGAGTCAGTGCACTTGTAATGAAAAATATCGTGACTAATGGTAAGCCAAACGTAAGGCCAACCAACCAACCAAGCAAAGCTATAGCCCTATATAGATAAGAGATCTTTTACTTGAAACAAATAAATATATAAAAACCCATGACAAAGAAAAACAACAAATTTTAATTTTTAGAACTACCTTTATCGTTTTTATCGGATAGCACTCTCTCTCTCTCTCTCTGTCTGTCTCTTTCTGTGCCTTTGTATGTCTCTTTGTCCCTTTTAGCCATATGGCTTGATATCTAGTCAAACAAAGTATAGATATATATTTATGGTCTTAATCACGAGCTAAATCTCTCAAGTGTAGACTAAACTAGTTCATACTCTCTTCAACTAAGATCGCAAATTTAGTTTAATTACATAATGGAAAGGGAAATCATCATCTAGGTTCTCTTGTGCTTAACTAAGTCATTCGCCAAGCCATTCGAACATTAATTCATTCATTTAACTTGGCTCCCAACCAATTCATTTCGTTTCATCTATAATGATAATCATTATATATCGATGTGATGCAAGACTTTCTATAGACAAAGGCCAGACACTTGGATGATGTTGATAATGTCTTTACTGATTTCGCGATGTGTCTTTACAGTTCCTGTGAAAACATTTAAACAAGACAAAATCTCGTAAATCCACTTGTCAAGTAAATACTCTTCAATCGTTTTCCTCTGTCAAAAGGGAACGATGATGTTCCATTTTGTCACTTCCTACTCCTCTCCATTACCCAACTACCAACAACTACCACCCCCAACACAGTCCTCCTCCTCCTCCTCCTCCTCATGCTCCTACCCAATCGGCGTCTCCTCTTGACTTTATCACTTGACACATAATTCAAAGCAGAAAAAAAAACCAAAACAAAATCAAACTGGTTCCTCTGTAGGGCAGCATCTCATCATCATCATCATCATCGTCTCCGCATCTCCGTATACGTAACACAATATATGTGCCATATAAAAAAGAAAAGACAACAACAACAATAGTATATGTATGTACATATATGAAGTAAACAACAACAACAAAAAGTTATAGTGAAATATTAAATACAGTTACACAAAAAAGCAAATCAAATGTCGGCGGCACTTGAAAAGGCAACAAAAACTGAAGCCAAATGAAACGAAACGATCTGAACTGAAAGAAAATCTTATCCGACATTTTCAGTTACATTTTTGTTTCTTTATTTTTTATGAATGAAATAAATGAACTGTGATTCATTCAAATACGCAGAAGCTACGCATGAAGAATACTAAATAAACAAACCGAAATGAGCAAGAAAAAAACTATTTAGCATTAATTCATAGAAGAGAAGCCGGTTTTATTTCTATGCTAATACGAATGACAATCAGACCCGACATATATCCCAATATACATATAGACATCCACGTAACTCTCGATCAGATTGTATAAGCCATCTCCCAGTTGGGTTAAATGAAATCTCAAGACGGTCTGCTCCCACCACTAATGGCCATGCAATGTAACCTCATCAATCACAATTACTCATTGATTTCTAAACAAATTGTGCTTTTTTTTTTTGGATACCAAACAAGGGGTGGGGGGATAGTAATAGAAAACCATTTCGATTGTTTTACCCTCCTCTTATCTCTTTCTCTGTTGCCTGTCACTTCGATCCGGGGTAGACATAAACATTCATTTGTTGTTTGTGCCTTCTTAACGGCATTCCATGTAATTAAATGCAATTAATAAACAATTTGTACGCACATTCCCATTAAACAATAAGCAACAGCAGCAACAACAACAACAACAGCAACAATAATAACAAAAATGAAAATGCAAATAAATATAAATTGATAATCCTTATCTAGGCATTTGCGTTAATGTCTACCGAAGGTTTTTCAATGACTTTGGTATTTGACACCCTACACCCAACAGGAAGGGCATATTCGCTCAAACACCCTGAGACTTCGCTTTAGCCAATTATTTAACAAAAATTGTAACAAATTGTCATCATTGCATTAACGAATTTCCCAAAATGTGTATGCCAAACTGGTTTAATTTGAATTTCCTAGTTCCTGCAGGGTATCTTAGGGTTTCTAATAAGCTACCAAAAATTGTGTTTTTTGTTTCTTCTTTTGGCCCCTATAGAGTTCATTATGCTTTAAGAAAAAACATTTGTTAACTGATAAGATTAAGGAACACCGATCAACACAATTTCCACTTGGTCTTGTGTGTGTTTTCAGATAGTTCTTTGAATATAAAGAAAATGGGCTTGGCTCGAATCGGACATTGACTGAATGACTATTGGAAGGCCTCGTTATATAAGAAAAACCCTGAACTATGCGCGCTTGATAACTATAATGGATGTTCATATGAAAAATATGAACAAAAATTCACAAGAAATTCGAATTTGTTATTCAAAAATGTATGCTCAAAAACTTAATGAATGTACAAACCAATAACAAACATAAGCAAAAAAGCCAACGAAAACAAAATTCATCAATAATTTGTTAACTCTGCATTTCACCAGAAGGCAACCGAGACGAGAAAACAAACAAGCCAAACAACATTAAAAATTGAACTTCCCATGAATTCAACTCAAAGATATTTCAAATGGATGGAAACTAATTTAGTTTCATGTCCATGGAAAAGGGTTAAGAACAATTAACTATTTAATACTTGATCAATCACCGCGCATTGATTCACCGACATAAATTACGCACAAACCCGATATGAGGCATACAACTTAGGGCTCGGCCGATGACTGTGGCTATGATTGGACATCCTATATAAGCATATAAAAACTGTGGCCCGTATACACAAAAGGGCGTGGGGGAGGGGGAGTGTGTTTCTATTATATATACTTATTTTGCTTGCCAAGCACACCACAGCACATTTCAGATTGTGGGGATTGTGCTTGGTCAAATCGAATCGTGAAGCTGGCCATATCTCGGCTTTAACATCTTTTGGAGACTGCAAAATCAGCATCAATATGCATCAGTTGTTGTCGTTGTCGAGTTGCCCTCCCCTCCACCGCACAGTTGTTCTTTGTGTGGTGTGTGTGTACAGAAAGATATATGTATTGCAGCAGATGCGAAACATAACCGCAGCAGAAGCAAGTTTTTCTGTTTTTATCGGCCCACAACAAAAGACAATACGTCATAATAATGAATAACACCAGCAAAATAACAACAAGAACAACAACTACTAGCCAAAGGCGAATCGCAATGAACAAGCATACATATGTATATATATCTACCGATAATAAAAAGCAGTTTCAACATATAAAAATAAATATACTAAGTGTGCAAACATCAGAAACGATGATGATATGTGTGGATAATGCACACTTATGACTCTGACAACGACGACTATGTGACCCACCAAACCCAACCCAAGCCATGCCATGCCATGCCATGCCAACCCAACCCATCCAAGTCCAAGTCAAGTCAAGCAGTCAGGCCAACGACCAATGCAAACTGCTGACAATTTATACACTAGTCAACGAGTGCAAAACAATATGCAAAACATTCTGCAACAATGTCAATAATAATGTTGGATGTCGTTAAGCCCTTCTCCTATATTCTCGACCTTTAATTAATCAATGAACAGAAGAAGAACAAGGTTCTGTTTTCTCTTCTCATCCCTTTCAAAGTGTTAGACAAGGCGAGTCTATGAGAGAGATCATAATATTGTTTTAAGGACTGATGCATTGATGATCTGCACAGGCAGGACTCACTACCTATTGGCATTAGGTGGATTTAGTCTCAGTAAAAAGGTCCTGAAAGTAGCAAACGCAATTCTGGGAATTTGATGAACGAATGGGCCGACAAATTTATAATACATTGGCTTCATTTTTAGCAACTTTTCTTTGGTTTTGCTGTTCAGTGTCTATCCATTGCCAGCCATATGGTGGATTCATATATATACATATCTGGAGGTTGCCCCGTCGTCGAGTTCACGGAGAGAGAGGAAGAGTCACACAAGAGAGCAAGCCATGACGCACACAAACACACATGGATGATATGTATATATATTTGTGATCTTGTCTTTACATCATTTTATCTGGTTTAAGACGAAAAAGAACCTAAATTGATTTACAGTGGTCCCACATAAACACAAACACACTGAAAACACATTGTACGCTTGTTTTTAAACAATTCCTTCATAATAATAATAATAATAATCAATCAGGAAGCAGCAAAAGAAGCTCAGACACAAGACGACATCGATGTGTCTGTTGTCTGTATGGGAAAGGAGAGGGAGGGGGTAACCATTATGGACAATGCGGCTTTGTCGTCATTCCGGACGTAATGCCCTCTGCTGCTGCTGCAGTTGCTGCATTTCTTTTTGCCATTTGTTTGTCTAGACCAACACAAAAGCGAAAACACAAAATGGTTTTTCTCTCTTTTCATTTTGCACTTATCGGTATTCGCAGCAGAGAGTTTTGGGTCGTTTAACTATTGTCCAGGGCATGGGCATGGGCAATTGTATAAATAGCCGTAGCAAGAGGCCTAATAGCTATGACAGGCAGCGGCAACAACAACAATAAATGCAGCTAAAGTCATAGAAAGAGTGCAGGGAGGGGGGGAAATAGCAGCTGGCCGCTTTAATCACATCAAGAAACGTTTCCGGGAGGAACTACTAACCCGAAAATACCCAGCAATTGGCCAAAGAACGTGGCCGAAAGGAGCAACAGGCGTCTGCTGTCTGCGCCTTGGCAGAGGCAAAGGCAAAGCCAAAGAAGCTTTACAACAAGACGCATATCAAAAGCTCTACATATATTTCAAGGGTCAGAGGCAACAAGTTGAAGTAGCAACAGGACACACTCCTGTTCAGCAGAAGCTTTCACTCTCTCTTTCTGCCTCACACACACAGACACACTTGCCACAAACGTCAGCAGCATGTTCAGTTATGATTATTTGTTGTTGTAGCCATGGCTAGTTGTAAATTTCACACGCAAAAATAAATAAATAAACACACACACACACAACTCAAAGTCAAGCCAAACATTTATAAAATTTTATTTTTGGCCAACCTTTGGTCTATCCATATTTGAATTTGCTTCCATTCTTTCCTATTCTATTGCAAAAACGTGCAACAATGACGTCGACACGACACGACGGACAGCCAGACAGTCGCCCGGCCAGGCCAAAAGAAGGACCTGTTGTTACGTTTGTCTAATTGAAACAATGTTTCAAACGCGTGTCTATTTTTACCCCTAACCAAGAAGGTGAACACACACACACAATTTTTGCGCTATTGCTTAATGTATTTGTTGTTGTTGTTGGGCTGCCCTAAAAAGTAAATAAACAATAAACAAATTTACAACAATAAAATTTGTTTGCGCGCGCTCTTTTCTCTTAATTTGGCGGTCGAATGTTACGCATTGATTTTTGTGAAAAATTTATGTTTTATTAAAACATTCGTGTGTGTGTGTGTGGGATTTTAAAGTGGTTCAAAAACTTATTCATCAAAAAATCGAAATGAAAATTAATTACAAACGAGTTGCCAATCTTTTGTCTAGTCTTTTTGACTATTTCTGAGCGTTTTAAAGAGTTTCTATTTCATTTTTTGATATAAAAAGTTTCAATTTTCGAGATTTTTAGGCAAAAATTGTTCTAAATATAAAAGGGATTCAAAGAGTTCCACACTTCAAAGAAGAATTCTTTATGAAATGAAGATTTATTTGAAATTCTTTGGCTAATCTCTGGCAATAATCTTAACAATTATTGTGATTGAAATTCTAAATGAATTGGAAGATATATAAAGCATTCCAAGTATATATCAAGAGTGCAGTCCTCGGTAGATGAGTTGTCTAAGTGGCCCAGTCATTCGGGTTCGAATCCCAGGCTAGTAGTGTATGGATGTAGTTTTCGTCTAAGCCGAAGGCCTTAGTTGCCAGTGCTTGTAAAATATAGTTAGGTAGATAGACAGACTTTGACTAGTTAGTGATGAAAATCAGTTTTAAAAGATCATTCTAGGCACATTTTAGGTAGATAATGACTCTGAGGAAATGGGAAACGCACAACTTGTTGTTGTCTCTTTGGGGCCACCTTAGAGTGGGTGTTTACACACGCACATTTAGCACATTTTTTATTTACTCGCTCTTTTTTTCCTTTTCTTTTCTTTTCTTTTAATGTAACCAATGGACTACTGACTGTCGGCGGCACTGGCTCTGGCTCTGGCACTGACGTAGTAGCCATTGATCACATACAAATGTTAAACAAATTAACACACT
The DNA here is from genome assembly GCA_018152135.1 of Drosophila paulistorum. Lineage (NCBI taxonomy): Eukaryota > Metazoa > Arthropoda > Insecta > Diptera > Drosophilidae > Drosophila > Drosophila paulistorum. The sequence continues at coordinate 22,200,341 of JAECXG010000690.1, forward strand.
GCGCGGGTGTCGGAGAGGAGGGGGGAGACAAGTAGAATGAAACAGAAGAAGAAGGCAAAGAAGTGAAAAGCCCGAGGGGGAGGAGGAGGAGGCAACACAATTAAAGATTGTCAGTCAAACGCATGAGATAATATCGATTGCCACAAGCGGCAGAGACCCCGTTCACTTGCAACAATTGCAAATTGCAGCAATCAAACAACAACAAAATACATTTCTTTCGTTAATTAAGTATGCGTCTGTGTGTGTGTGTGTCTGTGTTTGCCCACGCTTTCATGCTCTAATTCAGTTTTTGGTTAGAAATCGATTGCAGCAAAAGCAAAAGCAAAGCAACATTTAAGCTTAAAGAGCCTTTAACCCTTCACTGGCTTTCAAAACAGTTGCATTCGAATGTGGAGCAGCAGCAGCAACAACATGGCCCGGGGACGGGTTGAGTGGGGCACAAAACTGATTCGATTACTTTGATGATCCACAAAAATGAATGCGATATTGTTCTCGGTTTTCTTTACAAGTAAATAAAATTTTGCCTGGTGTTTGTATGAAGAATCTCAAGAATCAAAGGGCTAAAGTCTGGGAGATTAGTTTTAGGATTCACTGTGGATTCAGCTCTGTTCCCTTGATGTGGCATAGAATATCCATGGGGCTGTACATTGTAATCGCAATGATTACTGAGGACTGAGAACTGCCTTTTTCCGATTTGGGCCAAGATCGGCAACAAAGAAAAAGGATTAATGCTAGAACTGGCCACATCTTTCTCTATTCACACTCAAGGGTTAATTGAGTCGAGAAATATGACTCTTTGGGGCCCATTATTCAGTTAGTTGTCGCCGTCGCCGTCGTCGTTTTGGCATGTTTAAGTGAAAATTGGTGAAAATCCGCGCGCACACACAAATGTGTCAACAAGTGCCAGGCGAACACACACACACACATACACACACTCGAACACTCACGCATACAAAGAAAACAAAAAAAAAGCTTTCCACTGAATTAACTTCCACTTCATCGCCCCCGCTTCCTCTGGGGGCTCTTCCCTTACCCCCCTCCACCACTCCACCTCACTCTCCCACTACTCCTTTTTCTGAAGATTCTTAGCAGAGAGCTGCAACCGAAAAACAACAACAGCAACAACAAGACGAAAACAACAAAAAAAATCTAGATCCGGTTCAGCAAGTTTACCGCAAGCTAGTTTCGAGTATGTACGAGTACGATGTGCTTGTGTGTGTGTGTGTGTGTGGGTTTAAGTATGTATATGTGTGTGTGGCTGTGTGGATTTGACACTCACCTGTGTAAACGCTCCGTTTGCTCCGCTTCATTCTGCAACTCGTTGATGGAAAACAATTCCATCTCACCCTGACGACCAAAGATGCCATTGGGGATCTTCCTTAAGAACTTTTTGAGAACACTGGCGATGGTGAATACGGAATAGTTATCAACGTTGACCAAACGGCCGGCTTGGAGGAAATGTATCAGCTTCTTCATAGCACCCTGATGGCCAGGAGCACGGAATACATCGCGACGATTTGGTGACTCCTTATTTAGTTTGAGTATCAAGACAAGTAGAGGTCCTGGAATGTTGTTGTTGTGTTTGCAGACCTCCTCCAAGGGAACACCGAATTTCACCTTCTCCAAGCGATATGGATATGATGGGGAGGTGGCTGGATGGCCGCAAGAAGTAACCACATTGCCAAGATCGGCGGCACGACGATGAACTCGTTCAGCCCAGCTGGACATGATTTTGGATATATATGATGAAAGCGGGAGTGGGAGTGAGACAGGAGGTGGTGGTGGAGGTGCAGGAGGAGGAGAAGGATGGGTGGGTGACTGGTGAGATTGATGTTGTTGTTGTTGTTGCTGAGATGTGATGCGATGTGTTTGGAGGGTGTGGGCTTTTCCTTCTGCTTTGCTGCTTGCTTGCCTTGCCTTCACGCGAAAAATGTGCCTGAGAGATTTTTATGGTTTTTTACATTCATGTTTATCGTCTATCTCTCTCTCTCCCACTCTCTCGCACAATCGGTATCTTTATCTTTTTTTTCTCTTTCTTTCTCTCTCTCGCTCACACACTCTCAATCAACAAACGGGACTTGGCTTCGTTGTTTTTTTTTTCCTTTTTCGCTGTGTTGTTGCCCCTTTCCTCCTTTCAGTTGGACATCGAATGGAATTGTTGTTAAATTCCAATTTTTTAATTCAAATTTTAAATTCCCCAACTCTGCGTTTCGATTTTCATTTTATCTTTTTATCCGTTGGCTCGCTTTTTAGTGTGTTGCTCTTGCTTTTCGCCTCCTGCTGTATGCACTTTTTTCAGCTGCTTCTTTCTATCGTTTTCAGGCCAACGCCTCTTGCTTTTTCGTACTTATTTGTCGTTTGTCTGCGTTACTTTTTCGCTTTATTGCTCGCACTTCTAAACTTATAGTTTTTTTTCATTAATTTTATTGAACAAAACCTATAAACTATTATTTCTGTTTTTATATTATTTTTTATTTTCAATCTGTTTTCAATCTGCTTTAATTTACGTCGACGCGACTCAACAACAAAAAATGAGAGATGACATCGTGACCGAAATGTATCGGTATTTTGCATTTTCCGATGTCTGGCAATGATGTCGATGTGGCAACACTATTAATAATTTGGCCATTTTCCCGCCAGTTTTGGTATGTCTCCATTATTTTAGCCGTTTCGGCGCCACTGAGCAAATTCCAATTTTATTTTTTTTAAGATTGCGTCTATTTGCTTAAAAAGAAAAGCTACGCATTTCAGAAGCCAATTGATATAAAAGTTGAACAAATTTGCAAAATCTGCCAGGGACGGCGAATTGAGTTATTCATTCTACGTGTTTTGCATTTTTATAAAAACATCGATAACATCGATACCACCATCAGTGTTTCTCCAGCCCCATTAGGCAGCCCTAGAAAATCTAAGTTAATTACAAATTTGTTGCAACAAAAACAAAGCACATTACTGCAACTGCATTTTAAATAAACCCCCCGCTCACACCCGCTCCAGCACTACTTGCGAAAAAAGAAACAACTAAATAGGTAAGCCACGCATCGGCCAAATAATAAGGCGGAGGTCATTACCCAGCTAAAATTTTACAAGTATTTTAACCACCCCCACTGATCCCCTCCGCCACCGCACAACACTCGTACAAAAAACGGAAAAAAATCTCCCGATTACAAAAACAACATCGGCTAACGATATTTAAATGGACAAATAAATATGAAAATACACAATTAGCTTAAAGAAATCAAAAACTTTCAAGTTCAACAAAACGAAAGATAAGCTACAACAACAACAACACGAGCCACTAACTTGCTCACCTTGAAATCCGTCGTCATCGTCAAGATATTGACCCTGCAAAAGCATATACATATGTATATATATTTTTATATACATTTGCACAATTTATATACATACATATATAAATATGTATTTGAATGTACATAATACGTAGCTAGCTATATGACAAACATTTTCTTTTGTTCAATTCATAGAACGCGCCGACAATTGCTAGGTGAACAAATGACCACCGCCTCCACATCGCAACATGCTTCGTCCACACTGATGGCGGCCAGCGCTGGCTCGAGTTCAGCAACAGGCACGGGAGGATCTGGTTCCAATAGCACCACATCGACACCCAGTAGCTCAGCTGTTCGCGCCCTGGCCATGGAATACAAGTCGTTGCAGGAAGAGCCCGTCGAGGGATTTCGGGTGAAATTGATAAACGATGATAATCTCTTTGAATGGGAGGTGGCCATATTCGGGCCACCAGATACACTATATCAGGGTGGTTATTTCAAGGCCCATATGAAGTTTCCGCATGATTATCCCTATTCACCGCCATCCATACGCTTCCTGACCAAAGTCTGGCATCCGAATGTCTATGAGAACGGTGATCTATGCATATCGATATTGCATCCACCCGTCGATGATCCCCAAAGCGGTGAATTGCCATGCGAACGTTGGAATCCCACACAGAATGTGCGAACGATTCTGTTGTCGGTTATATCCTTGCTCAATGAACCGAATACATATTCGCCGGCAAATGTGGATGCATCGGTGATGTATCGAAGATGGCGAGATTCACAGGTAAGCGAAATTTGCTTTTCCCTTCAATCTGCATCAACTAATCTTAATTTTATAACTCTCTGTCTCCTCTCTTTCCCAGGGTAAGGATACAGAGTATCCGAATATTATCAGGAAGCAGGCTCTAGCCGCGAATGCCGAGGCGAAACGGGACGGCATTGTTGTACCCATGACCCTGGAGGATTACTGCCTTAAGCCCACACGAAAAGTCAATACAGAATCCGGCTTAGATCCCAATTTTTATGATGATGATTTTGATCTAGAGACCGAAGATGATTTGCCGACAGACGATGATTTCGACGACGACGACGAGGATGAGGACGATGATGATGAAGACGAGGATGAACAGAAAAAGGAGCTTTGTGCCGACATTAGCAAAAATAAGTGCAACAATAATGGACTGGGAGTGGCAAGAGCAGCGGCTGCCGAAGCCGATGGCGACGCCGAATCGGCCGATGACAGCGGTAAAGGAGAAACCACATAATTAGGGCCCAAACTACACCTCAGCCACCACCAACCAATTAACCAACCAGCAGATCCCTTTTCATCCTCATCAACTCACCCACTCCTCTTGCTCTCCTAGGCCAGGTATAGGCCACCACTTTTCATTTCTTCTTAAAAAAAGAAAAAATAAACAAAAAAAGCTATTATTAATACGATTAATGCCTAATTGTAAAACAGGATTAAGGCCTAACAAGGATCAGATGCAACTCAATTAGACTTTAGTTTAATTAGTTCGACTTCTGCAACATCAAGAAATGTGCAAGCTAAATTCAAACTGGCGAATAAACTTTCAAATCAAGTCAAATTATCCAAATTATACATCATCTTCAGAAGATAAACATTCAAGCTTATATATTTTTAACATTTTACCATCAACTCGTAATTTTAAATCATCATTTGCCCAATAATTTGTTCTTTATGCTTGTGGTTTAGTTTCATTTAAACAATTATAACTATCATTAAATTATTTTCTTTATGTTTAGTCTAGCAATTGTCTATGGATTGCATTTTCGTTTACCCAAGCTTTAGTTTCGAGCATTTTTAACAAATTTATACACTTTGTTTTTTTATTATTCAAATTGATTTATCTGCTTGAATTTAGCTTAATTTAAAAGGCAAAATATTTAACGTTTAAGAGAGTTGCTGACTTTATGTTTGTTAATGTTTAGTTAAAAAAGAAATTTACACTCTAAAAATTATTAACATCATTCAATACATTTACTTTTCTTCTTTTTTTGTAATTAAACAAAAGCAGCCATGTAAAAACCTTTAAGTTAAGTTGAGTATAAAAGCAATTATATAGAAATCAGGGACTTTTCCAATTCCTTCAAACGACAACAACAACAAGAGCAACAGAAAGGGGCAAACTTAATTATAACACAAAACAAACAACTAAAGAAAAAGCAAAAAAGAAAGAAAAACTCAAGCAAAAACAAACAAAAAAGAAAAACCAACTGATTGTCATTATATACACACATAAAATGATATATATAAAATATATGTATTAGATTTAAAAACTATTATTTATGGGCAAACAACAACATTTTAATGATTACAAACCGATACAACCGAAGCAACAACAACAACAAATCTCTCCCAGCGAGATAAAAAACAAAACAAACAAAAACATCCTAAGAAAACCGAAAAGAAACAAAGTTAAAAGCTAACAACAACAATCAACGGATTTCAAACAATATATACATATACATAAATATATATTGAAAAACAAAAAGAGAATCTAGAGTTAAGCAAATTTTTAAAATGATCACTGGAATGGAAAGCAACAATTGCAATATATGAAACGAGAATATTGTATAAACAACAAATAAAATTGCAACAAAGATAAATAAGCCAAATAAAATGACACAAAAAAAGGTAAACTTTCGATATATTCGAGGCGTATATCTTAAAAGCCAATATCTTTTGCAGAAAGTGTTAGAGTAAGGCAGGCAAAAGGAGATCTTATCTCTGACATTTCGTGCTGCCAATTGTCCAAAGGGGAAGATAACTCATGACATTGGTCACTAACCTGTAAACTTGGATGGTTGGAATGACTTGTTCGTTCGCATTGTTTCTTTTTGAGGCTTATATGAGATGTTTCAACTGAAAAGGAGCGAGAAGGCATGTGTTTTCGTATGAGACCATCTTACAGAGAACACACGAGGTTCGGTAGTTGAACTATGAGGAATTCGATAGACTTATATAGCATTGTGGGTCTTGTTGATTTCTTTAGTTGTTTATTTTGTTCAATTTATTTTAGATTTTTGTCACCAGCTTGGCACGCTTTCGCCATGCCACCAAAGCCGGCGTCAAATCCTTATCGGTGATGGCGGGCATACGTATCAGGGAGCTATAGACACCAATGTCAGCCACGGACATTTGTGAGCCACCGAAGTATTGCTGCTTCTGCAGACGCTTCTCCAGCAGCCTGACCATGGCCACCTGAGCTTTGTGGGTAGTGCAACGCAACAGTTGATAGCATATGTCCAGCACCAGATCAATCTCATTGCAAACGGGTGAGCCTTCATAGCGATATTCCGCTGGACCCACACGACCCAAGTAACGAATTATGTTGACTTCTCCGTAGATGGGAACGTACATGGTCGGTGAACTGATCATTTCAGTGTGCTCGCCTGTCAACGATGACGATTACAATCAAATGGATTTTGATCATCGATTCACTTACAATTTTTCCATATTAAGGTGACATTAATCCTGGGCAATGCTTCATTGTTTGGCACCTTGGCTAGATTGTGTTCAAATTCTCGTGCCGCTGGTCCAATGTCTGCCATTGTGGAGTGTGTAAAGGTTTTTATGTCGATGGTATAGAGGTCGCGCCAGGCATTCTTCAGAGCCAACAGAGCGTAGGGTATGAAATTCGGATGACCATTGATGACAATATCCTCGAGTGGCACCTGGAAATAGGAGAAATCAAGAAGTCATTAGCTTTCATTAGAGTTTGGTTTCACTCATCAAATAGCCTCACCTCTTTTAAGCCACCATTCTGATAGCCTGTCGTATGCTGGATTGTCTTGCCACATAAACCTAGACCGGCTCTTATTTTGCCCAACTGGGCCTTGAGATCTTCCAGTTGGAGCAACACCTTGTCCTGGCGGGCCACCACTGCTGATGTATCCTTGCCATTGTTGGCCTGCAAGAGAAACAAGAAGGAAAAGCAAACGATTATTCAAGACAACTTGGCGGCGTCCAGCAATGGACGGCGACCCCAAGGACACACACAAACACACACACACACGCACAAGAGGACAGCAAGCAAACACACACAATATTTCATCATCATATTTCATGTTTTCCATTGATGTTGCTTTTGTTAGTCGTATAATTGTTTATAAATAGAATTTGGTTTAGTTGTTGTTGTTTTTCTTGATTTAACCTTTAACAGTTGTTGAATTTGTCGGCCTAAAATGTCCAAGTCAAGTGCACATGTGGCGCTGCTGCTGCTGTAGCTCTTGCCGCTGCCGATCTGCTGCTGTGGGAGTGACTGGATCTTCTTAATTAACTATACAAACTTAATTATACTATATATTTATATATATACACACACATATATGTATATAATTGAATTGATTGATTCTTACAATGGAGCTGCTGCTGATGCCGGCACCGGTGCTGGGGCTGCCCGTCAGGCTCACATTTTTCAGATCGTACATACAGGTTGGCAATTTTATTTCGAATTGAGGAAGTAAAGTTTTCAGCTCGTACATTTCGCTAACAAACTATATACATATGCATGTACATATATCCGTGAGAAAACCTAAATAGTGTGACCATAAACAACCAAAGCACATGTGTTTTGTGTTCTGAATTCCATCGAAAACATTTTTTTTTGAATATGAAGGACACTTTGTTGTTATATTTTAGGTTTTGTTTTCAAAATTAATAAAGATGAAATATGAAACATAACCAAGGCAAATTTCCTAGAGGGTTTTAATATTTAATTAATGAAATTTAATTTAAGCTGGCATGTAGATAACTGTCGATAATTTTACATAACTATCGATATTATGTCATACTCCCGCTTCTGTTTATTGAAAAGTTATCGGAATTTGAAAAGCGAAACAAAAAAAATTAGCAATTTTTTTTTCAATATTTTAAATTTTATTCTTAATAATAGGTTCAAAGTATTATACAAAATAACCAAAACAAAATTTGCACCTACATTGTTAATTGTTTGATTATTTGAGTACATTCTTAAGCTATTTTAGCTTTAGGTGGTAGCGGCTTATGTTTGGGCAGATGCTTTATTCTCCTATCCACAATATGTCTGAGACGACGATCCGGCTTCATGAGTTCACTCTCATCCATCGGCTCAATAACCTGGCCCTTGCGTGTTATTACAGCGGGACGCGTTAGCATTCTGAAAGCAGTTTCCGGTACAAAGTTTCGACCGATTGGAGCCCGTATGCTAGCCTCATAATCAGCCAGGGATCTGAACGGGAATGGCACCGAGGAGACCAAATGTGAACGGGTATCTTTACTGCTTGTCTCATTGATGTATAAATTATCCTTGTTCTCATCACGTCGCTTCTCGGGTACAGCAAGTTTCAGCAGGAGGCGTTTATTCCGGCGCTCCATAACCTCGGGGGATATGCCTGCACCAGCCCATGAGCCCCAGCCTGGCATGGCCAACTGGAGCTCTGTGTTCTTCAGTTCTGAATCCTTCTCCTTGTCTTTATTAAAATCTGCTATAATATCATCATCTTCGAAGGCCTCAGTTAGCGTAAGTTGTCGTTCTGCATTAGTATTATCTTCTTCGTCGAAATCAGCTTCTAGTTCTCCATCTCCCAGGGCATCATTTAGTCGGCCTCGCGATGCTTGTGTCCAATTCAAAGTTGTGACTTTCGTGGGATCTATTGAGTCAATAACGGCAGAGGATTTCTCTACCACTTCAGCCTCTTCTGATACATTGGATTTTGGATCTATTACATCAGTTTTCGTTTCTATATCTTCACTATTGAGAGGCTCATCAATTTCGATGCGTTGTTTGGTATTTTTGAATGTCAAATCCTTAAGATTCTTTAATGCATCCTTCTTTTTCTTCAATTGCTTGCCCTTTGCTGGCATTTCCTTGAGTTTGTCTGCTTGCTTTCTTAGTTTTTCTAGTTTTTTGCCAACTTTTTGTTTCAATATATCTCCATGCTGTTCGAAAATCTCCTCCAAGGTGGCATCTTTACTTAACTTCTCCACCTTCCAGCCATTTTGCACAGTAACTTTAGCTTTTTTGATCTTCTTTAGAGAACTTTTCTTTGCGCTGGGAGTAGTTTTGGCACTTTTCTCTTTCTCCCTAGTTTCTTTTAGTTCCTGGACATCTTCACGATGCTGTGCTAGTAATTTTTCATTTTCATTTCGTTCAGTCCAGTATTTGCGCCAATTTGGATCATCGTTTTGTTCTTCGTTTGTGTTGGTCTTGCCTTTTGACTTGACTTTGGTCCAGGGATTAAATGGATCATTATCCAAGAGCTTGTCTTCCTCGTCCACTTTCAATGTGTTTGAATCATGATCCTCTTCACTTTCGGATTCGTGTTGCTTTTGCGTTAATTGACGACTTACCGCCAACTGTTCGGCTAAGTCCTTACGCACCTCTCTGTCATATTTGGCCCGCACTTGCAAATTCTTGGCCCAAGTGCCAGTGTTCTTATGTCGCAGGCTAGCTCTTTCCTTCACTCGACTTTTTTCCAGAGCCTCGAGTTTCTCGAGAGCCGCTTCTGGATTGGTCTTTTGCAGCAACTCAAATTCTTTAATCTGTTCCAGCATTTTCTGACGTTTTTGCAGTTTATGATACTTTTTGGATTTGATCTTTTTCTGCATTCTCGCCTTGGCAGATTTTTGGGATTCACGCATCTTCAGATAGGCCAACTCCTTGCGGCGTGCAAATAGCTCATCTTTTGTCAACTTCTTCTCTAACAAGGCACTCTCCTGCTGGGCCAGTAACTTATCATCAGTCATATCGCCAATTTGCTTTTTTCTTAATTCACGAAGTCTCTGATTACTTTCTTCGAGCTCCTTGGCCAGATCCGATTTAATGCTTGTCTTAAGAGGCTTGGCATGGGCAGAGGTGTTTACGTAGATGGTTTCCGAGGGTATGGGAAATATCTGAAACGAATTGGCTGTCAATAAAAATTGTTGGAGTATTCAAGAAATGTTTACCTGTGTTTCTGCTGAACGCCGTTTGGATACCACAGCATCCCAACGACCAAGTTTTTTGCTGACTCCTTCATAGCCAATTGTTCGTTTTATGCGATCCGCTGCTGGCTTCTCCAATGGTTTCTGCAGCACTTTCTTAGTGCTTTGGACATTCTTTAGCCTTTTCCCTGTTTCCAAATGCTTGGATGAGGTTTGAAGGATCTGGACTAGGTCATTGAGCCCCACAGCCCGTGGCTCACCAACATTTGCCGACGACGACGCATTTGATGACTTGACCAACTGGAACTCATCCTGTACTGGTTGGCGTTCATCACGTGTGGAACGCTGTATATGCTGGACGTTGCCGCGACTACTGATAGCCTGCAGTAGCTTCTTGTGTGACTGCGGATTGTAGTGCTCTTCATCGTCACTCATGTTGTTGCAGTTAAAAATTTAACAAATTTTACTCAGTTAAACCACGCGGTGTACCCAACAGCTGACAAGTGCAGCTTAAGAAGAAAATCGATAGGTTTTCAGGGAAATAATCGAATTTTTCAGCGTTCTTTAGAGCACTGGTAGCTCGCTCCAACCAAATTTCATAACACTATCCACTACTGCCGTTTTGTTTGTTTCATTGTCCGGCGTTGTTTTCTTTTATTGTTGTTAAATAATATTTAAAGAATTGGCATAATAATATGGCCGATACTAAATCCGGTCGCTATGCCAATTCCAATGCAAGCAGTAACCCCAGTGGCAGCAGTGTTAGTACTCCCACCAATATCTCACAATTAGTCCAGGGACCGGCTAATTTGGAATGCAAGGACTTTCAGGAATATCTGCGGACACGCCAGACGCCGGAAACGCTGGAGAAACTCTACACTTATCCGCCTATATGCCTGGCCGTGTATCGAGACTTGCCGGAAATAGCCCGTCAGTTCATTATACGCATTCTGTTTGTAGATCAACCTGTACCGCAGGCGGTAGTCAGCTCTTGGGGAGCGCAAAGATGTGCCAAGTAAGTGGACATTGTTCCATCCATTAGAGCGAGAGTCTATTTATGATATTTATTACAGAGAACAGCAGGAAGCCACACGTTGTTTAACATCCCTAAATGTATGGCGAGTAACGGCCATACCTGGTGGATTGGCTGCTTGGGAATTGTCGCCTACGTTCAAAAAGAGCGTTAGGCATATACTTTTAGGCGGTGGCAAGCCCTGGCCAATGACAAATACACTGGAAAAAGACTCAAAACCGCGTGACATCGCCTTCCTGGACTCATATGCGATGTCACGATGGCGTTGTGTACTTCATTACATGGTAGGCACTGGCAATCGCAATGGCACAGATGCGGAAGCCATTAGTCCAGATGCTGTGCGAATTCTTCTGCATGCCAATCTGATGAAGCGTGATGAACGCGATGGCATAACGATAACCCGGCAAGGATTCCAGTTTCTATTGCTGGACACGAGGGCACAAGTGTGGCATTTTATGATGCAATACCTGGATACGTGTGAGGAACGTGGCATATCCCTACCCGAATGCCTATCGATGTTATTCCAATTGAGTTTCTCTACACTGGGCAGGGATTACAGCTCGGAAGGAATGAGCAATCAAATGTTGGCATTTCTACAACATTTACGGGAATTCGGTTTGGTTTTCCAAAGGAAACGCAAAGAGGGACGCTTCTATCCCACACGTTTGGCCTTGAATGTTACCAGCAAAGAGTCGGCGGATGCTGCCACAGCCATTGTCTCTATGTCAGCATCGGAGGAAGAGGAGCGTCTGCAGGATCGTGGCTATATAGTGGTAGAGACAAATTATCGTGTCTATGCCTATACGGACTCGCCACTGCAAGTGGCTGTTCTTGGACTCTTCACCGAGCTGTTATATCGGTTTCCCAATTTGGTTGTTGGCGTTCTCACCCGAGATTCCGTGCGTCAAGCTTTAAGAGGAGGCATTACGGCTGAACAAATTATCTCCTATCTCGAGCAATATGCTCATCCGAATATGAAACTTGTAGAATCAGCCATCAACTCGAAATCCTGCCTTCCACCCACCGTTGTAGATCAAATCAAGTTGTGGGAGATGGAACGTAATCGTTTCACCTATACCGAGGGTGTAGTCTACAATCAATTTCTATCGACAAACGATTTCGTCACTCTACGGGATTATGCTCAATCCATTCAAGTTCTGGTTTGGCAAAATGAGAAAACACGTACTATGGTGGTCCAGAAGAATGGACATGATGACGTTAAACGCTATTGGAAAAAGTATTCCAAAAGCGGTGGCTGAACAAGAGTTGTGCGCTAAGGTTAGAGGGATATTCTAATTTGTTTACTTCGAGGAGAATAACAGTGCTCGGTCCACGGTCGATAACTGTATCGGTCGGGGTTTTGGGATCTAGTTATCCGTAGGATTTCAAATATAGTTATAAATTCAAACTTTTATTAAAATGACTTTTTACTGTAATACAAGGAGATTGTGAAAAAGAGCGAGACGGCCTATACTTTTGCGCTTGCGGGCAAGTAAAATAACCATTTCGAATTCATTGTACATTGTCTCCAGCTGAGTAATACATATTTACATATTCATATAGTATTTGTCCTTCATTTCGGCAAATCGACGACGCTCGCTCTCACGGAACTCGTGACGTACGGCCCGGGAATGTCCCTTTAGGGAACGAACAACCATCTTGTCATCGCAATTGTGTAGCGGTTTATAGGTTCCTACATCTGGCTCCAAGTCCCAGTCCTCCTCACATTCGGCCTTTTTTTGAGGTACACTACGCACCACTTTTAAGGATGGCTTTGGTTCTTCCATCACTGTCATGACATCCGGGCTACTAGAAGCATTGCTTGTACACTCGTTCCTGATATGATGCTTTGGAGAAAAAGACCATAAATAGTAGCGGCAGACTACACGTGTGCAATAGTCCTTTTCTTACCAGTAGTTTCCCAGCAGTTACGCTATGGTTATCATCAAATGGACATATAACAATCTTTTTCTTTTCGTGCGGATCGAGCGCTCGGTTGCAGCGTACTAGATGTGCATCCAGGCGTCCACGCAGGGAGCGATGGCTTTTATTGATAGGACAAGTTACAAAATCGTTGAAAGACATATTTTTTCTGTCCATTTTCGTCCGCGACCAAATGAAATACGCTGATGCTTGAGAAAATTCCGAAGAAGAACAAGATGAAAAAAGCACAGCTCGCCAAATCTTGCAGAAAAAAAAACAAAAACAATGGTCACACTAATCTTTTTAACTTACCGTTAAAAAAACAAAACATGGCAACACTGATCTTAATATCTCTTCTGGGGGAGAGGGACTTAAATTCCGTTATATTTTCAGAAGTTTTCAAATAATAAAAAAAAACCTATTCTGTTTTGATTTCTGTAAAATTTGTCCATAACAGTTGGCTCTTTATAACATAATGATCAATAGCTTCTAAAAATATTAAATAGGCACAATCCGCGGATCAGTCGATCCAGAAATGCTCCATGTTAGCCTAAATTAGCCAAATTTTGCTTGACCAATAATCGATCAGCTTAAAAATAAATCTATAAAGGAATGCAATTTCTATCCAAATTTGGTCATGGTAAGATCAAATAAAAAGCAAATCAATTTTCATAATATACATTTTTTGAACGGATTGATCTAAGCTCTAGAAACAACAAGATGAGAATAACTTCTGTATGTGTTCGACAATTATATCCAATGTATAAGCAGCTACTACGATTCGTAACAACTTTCGCACCACGTGAGATAGACTTTCCATCACATGGACCATACAAATCCTTTATTTATGTGGAAAACATGTACTATTTTATAGATGTCAGATGAGAAAGACCATTAGCTTTTCACTGATCGACTGGGAGACAAACTGAGGGCACACACTTGAACTCTGTTTTGCAATGCAAAACTCAAACAAAAATAAAAAAAATAATTAACAATTGTTCATATTGAAAAATCAACTGTTCTTTATTTGTAAAGAAATGCGTTTCTTTTTCACTCCATTCGCACATTTTCTTGTATTTAAGTTTGTTGTTGTTTTTTTACACACTTTAAACGTTACGGTAAAAACGTCATATCGGTTTTGGGGCTAGTGGTTGGTGTTTACGCCGTCTCCATTGGTTGAGCAGCCGTCTCCTCGGTGTACTTGCCCTTGTCCTTGCCCAATGCTGCCAAACGTCCCTTTCCGCGACGCTCCAGAATGGCCTTGCGATCCTTGTCCAGTTTCAGTTTAACAATCAAAACTTTGCTGGGATGGATGCCCACATAGACGTTGGTGCCGTTGGCGTTTTCGCGCTGGATCTTCTCAACGTAGACAACAAACTTCTTGCGGTAGGCTTGGACAACTTTGCCCACCTGGTTGCCCTTGAAGTGGCCACGGATCACCTGGACCTCGTCGTCACGACGGATTGGCATCGAGCGCACATTGTACTTTTGACGCAGCTCCTTGGAGAGGGGTGCGGACATCAGGCGACGGCGGATGTGCGATGGAGCCTGGAAGTGACGCTTGCGGTTCTTCCTGCGCGACGATGAAACAAACTGATTCAATTTCATTTTGCTGGAGGGCTGGCTGCTATGTGGTTGTAAACAAAGATAGGAAAAGTACGTAAATCTTTAGTAATTTCTTCACAATAACTCTGCATAATATCACAATCAAGTAGAATATAAAATTCTTTTTTAGTTTCCATTGTTTATCTTAAATAATATGAACGGATGGCAAACTAAATAACGAATTTTATTTCGGAAACGCACCTACCGTCGTAAACACAACGAAAAGAAAGAAATTTGACAGCAACGAATGTCGGCTAGCGATGTGAAAATGAGTAGAACTATCGATACTTCTTAGTGATGACATCGGTTCTAACTCACGATTCGAACTTATTACATGTTTAATAACAATTTAAATTCATAAAGACGATAGCCTGTCGTGATGGCAATATTAAATATAATTATTTAGTTTGATGACAGCATGTTGTAAAAGTTTGAAATTTACGAAATTTACACTATTTTAAATTTACGATATATAAACATTTAGAGGCTGTTGCTACCGATTTATATTTTACCACCACTAGGCCAAGAAATGTCAAAATTCGATAGCCTTTTTCAGGGCTGGAAAGATTCATTTGATGCACGACTATTAATTATGAAGAAAGTTGTCTCTAGGAATTTTTAGAGCGGTTTGTTTTTAAAAACTTCCAAATCAGAAATAGTTTAAACTCATCGATGACACCAGTGATACACTGATGACACAATCGATATATCGACATTCCTTATCGCTTTTTTGAGTGGATCAATGGATTCTCATCTCTATCATGGTAATCGATATTTTAAAATTGTAATTTTCCACACTGGTTAAATTGTTGAAACTGCGCGGTCAATTCAGATTTCAAGTCTGTTGAGTTTGCGAGACTGGTTGGTGTAAAGCTTTCCAAATCCTGGTGAGTTTGCGGGATTGGGTGGTGAAAAGCTTTTCAAATCATTCACGTACTCCTCCTCTTCCAAACTGATCTCTACCAGATGTCTGACTGGAGTCTAATTGGAAATTTCAGTCGCGTTTTTGCAGCCAACTGTTGCGTTAGTTTTGTCCAGTTATTCTAATTTGCTTTAATTGAATTTGCCATATTCAACATGATGAACAGCCTGAAAAAATTGCCCATGCGTATGGTAAGTAACTGTCAAGAGATTTTCAAAATCTGCTCCCCTTAGAAAGTGCATTATAGTTTGACTTGTATTAATTTGTTAAACTATCTTTTGTGTTTTTTTTTTAGGTGGCCAATGCTGCACGTCAGCAAAGTGCGGCTATGTCCTCGGCAACAGGTTTGCCACCACCGTTGACATATCTCACCGACGATGAGAAGATGATGAAGGAGACGGGTGAGTTGTAATCATAGTTGTTGTTGCTGTTGTTGCTCCTGCTTATTGCAGTTGCTCTAAATACAGTTGGACTTAGCATTTGCAGTTGTAATTTTTGATAAGGCTTATTAGATTTTGAATATTATTTTTGTTGTCGCAGATATTTCTCAGTTTCTTTCAGTTGATGTTACGCAATGATTGTTTTTTCTTTTTTAGCATTTTATTATTATTGGTAATAATTGAGTTCAATAGTTGAGGTTTTCATGTCTGTTTTCTGCCTTCTTTTATTGTTGTTTTTGTAGGTAAATGCAATTAACGTTTTCTTTTTTTACTTCTTTTGACATTTTCTTTGCTATTTTGCTGATAAATCAGTTTTTTGTGTGGGAACTTGGAGTGGTGGAGACTAAGTTGGTCGGTTGGAAGAGGAGAGGGGAGCGGCTGGTTTTATATAGATAAGCACACTAGTTTTTTTCTTTTCTGTTTTTTTTGTTTTATGTGTTTAGATAGTGAACACAAAATATGTAATATACCTGCCTGACTAGTAGTCAGGTCAAATCGAATAAAAAGGATTTGTTATTCCATTAGGAATTTCCTTAAAATTTTCCTATATGTTATATATATATATATGTATGTGTGTGTGTGTGTGTGTATGTTTTCCTCCCATCTTTCTTTTTATTTTTCCTTTCTGTATTTTTGCCAGCTTTGCATATTTGTGCTGGTTGGAGAAACGGCAATTGAATCAATTTAGTTAATGAACAAAAATTATATAATTCATCATGAAAAGGAAATCAAAATGGAAAAACAAAACTGAATCCTTAGATGGGATCATCAAAATGGTATCGTTTGGATATTTCAAAAGGATTTAGGTTTAATCTACGAATAAGGATGTTAGCCTTTGACCCCAAACAGCAGATTAGTAGATTGCCTAGATTATATATTCATATGTATATGTAGATTCTAGCACATTTCTTTCTCTTATAACAATATCCTTTTAGTACATTTTACTGGACTTGTAGAAATGTTAGCCTTGAAATATATGGAAAAAGTTCCCTGCACTTAGATATTTATACATATATATTATAAAGTAGCTTTAAGTCCTTTAATTCCCTTTCATTTCCATTTTTATATCTAATCTATATGAACAGAAGCTCATTTAATAAGAAACACAAATGTTCTTTGTTACATATTTCTATTAATTTACACAAATGATAAAACTATAGAAAGTTGTAGATAAAAAACAGAAAAATTAACACGTCATAAGCTTCAACAGGCTCACGTCTAAAGTTTCCATATTAATCTGAATCGTATACAAGGCTAAAGGATAGAAGGACCTCTGCGTGTTTTCTTTTTTGGACTAAAGCAGTTTGCTTATTTGGGTAGGTTCAAGTTCAAGGTCTGAGCTTATCAATAAATATTTTGCCTTTATAGAGTATTCAGGTAAGCTCGCCACTTGGTTAGAATTAGGCAAGAGAGCGATAGTGGTTGATAGTGGGGTGGGGTGGGGTGGTGCGGGGTGGGTTTTTGCTGTGGGGGAAGTTCCTCGAACAACACTCGTCTGGTAGCTTTTAGCTTTAGCTTCAGCTTTTGCCTACGCCTTTGCCTCATCTTCGTTGGTCTTGATCGCTAAGAGACCGACCATTTCCATTCCAAATGTGAAACACAGCGAGTTCGAAGCGTGGTGTCTGCCTTTGCCGTGTTTTGCCCGCCCGCAGTCGGTGTGGGGGTGGGGCAAGAGCGCGGGGGAGTGTATGGAGGAGATGCTTGATATAGGAAATATTACTCTGGGAAACGATTTTTAGAGGTGTGTGTGTGTGTGTGAGAGAGTGTGGTGTGTCTTCTTCTTGTGTTGTGTTGTGTGTTCACAAGTCAAGTCAGCTGTGAATTTAAATTTAACATTGTGAATTCCACAGCGTTACACTTGTGATAGAGCAAATTTAAAATAGGCAACTGTGCCACGCCCCCGCTCAAATGTGCACACTGTTCTAGTGTGTGCGACCGGGCAATGGGTGTGTGTGGTTCTTGGTTGTGTACTTCCCTAGAGAGTTGAATTAGTTGATTAATATATATACAGCTGATTCTTAGTTGGAAAGTTGACATTATCTTTTTTGCCACCTAATTTTTGTCCCCGCTTAATTGAATTCCATATTGGGCCTTATCAATCTTAATATTCTCCATTCGTATATGCATAAGCTTCTATAAACATTCATAAAATGTGTATGTACATATATACACACATATGTATATATATATATATATATATATATTGTTTATGGTCCGATTGCTGTTACGTAAGCTGAGCTGCATGCAAAGTGGCTAAGTGCATGAGTTAAAAACGGGTTTTCTGTCTTACTTGATCGGCATTCGAATGCAAAGTTCATCATAAAACTGACAGCATACCTTTAGGGGCAATGAGGCCCTAAAACTTACACCTCAAGTAATAAGTACAGTTGCCTTGCCAATTAATAGTCAGAAAACAGAAACATACAATGTGCTCGAGAACTAGCTAACCTAAAAGCACATACAAGGTACAGTTGCCTCTAGAATTCTTAGTGGCTATTAACAAAATTTCATTTAAATAAGGCAAACTGGAAAATTCATTAGCTTGAGAGGATAGTAAACAAAGGAAAGGTCCTGCCAGGACCTCCAGCACAGCTGTTTTAATTGCTATAAAACTGGCCGAACTTGTCTACCTATGGCATATGGCAAAAGTAAATTATTAATTATATATACACACTTGATCAATTATTCAAGTTTTTCCCATAATATGCGACAATAGTAGAAAACAAAACATTCGCAAAACGTCGAGATGGTTAGAGACGGTTGGAGACGAGGTGAGGCAAGGCCAAAGGGTGGGCAGTTTTGTGGGTGTGTGCCAGTTGTTGGCTTTCCGAGCACAGCAAGAAGGAAAATAAAGAATAATGCTTAAAAAAAGATCAATAATAAACACATATATAACTATATATATATGCCTCTATGTTCATATATACATATATGTATGTTGTATATCTGAGAGGGGGCAGAGAGCTTCACATGGTAGTAGTGAGTGGAGAGATTGGAAGGGAGAGCAACACGCGATCGCGAGAACAAACGTTTTTCTGCTGATAAAGTAGACACACACGCGCGCACACACACACACACACACACACCCACAAATATACATATATATCGAACTTATGTATAGGTATATATACCTCAACTTATACAAATAAATGGCCGGCAAACACAGCAGGCCCCCCAAAGAACCCCTACAAGAACTTGCCGATGGGGAACCAGTTTGATTAACGACGTTTTTTAAGAAACCATGCCCTCAAAAGCTCCATGAAGTCCGATCTTATCTGGAGAAAGCTTTCGTTCCACATTATAAAGCTTTGCCTAATGATCAATAGAACTTTTTTTTTCGTTTGCATTTCAAATGGATCTTTTTCATTTGTATCTTCTACGTCATTTTCCACTTCGTAGGCTTCAAGGATGCTTCCTTTGCGTGTAGATCCTTTTTGCATGCATCCTTTTTTATTTCTCCTAGGTCTCTTTTTCTTGGTTCTTTACTTTAGTTTTCATTTTTGCATCCTTTTTTAATTGAAATGTTTTTCTAAAGTATCTTTACTTTGTACATATTGTACATACATACATACATACATATCTTTCGTTTGCTCATAGACCCTTTTAGATGAAAGGAAGCCTTTGACATCTTCCTTTTACTGCTTAGGTATCCTCCTTTATGTATTACATTTTTGTATTCTTTTTTTAGTTGCCAAATTGGCTCAGGATCAAATCCAGCCCTTGGTCAAGAAAATGGACTTTGAGCACAAATTCGATCCATCCGTAGTGAAGGCCGTTTTCGAAAATGGCCTGATGGGCATCGAAATCGATACAGAGCTGGGCGGCAGCGGTTGCAATTTCATGACCAACATCATTGTCGTCGAGGAGCTATCGAAAATTGATCCTGCCGTTGCTGCCTTTGTCGATATTCATAATACACTGGTCAATTCGTTGATGATTAAATTCGGTAATGCCGAGCAGAAGGCAAAATATTTGCCCAAACTGGCCCAAGAGTATGCCGGTAGCTTTGCCCTCACCGAACCCGGAGCAGGCTCTGATGCTTTCTCCCTGAAGACTGTTGCCAAAAAAGATGGCTCTCATTATGTGATTAATGGTACAAAAATGTGGATTTCCAATTCGGATGTGGCTGGTGTATTCTTGGTCTTTGCCAATGCCAAGCCAGAGGATGTAAGTACAATCAAGACGGCACAATCAAATTGGTTTGCTTATCAATTATAATTGGACGATTCGATTTGATTCGATTCGATGATAGGAAAAATTTATTTTAATTAATGCTGATGCTCATTCTCTATCTCTCTCTCTCTCTCTAGGGCTATCGGGGTATTACCACATTCATTGTAGATCGCGAGACACCTGGATTGATTGTGAACAAACCAGAGGATAAGTTGGGCATTCGCGCCTCGGGCACCTGCATGCTTACCTTTGACAATGTCCGCGTGCCCGAGGAAAATATTCTGGGTACTTTCGGCCATGGCTACAAATATGCAGCTGGTTTCCTCAATGAGGGACGCATTGGCATTGGCGCGCAGATGGTTGGCCTGGCCCAGGGTACCTTCGATGCGACTATCCCCTATCTGTTGGAGCGCAAGCAATTCGGTGAAGCCATCTACAATTTCCAATCGATGCAACATCAAATTGCCACCATTGCCACAGAGATTGAGGCAGCCCGTTTGTTGACCTACAATGCGGCTCGTCTGCAGGAGCAGGGTGCACCATTCCTTAAGGAGGCGGCCATGGCCAAATTCTATGCCAGTGAAGTGGCCCAGCGTGCTGCCATCAAATGCATCGACTGGATGGGCGGTGTTGGCTTCACTCGTGATTTCCCACAGGAGAAGTACTACCGTGATGCCAAAATTGGAGCCATCTATGAGGGTACAACCAACATGCAATTGAGCACCATTGCCAAGTGCATTAAGAAGGAATACTCTGGTTAGAAATCGATCGATCAAACGATCAGCAGTCGTTATCAGATGAAGGAGAGTTTAAGATTTTTGTTTAAGAATTTTACTGCAAGCTGAGATATCGTACATCAGATACGTCAAGTGCATTTAAGTGTTGGAATCGAATTTGATCATCGGTCAATCGATTCTTTCCAATGTTATCTGTATAGCCATTTTACTATAAAGCAATTCTTTCTGTTATATAAATATATATATATATGTGTATATTGTATCAAATACAAAGAAAAAAGAAAAACAATTTACTTCATATTCCACAACAAAAACTCGAATTCAATTCATTTATTCAAGGATTCGCAGCGGCAGTGAAGGCAGCCAATAAAACATTGATAACCGTTATCATGAAAATGCCCATTACCAAAAACTCATTGGTCCTGGCACAATGCCGACTTCGATTACGTTGCTGGCGTCTCTGTTAAGATCGTTAGATCAATTAGATTAGGTAGCTTAGGCCTCTAATATGTTGCATTTACCTTAAAGATGAGCATTGTGCCAACAATTAATTGTAGCACCAAGGACATTACCACCAGAGTTAAACTAAAATAGAAAGTGCTTGCGTCATGAGTGTAGGTAATCAGGAAACGCAGTTGATTGGCATTAGCCGAGAGTAGAGCTATATCCATAAGGCCTAAATAATTGAATAAAAGTATCACATAACAAAATTTTAAATGTGGAGGAGTGGATCAAATGTGAACAGTTGCCTCTATTCATTCGTCCAGTTGTCCATCTCATGTACACGCTCACCTTCGGCTGTATTTTTATTTGCCGCATAATTTTGGTCATCGGTTAGATCGCTATCACTCTGATTGATGGACTCAATTTGATTGACTTTCGATTTCACATCAATTGTAGCCTTTTTCTCATTTCGTTTATCCATGGCCGTAACGTTGCAGCATTTTACTGGTAGTGCCTTTATGCAAATGCCTTCGGATTCTTCCTCATCCTGAATGGATACAAACACATCCTTGTCATCGTTTTTGCTGGAGTTAAATTTCATTTGGTTAGCCACTTTCTCTTCCATTGCCATGACAATGTTTTCAGCAGGCTCCTTTTCGTTTCTTTCATCTTTCGGCGTAACACGACGAAATTCTCCTGACGAGGCGGTAACATAAACATCTTCAAATATTTCCTCATCCTCATGGGTCGATACAAACACCTTGTTGCTGGCCATTGTGAGTATTATTTGAATTCTGTTTATTTTTCAATTGTCACTTGGTGCTTAGACAATGCAAAAATAATATTAAAGCTTTTACATATTCTGTAAACATTCAAAACTTGTGCGGTTTTGGACTTTTTGCGGTAAGTTGATAAGGTATACATTTTATTCATATACTGAATATATATTTTTATGTGCATACATACAAACATCAGATGACACTGACCCTTTCATAAAATTTGTACACACAAATTTGGGTCACCACCCCTCAAAAACAAAAAAAGGGCAAACTCTCATAAAGTAAAATTGAATTTGTGCCTTGAGTTTGCATTACAATTGGGTCGAACGGTTTATTTTGCTCACTTTTTAACTTCCTTTTCAATTTTGTTTAATTGTTTCCTCATTTGTTCGAAAATTCACTCAATTAATCACTTTTAATTAGAACAGGTTGAAATCTTTGGTTAAGTTTTCCTTGCGAAGGCAATCAAAAATTTAAAGCCTAAAAGCAGGCCACACATTTTAACTTTTTACTTTGGGATAAATTCCATTCTCGATTCGATATCAACTGTTGAAATCTATCAGTTTATCCCTTCTCTTCTCTAAAGTAACGATCCACAGAACACAATATTGAACAACTTTCAGTTCATTTTACATAATTAAACGATTGTTTATTGAACTTGCATTATTTTTTAACACATAACACGGATAAAACACGTAATCAGGTTAACAAATAAAGACAACCCAAGTTGGATATTTGGCCAAAATCCTAAACTTTTTGATCCACGGTGGAAATGCGAAACAAAATATACTTCTAAATAAATAACATAAAACCCCCCTTATATGTACATACATATACGATTGAGAGGCACTACGGCGTATTACACAAATTTACGCACACGCAGCAGTTTTCATTTTTTAGTTCCCTGCTTTAAATTTAACCTCAATTAGGCTATAATTATAGCCACAATCTTAAATTATTAATGAGCAAATCATGGGGGTAACCTTTTGGGAAGACCTTACATATTGATTCCTTGGAACAGCAAAAATTTGTGTTGTATTCCATACCAAACTGTTTCGATACTCTTTGTCATGTTACTGGAGGGGTGTTTCCCCCTTTTGTGGGTATATTTTTTTAACTCAACCAAACAGATGTCAAAAAGGACACAACACATGTATCTGAAAATTGTTTGTTTGTTTGACAGCATGGAGTTAAATATATAAGAGGGTTGGACAAGAAGTTTTCACACTCAAAGGATACAAAGATACACATTCGAAATTCAGAAGAGAGCTAGGAATTATATACTAAAATCAATGGCAAATATACTTAATCCATAATTTTGGTTTATAGCATACTTTTGGGGGCGTTTATTTAAAAAGTATTCTTATTTCCACTTTTGTTTCAAAACTTTTTAAACCATCCGGGTCTCAAATGCGTCACAACGAGGAGGTTTTAACCACTGCACCATCCCCACCCAATTGCGATACACAAAGGTAAAGAAACCAAGTACCAGACACGAGAACAGTTGCAGGTTAGTCAGAGGCCCTATGTACACTCCATCCTCAGGCCACCGACCAGACGCCTACAAGGCTTCCCCCAGTCACCATCGCATTCTCTCTCTCTTTCTATCTCTCGTTCTGTCCCTCTTTATGGTTGTTCTTTCTCTTCTGGTTTGAGCCAACGCACGTGGTTATTGTTTGCCATTTTTAGCCGCTTTGAACCACGTTTTTTGTTTTGACTGGAGCAAACTCTCAGTAAATATTCTCTCTTTCTCCCATTCTCTCTTTCGTTCCCACTCTCTCTCTTTCTCTCGCTCGATGGCTGTGCATTTCCATCTCTTTCAGCCGCATTCATTCATGCAATCGGAGAGTAAGAATCGGCTGCGATGTGTACACGACGCATGCCCGGCTTGATAGACCTTAAAAACTGGCCTTAACTGAAAAGTCAGTTTCTGTTTCAGTTTGAGTTTAAGTCTCAGTTCTGTTCTGTCGCTCGATGCGTTTAGCAAACCTTTTTCGGTTATTTGGTTTTGTTTCCTTCCTTCAAAGCGGTTACACAAACAAGGAATCTTTGTAAATGCCGCATGGTTGAAAATAATTTCATTGATTTTCCCCCCTTTCAATAACGAAAGTTTATTTTTCCCAACAAACAAACAAATAATAAACAAAAAACAGACAAAACTTAATAAAAAGAAATCAACAAAAATATATCCTATGCGTTTCACTCGTTTCAACAACTAGCCAAATAAAAAATACTTGAAACAACAACGTCTGGGGTAAGTTCACTTAACTCTCTGTCTCTCTTTCTCTCTTCCTCCCACTCACCTACACGTGAGTAAAGACAAAAAAAAATCAATGATAAAGCAAACAATATTTGCCATAAATTGGCTAACAAGCGCCTTGACCCGAACTACAAACAAAAGACTTAAAAACTAAAAAACTAAGTGAAAGAAAATATAATAAAAAGAACAAAAAAGTCACCTCTCTTATCCGGTACTTAGAAAATCAATGGTTACCTATATATCTCAGTTATATAATGCAGTCAAGCCGAAACTGGGTTTGAGTTTAAAAAAAAACCATTTTTCTTCTTTTTTGTCTTTTGTTTTTGTGTTTTTTTGCGGTCAGATCCCGGCATGGTATAAAAGTACTTATAATCATCTTATGATTGGCAAGAAGACCCCGTCCGGCCATCTGTCTGGCTGTCTGGCTGTCCATCCGTCCGTCTGGGGTGCAAAGTCTTAATTCCTACCCGCACTGATAAAGTAAAAGATTTGCTGTTCTGTTCTGTTTTTCGTTATTATTGCTTTTTGCCGCCTACTTATCAGTGAACAGAAAAAAAGCAACAAAATGCGCTTTTACTAAACTTCTTGTGCATGAGAAAGAAGTGGGTCGCTTTCTTAGACAGAAGCTATGAAGCTGCCGAGGCCCAAACAGATAGTTGGCAATAGGAATCCCCGCCCCCTTCAAAAAGTCGTAAAGAATTACAACACTCTGTAAAAGAGAGTTTTTTTGTCTCCCTTTTGTGAAAGTGAAAACTGGAATTACGAAAAAGAAAGAAGGAAGAAAAAAACGTTTCCCCTACAACAGAGGAGAGCTAAGAACCAGTTTGTGATTGATTTTTGATTATCGAATTCCAAGTTACCCTAAATATAAAGGGAATTCGAAGGATTTCCTGTTAAGTTCGTGATGGTTTTGCGTGTTG
Source organism: Drosophila paulistorum (assembly GCA_018152135.1). NCBI lineage: Eukaryota > Metazoa > Arthropoda > Insecta > Diptera > Drosophilidae > Drosophila > Drosophila paulistorum. The sequence goes on from JAECXG010000690.1 coordinate 22,225,801, forward strand.
TGTGTTTTCTGTGCATTTAATTTGGTGAAATATTTGTAGATTACATTTGAAATATTGTTCGAAATCGGTTAATTTTGTATGCGAGGAGTGTGGAGTGGATCCTTCACTGATCAAAATTGCATAAGACTTACCAGATTGACATTAAATTTCATAAACTTCTCGATCTGAAGGTCGATCCATTAAACTTCGAAATCTGAAAAGAAAATTTTTACAAGCTTAGATAGATTCATTTCTATTCAGTGGCAAATCTAGGGATGCCCGCTAAAGTATGCAATGTGCAGTCAAAGAAATCCCTCAATTAAACCTACCAAAAACCTTTCATAAATGGAAGGCCAAATAACCCTTCCATAAGTTACATGGACGTAACTTAGCACAAAAAAAAACTTTCATAAATAAAAAATTGCAAAAAATGTTCATAAATAATTATTTAGATCTTAGGTAAGTGAATTCTTCGATTGTTCATTCCATACTTTAAGGGGCAAATTTGCTTTTGTTTAGATTGAAACGAGTATTAAATACATTTTAGATAAAGATATTATAGATATACATATATTTCATTATTATTCTTATTAGGGCCTTTAAATTCTCCATTCTAAATGGTAAAAATGAATTCTTCGAATACCCATTGCATATTTCAAGGGGCAAACTTTGTTTGGATTAAAAACGATTATTAAATACTTTTTAGACTCGAAATATAATTATAATTATATATTTTATATATATTTTAATTAGGTCTCTCAAGTTTCTCATTCTTTTCGTCTGTTACAAACAGTTGATCAATTTTAATATGCACTTCCACCTCCGAATAACTACAGGGTATTGGGAATTGTATAAACTGCATTCAGTATGCTAAACACATTATTCAAACAACTCGTACACAGTCTGAGAAGTTCTCAACTAAGCACTTTTATATAAACAACATATTTACAATAAATCAGATGGATCAGAATGCTTCTCTGTACCTTATATGGTTAGTGTACTTGTTGGGAAAATCTATGCATAAATTGATTGAAACAAGTTTGTTTCTACGATTGCTGGTTTACCGGAAAAACCATTAAAACTTGGCAAGTGCAATTAATGTAGAAAATGTAAACACGTTTCGCTAAAGAATGCAGTTAAAACTTGATTCGCAGTGAGATTTAGTATAAACGAAATAAAATACATGACTTTCGTTTATGTTAATGGAATTGCAAGTGTTTTTTCTTTTTTTGTTTTTTATGTAGAGCATCTAACCTTCATCATGACCCATTTATAAAGCAAAGTACCAAGTGCCACATGAACGTCGCTTTATATATATATATGTATATGATTATATCAGTTGCATTTCAGTCTACATTCTGCCTGATAAGACGGTACATATTTCACATTTAGTCGGGACTAAAAAAAACAAGCATACGAGATAAAGTCAAAAGTCGCTTCAGTTTGTTGTCGATTATGGTTGAATATAAACATTTCGAATGTGAGAAGGAGATTTGCTTTCATCTCTGCCAGTTGAACACAAAAGCAACGTGAACTTTGATATTTCAAATTAGAAACTCAATTTGCCTAATCATCTCGAACTGAGCGCATTTTAATTGTTATCACTTGACCCAATGTGGCAATTATCGATCTATATTTATTGATAAACTCTTTAATTATCCGTAAAATTGTTGTGTGGTTTTGGTGGTTGGTTTTTCTATTTTTTGTTAGTTTTTTGTTTGTGGTTCCACTTCATTGCCAGCGGTTAGCCCCGCCCCCAAAGACTTGAATGTAAAGTTTCTCATTAAATATATCATGATGCCTATTATAAATATATATATACATATAATAGATATTTAACTGACGTATGCACATTTCATTGATTTAAACTGTGTCTGTTTTTTTTTTTGTACCATTGCAGGCAAACTGTTTGTGGGCAATCATTAAGCTAAACACGTAATTCTTATTCACTCAGGTAGCAAAAGAATAACCCTAATAACAACTACAACTACTAAAAAACATAAAAAAAGAAGGAATAAACAACATATAATGACGCCAGAGAAATCGGTTTTAGCCTATGTCAATCATTTGATAGTCAGCAATTTTTCATATTTCTGTAAGTATATAAAAAACAAACACAAACACACACACACACACACACACACGAATCAAATGAATTCCATTAATGCAGTCAACACTAAGCAACAAAATATGGCAACTCATTATTATATATGTATATTCCTTTCACAAGTCCTATTTATATATGTATGTTTCCTTACCCATGACCATTAATTTTAAACTGATACTCAAAATTTAGAAAAATATTTATTTCCATTTTGTCAAATTTTCACAAATTTTTACGATAAAATAAGGATACAAAAACTTAAATGCCAGACAATTTTTGCCATGTCGAATTTTGTATACCCTTTCAAGTTTTAGTGTTTCTCTTTTATTCTCTACAAACAAAAAACAAATTTCAACCTGAAAAGGAGCATTTAACTTAACTCATTTTATTGTTTGTTTATAACATCTGATTTTAATTAAATTACAGCGAATCGGAACAGTTGATCCTATGGGAGCTACATATATGTATATACTTCTCATATCATATCCTATCTTTGTGAAATTTGGCACAAATTTTAATAATTTTATTAAACTCTCGAATATTAAATTTTATAAGATTCGCTTTAAAAAATAACGTACAAATAAATTGTATTTATAGACGACTTTATATAGTCATGATCGTTTAGATCAACGCAAACTCCACCTCAACAGTTGATGGTGAATTTATGCAGCTAGATCGTTTTATATAGCAGGCACTGTACATATATTTCAGATTCAGCTGAATCAGTTCACTATAGCGAGCGATCTGTCGAGAATGAAGTTTTAAAATAATAATTTTGTTAATTTCAAGCAATTAGTTGAGTGTCAAAATAGAAACCTCGCTCTGTCTTTATTTAGTAAGCTGTTCTTTGAGAACTCTAGAACTTTGCAAGAGTATACAAACTTCGACTTAGCCCAGGCTGGTCTTATCGTGAGTTCTATGGAGTCGAAGAAAATTTGGCATTTCGTTTGAAAAATTTATATCAAATCCAATATAAAGCATAAAATTTACAAGTTCTGCCTGATTGAATCCTCTAAACACACATTTCATGTTAAATTTGATGCGATTTTAATTGCATATTGTTGCAGGGGATGAAATTGATGGCTATCTTAATTATTTCGGTGGCACTTTGGGTACCTTGACCTTGACCAGTGTGGCGGCAAGTATTGCCTATTATTTTGCAACGCGACCACAACCTGAAAAACCGTTAGTGCCTCTGGAAAATCAATCACCATTATTGGAGGTGAGCTAAATCTATATATATAGGTATATATACATATATATCAAAGTAAACACATGCTTTGATATTATCCACCGGTGTCTGGCATATCGTACATACATATACATTTATACATAGGTAAATATATATATAGCACACCACTACTTATGTCTATCAAGAAGGAACCATTCATTACATCATCGATTGGTTGGTTGGTTGGTTCTGGTTGGCTTGTTGAGGTAAACCAGGAGGCGGCACAGGCACAGGCATCATCGTGAAATCCCCTTTGATGTGCCAGCATGTGCACATGTCCACGTCCACGTTCACTATAGATATGTATATACTTGAATAGATATGTAGATATATATTCCCACATTGTGATAGAAAAAGGCGTAGGTACTTGTTTCTCTTTGTCGTCACATGATTTTTGTTTTCTTCTCACACTTTTGGGAGATTTTCACCTTAATTTTCGTTGCTTTGTGTTTCTGTTTCATTTCTCAATGACGTGACCGACCGCATTGATACAGTGGTGCCAAAGCGTTTCAAACTCTCCACAAAATAAGAAGCAGAAGAACAAAATCCTATGCTCTAATTGCCGCCAACCATTGCGAATATGTGCCAAAAATGTGCAACAACTAAAAACATTCTCACTCACTTGATGATAATTTATCAAATGTCGCCGGGCGGTTTGACCATAAATCTTCTCATGGCTCAATTGGTCGATCTCTCTCTGTTGGTCAGGGTCTTTTTTCGGGTCTTTCCATTTGGCTTTGTTTTAAATTAGCATTGGATCAAAACTCAATTGGCTTTATTCAATTAGATTTTTTCCAATATGCAATTTGCAGTTTGAAATTTTGCCATTTGGAGCAATTTTTGTGCATAAAATTATTATTATTGTATTACGATTGTCGTAAACAAAAGAAACAAGTTTTTGGCATATTTATTTATCGACTCTTGGCCGACATTTTCTTTTCGTTTCGACATTTGTTACAATATTCAATTGTAAATAAACACATGCATCCCCAGCGAAAAAAGAATAATGAAAACCGTAACGAAAAACTAAATTTTGTAACTCCCAAATCATGTAATTGAAACAAACTCAATTCTAATTTCAACTCATTTGGTTAGTCACTATAATATTCCATTTGAAATTCATAATTTGCTCAACGAATCAATGTTAATGCACTTACTAAAGCATTTGGCTTTAGGCATTTTGTAATGCACTTAAAAAAAAGGTTAAATTATCTAGAAACTAAATCATAAGCAAGTTTTGTTTTAGGTTTTATTAATCCTTATTAGACTTGAGCTTTAAAAACTATACAAATTCTTATCCTTAATATTCTTGTAGATCATACACTTTCATTATAGATAAGTATATTCAGATTCACATTAATACTCATTCATTTCAATGTATGCCGGACATTAATTCCAATTAAAAGAATATTGTAAATGTTAATTCAAGCTCATTTTCAAAAAGAAATCTTACAAACAAACAGTAACTAATTGAATTCTTTGATATATAAAAGCGCTTACTTAAAGTTTCAAAATAATATTAACATTAGGTTGGGTAACTGCTAACTGATAACTAATACAGCTGGATCTACCTGTAGCTGCAGCTGAGAAAACAAAAATGTGTTTAATACATTATGATTATAAAACAAACAAAACACTTGTGTTTTTTGCTAAGCCGTTTCTATAAAAAGTCTGCTATTTATTGTTAGTATGTATATGTACATATTTATTGGCAATGTCTGGATTTCACAACGAATACATTTATCCATGCAATAAGGGTTTTTTCTTGGCTCAGCTTTTGCCGTATTCTTGCAGTGTATCCTATGTACTTATATGAAGTTTGGCACTTCCAAAGATTGCTTTCTAGTTCATATGGATTTTTAGTTTGTTTTAAATAAATAAACAGCTTAACAACATTTACTCATTACTCGTAAAATAGTTGTTGCATTTCATTTACACCTCAATATGCTTTCATTAGCAAAAGTTGTGGCTGGTTTGGTTTGTCTATTTTTTTTGTTGCTCGACTGTGTGCCAAATAAATGTTTTAAATATTTACCCGGCTGCAACGTTGCAGCGATTCGCATAGACAGGTTGTCCCTGTCTTGTCAAATTGTTTGACATTTCCTTATTGTTGTTGTTGTTTGTTCGTTTGTGTTGTTGTTTTTGCTGTTATTATAATATTTTTATTGTCATGTTGCCATTATTTTGATTTATATACAATTGTATATATTGACAAACCAGTTAAAAACCAAGTCAATGCATGTTTCTTCTCACTCTCACACTGGGGCGGCCAACTACGCTCTTTATGTTTACCTAATGATAACTTGGCTATTTGTCAATCGATTTTTATGAAATTTGGCATAGAGATAGATATTAGTTTCAGATATAAGTGTACTAAATTTAACACCTATAGTTCAAGTCGCGTAGTTAGCCACACATTAAGTATTACATACAATCCAATGGATCATTTAGAAACAATTTTCCTAAGTTGTTTATACTTAGTGGACAAGTTCTTATCTTTATTCCTTTAAGAGTTTACACAGCGTATATTTAAATATAAACAAAACCTAATCGAACAAAATAAAAGTAAAAAATTGATTTTATTAATGGAATGAAATTTCTATAAAATTTGCCGAATCTTTTGAAGTAATCTCAATTAAATTAGAAAACAAATTCAGAGCTTAATGCAAACAAAAGGAAAACTATAGGTTAAAATTGAAATAAAACTAAAAAAAAAAAACAAATTCTTTGATTACCTATTATAAACATTTTGTGGCCAAAGATTAAAAGTAAACAAACATTTATGGATAAGGAAAGATATAGCGATTGGATATTTGCTCGTTTTTCGAATTTTTTTGTTTTGTTTTTTGTTATAAACAATAAATCATATTGTTAACAACATCAAAGCGAAAATGTGCTGACATGCTTTGCACTATCATAACCAGAAGAACCAGGGAAACCCAAGGTCTATTCTTGTTATGCCGCTTCACACCTTACCACCTCACCATCTTACAGCCAGTCCCCTCCTCTATATCCTATAGTTAATTCAGTGCCTCTAGATAGAACAACGACGTCACATTCCCTAATTTGATCGCGTGCACATTAACAGAAAACAGACAACTTGATCAAGAGAAGGAGACAAAGAGTGAGAGAGAAAATTAAGGAAAACACGAAAAATGAAAACTATTTAATAATGAACGTATATACAAAACGAAAGAAATTAAATTCCTAGGCAAAGACGATGCATTCTTCTTAGACAATCTCTTGCTCTCACCCGTTTTAGCCAAAACAGCAGCAGCAGCAGCAGCAACAGCAGAAGTAGCAGGAATAACAACAAATCGTTTATGTAGAGTTCAATATAACGACTTGATTATACCCTTTAACGAGTCCTGAAAGGCAATGTCACTCAAATTCATGACATATACGCCTTATTGATTTGATTCTTAGGATTCGTTAGGAGGAGAAGAGATCAATTTCGAAATATGAAGAAACTGGATGAACAATCATTTAGTTAGGTGAAGGGTTTTAAAGGCTTATATTAAAACTTGTTAGCCAATTAAGATGTTGTCAGTGATGTTAACTATTGCAACTCATTCTTGAGAATTCTATACTCTTTGAGTGTCGAGTTGATCATGAGTGAATACGAGTTTGTTCTATTCGCACTCGTTTATTGAAAGGTTCACTGACTCATTGTTGAATTGTTCTCTGCATTAGCTTCTGCGAAGGCTATGATTGTCGCTAAATGGCAAGTCACCATATAAAATATATAGAAACCGATCTGAACGGAGTAAGGAACTGAACAACTGAGTGAACCGTGAACAACTTAACAACTAAGCAATCGAGTGATTGAGTGAGTGAACTTGAGTTGATGTGCATTCAAAATGATCACCCACATCTACCTGTTGCACACATTTGGCTAGCTTGTATATACCCTTTCACCCCTTCGACTGAACACGGTATATATTAGAGATCACTCTCTGTGGGAAGATTCATTTTTAGCCACCAAAAAGAATTTCGTTTTTTGCCATACAGTTCGAAATTAAACGTCGTGTCGTAAAGATCACACTTCGTGGGCAGTGCGTGGCTAAGATAAAAATTACTACATATTTTCAAAAAGATTTAGCAGAAGGAAACAAATACCCAAAACGATACGATACGAAAAGAAGCGAGACATCGTGTATATGTGAAACACGTATTCAGTATTATTTTTTTTTTGTTTTTTTTTCTTTTTTTTATAAATAATAGCTCGTCTATACTAAATAATAAGACAGAACAAAAAAGAAACGAAAGAAAATGAACAAAAAACGAAAGAGAAAAAAAAAATACGCACACAATTTGCAACAAATTGTCACCAAAAAAATACAAGCGTTTAATCATTACGTAAAACATGGGACTACATTTTTTTTATATACACAATTATGTACATATATACAAATATATTTAGTTTATGTACATGCACACATACATATGCACATGTATAGGATAATATATAATGGTCGATTTGCCAAAGTGTCAAAGTGCCTTGGTTGCCTTGTCAATGTTGTTAGTGCCATTGCCCGTCGTTTTGCCCAAGTTCAAGTTCATTCAAGGCCTCCAACCGCCCCTCACCCGCCCCGCCCCTGCACAAGTAAACCCTATATAAATATTCTCCCCTGATACAATTTAATAACAGTCCAAAAATGAAATGAAATGAAAAATGAAATGATTTTCATCATAAAAAAAAAAACAAAAATGTTTATACATATATAGTTATTATAGTTGTTGACGACGCTCGGATATAAATGATTTCTCTAAAAGGGGGCCTGACATGGCAATAAAATGTATTTAATTTTAAAGCCATGTGCGTTTAGTATTTATGTTGTTCAGAATCCATTACTCTTGTTAGTCTTGTTAATTAAACTTTTGTTGTAATTTACATCATGGGTGTGCATGATGTTCTCATTGAATTCGCATCTTTCATTGGTTTTTGAACAATTTTATGGCATCTGTTTCTTCCACTCAATCTTTATCAATCACAATTTGTCATGGTGGATCGTAAATAGAAATATATTTTACACAAAATATTGTCAAAATAAACTTTCCATAACAACTTTGTCAATTAAAGTAAGCATTTAAATGAATTTTGTAGACAATGAGAAATGCTATAAAACCTTAAGATCCAGGATAATCGAAGAAAATATTAATATTCTTGAAGGTTTCATTAAAGGCCCCGAAAATACAAACTGGTATCAAGTGGGATACATCAGAAACCAATTTTATATTAGACTTGTACAAGTTTTGATGGATTTTTCTGTGAATTCTAGGTTTTTACTTCCGACAAGCAAGACAATTAAAATCTTTTGCTTCTTACACAAGACTTAAATACTTTCATTTAAATTTATTCATCAATAACGCCATAAACCTTTCATCGTTTGTGATTGTTTTGCCTACATATATATTCGTGTGTTTATTATTTGGCACACTGAGGGAAAAGAGTCATTCACATTTGAATATTGATTGATTTATAATTCAGAAGAAAGCTAAGAAAGGTGAGAAAGTCCCTGTTGCATTTGGAACTCATGTGATTAGACATGGATAAACTATTGTTATTGACTTTCATAGCAATCCTATCCTATATAGACTATTCTTTATTCTGTTTCAGTGTCGGAAAATGAAGATATTCTCGTCTTAAAACCAAAATTTCACTTCTGAAACTGGTCAAATATTGATATCTAAAAACAATTTTCTCTTCTACGTAAAATTTGAAGATTTCAGAGAAGGTTCTTTCAAGTGGTTTCTTTTTAATTAATAAACAATTTCTATAGTCTATAGTTCCAATGTATTCCATAGATAATTCCATTAAAATCCTCAAATGGTTTTCTTTTTTGGTGTTTGTTTTTACATAGAAGTTTATATTTTAAAATTTTCTTTTCATTCCAAAGAACTTTTAGTTATTTCCAGACTTATTCTAGTTCACTTCATTTTTTTTTTTCTAGATTTCGAATGTTTAATCAAACTGAAACTTGTTTCGTTTAGTGTATTGTTTGTATTGTTGATTTGCATCTACAAACATACGTTATTTTCGCCATGCCCACCCATTGATATTGTTTAAAAGAAAATTCTCTCACTTCATTCATATCTTTTGGCATAGGCTCTACCCATCGTTCAGCCCCTCCTCCCCCACTAGCCACCACTTCTCCTCCTCTATTCTCTTGCGGATTTATAGCATTTTTATGGTATCTACAATTACCATAACTCAAACATCAATTGCTCATTGAAAATTCTCACTCTACCATTTACCCAAAAGGCATCCCATCGAGCTGGGGATGAACAAACAACAACAAAAAACGCGTTCCCCATGACTCAAGCTACATATATTAAAATTTGCAAAATTTCTATGCCTAGACTAAATAGATATATGTACATATATATAGATATATGTACATATATTCGTATAGAGATGAATGTGTGTTTGTGTATTTGGCGACCACGCTCATGCGAAGATAACAACAGAGGAGCAAGCATTATATTTAAATTTTTTTCTAGTTTTTTTGTTTTTTTTTGGTTTTTTGTTGTGTATTACCCACAAAAAACTATTTATAAACATTTGGGGCGACGCCTTGTCGATATGTTGGCGGGGTTTGGGGATGCGGTCTTTCTGTCCATCCATATGTCCGTCCGTCCGTCTATCTGTCGGTCTGCCTGTTCAATTTTCAACTGCAACGGCAGCTGACAATATTGAAAAATTATAAACAAAATTGAATTGGCTAGCTACACTTGCCAAAAAGACCCCAAACCTCCGAAAATGTAAGCGAACTGAGATGGAGGCGTCATAATTATGCTGCCACTTTGATGGGTATCGGGTGGTCAAATTAGTGAAAATGTTTTAATGAATCAAAGACGACACATCCTACGAGTGTATGTAATTTGCTAGTTGTTCGAAAAAACTTGAATGCAAACTAAAATCGACATACATACGCACACATACGCACACATAGACTGCCATGACCCCATTTGTTGTTAAAAACTGCAACTGAATGTTTTTAAAAAACACATTTCATCTTGCAATTTAGAAAATTCATATATGTATATCTCTTGAGTCTTGGTAATGTAGGCTTTTAACGAATTTATCTTGTTAAACGGTTCTCTACAAATCAAATTAAATTGTGACTAGTTAATACACTGCAACAAGTTCTGGAATATGCCATTTATTTGGAATTGTATTATTTGAAATTGAAATATTGATAAATGCCAAAGTGGACTTCTAAGGGTCAATAATTAGACAATATATAGTTAGAAGAGCGAACTTTTAGGCGGAAGCTGTATGTAAGACCGATTCTTCTTGATAATTATCAATTTCACTGGCCAAAATTGACACCTAAATCTGCTACTTGTATATATCTATATATATCGTGGATAATTTTGTGTGATAATAGTTGAATTACTCTTTCTTCGTTGCTCTAATAAGTCGTATTTTATGTATGTCAAAAGAAACGATGAGTCACGTTCCCTTTTGTATATAAAAATGTGTTCTAAATATAAACAAATAACCATAAATGGCTGTTCTTTTCAATCGATGAATCGATGATTGAATATTGACAAAATATGTTTGCTTAATGGCTTATTTAGATATATCTAAAATCGCTGTGGCTTTAATCCGTACGATATCCTGGAGCCAAACAATCCTACCATGAGTTACGTGAAACTAAGTTTCACAATTGATGCAATAACGATATAGTATTGTATATAAAATATTTCCCACCTGATTTAAGTCGTTTCATATGAGAATAATCTTTATGTAGGAAGAACAAGCATCTTGATGGCCAACTAAGGAGTTGGCTATGGTATGATACACCTTGAAAAAGATTTTCCTATAGAAATTTCAATTCGACTCTGATTCAGAGGCATTATACATTAAGCTCAAAGTGTTTATGTAAAGTTTCAAATAAACAAAGGATATTGCTAGCCCTGAAAGTCAATATTTGTCATTATTTACCATATAGCTATAAGTCCACAAAAATGTTATTTATAGAACCTACATACATACATACTTATGTACATATAATACATTTTCCTTGAGTTTAGTCTTGAATATTCAGAATTAACTTATTTTCAATACTTTTAGATAAGGGTATTCCAAGTGCCAGACATGTATGTTTATTTTGGTTAATATTTACCTGTCTAAAGGCAGCTCTTAAAATATATATTTCCACATTGCCCTTTTTTCACATTTAGAACTGCCAATTTTAGATCAAATGAAAATGCAAAGTACAAAATTGTTTCACCTGAATTAATTAGATTTAAATTGGCACAAAATTACAAAATATTTAAATATATACGAATTAGAAAATAAGCAACGAAACGTATCGAATCGAATTGTAAAAACTCAAAACTCACGGGATGTGATGGGGCAAACAAAATGTCGTTAATGAAAAGTGCAAAAACCAAAAACCAAAAAAACAAGAAATTTCAATAGATTTTTGCAGACATTTGCAGAAAATGTGCACAACAACAACAACAGCAACGGCGAACACATAAAAAAAGTAAAGAGAGAATTAAAATAATAATAAATATCAGACCAAATCAATTGCAAGAAAGTGAAATATTTGTTAATTAACAACAACAACAAAATCAACCAGCCATTAAAAACAAACAAAAAAAGAAACCAAAACCATGTCTTGTTGCGGCCAAATCACCAGCATACGAGTTCCCATCGAACTGAGCAATCAGAGCGATGTGCTCAAGGTAAACTTGCCCAAAATTTGAATCAATGGAGGACCGTGTGATGGCATTGTGGCAGCGGGAGCAGGAAAGCCGAAACGACGGAAGGCGGCGTGTGACTCCCTTTCGATCCTTTCTGGCATCCCCGATCCCGGCAATGCCCCTTGCTAACGCCACGTCTAAGTATCTCTCTGTTAAGGTTACCGGGTCCGTAATCTAATCCAGCTTAAGCCTAACTAATAACAAAATTTTATTTATTTTTTTCTATGCTTTCTTCTTTTATGCTTTCTCCTTTTCTTTTTTTGATGTTTTATATTATTTGTTGTGTGCTTTGCTAGATCAAATACGATCACCGGCAAGATATTCATCACAGGGTAGGCCAACCAAGCCCCTTGGGGTATGCTTTGAAATGAACACGAAAGAAAGACATATTACACCTCCCCTCCCTTACCGACAAAACCCCCGCAGCAGACAATCGCATCATTCCTCAGTGCGTCATCAATGCAAAATCTAAACAATATCGCAATTCGAAATTCGATTTTTGAAATACATTTATTTTTGTTTTGCTGTTTTGTTAGTTAGCATTTTGTATTATTATAATTTCAGTTTCTGTTTGCGTTTTTGCTCATTAAAAACATTCTGCCACACTCCCCACCTCCCTTCCACACACTCACCATAGAGGTCCCCTCCCCTTCCTTCATATATCAACACTTTCGGGTTTTCTGTATACCACAAGGGAAGTGCGCTATAATGGGTTTTAGTATTTTGAATCGATTTCACTTTGCATTTTATAGATTGTGAGATATTTTTTGTTGTTGTTGTTTCTTTGGTACGTTCGGTTTTTGGCCAAAGTGTTGAGTGATAGGTTTATGTCTTTTTGGGGGAGCAAAATAAACTATATATCACAACGATTGAAATCGTACATAAATTTGAATTGTTATTGATTTATAGCAATCACTTTAAACGCATAACTAGAAAAATGTATATATTTTTTAGTTTTTATTCAATCAAATTGATTGATTTAATGATGAGAATTGAAAGTAGGTTCGAGAATTCTTCTACAAAAACTTACTTTAACGAAATACTAAAATTGGGTTTAGCAATTAGTCAGAAACCAATATTTAGGATACTAAGGATACATGATCATCATCGTCATAGTCTTAACCTGGCACACACATAGAGTTTCTCGAAAAATCAAACAAACGTCTTCTCTTTCACTCATTGCATGAACACAATTTTCTTTTTTTTCCGTTTCTCCCTCTTCGTCTTTCTCTGGGAAAAAAACAAAACTATTTCTAGGGTCCAGAACAAATACACGTTTCAAAATTCTACAAGGAATCGAAAAATGGTAAATTTGTCTCCTACATCACAGAGAATGTACGCACCCTATATCAGACATTTCGCGAAGGAGCCTATGCCTCAAATAATGGACCATGCTTGGGATGGCGTGAGACCCTAACATCGCCCTACCAGGTGAGTTCTTCGACTATTCAAAAGGGAACTCGAGCTCATTGAATTCTTAATTTTGTACTTTTTAGTGGATCAACTACGATGAGGCCTTGCTTAGAGCCAAAAATTTTGGCTCTGGCATGTTGGCATTGGGTGCTCGACCCAAACAGCTAATTGGCATCTATTCGCAAAATCGGCCCGAATGGATATTATATGAGCAGGGTTGCTATTCATTTTCCTTGGTTGTGGTGCCATTATACGATACTTTGGGTCCAGATGCCTGTGCTTTTATCATACGACAAACGGAAATGTCCATTGTGATAGTGGAGGATGATGGCAAGGCATCCATGCTGCTGGAGAAGGCACCGCGTAGCCTAAAGATAATTGTATCGATCAAACCAATACGTCAAACGACACTGGAACGGGCCCGTAGCCGGGGCATACAGATCTTCTCGTTCATCGATGTGGAGAAACTTGGCGCCAAGGGCAATCATCCGGAGGTGCCACCCACAGCGGAAGATTTGTGCACAGTGTGCTACACATCGGGCACAACGGGCAATCCAAAGGGCGTGATGCTCACCCACGGCAATGTGGTGGCCGGTGTCTGTGCCGTCATCCTACAGATGGGTGATCATCGCATTAGGGCCGGTGATGTCATGGTTTCCTTCTTGCCATTGGCCCACATGTTCGAGCGATGCTGTGAGAATGGCATGTACTATGTGGGCGGCTGTGTGGGCTTCTATTCTGGTGATATTAAGGAGCTGACCAATGATCTGAAAATGCTGAAACCGACGGTAATGCCCGCTGTGCCGCGTCTCCTCAATCGTGTCTATGATAAGATACAAAACGATATTTCCGCGTCGGGCCTGAAACGTGGTCTCTTCAATATGGCCATGAAGGCCAAGGAGAAGGAGATCGCCCGCGGTATTATGCGTCGCAATGGCTGTTGGGATAAGCTTGTCTTCAAGAAGGTCCATCAGGCATTTGGTGGCAATTTACGTCTAATGGTTGTCGGCTCGGCACCATTGGCTGGCAATGTCCTGACCTTTATGCGCTGTGCCTTGGGCTGCTTGGTTCTGGAGGGTTATGGCCAAACGGAATGCACTGGTGCCATCACCCTAACAGTTCAGGGTGATCATGTGCCCAATCATGTGGGTCCCCCGGTATCTTGTAATGCTGTCAAATTAGTCGATGTACCCGAAATGGAATATTTCGCCAATCAAAATACAGGAGAAGTTTGTGTCCGAGGCTCAAATGTGTTCCATGGGTAAGTCCGCGACTTGAACTACATGTCACTTGCATAATTTCATATTGAGCTTTCCTCTCACAGCTACTATAAAGATCCTGAGAAGACAGCCGAAGCTATTGATTCCGAGGGTTGGCATCATACAGGCGATGTGGGAATGTGGCTACCAAATGGCACCCTACGTATTATAGATCGTCGCAAGCATATCTTTAAGCTCAGTCAGGGTGAATACATTGTACCCGAGAAAATTGAGAATATCTACACATTGAGTCAATATGTGAATCAAGTCTATGTTTATGGTGAAAGCTTAAAGGTATGTCCAAATTATGATATATCTACCTAATAGACATATGCATGTACATATCTTCCGTGTTTCGTTTTTAGAGCTGCATTATTGCTGTTGTTGTACCTGATGTCGATGTACTAAAACTATGGGCCACAGAGAACAATGTACGCGGCACACTGTCCGTCCTATGCAATAATAAGAATGTCAAGGAGCTAATTATGAATGATATGCTCAATTGGGGCAAACAAAGTGGACTGAAGTCATTCGAACAGGTGAGAAGAACTAGAAGGAGAAGAATTTCTCTTAAAGCAATAGAAACCCTTTAAATCCAGGATAATTGTCATTAATAATAATTCAATTTTTTGTATTATTTTTATAGGTCAAGGATGTCTATCTGCATCCGGATCCTTTCTCGGTACAAAATGGATTGCTAACGCCCACATTCAAGGCCAAGAGACCGCAATTGAAGAGCTACTTCAAGCCACAATTGGAGGACATGTATAAACATTTGGATTGAAGCTAACCAAAAATGAACAACCTATATATATATTTAAATATATATAATAATAAAATCAACACACACACACACACACAACGAACAACAAAACTAATTAGCATTCAAACAAAACGGATAAACAAATATACCTATGTATATATATGTATACATATGCATATGTGTATATAGAAATAAACTGATGATAACTAAGACTACAGAAATACAATATTTTGAATATCAAAACAAAAAGTAACGATGAATAAGAAGCAGGGGGCTAAAAACCAACATTTGTGATTCCCGAGAAGGAATTTTTGTAGTTTCGTCAATTCCTAGCAGTTAAGCAGAAGCAAAGTTTCAAAAGAACAAAGATTCAAAAAACAAAAAAATATAATAATAATAATTTTATTAATAATAAACAAGGAAAACCATGAACCTTTTTTTTGTTATTTTTTTGGCAGCAGCATTTTTTTTTTGTTTTTTTTTTTTATATATATACATATACATATAATTAATTAAAAATGTTAACTATATACCACACTTTCTATCTCTATCTATCCTCTATCCCTCTTTCATTCACTCACTTTTACCTTAGAACGGCGTAGAAAAGAAAATCAACTAACATATTGAGAGCAACATAAACAATTGATAAACAAAAGAAAAAACAAATTGAAAGCTTTAATTAAACTATCGTATACCAAAATTTTTAAACTATATTATAAGTAATACGTACTATGCTAAAAATGCTGAAAGAATTATATAATTATAATAATAATAATGAGATGCATAGAAAGAAAATAAAAACCAAAACAACTTAAGAGAGGAGAAAATGCAAATTACAAAAAAATAAATCAATTAATAATCAAATAATCTAATCGACTTCTTTGGACTGCACTGTCTGCCTTATTAAAACCAAAACAAAATGAAATAGAAGCAAACCAAAAGAAAACTCTCTTTAAAAATAACCTTCAATGATAATAATATTATATAAATAAAGAATTAAAAATAACTAATACAACAAAGATCTAATTATTTGCACTTTAATCACCGCAAAATTGTCAAAATGGACGACCAAAAGTCTTGGGTCCTGAGATTCAGAGGTAACTATGAATAGACATCCTAGATCCAGGAAAGAAAATTATCACATACACTTGATCCACAGGCGAGTTCTGCGAGCTGAAGGATCATAGAGGATAAGCGAATCTTTATGCAAATGGAAGAATAGAGAAGAAATAGAGAAAGTTCTCTTTTACCCAAAGATTGACAATAGATAACAAAAATCATAATTCAATTAAATGAAATTAAAACAAACCAAATTAGTTTTATTTTTATGACATAAACTTATTTATTCGGGGTAATAAGTAAATTGTAACTGTAATTTTAAAGGGTCAAACTTGGTAGTTTTTTTTAAATGTTTTTATCTCTTACAACATTCGTTTAATACAATTCGCAAAAAAAGAAAAAAATTAAAAAAAAACTAAAACAAAAAAAAGTTGGAAAAGCTTTTCGTTTTCTCTTTCTCTGTGTGTGTCTACAATTTGTGGCTTTAGCTCTTGGAATGCACGAAAACAAAAAGAGAATAATAAGATCATTTCAGACTTCTTTTAGAGCTAATAATTTCTATTATTTGTGTACAAAAAAAATTATCATTATTATTATTATTGTTTTGTTTCTCTTGTTTTTCGTTTTTCTGAGTTTTTTAAGACATTGGATTTAATATTTACTAAAGACGTTGATGTGAGGAAATTCATCTACAAAAAGGATCACAGTTCGCCGTGTTTGGGTTCATGAGGAGGAGGCAATGTGGTGCCAGTTAATTGTCCCTCATTGTCATCTTCATCATCATCATCATCATCGTAGGCATCCCTGGAGCCATGGGCATTCTCATGATCTTCAATGCGTGCCATTAGGGTCTTCAGTTCTGCATCATAGTCTTTCCATTCGGGCACAATACGTTGAGCAGCCGTTAGTTTGGCTTCCTTTGTTTGGGGATTATTGCACAGATCAATCACCTTGGCCGATTTGAACGAGTTATCACTGCACCAGGTCTGACACCATAACCAATCATCGGGCAGCGATTTAATTGCCACCTGATGTATCATATTGTTGGGCAAGTCCTGATCCAAATTGGACAAACTATTTGGATCCTGACTGAGTGCCTGATATTGGCCACGCAAACGATCGCCGGCTGCTATTTTACGGAAGCGTCTCAAGTCGACAACATAGAGGGCAGAAATATGATAGCGTCGGCCCATTAGATGACTACGCCAATATCCTTGCTTCCAGAAACGGAATCCCTCCATTTCTTTGCGTGAATCACAGAACGGTGTATAGGCGTATGGTGCTCCGCCCAAATCCAGATCATACAGTTCTTTAATGTTTGCCCTCACAATGGCATCGGCATCCACGAAAATGATCTTTCTCACATTTAGGGGGAAGAGGACATCCAAGAAGAGAATCTTATAACCCCAAATGGTTCGCTGTTTCTCTGTTTGCTGATGCAGCCAACGTGGCCATTTGTATTGAACCAACTCATATTGGAAATTATATTCTCTCGCCATATGTGGCAGGAAATCGGTGAATTGTGGCGATAGATAATTCTTAAGGAACCAAAACTTCACCGGTGACTTGGTATTCTTCAGCAAGGATATCATCATAATTCTCAATAGACGTTCATACAGATGTCCTGAGGCCACAGAGAAAATGTTTATGGTCTCGGTATCCTCATCGGCGGCAGCCTGATTGCCATTACTGCCACCAAAACTGCTGGCAATGCTATTCCATATGCCCGATTGGGCAGCCTGCTCATTATCATCGGAGAGAAGCTCCGCCTGTTGCATTCCCGGCTTCTTGGATACTCTTAATTTAATGACCTGCGATCGCAGTGTGGTGATCAACACCTGGACATCAGTCGCCCCAATCGGATGATTGGTATTTGTGCCCTCGGCATGACTTATGGCATAAATATCTGTGGATTTGCCATCACGTAAACGCAAATTCCAGGCTCCTGGATTCGATTTCAACTGGAAGTAACCCAAATTTGCCATCACTATGGTGTCCACTAGAGTTGGTTGTGTCTTTGTGCCCAGCACCAGTTGTAGACCCCTCGGCGGTGCTCCACTGGCAGCATCAAAGCAATGTCCTTCGAGTAGTAAGTATTCCAAATCAAATTCACTATGCACTGGGCCACCAATGTCTCGCAGCTTAATGTTATCCAAATCATAGACAGCTCTCACAGCCTCCACTAGCCAATTTTCGGGCACTTGCAATTGCTGCGTCAATAGCGGATTCGCTGGCAAGCCACTAAATTTGGCCAATGGTCCTTCGGAGCGTTCACCGTGGGTCTCGAATTGCACCTCCGGTTCGACAACATAACGATAGAAATTCTTAACCGGCATATCACTGTGCTGAGGCACTGGCGTCAAATAGAGATTCAATTGACAATTTAAAATCTGACGGATAAGTATCAAAATGGGCGATAGCTTCTGGGCACCACGCGATGCTGGATCCAATATGGCAGCCACATCAAAATGTGGTAGATTCTCCTCTTTGGGTGGCAATTTGACAACCGAATGATCGGTCTTAAGATCCGCCGGGAGCTTAAAACGTGTCTTGGTCTGTCGTGGCAAAAGGCTGGCATAGAGTTTCAAGAGCGTATCGCTGGTAAAATCACTAGATACATCTTGGGCCGATTCCCTCAACACTTGACGCACCTTATCACCATATTGAAGGGAACTGTACCGTGCCAAGAGGGCGAAATCAGCACTGTCAAAGGTCTCTTGCGCTGTCAACGGGCCATAGAGTCGACCATTGCCTATCACTAACCGCTGGGATTTGTTTAAACCCAAAACCCGTTGGGCATACACACGCAGCATCTTCAAATGCAGTTCCGTAGAGCCTAGAATGTCCTGGAGTTTCTTCTGTACTTCGATTTTTTCTTTAGGTTTCTTAAGCCATTTCAAAACTTGGTCCGTGGCCTCTTTGGGACTGAGACTTTGAACTGCTGCCCAGACTAAGCGATTCAAGTTACGCGAATCCTTGGCATTGGCACTCTCTGTATTCGGTATAAAGGCCAGACGTACACTCTGTCCACTTTGCACATATTCCAAAGCATGTGTGAGCAGGGTGCGACCCTCTTCTGTATCCAAATCGGCAAATACCCATAAGGTTAAGAATTGTAAATTGGCCCGACCAATTTCTTCCGATGATTTTTTACCACCAAAATAACGTAGATTGTCCATTAGAGTGGCAGTCATGTCACGATTGGAGAGCTTATTGAGAGCACCGACATTGCTCAATTGCTTTGATGGTACGCCATTTATATCCAGATATTTGACATCCTCTTGACTGAGTATACGTTGATTAAGGCGGGGCATAACATGAGGCTGATTCATTAGATAATCGATGGCCACATCGCTATCTGTCACTTCTCCGCGATAGACGGCCTTCTGTAGATTGGCCGTTTGAGTCATAATTTCTGTAAATATGGCTTCTTCAAAATCGCTATCAGCCGTGACAATGCTGCTAGGCATGGGTACGCCATTGAGCAGAGCTTGCGGTTGTCCCTTATCGGCGAAACCCAAACGCTGGACAAACTCTTCGGACAATTGCCGACCATAATCATAGTCGGAGTCCTCTTCAAGGAACACTTTAGCCTTATTTGCATTCAATGTGGTAAACTCTTTGGTCAATTGTTTTACAATGTCCGATTTGGTTACAATTTTTGTTTCACCAACAGCTGCATAGATATCAGTTAGGAAACTCAAGGCGGCCCGAGCATCTTTCTTTTGACTCACATAATTGAAGGCACACGCTATGGCAATATAATCATCTTTAGTCTCCTCTTTGGCATCGCGTGCATCAAAGACCAAGCCAAGACGTATGGGTGCCTGATGGATGACAAATGATTCCGACAATTTGATCAGACTACGTGCCGTGGGTTGTAGGGCATCGATAACTAAAACTAAATTGAATACATTTTTCCTAATATTCCGTAACATGCCCGGGAAAGTTGGACGCAGCAAGTCCATAACTGAGGCGGGCCAACGTCTGTATTGGGAATCGGTTTCAATATCATTAATCCATTGCACGGCCGTATCTCTGATGTCGATGGCAAACTCCTTTTTACTTGAGGTGGTCAAATCTAAGGCCAACAATGAGCTAGCCAGGTTTCCTCTCACATTATTGCTGTGCAGACTCTCAAGGACTCGCATCTCAGAGCGTAATGTATCAATTAGCGTATACAAATCCATGGTATCGGCATCAAAGAATAGACCATTGATAAACAGTGCTCCATCTGGGGGCGCCACATTTAGGCTACGACCAAATGCTTCGGTATTATATTTGACTTCCGTTCGCAGGGAATCGGTTACCTTGTGGGCCAGCAAAGTTCTCGCCAGCATGGGGAAATTATGTGCTGTATATTGTAGTATTTGCAAGGCCTCATCACCTTGTATCTCGGCTATGGCTGCTGCAGCTTGTAAACCCAAATCCTGAAACTCCCATGCCTTTAGTTGGGCTATCTCATCGTTGCCTTGTAGCAATCGTTGACGCAATTGATCTAGATTGCGCTTTAGATTGGGATGCTTTTGTTTCAATACTTTGAAATCGAATCCAAGTACATCTGATTCATTGGCGGCATCGTTTTCATCCAAATTGCCACCCGCTTCTGGTTTGGGTGCATCATCTTGACTCTTGTATTCTGTATTTTTCAAATGCAATTCAACGCCATAGCCGGATAGACGTACCGGACGCTTATCCTTTTTGGCCAACTGATGACGCAATATATAACGTACTTCCCCAAGATTGGCCTCCTTTTCGAGCAGTTTATGATACGAACGGAACTGTAAGCTACCCAAATCGCTGTATAGAATAACAGTTCTTGTATTATTCTCACTGCCCGGATAGATGTGATCAAAACTATAGGTATCCACCAGACTATCCAAGCTATCCTTGGCCTTGGGCAAACCCAATTTCTTTTGCAGATCGGCAAAACTGCAGGCCAATTCAGTGCCCACTTGAGCAAATGTGGATCCCTCACAGGCGCCAGAGCTGCGCAGCTCATCGGCTAGCTGGAAATGTGTCTGTATTCTGGGCGTTAAGCTGTGCATGGACACCACCAGCTTAAGCAGAGGCAATTGCGGCGGGCTCACATGAGATTTAACCAACTGCAGGGCGGCATTATACTGTTGCGACTCCGTATCTAGAAATAACCGTGGATTATAGTTTAAGCTATTGCTCGTTTTGAACCAATTACATCCTACCATAATCTTTTAGAGCCCTCTCCAGTTTGGTTACTCCTTCAACATAGTCCCAGAAGAGGCCAGACTGCTCGTCGGCCAAATATTCAGCAATTTCCAAATACAATGGCGTCTGTGTCCATTTTGCATTTATCAGCGTGGTAATGGGATAACTCTGGGTAGACTGTGATTGCGATTGCTGGGTAGGGGCAACTGGAGCTGGTGCTAACAAAGCCGCCAGCAGCACAAACACACACACAAGACGTAACATTTTTGAATGCTTTGATCTCACGGTTTCTAGTTGAATGTGAATGTCCTCATGCACATAATGGCCAAGTGCCAAAGATGGATTAATCAAAGGATTTCGAATGGAACGGATTTAAATCGTTTGTAGCCAACTTTTGATTCGTTAATTTAATTTTAACACTGATGTGGCGTTTCAGCCGGCCTGCATAGAACGCCAGTGTGACCGTCTTACAAGAAGAATACCAAAAAAGAAAATCCGAAAAATCAAAGCTACCATCTGCAATTGGTAAGCATGGTCGTAAGACGGAGACAAATGTCCTTTTTCGTTTTCAAAAAGACTAAAAAAGACAATACAATTTCATCAATTTAAAAGGTAATTAAAAAAGGAGACAAAGTTCGAATAGCAAAAACGATTTAACAAATTTTCTCTTGTTTTCGTTAACTCCCCTCACAGTTGCGCCGCCTCTGTGTTAGTTTTATGAACAAACACAAATAGTAAACAATTTCTATTTGTTTCCTCTTTTTGTTTTTATAATTGATCTGGCAATGGCAGACTTGGTGAGAGGTGAAGCCTCCGAATCCGATGAAGAAGTGCAGGGTAAACAGAAGGTGAGCCAATTTAGCTGAGTGTTCTCACTCAAGTTCATAAAATCACATCTCTGCAGATTTTTGCGGCTGAAGTCGCTGGCGAGGCTTCCGAGGAAGATGACGATGAAGACGAAGACATCTATGAGCAGCGTGGAGGGGCCAGCCAAGCGGTGGCAATGGCTACCAGTACAGCATCCATCTATCGCAATAATCTTCTCCAGCGTAAACTAAGTAAACCCGAGCAAATGATAATGCATGCAATCTTCTTTTGAATCCATCCATTGTACTCCTTTTAGTTGAAAACAACATTGCCGTTTGGCGTTCCTTAACCGGACTGACACGTAGTTTTGTGGTGAATGCCTCCAAGCAACTTTTAAACACTGATCAAATGCTTATTAAATCGCAAGTGTCATTGCAATCGGCTCACACTGCCCTGCAGCAGGCCCAGCAACACATGGACGAGCTGCAGACCAAGACATCGGCTGTGCTGGCGGGCAGCAGTTTTCTACCCCACATTAATATCAAGATATCTTAGTTTTAGTTATTTTTTTGTTTTATTTTACAATTATAACAAATATAGAACTCTAATTCTAATCCTCTGTGTCGGAATTGGGGACATAGACTTGACTATTTGGCGATGGCTCGCGTGGCACATAAGTGCTTTGAAAGCATCGCGAGAATATTGTACGAATTTTTCTTGGTTCACGTTCAGGCGATTGCGGTATGCTCTCCTCCTCCTCCTCCTCCTGATGCTGCTGTTGGTCCACTATAGTCGTATCTTCTGTATTGTAAAAACAAACCTCCGTGCTGCTTGGAACACTTGGATTTGGATTAGTCTTTGGCATCTGTGTGGCCATGGCTGCATCAGCGGCGGCTAGCATAAGAGCCTCTTCATCGGCCTCATCAGGTATAACCATGAGAGTATCCACATCAGCCAGTTGACGAACTGCTTCTACTGATGGCGGCTCCGAGGGACGAAATTGAAAGAGCGAATTGGACAGCGACGAATTGGACTCCATTAGTGAATCATCTGGCTCTACACGTCTCTTTTCGGGCGCATTTGGCTCAATAGGTTGACTATTTTTTCGTTTTTGGGATCTGGACACAACCTGCTGTGAGTCGGGAGTTTCGGTCACAGTCAATTCCCGTTGGCAATTATCTTCGGAGAAGCTCACATCGTCCGGGGACAGGGTCGACATTATTAATACACATTCAATTTCTTGGTGTTTCTTAATTTTCAATAGAAAGGGATCTCCAGCTTCATTGAACTCTAGATTTAGTTGTGCATTCAGGGATTCGGCAAATAGTAGAAATGCCCGAAACTCTCGTATACAAAATGTGATTACTGTATTTTTGGTTACCAGATACTGATCAAATTCACTTGATTTTAGTTTTAATTGCGATCGCATAAAGCGATCACTAACCCGGGCGCCTTCTATATAGTTTTTGGCTGCCAAACTATTTGAATCGACCTCGAGAGTTAGTTCCTCTTCGTTTGTATTGAAATTATTGGAGATTTCCATAAATAATTTGAAATCACCGCGAATGCTAAATACAATTTGACCCTTTATAAGAAACGCTAAATCCCAAGGTCTTAAGCCTAAAGTAATAATCACTTACACATTTGGACTCGGTTCCTTGGATACTGCAGCATTTATATTCTGATCGTCAATTATGGCTATAAGAGCCTGTTTCATAGTCTCTAATTTACATCGTAGCTTTACCTGGAACTTCGTATGATTCTCCACAATGCTCATTTCACAGTGCTCCACCTGGAATAAATAGCGATTCATTCCATTAATTTCCATTTCACGACATTCAATCCTTCTCAATATAAACGTCATCACCTGCTTCATGTTGCGAAATGTGGCCAGGCAGACTTTCATTGATATTTTACAATAACAATATTGACTGGATGGTAAATTATATGTCTCAAACATGCAGCGTTGAAAGGATATACTGCCAACCGCCGAGTGGGTGGCATTGATGGCTCTCAGTTGCAATCCCTGCTGATCCGCCTCAATATACAGTTCTTTGCCCACCTTGGACAGCGACTGAATTGCCTTGGCAATGACTTTATGGAAGAAACGTTGGTAAGAATTAAAAAACTAAATTGAATATTAATTAATACAGTTTATTGCCTACCTTTGGCATTGTTGCCTTCTAATGTGCATTTCATTGGGGCTAATTTGTTAAATCTTTTGCGAAATTAAATTCCCGCTAAATTCGCAATAAACAAACTGTCGGCGTAGTGTGGCCGTATTATGGGAAAATACCACATTGATAAACAAGCATTACCAATAAAAGAGATGCCGGACCACTGGCGTATTTTCCAAATATTATTATTTCATTATTTATTTTTGCACAAACTTTTCAGATAATAAGAAAATTCTCATAAATTCTCTAAACAAAAAAACAAATCACTGAAAGTGTTTTTGCAATGTTCCCTGCTCATACATTCGCTTAATGTCCGTTCCACCGCCCACAAATTTGCCATCAATAAACACTCGGGGCACCTGTAAGGGAAAAACCAACAACAAAAGAATGAGTAATACATTAAATACATATTCACGGACATAAGTCATTAAACTTACCGTTGTGGCTCCCGTAATCTCTCCCAAAATGGCTTGGATTGCATTTGCTTCGGGATTGCCATCTAACTCCACCACCGTGGGTTCAATATCAATTTTGCGAAATTGCTGGACGGATATTCCGTTTGGATAAACATCAATGAAATCCTATTTATTTTTCATTTTAAAACTCTTACCTCTTTGGCCATGGTGCAATAGGGACAATAGGTTTTGCTGAATATAGCCACCTTATTGTTGGCAATGGTGTCTTTTACGAACTTGGCTTGTGCGCTGGACATATTTACGGCTGGACGCGAACCAACTGCACCCATAAGATCAAAATCCAAAAAAGGGAATGGAAACTTCGTCGACGCTGCGGATGTGGCGTAGAGGGTAGGCAATGTCGATTTGTTTATACGCTGATAACACACACTTGTAAGCGAGCATGGGGGGGAGAAAGGTTATGAATGCGATAAAATTTGCATAGTGTTGCCAGATCGATAACTTTGACCCGCTAACGTACCCTCCATATTTCAATGTTAGTGCAAACATATTTATTAAATTTGTTTCAATAAATTTGCTAAACTTTTATTAAGAAAACAATATTTTTTAACATTTTTTCACAAGCTGTCAAATTTTGATTTGATTTCATAATAGCTTTTTATACTAAAAAAAAAAAGAATTCCTAATGTATTTTAAATAAATTGGAAAGTAAAAATTGATTCGCATTGTTTATGCTACATTTCATAGCAGGAATGTCGTGAGGGATCGGTTAGTAATTGACCATTGTTTAAATAAAAATTATAATTATTGTCGTTAATTGTTCAAAATTTGATATGCAAAAGGATAAATTCATTTATGCACAAATTATCTACATATATACATAAATTGTTCACATAATTGCACTTAAAGGCACAAAACGGTTCCATTTTGAATAAATAAATAAAAATATCAGCCATTTAGAAACTGTTCTAATGCATCCTTAGCCTCCACTTCGTTGGGCTCAAGGATCACTTCCTCCAAAGCCAATTTATTGATGTCCTTTGGCGCAGGTTGAAGTTCTGTAAAATTGAAAATGTTGGCTTATAATGCGTAAGGTTTTTTTTCGATTGGTATATTTACTGGTCAATTGCCCCTTCTGCTTGAACTCCTCCATATCACAACGAAAGGCATCATCAAAGACAGCCTGTCGTTCTTTCTGCAACTGTCTCAATCTTTGTTCATGATCCTCAATCCTGGCCTGATGTTGAGCCGCTATCTGTTGTCTATATTGCTCCAATTCGTTGAGTTTCTTTTGTTTATGTCGAGAGAGCTCAAACTGTTTTTCCAGCATCAGCTCCTGCAGTTCGCATTCCTCGCAGAGATCCTCCAGCTTTTCAAGTTCCAATTCGAGCAGTTCGCCCATTTGTTCCAGTGATTCCAATGTCTTTGCGCTGGCCTGAAGTTTGACTATCAGCGAAGGTATTCCCGATAGGCAGTGGTTAAGTTCATTGATGACTTTCCTCTGCCCGCTGGCACGATCTTGGATAGCGGATATTTGTTTGGCCACTTGAGCAGCATGCCTAGCATTCTCCTCATTGGACACATGTATTTGCTGCCAATCGTCTTCATATTTGGCCAGCAGATTGCATCCCGCAGCCACATTCAGGTTTGTGGGCACTCCATCCGCCAATTGAAATTGCCCACTCAGGGATAAAGAACTACTCCTTCGACTGGACGCGGATAGACTGTCATTGTAGCCCAAGGGTGTGGTTGTGGGTGTTGTTGGGGATGTTGGTGTTCCTGCGCCACTTGCCCCGGAACTGCTGCTGACACGTTGCCGATATTGTTGCTGCAAACTCTCCGATATCACAATTCCCTCTTGGATAACATTGCTCAGTTTCTTTTTGAGATTGCCAAACATTATGCAAGCATGGACAATACCCACTTATTCCACAATTATTCACAGAAATTTCGGAACGAACAAACGAATTGAACTAATGTTATTAATTGGCATAGAAAATCAGCTGAGAAAGTCACACAGAAGGAAAGAGAGCAAGGGAGAGAAAGAGAGACAGACAGAGAGAGCTCAAATACTCTTTCTTTGTCAGAGTCTAATTTAAATTCGGTTTAACTTAATAAAGTTGGAAAACAAGAAAACTTATTTGCAAACTCTTGAAATTTTTCAAATTCCGTTTGAATATTTTATGTTATTATTCATTTTATTTAATCACCCCCCAACCTTTTGTATGTGCAAGAAAGAGTATTTAAGAGTGACATATGTATGTATAAAAATGAATTCATATTTATTTGTAAAAACTTCTTAACCATTTCATATATAATTTCAATAATCAATCCATTTCTGTGATGTACATGTCTTTGGCTAACTTCCAATTCAACTAATCATCAGTCAAATCCACTGTGGCAGTCTCTAAATCTGAGTTTTGCTCTACAACAGGTGTTATGGTCGCCTGTTGCTCCGGCTTGGGTTCGATTATTTCTAGGTCACTAGTATCGTCCTTCTTTAGGGACTCTCCTCCAGAAACATCTGTACTATCTTCCAGGCTTATGCAGCTACCTGAACTGGTCTTACTGTGGTGAAAGCTTTCTTTAGAGGATTCATCATTGTGATCCTCATCGGTGTCTACATTGATAGTCAACACTTCGTGGTTACTGTCACTCGATGAGGAAAGGGAAAGGGATTCGAGTGGTTGCCTTGAGATATGTTCCTTGTTCTTATCCTTATCATCATCTTCATCATCAGACATTAGCTCTTTAAATATATCACTCATTGACGAATCGGCGGGGACGGTTTCTTTTGTCAATTCTTCCGACGATTGAGCATACATATTCTGTCCATAAGCCATAGCCACAGCCAAGGCCATGTTCTTGGAATGCTGCAGAAATACCTCTGATGGCTGATGGGTTATATCCCTCTCTTCATCTTTACGGAAACTACAGCTGCTGCTCCGGCGCCTTTGCTTGGATTTCTTATGTTTTTTGCTGCTTTTTGTATGCTTTTTCTTATGTTTCTTTTTGCTGCGTCGGCGACTTCGACTGCGACTACGACTGCGATTTCTGTCCGAACTGAAGCTACTGCTCAGTCTTCGCCGCCTGCTGCGACTTTTGCTTCTGCTTCGATTGTAAAATGAATTGTACTTTCGTCGCTCATATCTGTCATCCATTTCCTGGAGCTTTTGCTGACAATTCGCATAAGTCCTTTCGCTTTCACGCCTATTATGGATTAATGCAGAATTAATGGTTCGTCCTAGGAAGTTTTTGTTTGGTTTACCGCCTAGAGGATTCACTTTTCTCTCTTGCTGCACGACAGTTGTGTTATTCTGATTTTCGATTTCGCGCATAAGCTCGGCAATGGCCTGACTGTCAAATACAGCAAGAATTTAAATTATTTATTTTTATTTATTGTTATGTTATTTTTACCTCGTCAAAGAATCCTCCATTGTTGTTTATCACCGACAGCTGTTTGCAGCGTTGCCACCATTATCTAAAAAACAGACTCCATTTTGCTGGCATTCGACTTATTTTCAGTTTTTTAGACAGTAACTGGTCACACTTGGCATATCAAATTTTAGTGGGTGACATTGGCGGGTAAAATTTTAATCCAAACCGCTAAAATGTTTTTCCATAAAAAAGACTATATAGAGTCAAACAAACTATTTCAGAAAGAAACAAATGGCAAATTGATTTGCAACGTCATTTTGTAGAAAACTATTTTAAATGAAAATATTTTATTTGCTCTATGTACTAAAAATACAATTAATATCACAGTGAAAATCACAATAATTTGATCTTGTTCATACTTTTCAGCCTCTGCCTGATATCACATTCTGAAGCCAAGGAACATATTTGCTAACCCTGGTATATATGCCAGGTAAGCCAGGACGGGCACAGCCAATTCCAGTGGATACTACACCCACCAAATGGTGCTCTTTGGACATCAATGGACCACCGGAATCAGCCTGTTTTAATGTGGATGTGTGTTGTCTGTTTTATAACTAGTTCCCTCAGCAAATGTTATACTTACCCAACACGAATCAATTTGTCCATTCTCATAGCCGGCACACAATTGTGTCTCACCAATGCTATTGCTTTTGCCCAAAGCACGATAGGATTGCTCACAAGCTTCATTATTCCATATTTTGACAGTTGCCTTGCGCAGGACATCAGCACGATCGCCTTCGGCTTGATTCTCATGGGTCCAGCCCCAACCGGAAACTGTGCCATATTCCTGTTCCAAACTACGTGGACCCTTATCAGAGCTCACACAACTGGGCTGAATGTGTGACGTGAAGCTAATTGGTTGAATCAACTCCAGCAGAGCTTAAACAAAAATACCAACACTTGATCATTTGAGAAATTGCAATGCCCGAATGTCAGGCTCCATCATACCTATATCATGTTTAACACTATTACAATCATATTGAGGATGTGGCACTATTTGCTTAAAGTCCACTCTTAAAGCATCTGGTCCATTGCCTATACCATTCAGATACTCCCTAATACTATGCAATCCGACTACACCCTGTATCTGGGCTGGTTTCATAAACTTTTGCAAGCCATTGCAAACGCAATGTCCTGCCGTCAGGATCCAACGTTCATGTATAATTGTGCCACCACAAAAGTGTCCACCACGTCGCATTAAGCTGACCATAAAGGGCATTTCATTCCGTTCCGCTTCGCTGCCACCAACGATTTTTGGATTTCTCACTGTACACGGTAAATTGGTGACTGTCGAATATGGGAATAATCATAATTAATATCCAAAATGATTTTAAATGTATCTAGAATTTAGTTTAAGCACAATCATTTTAATCGTTTCAACCATTTCAACAACTTTAAACAACTTATTTTCAAGAATTCCAAACAGAAATTGCTACATTGACATACCATTTCTTAAGTTAATATTTTAATCTCTTTAAATTCAATATATATTTTTAAAGATTTTGAATATTTTTAAGGTTATATTTCGATGTTTTTTACAAGAGCGTTTCATACTTTAGTTTTTGGTAACTTGAGTAACTTTTTTTTCTTATTTTGGTTTTTCATTTTCATAATTAAAACTTTCAGAAAGAATTTTATCTACTGCACAATTTTTTCACTTTCAAAAAAATGAAAAATTGGTTTCTTTGAAATATCTTGTACATCATATTTGTTTCAAATTTGGGGCTTCACTTCACTTACAAGCAATTTGGCCATTTGCGAATGTCACAACAGTTATGCATACAAATAATATGAAATAATTGAACATTTTTCTTAAATAATTAAAAATTCTAAACGAAAGCGAACTGTTGAAACGGAAACTTCTCAACAAACTGTCACAAATATTCTGTGTGCCAATTAATTTATATATAGGTAGACCAAATGTTTCTCAGTCTACCTGTGTGTGTGTACGTGAGAGAGGTGTCTAAGCCTCGTTGTTGTGTATGTTCCACTGACTTATTTTCGAATTTCTGGTTACTGTGTTCTATGCGGATTAAGTCGAAAAAGCTCACTTTCTGATAACGAACGGAAGTCAACACACACACAGAGACAGAGACAGAGACAGAGACAGAGACACCTGTTGCCTCCAGGTGAAGCTTTTGTTATGGGGACTCGACTGCAGCCGGCTAGCACCCATCACGTTTTGGCATTTTAAATGGAGGAGCACAAAAGAAACACACACACACACACAGCAGACATGTTTTGCGTTTTATGACCCAATGAAGTTCATGACATTGAATGTGGGTGTAGACCCAACAATACATACTTTAGGTGCGACAATATATATGCTAGAATCGATATACTTATATCTCTATAGTTTTGGAGTTTATTGGCTCATTATCCTTAGGCGCACATTTAAGTATTGCAATTGTAACACGTACTTATTGACACAACAAATTGTGTTATTGAAGTTGTCTCGCATAATCATTAATAATAAAATAAAAATGCATATGCATGTAACGTTTTATTATATTTATGGTGTTAAAATGTATAAATATTTTATAATTTCTGTTAATTTATGTGTCACTAACAACAACTTGCCCTTGAACTTAAACCAACTTGTTGAGAATCTTTCAACTAAAACATTTTAAATGAAATACCAAAGGCTTTTCACCATTTTAAATACTTTAATTATATAGTTGCAAATATCTTTTAACGTATGAGAACTCTAAAATTTCTCCATAAAATTCAAGAATCTTGTAAATATCTTAATAATTTTATTTAATGTATCGAAGCTTTTTTAATTTGTTGAATTAGTTCTTAGTCATGTTCGACCATTTCCTGCAGTTTATTTATTTCTATGTTTTTTTTATATATCTTTTAGATTCTTTGAGGTTTTTCTTCCAACTTTAGCAATGTTTTTATCAATCAAAGTCAGTAATAGGACTATATTTTGGCCTTACCATATACTTAAAGCTAAAAACTAGTTGAGAATTAGAAATAAATGTTAAATTAAGGCGAACAAAAAATGACAGAACTTTCAACACTAAAAATTAGCCTTTCATTGTTCACAATTATATAAACTTTAGAGCTTATATCAAACTACATCTACTAGAATCTATATCTATATCTAATCTTTCCAATGTTTCTATGGCCGATCATATAAAATCATTAAGTAAGTAAGTATAGACTACTAAAACGCATGAAGTCCAAATCATTTGGATATAATTTAAAATCCTTAAGAATATTTCATTTATAGAATCAATTTCCACACTTTCATTCTAGCAAATATTGAGGAAAATTGTTATTATGGTTAATATTAGTGTAAGAAATAAACAAATATTGTAAATATGAATATAAAATCCTTCACTAAAAAATGTTTTTGCACTTTGTACTGGTTTTGGAATTACTAACGAATGTTTTTACAGGAAGAGCAGATTGACCTTAATGGTTAAAGGTGCAAGGAATGACACTAAGAAGAAGTCCTGCTCAAATTTATTCAAGCCATCTTATGCTCCCTTTATTCTCCTCGAAACTCTCGGTTCTCTAGATCGGAAATGATGGACATATTCATGGACACATAACAATTCCACCAATGTTAGTTTGGCCCTCTGCTATATTCAGTTTGTTTTTGGTTTTGAGAACTTCACCTACATTGCATTGCATTGGCATTGAATTCAGTTTTTACTAAACTATTTTGCATAATTTTCCTGCTCGAATTCGTAAACAGCCTTTAATGTCATATTTCCATCATGAAGTTGCACTTGAAGAATCTAATTAATCATTCACACAATATGCAAATTACATTGAATTACTCAGATGCAAATGCATATCAATGATGATGGGCCCAACAAAATGAGTAGTAATACATATTAATTGAAATTCAATGTTGATATCAATGTAATTTGACATTAACATTGCCCTTAACAAAACGGAGAAGTGGCCAGAGAGTGGGAAAAAAAGGTCGCAGTTAAATCAGAAATCTTTCCACGTGGAAATGCACTCTGATTAACATTCTGAACTAGCATATTTTGAAAATTGCAATCACAGAAATCAGTTCAGTGGAGTAGAAAATACAAAACAGAAAAAACTAATAATAAAAACCCATTGAATATTAATTGAGACTTATATTTTTTAACCAGAAATTGAATACACAAACAAAAACACACGCATCCTAAAAGTTCATTGATCGCGGCAGTTCACACACACTCAACAAAAAAAATGCTAATACGACGCCACAAATTGGCCATTAAACTTGGCGCTATGAGACCAAAATAAATAAATAATAATAATAAACAATAACAACAAAAAGGAAATAGTAGTAGTGAGTGAACATACCACATACATACATAGTTCCTCCGTGAACGCCAACGCCAAAAACAAAACGAGTTTCAAGTGTGCATTGACACTTGATTTAGACAACTTTAGACGCATTCAATGTGAAGGTCGTACAGTTTGGGGTATATTTGCTTTTCCTTTTCAATTTTTTTTTCCGAGTTCAACGACGTTCTATTTTTCACTTTTTTTGTTGTTGTTTTTGTCTTGTTTGTCAACGTATTTGTTTATAAATTTTGTTGGTGACTAATTACAGTTAAGAGGGAAGTCGTTGAATTTTGGTTATGCGGGTGAATACCAACAATGTACGTTATTAGTTGGCTAAAAGTGATTGAACCCATTGCAGGCAAAGAGAACCACATAAATACAACAAATACTTCAAGTCAATTGCAGAAATCTTGGAAAACAATCTCGAGAGTTTTGGTCAAGCTCAAGTTCTAATCTGTCGAATAAATTGATATTAGCTATGAATATTCTTTTGGACATGGGCAACAACTAAGAATATTATTTGTGACTGTTTTGAAAATGTTTTCGTTTCCTTTTTTTTACATCCTCGTAGAGAATATTATAAAACAAGTCAGCGTTATGAGAAGCAGACGATTCGAATCCCATTACGTATATATATTCCTGACTATCATGAGAAAACGAGTCGATTTACATTTATATGCTGAAGCAGTTAACGGTTTCTAAATGGCTTGTACCAGAAGGATATGGCTTCTGGACATCATTTCATATAGTATCTCAATTCAAAAAGCAAATTATGCCCTGATATAGCATTTTCGTAGCCTGCCTTTCTCAACATGATAGTATTGACCAATCTTAAAAATAAATGTTTCCTCCTCAAGAGCAAGAAAATAGAAATGAAATACTCACAGCGTTTCTTCTACTCTTCTGAGTATACAGTGAACAAATCCTATCAATAGTTAGAAATTGAATGTCTCCTGAGAATTGTTGTTGGAGAACAATTACGAATCTCTCTGAATCTAAAAGTCTTTAGTTGCTTTTATTTTCTAAGGGCTTTTCTCCTAACTATCTGAAAAGTCTACTAGCCACAGCCCTTAGTCATTTTCATCTGTAGTTTCAGAACTTTTCCTTTTACCTAATATAATTAACTACTCGTACTAAGACTACTGATTTAAAAGGATGACACATAGAAACGGACTTCTTTAAGGATATAGGTTCATAAGCTTAGCTTTTGTAAAAATTTCATTGAATATTTAAGGACTCTCTAAGAACTCAATTTATACAATATTTTTTTGTTGGAATTGAATTCAATTCGCTGTGGGTAAATAGAATGCATAGAAAATTAAAATGACTTTTGAAACTTAAATGTAAATAAATTGAGCTAAATACACATTTTGTTAATAATATAAATAACAATTGAAATTGGATAGATCGTGAGTATTGAAAATGAAGACTAATTAAGTCTAAAAATAGAAGGGACTACAAAATAAAAGACGATAGAAATGTTGGATTATTTTAAAATGGGAAAAAGGATCTAAAGTTAATGCCAATTATAATGATACAAATGGGGCCAGCATTATATCGTATCGTTATAACTGATATTCTTACTAAAGGATAGAAAACTTATGAGTTGATTGTTAAAGGGACTGAATCGTTGTGTTAAAATTCATGATTAGATTCATAAGATTACAAAATTTGAGGAAATATATTTATTTTTAGTTAAATATTACTTACTCGAACTTTTTGGCATCTAAGTTTCGTTTCAAAATAGTTGAATTTCTATGGTTAAAAACTGTTGACAGGCTCACTTATTTGGTTTCAATTATTGCTCGAAAGCCAACTGATAAACTAATGAGGGCTTTCTGAGCAACAATCAAAATTATATAAGTGTCCAGATGGGCAAATAGGCTAACCAGTTGACAAACATTCAGTTTGCCAAGTGATGATGCTAAGGAACCATTAACACTTAACACATAACATTGAGTTTCACTTGCCAAAAAAATAAAAAAAACAAAAGACCCAAACAATTGTCAGATTGTTGGGTTATTTATTTGGCTCAGATAGCCATGTCTGAACGGTATGAGAGCCGGACAGGAACTGCACTTCTGTTGTAAATCCTGTGACGATGTATCCTTTTTGTGATCCTTTTTCCAGCGATTCAAGTGACTTGTGTAACACGAAGTTCTCGTTTCGTTTCTTCGTCGGCTTTCAGTCGTATGCACGTACATAAATACGTAAGGAGGAGGGTTGCTGTCCTTCGGCCTACACGGCGAATGCTTGTTATGCAAAAACGACATCAAAAGGACATCGGTGGTGACGGTGGAGTTTTGGCACGGCTCACGACTTCAGTTAGCCAATCAGATGAAAGTTCAGCTTGTTTGTTGCCGCCACTTAATAGTTTTAACAATTGCGCAGGCGTAAATTATATGAAATTTGTTAACAATTATTTTCATATTTTTCTTTTTTTACAGACTCAAACTGTAAACGCCCCTAAAAGTGATATTTAGTTGATTTATTTCAATTTTTAAATACACTATACATTGTGCACATGAGGGTAGAATTAGCCCAACTAAAGACCTTTAACTATAGTTTTATTCTACTCGATCCATCTTCTTAACATATTTTTGGTATATAGACTTGTATAGAAGGTTTCGTTTATAGCAAACTGTATTATATAAAGCTGCTAGCAGGATGCTTAAAAGGTTTTCACTTTGCATAAAGCAATTTAGATAAGCTAACTAGTTTTTCTCCAAGATAATTCTTAAATACCTTTAGAATTAGGTCTAAGATGTAATTGCGAGACGCTTGTAAATATGTTGCCTGATCAGAATCGTATAGGAATCAGAATAAGGGATATAGATTTAGATTTACGTGACATTTTCCCCCCCATGAAGCACTACGGAGAGGTAGGCCCATCGGGGATAATGGAAAGGATTATAAATCAATCAATGACAATGGTTGATAGAGTTCAAACAGTCAAACTTTCCTAGTGAGTTGATTACTCATTTATAATAAACTTTTTTGATTCCTTTTTTGATTCGTTAACTCAAATTTCTAAATAATAGAGGCGTTTTCTGATTGTGAAATTATTTCAGGAAAGTTCGTGTGTATTACCCAAAATAATTGTGCAAGAAGATATGTGTATAACGCATTAATAATTCTTGGCCTTGAGGTCAATCTTAGGAAATGTTATAAAAATATGAGAAAATCCTCTGTATAAAGTTTTCAAAAAGCATTAAAAGTAATGGTCAGAATCATCGATTGCTTCTTTAGTCCATTTATGTATACAAAAGTCAATAAAGCGGCATAATCCGCCTCTTTTACAACTCTAATTCAAATATTCTTGCGGTTTCCCCAATTAATTACAACGTTTTTTATTGTTTTTACGACATTAAACAATTAATCGGCTTTATATATTTTGCACTGGTAGCCAAGGGGAATTCTATTTCAACAATTTCTACAAATAATTTTTCTTAGCCTTCAAATATGAACCAAAAATATGCTTTGGTTTCTAAGAAATCTTTAAAAGGACTTGACAATCGTTT
The DNA here is from genome assembly GCA_018152135.1 of Drosophila paulistorum. NCBI lineage: Eukaryota > Metazoa > Arthropoda > Insecta > Diptera > Drosophilidae > Drosophila > Drosophila paulistorum. The sequence continues at coordinate 22,262,175 of JAECXG010000690.1, forward strand.
TTCTATTACCACGCAGAATATTGTGAAATTTCCAATCATTTATGAGTCTTTTCGAGTCCACTTTTTAATTGAATTAGTCATAAATGAGCTCATTTTCTGATCATATACAACTTTTTTGAAGGGAGAAGGGTGCCCTAGCCACAAATCCTCTTGATGAGTTGCTTTTCACACATGACGATAGACTTACTTTTTGTAATTGCACTTTATTAGATTTTCAGCATTTTCGTGCCTTCTTTTAATAGAGTACAGAGGACATAGAGATTCATGAAGATGATTTTCGATAAAACTATTTTCCAAATTCTGCTCTGAAATGCTAACTAAAAACTTAATCCAACAATTTCAACAATTATATACTCTTTAAATAAGAATATGAAGACTCTTAGCTGCTAGTTTTTGAGAAATATTAAGGAATTGAAAATCAATATGCTCTATAGCTTTGCGATCTATCATAAAATGCTTCTTTCTTTTCAGTTTTGGGCCTAAAAACAGATTTTAATTCATAGGCATTTGAAAAATAGTTTGTTGCTTAAGGATCTATCTGAAATCTCATTCCGATTGAAATTATTGGAATTTTAAATAAGCAACAACTCCTACCTATTTACATTTTTGGAATGGTGAACCACAAAAACACTTATACTATGTTTGTTTGGTATGGAAACTAAATCTCTAAGGCAATCTGACTTGAATGACATTTACATTTTATTTGGTAAATTGTGATTGACAAGATGTTGACACGCTTTTAAGTTCGACCATGTTTAACCCCATCGCGGCTTAAAGAAACTTTTACGCTTAGTTTAGTTCAATTAAATATGCAATTGTACATTGTATTAGTAAAGAAGTGCATCATCATCATCATCATCATCATCATCATCATTGTCGTGGTGAATTATTGATAAGATTGAAAAACAAGAAAACAGGTAATATTGTTGAGATATGTTTGTGCATGTTGCGAATCCGCTACATTTCAATATGTTAATTACTTTTTGACTTTTGGATATGCACCCTACACCTACCGCCCGGCCAACTTGGCCACCTTCAGTTGAGCCTTGATGTAAAGTATTTTAAGCATCGTTGCAATTTCCCTAGTGATTATAATACTCTCTCAACTCTCCGACTCTCTGGGCTCACGGTTTAACAAATGCCAAAATCTATTGAAGACGACATTTTGCCAGAAATAACAGGAGGAAGTAGAAGAAGAAGAAGAAGTAAAGAAAACAACTAACATACAATACATACATATATACATTTTGTATCCCTATCCCTCAGTATAAACAAAATAGAAAGTTTCTTACCTAAAATGTGTCTACAATTTGGAAATGTTGTGTGCCCTGACATCGTCTCTGGGTAGGCCAAAAGAGAAGCTGTAGAAGGCTAAAGAGAATGAGGAAAACCCTTATCCATCTCGATTCGCGGCATTGTTTTCTGCGTGACAATTGGCCCAATTTATTATTCATTAGGTTAAAAAGTCAGAGCAATATGGCAATAGGAAATAGCAGAGCAGGCAACAGAATCACACAACTGACAGCCAGCCAAGACTCAACCATTAGTAATGCCAGTGCAGGAGGAAATGCAGGCACTTCAAACGGACGACGACGACGACGACGAAAGGGCAGGGATCAAGGGAAGGGCAAAGGTAAAGGACGATGTTGCCAATGTTTTGGATTTCAACATTTAATGGCTGAATAACTTTTTTTTGCTATAAAATTTTCTAATTGATTTGCTACTAGAAAGAAGCAAAACAAAACAAAAAAAACACAAATAAAACTTTTTTATTCTCCTTCCTATTTGTTTGTTGTTTTGGACTTCAAACTTTTGTAGACTTGCCGCGAATGGTATACGTTAATTAGGTTGTGTCAGTAAGATTTAAGTTAGTTCAACTCAACGGACTAAGTGCGAGTAGAGTATCGATAGTTGGACAGGTGACCAAAAGGAACATCAAATGAGTTGCCTGCATTAGCTGAATGTCATCGGGTAACGAAATTCGGAGCCATGCACCTACATAGATGGAAGCTTACATGAGTTTCTTTTGGATGAAAAAAATCGAAAATTAAGGATTTAGTTAAGGTTGTGTCTTTAATCTTAAAAAGTAGTTTAATAAAAGTAGCAAATCCAATTAGAAGACAATTCAAGTATGTAAAAATAAACTCAAATAGCAGGAGATAGAGAAGTATACGTACAAGTCCTTGAATATTCTTGTTTTCGACCTGTTTTAAAACTAATAAGTGTAATATTCTCGAGTTGATGGTGAGTTAAAAGTAAATCAAGTTTAAATTGCAGAGATCAGGTATTCCATCTTATATATGTATGTATCAAAAAAGAAGGCAGGTCTAAACCAGAGATGGATTTTGAAGAATATAAAGCCAAACTGTTTCTTAAATACGTTTTGAAGCATTCTCAAAAGTAAATACATGGTTTGATGCCCTCTCACCTGCCCTTCCCTATAACATATTTACTTAAACATTATCTAAATAAGCTATAGATCACTTAAGGTCGGTATAAAGTGATTTATGACAATAATAAAAGATTCATAAAGATGTAGATAAGAAATAGAATACAAAAATATAGAACGATCAATTCAAAATAGCTAATTTTAGAATTTATGACTCAACCTGTGGTAGAAATTGCTCGAAATTGTGAAACAATTTTGCAATAGTTTAAAAAGGTTTTTTGTTTCAATTTGGAAATTTTGATATCTTTAGAAATGTTGCATATTTTAAGCAGCTGATCCAAATATTTAGCTAAGTATCTTGTTTTAAATTGTGTTTAGTTTATTATCTTTGTAAGACTTTAATTTTAAATCAATTTCACAAAACTGACTTACTTTGAAATGGCTTTTTTAGCCTCAATTCCCTATTAATTATTGATTTTTTCATATGGATATATTCTAGTATTATGTTGTCCGTTTCAAAGGGTTGTCAAAACTTTCTTTTAAAGTCAAAACAAAGTTTGTCAATCAAGTTATTTAACAATTAGCCAACTTGCTAACATATGCTTGAGATTCTTATTTTCGGGTTGATGAAGTGAATCAACCCACACCCCTCTCTGCCCTTACTCACCCTCGAGGAGGGAGGGATGGAAAAGTCATGAAAATGCATTTTCCATGTTAGCTGCTATTCAAATTGCTTAATTGCGTATTAAATATGCAGAAAAGTAGGCAAAAAGAACGCAAAAATATCCCCACAGTATGGCCTAGGCCAGGTATAAAGCATAAAACGTTGACCAAATTGCTGTGGCAAGTGTGAATATCTGTATATGCTGATATATATCTATATATATATGTATGTATGTGTGTGTGTGTGTGTGTTTGTACATATATCAACAGAGGCATTATATCGCTTGACAGTTTTTACTGGCAGTTCTTTCCAAAAAACCAACCAAATAAATGCCCCGCCTACCGCCATTCAAGCCAACCTTCTCGCAAAATGACACCTGATTTGCCACACACACACACACACACACACACTTTACACATCCCTGCAACCTTTATCGAAAAAGGTTGAAAGTCACTGACAAGAGGCAAGTGTATCTGTATCTGTAGGCATTTTACCCAAAAAAAATTTGTTTGGATGGATATTTTTGCTGCTTCTTGTTTTCTGTTTGCTGTTTAATTGACGAGTGCTTTCTACGAATGTGTCAACCATTGTGGTGGAAAGAAGTCAAGGAATTGACTTAATAGAATTTCCATTTGTGTCCATTAGCCTGGAGGCTGGAGGAAGCAGCCAGGCATTGGATGTGGATCACCGTTGCCCTTATGCCCAGCTTATGCATATGCAAAGGCCTTTCCCCAATTGGCGGTAAAATTTATAAGGAATATTGATAATTCATTAATATAATGAGATTTAAAGCAGCGGCAGGTACTACATCATTTAACTCACTCTGTCTGCAAGTGATATGGGATCAATTGACTACAGGAAAAAGGTTCTTAAAAGATTATATCATCAATTATTAACTCCATAAAGAGTGTATTCGGTGACTTTTCTTCTAGCTTAGGGAAAAATCTCATATCTCTGAATTTCATCGAGAATGCATGGCTCGAGAATACTCGAGAAAAACTACCAAATAACTTAAGCTGGATTTATTAAACTTTAAATTAAGATGTATTTATAGTGGGTAACATTTTTTAAGCATAATTCGTTGTCCATGAAAGTGAAATTCCAAAAAGGTTTCCACTACTCTTATATCAAAATTGATAAATCTGTAAACCCAAACGTAAGATTCTAGAAGACATTCTTAGACTTAGCATACTCAAATTACCAAACTACGGGACAAAGCTCAAGCTGAGTCCTTAAGTTCAACCCATTAGGAATAATTTAAAACAGATTTTCGAATCTAAAGTCTTGAACTTCAAAAACCTAAGAGCTAAATGGAAATGGATAAGGCGTAAACTTTAAAGAATAACAAAAAGTCTCTGGGTTAAGGAAAAGTCTTAAATAAAGCAGAGTCAATGACCAGAGATAGGCGAATCTACTTAGGCCTAAACAAAAGAGTTTGAGTAATATCAGTTAGATATATCAGCTGAGAATATGTTCAATAGAAAAGTAACAGAAAGAGTGTTGGAATATAAATCCAAGAACCCAAAAGGCAATTCACCACAAATAGATGCAAAATAAAAAGGGAAAATAATTTGAGAGAAGTCTGCTAGAATACTATTAAATTAAGTTAAAGTTTATAGTTAGAATTACTAAAAGTAAACTGATCAGAGTTATTGACAAGGCTTAAATGAACTACCCATTTGACTACCTTATACCCCTCAAAGCTAATGTTTAGAATGCGATATTTAAGAGATCAATATATATTTATGTAAAAAAGAAGGACTAAAACCCATATGAAAACATTAAACAAGAAAGGATTATGCAGATATCTTTGGCTTAAAATATTTAGCTAGTTTTGGCCTGTGTGAATGAGTGGCAAAAGGACATATTCCCATAAGAGATAGAGGGAGGGAGACAAAGAGGGAGAAAGAGCTAATAATGGCAACTAAATGCAAAGTCAACTTGTCAAAGGCCATTCTTTTGGTTGGCATAAGTTTTACATAGTTTCTTTTTTTTGTTAATTGATTTCCATTTATAGATTTGAATGCTAGCTAGCATTATTTTGCACTTAGAGATAGAAATGTATATTTTGAGAGTTCATTGCTTAACTTTGCCATTTTGCATTTATCTCTCCCTCTCTCTCTCTCGCTCTCACTCTCTCTCTCTCTCTTTCTTTCGTCCTTTACCCCGCATATCAAGCGGCGGTCATTGGTCACTTTACTGACCAGCACAAGGCATGTCACACACACACCAACTCGACACTACCCTCTGGAAAACTTGTTATTGTTATTTTCATAAAACTCATTTCGCTTGACCATTCCACACGATGAATATTCGACATTTGTGTGTGTGGTGGTGGTGGTGGTGCTGCTACTGGCGATGTTGTTGCCAATGGTGGTGTTAGTTAGGGGTTGCTACATGATGATGATGAAAGATGATGATGACGCCGACGATGACGATGACGATGACGATGACGATGATGATGATGTTGGTCAAGTCAGCGTGTCTCTGACTCTGCGATCGACTTGCCTTTTGCGAGGGGTTGTTTAGGCCTTTGCCAGTCCATCTAAAAATGGCGTTCGTAAAGCATAAACAATTAAGCCAATTTCGACTAATCATAGCATAAAGTCTAAAGAATTATATACAGATATTGAGTATATATTCTTTAAATGTTTGTAGTATTTGTAGTCCTAATTATAAATTGTTGAAAGATGATTCACAATTTTCGAAATATGGGATATCGACCAGGATTATGTGGATTTGTATATTCCATTTAAGATATTATATATAAATTATGGTCCTATTTCGTGCAAAGTTAATTTATATTAAACTTGAAATCAAATTAAATATATAATTATTTCTCATTTCCTACAATATGTTTCTTAAACATTTTGTGGTCCTTAAGAGCTAAAATATATTACATTCAAATGGATTAAATAGGGGCGTAGCCAGGGTACGGGCATGGGATGTTAGCTGCTATAAATTGAATTCAATTGTTGTTTTAAATAATTCATTTAGTTGAATTCATTTCAAGATAAGGTTCTGTTTTACTTTTTATTTTGAAATTCAAACGAAAAGAGATGACTGTTCCCCTGCCAATTTGAATTCAGGCTACGCCCTTGCGATAAGTATGCAATTTATATAGATAAAAGGACAAAATCAAGCATAAAAGTTGGAAAATGTACGAAATTCATTTATTGGTTTGTAATTCCCAACCACTTTAGATGTTAAGGGAGCCACTATAATCCTAAAGTGGCTTATGGGAGATCTTTATGCAACTTGCTTGAGTCAATAATACCTTGAGAGGTGTTCTTAACTGATTCGGGTACGCTGCATACTTGGTTTTCTCACCTCCAGATTCTGTAAAATCAGGGGATCTTGGGTCGGAAAATGGGCACTCAAAAGTATACTATCGAAAGTTTAAAAATGCTGTGTAAGAAAAATGGCTCTTGTTTGCAAACATTACTAATAAACAATTGGTAAGATGCAAAAGAGTTCTTAAGTCTTAAAAATTAAAGAGCAGACAATTCTTAGAATCCCTATAGCATACTTTTTGGTTCAAATTTAAAGCATTATAGAACCATATCCAAAGTATAAGATATTATGCATTATAACAAAGAAACGCGTCTTTGATATTTTGCAAATTCCGTTGAAATCATACCTAATATATTAATAGATTAAAATAATAGTGTTAAAATTCGGCAAATGTGGCCAATTTGAATAAGTTCAACACACTTTTTTCGAAAACTCGGCGTGAAGGACAAAAACTAAGAACAGGGTGATCAGTGATCAGATCAGCACCCCTCAATTACTATAGGGCACCTATTGTATGTTGGCCTGTGTAATCTAAACCTTAGATAGGCATATCCCCACAAATTGAATTTAAAGAAGTCAGCTAATCAATACGACCAAGAATATATATACTATTCTATTTGACGAATTCTGGGGAAGCCAAGAACATGTACATTCCTTTATTGATACACTTCAGAATATTTGCAAAGGGTATGTACTTGTGCATATAATGGACATGAAGATTTTCTAACCCTTATGGAAGGGTATGCAATGAAAGTTCTTATCGATAAATTGTACACATGGCCTTGCCTGTTGATAATTAAAATATTGCTCAGGCTAACGCAAAAACAAACAACTAATTCAATGCAAGTTCTTAAATTTTCTTTTTCTTTGTTTGTTTTTTAACAAATAATTGCTTAGAATTTGCAACTTGAACAAATTGTGCAATTTCTTTGGATTCATAAACAATTATTATTTGTTGTTCATAATAAAAGGAATAGGCAACATTTTGGTTACAGAAATGGCCATGCCCTACGCCCAAATGTATGCTAAGACTCTAAGCAAACTCGCACACAGCGGCCATCTTTGAAAAAAAAAACACATACACACATACACAGAGAGACTCGCATGGGCACACACTCACACACATACACGCACGGACACACACACACACACACACAAAGAGCAAAGAAAAAGCATTGCCAATTGCACTTGATAAATTTTTTCCAATCTTTTGTTTATAACAATTTAGGCCAAAAAGGGCCCAAAAGCTTACCAAAACAACAACAAAAACTGTCCGCCAATTGTTGAAATGAAAAAAGAATTTCAATTGTGTGTGTGTGTTTGTTTTTTTTGTCTTTTTTCTCGTTGTTTTGTTTGTGCTTTTTGTTCTTCATTTTTGGTCAACTTTTTTTGTCCAATTTTCCAATCCAAATTTAAGTTTTTGACAAAAGTTTATAAAGAAAAAAAGAATGTAAATTTTAGCTTTTGAGCAACTGTTTTATCTCTCGTAGGTCTTTTTGGCTTTTTGTTATAATAAATTTTGTCGGCGTTGTTTTTTTTTTTTGTAATTTTTTGTATTTTTTCACTTTTTTGTGGCTTGGCTCTCTCTGGGCTAGTTCCTCGGTCTCTCGCTCTCTCTCTCTGCCCTTTTTTAAGGCCAGTTTACATTTTAAAGTTTCAAATGCGCAAAATCCAACCAAAAAGTGTGAGGGCAGCTCTAAAAACCACGTGCAGCCTTCTGCCTTTTTGAATTCATCTTTGAAATGGCATTTTGTTTAAATATTTACCGCGCACTTTTCAAAAAAAATATATAAAAAAAAGTAAAACAACTTTACCAGACATTTAACTAACATTTTGTCCATTTTGTTCGAACAGGAAACAAAAAATAAATAAAAAATAAATTTCAAAAAGTTCTTTTGGTTCGCTTTCTTCGGACCGTGTTCCTTGCCCTGCCACGCACTTTTCACAACTAAATTCACATTTTAAAAAACTGACAGCGGCTGCTGCGAAATCAAACACAAAATTTTATACCGATCGCTCTTGCCTCTTTGTTTTTTTTTTACTTCTTAGTTTTTTGTGTGCAAAGGGGTGAAACGTAATTTGTTTTGCGCGGCAAAAAAAATTGAAATAAAATAAACGGAAAAAGGGCAGGCAGAATATCATCCCCCTTTGGTTTGAGTAGGCAACCCGTTTTTTAGGGTTTCCTCTCTTCTCCCTATTGTGCGTTCTCTGTGTGTGTGTGTGTGTGTGTGTGTGTGTGCCGGCAAATCTCATCATCATCATCCTCAACGTCCTGGTCCTGGTCCTGATCGTCATGATCTTTGGTTACGTCATCATCATGTTGTCCTTAGATGAATTTCTGTCGCACATCCTTTATTCGAGGCATTAAAATCAAAAACTCTGCACATTCAATGCATATCACCGATTTGTATATACTCTTACTATGGAGAGATGCCTAGAATTCCTTCCTACAGACTTTTAAACAAGGACATCATCGATGACTCTTCACCCCCTTCTTTTTACTCGGAATTTCAAGTATTACCATACAATACTTTCTGCAAAATTTTCTTTCCAATTTCCTTTCATGTTTTTCTATTGTCCTGCTTCAATTAGAAGCTATTTGTCATTGTCTTTTGGGACAATTAGGAGAAGAGAAGATCATCAAAGACTTTTTAATCAAAGGTTAAAGTTTTCGGTTCTATGTCCTTTTCAGAAAGTTTTGCAAATAATTCGAGTTACTTTAATACACCCATCACTCTTAGGGTATAGCAATTATTTGTGTTTTGCTCAGTCTATATTCTACATTTGAGTTGAACTCGACAAAATAAAAAAACAATAAGCGAGACAGCGACTTCAAGAGATGGAAAGAGAGAGAAAGACACATCCTTTGTTGGCCTGCTGCTTTTTTATCCTCTGAAATCTTTGTTTGGCGCGCTTTTGGCATTTGCTTTCCGGTTTTTTCTCATTTTTTTGACAAAACATTTGTTTTTTTTTTTTTTTGTCCTTTTGCAAGCTATTTGAAAACGATCAGTGAAGTTTTTTTCTTTTTTTGGTCTTGACTCGGTGTTTTTGGTAAAGGTTTATTATAGATTGCAAATAAGAATTCTTTGATATATAATTTGTTTGTTGGAATAAAACTGATCGAGACTCATTCATCTTTCTATTCAATAAATTTTGTTTTATAGATCAATTCAAAAGTCATAAACTAAAGCCAAATCCGTCTGTCCATCTATGTATTTTACTATCAATTTTGACAGTGTCTGAGAATAGAAACCAAAGCTAATATAAAAAGGTCTTAATCAGATGTTTAAGCCTTTTGAATTCCCTTTTTGAATGTATTCTTTTTCTAAACAATTATAAGAATTTAAATGAGAGACGATTGGTTTTTTTTTTAAGAAAAAAAGAGGATCCCCAATTTGACTTTGCTGAGCTCTAGTTTAAGTCAGTTTTAAAAACTAGTCAGTGTTATTTAGCTGATAAGTATATTAGTTTTTGAATGATCTTGAAACTTAGATTTGCTTAAAATGATTTCTAAAGGGAAATTGACATATAACCCCTCATCAAAACAAGAAAAAACAATTTATTTACAGCATTTCAAATTCTTGGCATCATTTTTGTAGATTACATCTGGTTTTTGAAGTTTCCAAATCACTACTTGAAGACGATTTCGTTTTTTAAGAAAATGAAAAAGACTTTTTGGCTGAGGCTGCAACTTTGGTCCGTATTACAAAGGAAAAGATGATCATCAGATGAGGTGAATGAACTATAGGAAAGATGGGAAATGCAGCCACCAGAGACAGTTAGAGGCCAGGTAAAAAACGAAGACTGAATAGCAAGATTTCCTACTTGTTTTCGTTGTTGTTGTGTCCCTTGTCAACCGAAAATTGAAGAAGAAGATGGAAAAAGGCGCAACTAATTTAAGACATGAGAATAAATGATGGGGAGGGTGATGCAAAGGGAGGTAGAAGCAACCCTTAGCATTAGATCCTAGAAGATCCTATATATGCTCACTATAGGCATAGTTCATTTCGGTTCATTTCTTCACTCAATCAATCTATAAAAAACAGCAACAAAAAAGTCTATCACGCTCCTCATCTAGCCTTTAATTTCTGCACATTGAACCCAAAAATTTCGGATTTTTAATTGCAGAGCGAGCGAGCGAGAGAGAGCTAGTGAGGGGGGTGAAGAGGGAGGGTTAGTTTATAGTTTATTTTTTATAGGGTTTTTTTTTGTTTTCTTCCTTCTTTTTTTTGGGCAAAAATAGAAAATATTTGCACGCATATCCCAGCAATTACTTACGGTTTTGTGAGCACTTCCCTAACAAACACGGGGCGCAAAAATCGTGGATGGATGGTTAAAAAGGAAAAAAGAAAAGGGGAGGGACACCCCTTTTGAGAGAGGATCTCAACCAAGTTGGCTGCCTCTCTGAAACTCTAGAAAGCCAATTCTCCAAAAACTTGACTTGGCCCGCAGAGAGAGCAAGGGCAAGAGCGAAAACTAATCAAACACCTACGCCAAAAAGTCTTTGAGAATCCCATCAAGTGGGCGATCAATTTACAAAACACAACCAAATCAGTTTCAAGCGTAAAACCTCTGGCAGCTGCGCAAAAAAAAAAAAAGAAAAAAACGCTATACATACAGAAAATGCATCCCGCTGCAAAAAAATGGAAATCTCGAAAACAAAGAGAAATAACAAAAAAAGGGGGAAATTCAATGCCGTGAAAAGGGTAGACTGAGCGAGAAGAGACCTCGACTGATTGCATGAATGGATGGGATGGGATGGGATGGATGGATGGCGCAATGGCAAAGGTCCTGAGTTCGTTATCCTTGCCCAAAATCGTCGTCGTCGCGCCGCCGAACAATGAGGCAAAACGCGCTCAGCTTAGTTCAGTCTGCATCATCATCATCCTCATCACCATCATCGTCATCCTCATCTGACAGCGCAACTGCAGCGGTTTTTTATGCCACTCTCTAGACTAGTTATAGGGTTGGGATTTACTTCCTTCTTCCTTCTCTTCCTCTGCTGTTTGCATTGTTTTGTTGTTGTTACTCTCGACAACAAAAAATGGGTGTTAACGGCTGCTGCTTCTGCTCCTCCAGACAGCCAGCCAGCCAGCCAGCCAGTCAGTCCGTCAGTCCGTTTGTCCGTCGGCTCATTGTTGATGATAATGATGACTTTGCAAGTACATAATGTTAATGCTGATCTCGTTGAGAATCAAAATAATGAAATGCACTTCCGCTTACTCTCTCATTTATGATGGAAATTTGTATATCTACTTTGAAGTATTCTAATGAAAACGGAACTAAACTTGAAGTTGACTTAATCGATTCGATTCCCAGTTGTTTTAATTTCCCTTTAGCAATTTCTTAAATTTTCCCCAATCTTGAAAGGTTTTAAAAGTTCTCAAAGAATGTGTTTAATAATTGGCTCATTTTTATTTTTAAGATGTTTATTTTTGCCTGGCATATTAATATTTATATAAATTAATAAAATCATCACTTTTTTTTGCAATTTTAAAGGCTTATTAATTTATGTATTATTGTCATGTTAAGACAATGATATTTTAACTAAACAAACGAATATAAAATAAAATTTAAAAAACAATTTGATGATATATCAAAATCGGAGATCTAGTTCTCATTACATTCTTATTAGATTTGCGCATTATATTTTATTGAACACCAATTTGAACATAAATAGCCGTTGGGTATGCCAGCGCCATCTGTTGTTAGGTTGCTGCAACTGCATAAGGTTGCCAGAATGTCGAATAGTGGCGCCAAAAAAATAGGGGCATCAAAACAGGCACACTAAAATTGTTTAAATATTAAGCCGTTATAATGGAAACGTTATAAATGGCAACCTGTTGGAATTTGAAAACGAGAAATAAACCAAGAACTTTTGAAACAATATGTTATTGACAAACAACAAAATGTATTTGAAAGAGAATTGTAAATTGAAACTATGTTGCCCTCTTTTTTTTTTAGTAATTTCACTTTTTTGCGTTTTTGATGATTTGCGAATAACCAAAAAATGACGTTTTTGAATATTCCCTTATATTGTTCCCGAAAGTAATTGATAAACTGTATTTGACCATGGCTATTTTGGTGACCTAAATCAGTTGAGTGTAGTCATTAGAGAGATTACATTAAAGCGCAAATAAACTTTCATCATCTAACAACAATGTCTGCAGTTTTTCTCCTCTCCTTCTTTATCCGCACACTCTTAATCTTTACGAGCCCACAAGCCCCCCCCATATGACGCTAAAAACTGCCACCCACCAGCCACATGACTGACGTCACATTTCGTTTTTATGAATGAGTTTTCATCATGACACGAAAAGGGAAACCAAACTCTACTACAACATATTGGCGAGTTATTTACTGGTCGTTTTCAAAACAAGGAAGGAAAGGTCAATGTTAGTTGGGTTATAAAAAAAGAAGAATAGAAACGATGAAAATGGAAATGGTGGCAACCAGTTTTTCCCACCTTTCTTCCCCCCATCCCTACGATACCATAATGATGAGTAAGCGTGTGTAAATGTTGGAATCAAATATGAAATGGGGGAAAAAAAACTCAACTCTCAAATCCCTTGCACTTTGCTATTAAAAAAAATACTAATACTCGCTCTCTCACTCTCTGTCTAACGCACATGTTAAACACTCAGCCTTAAACTAGCTCTCTCTCTCTCTCTTTCTATGTCACTCTCTCTCTGGGTCGCTCTATCTTTCTCTCTTTTCGTGCTCTGCAAACACATTTATCAGATATTTATACCATACACCCATAGGGTGAAATGGTATATTAAAGTCGCCAAAATGTATGTAACAGGCAGAAGGAAGCTTTTCCGACCCCATAAAGTATATATATTCTTGATCAGTATCAACAGCCGAGTCGATATAGCCATGTCCGTCTGTCCGTCTGTATGAACCCGTAGATCTCGGAGACTATAAGAGTTAGAGCCATTAAATTTGGTATGTAGGCTCCTGTAGAATGTAGAGTGATCAAGTTTATTTCAAATTTTTGCCACGCCCCTTTCTATCAAATTTGGCACACTTAAATTTGATACTAATATCCAGCAAAATACCAAATTTGATCAAAATCGGACTAAAACTAGCCAAATTATGCATATAAACGCTTTTCCACAAGGCCGGAAATGGCCGTTGGCTGGTGGGGGCGCTACGGTGCTCCTATGCATGTGAACCGAATTTTTTAGAAATACGCAAATGCATTTGTTATTATAAGTTTGAAATATTTGTTTTACTGGTGTATGGTATACCTAAGTCGGCGAGACGACTTACCTACTTCATTTTCTTTTGTCCAGAGGGCTTTATACACGAGCTATAGCTGTAGCTAAACATGCAAGAAAATCGCTTTTTGGTAGCATTCGCCAATTAGTCGTCGAACGTTGAGGAGTCTCTCATATAGCCTCAACCTCATATCGTACCTACCAAATACATATCTATATACATATATATGTACCTGTATAGGTATACATATATATATACATATAGTATCCCACCTCATAGAGAAAACTAGTCTTTAAAGACAAATACGAAAATTATGAAATTATTTTTGTGAGTGCGAAAAAAGAAATATTGAAATAAATTGAAAATCATATCAAGTGAAAAACAATAACCAAACGACATTTTAGCCATGGCTACGGAAACCACAAAAATGGTAAGTGATTTTGGTTTCTTCTTCTTAATGTTAAAAGTTGTGCGATTAGAACGGTGATTAGCATTTCCTGTTGCTTTCTATCGAGGGGAACGTGGCATGATGATGATGATGGGTAATAGCACGACCTTGAAAAATTATATAGGGGGCAAGCCTCCAATTATTTTTAGGGTCGTATTTAATTGCATTTTGCTTTTACTGTCGGTTATATAAACGGGTGACATAACTAGATAAGAAATTGAGGAAGGTTCAAAAAACTTAAAGATCTGAATAAGTTTTAGTTCAAAACTACAACCAAACACATTCCACATGGAATGCATTTGAAAATGTCTTATGTGGCTGGCTTAAAAAGTGGGTTAAAGTCAAAAAAGAAAAAGAAAACCTGTTTTCAACTATCTATCTGAAAAGCCGCCCCCCAAAACACACAACGAAAAAACCCAGCTGTAAAAAATGGTTCAATAACCCAAATCCTAAACACATTTACCTTACAAAAAGTTACAAAAATATTCTTATCTTAGAAAATAGCCACACTTGTTGTATCTTTTTGCAAAAACCCTATCATCCACTTGTCAACAAGCGTCATTATTTACCTTATACAAAACCTTATCTTCTTTTTTCGCTTTAGCCACTTTAAAATCCCGAGTTAGGCGCACTTTAGAAAACCCCTTGACTATCTATGTGTGTATATATATCACATAATATATCTACAAGTATGTATATTTAGACCCCATGACTGTGTGTCAATTATTTAATAGGAGCAACGAACAAAATTTGTGAAATTCCTCATCTACTTAGTGACGCCATCTCCTAGTATCTCTTATCTGAAAGAGCAAATCTTTGCCTGAGTTGGCATTGCTGTCTACCAGTCAAAAAACCACCTGATCAGCAATAATTATACAAAGTCGAAAAATGACGACACCGAGAGATAACCAAGTGAAAATTCATATTTATATAATTAACAAGTCAAGGCTATGTGGGGGGTTGGTTGGGCTTAAAGGGCTTATGATTGTTATTAATTTTAATTTTGTTTGCAAATTTAATTATTCTGTTGCAAATTGAAGCACGTGCATTAACCTTATGTCTGGGATTAGTTTGAAAGTGCCAAAAGATCTGGATCAACTTTGTCTGAAAATAGATCAGGTCTTTTCGAGGGCGTGATAAATCGAGTTTCCAAGTAACAGAATTCTTTATCTTTTTTGTTATTATATGTTATGAGAAAATGTCCAAGTACTGACAATGAGTTGGAATTCTAGGGATCTCTCTTAGATATAGTAATCTTTATAATGATATCAGGGGATTTTGATTTCTTAAGAAATGTATAAAATGTTGGTCTATTCCAGAAAATATTCAAGTACTGAGATTGCTTTCCAAGTATCTCTAATAGATATAGAAAGTATCTTTCAAAATCTTTAGAACCCAAATTGGCAGGCTATTCCAGAAAGTGCCTAAGTACTAAGATTGCCTTTCAAGTATTTCTCATAGATATTTTTATAATATTTTTCAGTCGATTTTAAATCTCTATGAACTCGCTTATTCCAAACGGTTTCTCTACTTAATGATTTGTTTTTCTTCTGTAAATTATTATTATTCTAGACACTACAAATTGGTTATGAAATCTAGTAGGTGATAAATCAAGAAATGTTCATTAAACAGCTTTTCAGTATGACTGAACTAAATTTTGTTATGTAAGACAACAAAATGTTGCATTGTCCAGGAACTTGTATTATCAGTTAACTAATTTTGCGGTAGTTTAGCTATCATAAATAAAAAGTGTACTATATATCAGACCTTAATTACAATTGACTAAAACAAATTTTATGGCCATACCCAAACCATTCCCATTCTTTTTTATCTATCAATGCCATGAGGTTGTGTGTCGCCCTCTTTCTTTCTCTCTTATCATCATATAATGATATGATATGCAGGAAAGTGAATTGAATTATTCTTTGGTAATTGATATTAACTGAAACTGATAAAAAAAAAAACAAATACCATCGAGGCGTAAAGGCAAATGATATACTTATGTGTGTTTGTATGTATGTATATTTATTTTCAATTGCACCTGATCAATATATATGTATGTATATATGTAATGTAGATATATTCATTTGCTTGTGTGAATATTTTTAGAACATCTTCTCTAAGAACTTTGCCCATATCCATTTGTTTAAACATTATATTCTGTCTTATAATCTCCAAGTTGCCTTGAGAAAATTTGCTTGTTTTTCTTTTCGAAAAAGGGGGTGGTGGGTGGGTGGTTGACTGGCTGGCTGACTGTGTCGCCGCCTCCACACGTGACACGTGAAATGACGCACATAGCAAAACAATTGAAGATGGAAAGACGCAGAACCAAAATATAATAAAAATACGCAACCGTTTTTGTTTTTTAAAATCTTCTTGTGATATTATCTAATAATCTGTGCAAAAACAAGAAAAGACATTGCCATCAATTCTGTCATCGACCAAAAACCGCAGTCATAATCGTTTTAAAATGAAGAAGTGTCTAAAATGTGGGTCAAAACGGTTGATTTGGGTATTTAAGGCGAAAACAAGTTGCAAATAAGACACAAAACAACAGAAGAGCATAAAAAACAAAAACTGATAACCAAGTCGCAACTGAAAGTTGAACTGGTTTTCTTTCCGATTTTTTGTGCAAAATGAAAAAAAAACCAAGTCAAAAGACGAGAAGTTTTCAAAAAAGAGGCACAAAATAAAGTTTCTCTGCCGCAATATCAATTAACTAAGCAGAGGGTCGGACTAAGTTCAATCGTTACGAAGTTTCTATGCCCTTCCTGTTACTCTTTTCCTACTTAAAGACGGCAGAAACTGATTTCAAGATTCCCTACAACCTAGACAAGTAATTATTATCTTTTTTTGTAGGTATCACTCGATTCTTATAAATTTTCACAGGACTTTTGTGTATGTGAGAGTGGATTAAGATGCCCCTGAGAAACAACAATGTTTTTCTAAAGAAAACTATTATCCTTCCTATGGAAGATATGTGAAATTGTTGTTCAATCTTTATGAAATTCTGCACAGTCATAAGAAATTGTATTATATTCATGAATATTAAATTTAAAAGAAATCGCCTACATAATAAGAAAGTTATTGGTTCAAAAGTGAATTTTGTCTATTTAGTCGATGGTTCTGCAATTTAGATTTTGTACTCAAGTTATTAAGCTAACAAATATTTGATTGTGCTTAAGCAACGCTTAAACTAACTGAACTTTCGATAGATCGTTTCTATTAGAGCTATATGATACAATGGTTCAATTTTGCTGAATGCTTCCTCTTAGCCAAAACTAATATACCCCTTTTCAGCGAGGGTATATAAAACGAGTAAACAAAATATGCAAAAAGAATGCATTTTTAAGAATTCGTAACTTAGTGAAAATAATGCTTTTTAGTATCAAGAATTGATTGCGTTTTAGTTTAGTTTTAGTTAAAAGCTTTTGAAATGATTTACTTTCACACTAAATACACCTGTTCATCCGTGTAGAAAGTAGTTTGTAATCAGTTTTCTCTCATGTTACAAACTGATCTGAAACTTATTTACTTGTAGAATTACTTCAGTTAATTGACTTAAAACCTGTTGCAAAATGGATGCATGTTGCATTGAGAGAATCTTCTCGCTTTCCCACAATTGAACGACACCCTTGTGCTCTTGATTCAATTAGGTGTTACTTTGCTGTATATTTCGAGTATTTAGTGGAATTTCAATTTGCGCTGCCTTTTGATGCAATTAGCACTTTACGGGTATATGTATATGGAAGAATTCGGTTTCTTTTTTGAAGCAAGCGACACACAGAGACATTGGGCTTTGCCCCCAAACAGAACGATAAACGGAGAAGGCGGCAATGGCGGGGCATGCAGTGAATATATGTATATATATTTTTTTTACCGATTGCGTGCACACGAAATTGTCCTTGTTCCTAATTGATCAACTTAAATATTGATGAAAATTTCTAAAATGTACATTTGTATGTTAAAGTGGGAACGACTTTGAAAACTATGCACGAGACATGTGTGTGTGTGTGTGTGTGTATGCCTATTGATTTTCTTTTTCTTACAAATGGTTTAACTTTTAAATAGTGGAAACTTGCATTTCCCACTACAAGGTTTTTTGAAAGGACATCAAATACAGTGAAACTTACACCAAAAACTAATTTTATGTGGAAACGTCATGACATATTCCTATTTTAATATTACACTAAGGTTCAGAATCCACAAGAGAGGATCATCTTAATCGGGGATTCCCCTAAATACATACATATGTAGGTACATTTCTTTGTATTCGTTTTCATTGCCAGTTTTATTAGTTGTTACATTGTACTAATTAAGACAAAATATAAAAATATGATGTCGGAATTTTCAACCAAACATATAATTCATTTTAAAGAAAACTTGACCATGAGGAAATTTGTTATAGAAGGATCAGAATAAATTGAAGAAGAGTTTGAAAATCAATTCACTTTACCAAGAACTTCATTATATGTATGTAAATGTGTATGTAAGTATGCACATATGTATCTACATATATTTATAAAGTTCACAACATTTAAGTTTGACTGTATAGTTAGTATACATATCAGCGTCTAAAATCAATTATATTGTTACATTTGTATGTATTTTCCATGGTTGTTTAAAAGCTCTACATATACAATTCGAACTGTACATACATACATATAATATCATCCTTGATCTGTGGCATGTGCTAAGTTAGTTTCATTATCTTGTTGCTAGGTATCCACAATACAACACACAATTTCCAATTGGATCTTGTGACTAGATTTTTGAGTATGATTTATGTGTGTAAGTGTGCCTACTTCAAATATTCATGAAAATTTAATCAGATTTTTAGATTTTCATTTGAAAATTGTAATCACACTTGAGCTTAGTAACTTATTGCGGTATAGAGAGAGACACATCAATAGATATCACACTTAGTGGGTGTGATTTAAGGTTGGCACTAACTAGAGGCATGTTAGAGTTTACTATCAGTTAATTATAGGGAAAGTCCAGCCCAGGAAATGGTTCACTCAATGCTCGCGTGTGGTGCAAAAACCAAAAATATTGTTTCAAATTACTTGAAATTTGGCGGAATTAATCCTTTTTCACTTTCACTTGGTAGTCAATTGATAATTGCCCTGTATTGCTCAATGCTAACGTTTTTGCATAGGTGTTATTACCCTTAATCTAAATGTATTTTGATGTTTTCATCTGTAATTTGAAATTTTCGTTGCATTTCCTGGCCGGGTGCAACAAGTGTCCACTATTTTCAAATCCAGTCAACATAGTTGCAATGCAGTTTGTCAACATTTTTGCTACTTTTGCCTGTTTCTCTCGACGTTTCTTAGGCATGTGTGTGTGTGTGTAGAAATGTTGATGTGAGTGCTCTCACGTTGTTGCTACAGATCTCTCTCCTTTTCCTTTTGATTCTCCATTTCCAAAATGCTCTCTTGGCATGCTTTGCTCTTTTGTTTGTTTGTTTTATATTCCTGTTGCATCTGGAAGTTGTGTTTTGAGTTGTTATCGAGTCAGAGATGACGTCGTGAGTTGCCTGTTAAGGAAATCAGAAGAAATGTTTGAGCAGGAAATTACTTGTGATTGTGTTAGTCCTGTGAAATCATGTTATGCCAGGTACAAACATACATACATAGTACTTATATAAATGGATCCTGAAGGTGGATGCAGGAACAGATGTTTATCATATGTAATGTAAGGCAATTTAATTCATCACTCACGTCCTCATCACTAGTTGAAATACATATGTATCTCACATTATCTCACCATGTGTTAGCGGCTCTCTCTCATTCTTTCGCGCTGCGCCGCCTGCTCACATATACGCACAGTTAGCTCTAAAAGTACTTGGCCAAATGATACATAATCCTTTTCACACAAAGATCCTAGTGCAGTGCATGTTAAAATCCTTATAGATTAAAGATAAATTGTTTGATTTGTGAAAATTAAAGCTAAAAATAAGCATTGTAATAACAAATATTTCCAAGACACAGCAGTGTATTAACGACGACAAATTAAAATAACATTAAATTAACAGGTTTGAGGCAAATATATAAGAAGCATATTGTCTTGGAGAGGGGAAGATCAAAAGGAGGGGGTCGATATTAAAAAAGAAAACAACATGCTTTTAAAACCAAAAAAATGATAATGAAAATAAGTTTATGATTGGAAACGAATAGGCCTTGTACATATGGACATAGATGGATATTAATGCTAAAATAATCAAGCCATAATGTCTTTACCTACTAAAGTAGTTGTCGGCATATAGGGTTAAGCTCGGTCAGCTCAGTGTAAAACCTCAATTGGCTATAAGCAACCTCACTTCCTTTGTTTCAGTGTAAAGAATGAAACAGTATCACGTTTCGTGCCTGTTGCTACACACACACAAACACCAATTGTTATGCTGTTGCATCTGCTGTCAGTATACTTTCGCCATTGACTGTATATAAGCACCCGCTGCTTTGGCTCGCATTAAGGTCCGAGACTCAGTCCGATTCAGTCTCTTTTCGATTTCAAATTGTAACGGTCACGAAACGGACGAAGTGTAAACTCCTTCGGTTGTTTGTGGGTTTCTGTTTTAACGTCTCCAAGTGTTTACCAAAAATTTCAAAAGTGGAAATCCAACTGAAAGAAGTAAATACATAATACATAAATACATACATATACATACACATAAATACATTTATGTATAAATAAGCAGAGAATGTGAGAGATAATCGAAAAGCAATAAAAATATATACAATTGTCAAATCTAATTCAAAAATTCTCCTCCATGTGCGTTGCTGCTGCTGCTGTTGCTGCTTCTTCTTAAAAGCGATAAAAATACCGCGTTTTATTCTTAAAATTCGTTTTCTGTTAATGTGCATATGCATATGACTGTGTGTGTGTGTGTGTGTGAATGTTTGTGGGCATTTTTGTTTTGTTTTTGGGTTAGGGGAAGTGAACTTGTGACGTTTGCTTTTTTCTTGTTGTTTTCTTCTTTCGAGCCAAGTAAGTGTAAAGGTCTCTCTCTTGCTCCCTTTCTTTGTTGCTCTCTGCCATGCTCTCCTAGATCGCAGACAAAGGAGGTAAAAGAACCACGCCGCAAAAATATTTATACAACTACAAATGCATACAAATGTACATGTGTATGGATATGTACATATACATATGTATGTACATATTTACCATTTACTTAACAACCTTCAGTTCTGTATTATTTAAATTTATCCTTGAAATAGGCGATCAACTTAACTCAGACTTGATATTTTCTCTATCCCGTAAGATTGCATTTCTTATCGTAAAAAGGCCTGTCCAAATATACATACATATGTACATATTAATTCACTGTAAGTGTGTGTGCATGTACATCTTGGCTATGCCAACGGTGCTTTCTTTGTTTAACCGGTCGACTATAAGATTCTTTCTCCCTCCCCCCTATTGCTTTGCTTGCACCTGACACCTTGGATGACGATCCAACACTACTACTACTGCATATGTATGTACGAAAGGAAGTCTCTCTCTCTCTCTCTCTCTCTCTCTCTGTCGTAGATGCAGCTGCACTCACAATTCACTTACTTTGTGTCTTTCTCTCTCACCGAATGCGAATTGCAATTAACATTTTGTTGTTTTTTTCCCTCCGTGTAATATTGTTTACCCATTTTTTTGTTGTTATTGTTTATATTTGCAAACAGAACCCGTTTACCTACATATCACGAGTTCTCCGCAGGGGGAAGGGGCAAGGATATTGGGGTGAAAACAGAATCTATGTCAGTTAGAATAACATTACATCTGGCTAAACAACTCATTCAATGTGTAGAATGCGGAAAATATATATGGAACTTGTTGCTCCACATTTGGTCTTAGGAATTGCTTTGGCTTACTGTGAAAAACTAACTAAATATGTGTCTAGCACACACACACATATGAAAAACAGTTATTGTTATTGCATTGACCAAATTTCCAATTAAAATGATTGTTACCACATACCAAAATAGTTTAGTCGACTGATTGATTAATTGTGAATTTTTGTACGAATAGAAAAATGAAGTTTTTGCCTTATCAGTAGTCAATTTAGAAAGGAAAACCTTGAAATCAACAAGAATTGATAAGAAGACACCCCAACATAGTCAAGCAGACGAAATGAGAACATAATGCCCACTTATAATACAATTTTAATGAAATGCTATTACATAATACAAAACAGCTGAAAAAATGAATATCAATTTACGGCTATTCATGACAGCGAAATATGTGTGGCAAGTTCATTGAAGTTTCATCAACCTGATACCCCTCCAGCCAGACCGACCAGCTGATTTAAGAATTTCTTAAAACAAAAACACGAGAAATATGATAAAGTTCAATGACATGCCATTCGTTCGATTGTTGCGGTCAAAATGATGATATATATGTACATATATAAGTATTACTTCATTTGACATATGTACATATATGTATGCACATCGATTGGTATTTCAATTTTATAAGCAGACAAAAATATTGAAAAATATTGATTAGAATCATTTGTGTGGCAATATTTAATGATCATTATGCAATGGCATGATCGGTGTCAGTTTGGATGTTTAATTGCCAATTGATTGAGAAGATCGAAGATAGAAATCTCTTTTCTTCTATTTTGCATATCAAATGACATCAAATCGAGTCTAGTATGGATTTAATTAGACTACGAATGTTTATCAAACTCATTCACACTCTCATTCTTGATTAATATACATACATGCATATATGTACACTTAGATAGCCCGATTTTTGATTATGACTTAATTGACACCTACTAAACGTCATAGAACGCAATCAAATTTAATCATTCAACGCAGCACAAGTAGTTACTTTATGCATACAAACATACATATATACCATATCATATAACGATATCAGATATTCTGCTCGATTACTCGATTTGTGGTCATTGAACGACCATTAAGTGGTTATTGCCATGATGTAGCAATAATTTATCCATGTTAGAATTACGTTTTTCGTCGAAAAATTTGAGTTGAGTTTCAGCCAACCATTATGAAAAATATCAACACAAATTGTCACTTTTGTACATATTTGCATATCACATCTGTTTTATTTTTTAGCATGAGCTTAGCTTTAAAAGAGTAATTTGTAATGGGATAGCCAAGGTTTCAAATGAGAATCTCCAACTTTTCTCTTACCCATGCCACTTCTCCGCTACTTTCTTTGAAAAATGGTCTTTTCTTTTCGAATTAGTGGCTTGGTGACCCCGACGTTTTGTAATTGTTTCATTTCTAATGCAACAATCTATTTTCATTGGATCCTTCTTGTTCATTTCATGTACATTGTGGTGACCCCGATGCTTCACCTAGTTATTGAAACCCCCATTGACATGTGCTTCCCACTACTTTTCTGCTTAGCTAATTATTATTTGCCTTTGGTTTTTATTTATATGTAGACACACAATGCCAATGTCAAGTTCATTCAAATAGACCGCTAGCTACAGAGATACATAAGTGACATATTAATTGCCCCGCTAATAATTTTCAATTCAATAGCTCTCCGTATTTGGATATTACAATTACACATGCCTACACACACAACCTACAACACACTTTACTACAGGGTTGAGCTGTGATGTAATTATTGATCATAATGCTACGAGGAAGTGTTCCATGAAGGTGAAAACTGGGGAAAAAAACGATTCTAGTACAATAACCTCAATAAAAATCGTCAAAAACTTTGCATAACTTTTCTCTATAAATCACAACAAACAGACAAATATATATATATATATGTATTCAATTTATTTTCAATTCAAATTGTATTAATCTCGTATTCCACTCAGTGAATTTCCGTTGCTATAGTACGATCGATGTATAGATGATTCAAGCATATATATGTATATATATATGTAGTATATTCAAAAAGCAAAAAAAATACATTTTTGCGCGTTTGTTTTGTGTTTTGTTTGCTCATAACTCATTGCTCTTGTTACTATTTACATAATATATAGAAAAATTAAAGTTTTAGTTAATGACAACCACAAGTTGTTGTCAAGCGCGTTGCATGTGAATGAACCAAATTGAAAGCAAAGGCAAAATAAGTCCTAATTATCATATAGAATTTATGCGAATGTCGCCTAAGGTGAGGCTCGTCTATACGTAATGAGTTAAAAGCAAAAACCAAAAAAAACACATACTTATGTACAGTTGGCTTTTTTGTTGTTAACAGTCTTGCGACAAGAAGTTTAATTTTAGTTTGTTAGACTTTAGAATGTGTTTAATCGGTTCACCTACTACCAAGACACCAGCTTCCAGATTAAGAGAGTCTAAAGTGCATAACGGAACACTTGAGATTGTAATACACACAAAAACAAACGTAAAAACAAGCAACTAGCTAAACAGCCTTCTCTGGGCTGCTTCGTGGTTTCCCAAATCGGAATGCTGTTTTAGTTTAGTTTTTATTTTAAATAAATGTCTGAGAGAGAGAATCTTCTTTTGGTTTCAGTTTGTTTCTTGTCTTAAATGCGAGAAAAAGATTGAGATAAAAATCTTTGAAATATTATAAAAAAAGACTTGATTTTTGAATTTCAATTTCATTTTCGAATAAATTTTTTGTTCTTGTCGCGGTCAATTAACAATTTCTCTTTCCTGTACAAACTGAAATCGTTGATTTTGTTTGAAATTCAAAGCGAAAGCCTTGCAATAACATTTTGACATGTTGCTATGTTCCTTTCTGATTGCGTCTGAGTGTGTATTGAAGATGACGTAGCAGGCAGCAAGCAGCGCTGCCGGCAGCGCTTGAACCGATCTATATTGACTATAGCTTGTGTTCTATTCATCCGTTCAGATTCAAATTTTGGGATCTGAGGTTTTATATTTCATGGGGATACTCCAATTTCTATGGAAATGTTTCTTCTAGAACTACATATATGATATAGTGTTCCGATCCTGATGATTTTCATACTTTATCTTATCCGGGCGGAGTAAAACGCATACGCACAGACGTACGGACAGACGGTCATCTTCTCATGCTGCTCACGAATATATATACTTTATGGGGTCGGGTGTATATTTCTTTATCTCGTAAAAAGGTTTCCACTGCGTCTTCCAGGTAAGATCAACATACTAACTAACATCACGAGGTTTGTTTAAGAAAAAGCTTTCTTTTGACAGGCTTTTTTTCCTTGCTCTCAGCTGTTTTCTGCGAACATTTGTAACTCTGATTGCAACCAGTTTTCACCTGTATTGATCCAGGCAACGAAAAACGTTTCGTTGGTTGTTTTTTTAGTTTTGACTTCCGTATGAAATGCTAATTTTGATCATGTAATATACAAAGAGGAAAAGCAACAGTTTCCAAGTATTTAACGTGAGTAATGAAGGCTTTCGAAACGATTTCAGTTGCTTTGTGTGTGCTGACACATTATCTCAGTCTGTCCGGATGATTAGAGTGGCAGGAGACCTTTCTTTCTCTATCTTGCAGTCGGCTATTATGTCAATTAGCTTGTAAACACTTTACTTATCGAGCGACAGAGACGGAGAGATGTAGCTCTCTCTTACTAACTAGGCAAACAGAAGAAAAACAAAAAAATGACAAAAGGCCATTTCGAAAATTGTTTGTAAACGGGCAATTAATTTATTGACTATGACTTTCGTAGGTTCTCCTCTCCCTCTCTACTAGTGCCCCGCTCCCCTTCATCTTGCTGTGGCACTTCAATTAACAGTAAAGAGGCCCAGCGAAGGGGGTGGGGCTTCACATTTTGAAAGGAAGAACATTATCGTCAATTCCCTGATAATTTGTGTTGTAATATCATTAGATATTGTTATTAATGTATCATAGAGATCATGTGATATCTAGTTTTTGCCCGAGGAAGTCAACCATAAAGTATTTACACAATCATCACGAAATTGAAATGTTTTAATTACATGGTTTTTATTACTATTGACTTTGAAAGTTTCCAGATTTGCTATATACACTTTTTTCTGTTTGTCTCTTATCCCTGCATCGTTTTTAAACATTTTCAATTAGACTTATCTCAAATGCTTCTCAAAAGCCAATTGGTCTCAAATTGGCAAGACAGATTTGCAGTAAACAAATGTTTTTTGTTTGTTTTTCGGTTTAATTATGATTTGTTTTTATATTTTAACAACTTGCCGCCTTTTAACAAAGTGCTTATCTTTATCTGTTTTTGGGTTTTAATTACATATATCATTATATACATATCTACATTTGTATACGATTTCTGTTTGCAATGTAAATTGAGATGTTTGTTGTTGCTGTTGCTGGCGTTTTCACACGAGATTCTCCACCCGCCCCCCTTGGATCTATTGTCTGTTTAGTCTAGCGCCCTCAATTGTTTATGGTAGTGATGATAGAGGGGAGGGGAAAGCCGCTTCCCCCTTTAAGTGAAGCCATTCGATCTGAGATTCCCAAAGCTTGTTGTAAATTCTATTTTAAAAATTAAAACTCGAACTCAGACAGAGACAGGGACAGAGCCAGAGTCAAAAGTCAGTCATTAATTGAGAATATTTCCACGGGTAATTAAAAAAACAAAAATAAAGTGTTTATTTTGTTCTTCTTCTTTTTCAACACGCGCTCTCGTAGTTCTGTTGTTTCTAAGCATATATATATATATAGACATTTGGGCCGATCATTTCTATATGGTCATTTGATTTTTAGCTATGGCTCTCCAAATTGAACAGAACAGTTCAATTCTTTTTTTTAATTAATAAATACTTTGAAGCAAAAAATTGAGAAATTTTCCATTCACCTGGATGATTTGTACAATCCTTACAGTATCCTTTTTCTCCTGGGAGGGGGAGGGGGAACTAAAATAATATTAAGCAAAGTTCCTTGCAAATTTCTCGTTAATAAGCGATAACATGAAAACTATTTATAAAAGCCCCGCCCCTAAAAAAAAAACTAAATGAATATACAATGTCATAATATTCTGGTATTCCCCCCCTCCCCTCACACTCCTTTCTATTTGATTAGTTACAAAACAACAAAAAAAACCTGCTGATAGCAACAAAATAGAAAGAGAGAAGAAACAGGAGAGAGACAGAGAGAGAGAGAGAGAGAGAGAGAGAGAGGGAGAGGCCGACATCAATTGATAAAGTGGAACATATTTAGCTATATATATTCATAAGTAAACATATATATTGAATACTATATCTCGTTATACATAGCCCCCAATCTCTGACAGTGGCGCTATCAATTGACAATTGAGCCTATCTGCGTCAAAATGTGCCCTGAATATCAATCAAAAATGTTTCACCATGTACTCGATTTAATAAAAGAGGGAATTATATATTACAAAATATACATATATTATCTGAACAAGTGTAATACTGATGTGCAAATACCGGTGAAGGAGTTGCCTTCCACTATCACCAGGTTGGGCTCCCCACCTCCCCGGGGCTTATAAACTTTAAGTTTTAAACAGAATTTTTTCATTTATGAGCCAGTCAATGAACCATCCTCCGTTGCATGTGGCACGCCATAGATCCATTTTGTTAGGCTCACCTATAGGGTGAAATGGTATATTAAGGTCGCCCAAATGTATGTACATATGTAACAGGCAGAAGGAAGCTTTTCCGAGCCGAGTCGATCTGTCCGTCCGTATGAGCGACTAGATCTCGGTGCCATAAGAGATAGAGCCACCAAATTTGGTATGTAGGCTCGTGTAGTATGTAAAGTGATCAAGTTTATTTCAAATTTTTGCCACGCCCCTTTCTACCTTGTGCAATGAAATTTGGCACACTTAAATTTGATACTAGTATCCAGCAAAATACAAAATTTGATCAAAATCGGACTAAAACGCTACGCTTTTCCATAAGGCCGGAAATGGCCGTTGGCTGGTGGGGGCGCTGGGGTGCTCGTATGCTTGAGTGAGCGAGATACTTGTGAAAAGCATGCGAAAATGCATTTGTTAAATGAATTTGACGTATGGTATACCTAAGTCGGCGAGTCACTTACCTCGTTCTTATTTTCTTTTACATATTTATGCTTATATCATTGACATTGACATTGGGCAGTGGGCGGGGGCGGGCGCTAGCTATAATTAGGAAGGGCTTTTTGGATATCTAAAAGATATATATAAAAGTCAACAACACGTGCTTTATATATGTAGAAGAACAAAAGCTCTATTTTGTCTGGGTTTAATGGTCTGATTGATTGGCCGATAAGGCCAACCAATGTTGGGTCGTGCCTCTCTCTGAAAAATAGAAATAACAAAACACACAAACTCACACACAAATGAAATTACAGGCAGGCAGAAAATACAAAATAGTACAGTATATTTTATATAGATATTTTGTTGTTTGCTATATATAGTTGGTTCTATTTGGAAAACTTACGCACTGATTACCTAACCATCCCGCTGGGGCCTCTAAGCGAATATTATGGAAGCGAAACGTCATGAATATTCCACTTGGACTCTATGACACCAGAGGCAGTTGACAGTTTTCTAGCACAACACACATACATAGATAAATACACATGCATAGGAGTCCGTCCATCCATCAAATGGTCTAGAATAATTTAGCAATTCACTTAGATCTTGTTTAAAATACCAGACTTTGTTTTAAATGCACAAATCAAATAATTATCCGACTATGTTCAAGTCTTTACAAGCAGTTGAAAGATCTTCAATGTGGTCAATTGATCTTATTGTTGGTAGTAAATTATTATATCTATCTTAAATTTTTGCCAGTTCTTATGTCACTCGATATTTGTTGGAAATTGGAAATTATATCACGCGCCTCTGTGTTCTAGATTCTAGCTTTCTATGTTAATGATTTTCAATTGAGGATTTTGTTTTGCTTCGTTTGTGTGCGGTTTTGCCTAAACAACATTTTCGTTTTTGTTTTTTTCTCTGTTTTATATTGATGAATGGCATTTTAATGAAGCGTGAACGATGACAATCGATTGGACTGATGGTGTCGGGGGGCGGTGGGAAAAGTTATACAGGGGGTTACATGGCAACAAGTGTTCAATTTCCATTCCTTCAAGAGGGGGCTCGTTTCTTTAAAAAGTTGTGTGTGTTTATTTATTGATTTGCCTTCTTTTTGTTTACTTTTAGATTTATCAACCAGCCGATATCAAAATGGAAGTGTAAGTATGAGACGGGACAGATAATGATGATGTATGATGAGACCTAATACAATTTCATTACAAAGGGTCAAGCCCAATAGTGAAAAGAAAAGCCTACTATTTGTCTATAAATTTTCAAAATATGAATGATACCACACAATGAACATTGATTAGTTCTAAGTATATACGAAATATTTTTTAGAATAGAATTTGAAATTTCGAGGCTTCAGCAGACTGAACTGAATTCTTATTGCAAAAACATATTTTACCTCACAATGTTTCACAAGGAGGCATATGAAATAGGCGTAAGTTTGCCCCTTAAAGTATGCAATAGGCAACAAAATGCATAATATCATTCAATAGTGGTCAAGTGAGAAAATTGCTTGATATCTTCCTGCATACTTTACGGGGCAAAGTTCAGTTAGTAGCCCAAAATCCGTCACTGATTCAAGTCTCAGAATTTACTTGCATTTCTAAAAGGAAAATAGTATTTACAAATAAAACTGATGCCTGGTTAGTTGATAGTCATGACATATTAGTGATAAGAACCTAAATTTCGCTTCTAGGCATCGTTCCTTTTCTAAGGAACTCATCTATTGTCCTCAAATAAGTTAGTTTGTCTAAATTACCAATTGATAAGTTGAAATATTTTGTGTTTCTAGTGAAATCGGCGAACCGGCCCAACCGCCTGTAAAATGCTCGAACTTCTTTTCAAATCATTGGAAGGGCCTCGTGGTCTTCCTTGTGCCTTTGCTATGCCTGCCCATAATGCTACTAAATAACACACCTGTAAGTTTGAATCACGTGACCATGTCAGAAGTGGAGAATTGTGCGTTAACTTTTCTATTGTCCCCCCTATAGGAATATCGCTGCATGTATCTGTTGGTTGTAATGGCCATATTTTGGGTGACGGAAGCATTGCCACTCTATGTTACCTCAATGATGCCAATTGTAGCGTTTCCCATAATGGGCATAATGGTAAGTAAGAGAGTCAGATGAATAGAAAATAATAGTTAATAATGCTTGTTCCTTTTTGGTTTTTGCTTAGAGCTCCGATCAGACGTGTCGTTTATACTTCAAGGACACGCTAGTCATGTTCATGGGTGGCATTATGGTGGCCCTGGCTGTCGAGTATAGTAATTTACACAAACGTCTCGCTTTGCGAGTCATTCAAGTGGTGGGCTGCAGTCCCAGGAGATTACATTTTGGCATGATTGCTGTGACTATGTTCCTGTCCATGTGGATATCGAATGCTGCCTGCACGGCTATGATGTGTCCCATTATTCAGGCGGTATTGGAGGAGCTGCAGGCTCAGGGTGTCTGTAAGATTAATCATGAGCCGCAATATCAAATTGTGGGTGGCAATAAGAAGAATAACGAGGATGAACCACCGTATCCCACAAAGATCACGACATGCTATTATTTGGGTATTGCCTATGCCTCTTCATTGGGTGGTTGTGGCACCATTATCGGTACTGCCACGAATTTAACCTTTAAGGGCATCTATGAGTCGCGATTCCCCAATTCGACGGAACAAATGGATTTCCCAACATTTATGTTCTATTCGGTGCCATCAATGCTGATCTATACATTCCTTACATTCCTCTTCCTGCAATGGCATTTCATGGGCCTGTTCCGTCCCAAGAGCAAAGAAGCCCAAGAGGTGCAAGCCAGCAAAGATGGCGCCGATGTGGCAAAGAAAGTGATCGATCAACGTTACAAGGAGCTGGGACCAATGTCAGTGCATGAGATTCAAGTGATGATATTGTTCATTTTCATGGTTATTATGTACTTTACTCGTAAGCCGGGCATCTTTCTGGGTTGGGCCGATTGGTTGAATACAAAGTGAGTGAATTCTCGATGACATTGTTATGGCATTATCTTAACCACATTACGCTTACTTTCAGGGATATTCGCAACTCAATGCCCACCATATTTGTGGTGATTATGTGCTTCATTTTGCCAGCCAATTATGCCTTTTTGCGTTATTGCTCTCGTCGTGGCGGTCAGCCGGTGCCAACGGGACCGACACCTTCTCTAATTACCTGGAAATTCATTCAGAGCAAAGTGCCATGGGGTCTGGTGTTTCTACTCGGCGGTGGTTTCGCTTTGGCCGAGGGCAGCAAAGTTAGTGGCATGGCCAAATTGATTGGCAATGCTCTCATTGGTCTCAAAGTGCTGCCACATTCTGTGCTCCTGCTGGTGGTGATCCTGGTGGCTGTATTTCTAACTGCATTCAGTTCAAATGTGGCCATTGCCAATATTATCATACCCGTACTGGCGGAAATGGTAAGCAAAACAAAAAAGAACCAAGAAATCTCAATTAATTGCACATTTTGTGTTTCTTGCAGTCACTGGCCATCGAGATTCATCCGTTGTATTTGATATTGCCCGCTGGCCTGGCCTGCAGCATGGCCTTCCATCTGCCTGTGAGCACACCGCCCAATGCTTTGGTTGCTGGCTACGCCAACATTAGAACAAAGGACATGGCAATTGCTGGCATTGGTCCCACCATCATCACAATCATCATCCTATTCATATTCTGTCAGACATGGGGTCTGGTTGTCTATCCCAATATCAATACGTTCCCCGAGTGGGCACGTGTGGCGGCCGCAGCTGCTGCCAATAAAACGCATTAGTTTAAATCTTTTAGTTTCCTCTTTATTTTTTTTTTTTTGTATAGTCTTCTAAGTCAACTCACAAGAAATGGTTCTTTTCTTTCTACTATCCTTGCCACCTTCTACTCCTTATCCTTTCCTTAGTTTATTTTGTCTTTGTTCCTTTCTATTTCTGTTTTTTTGTGTTTCCTAGGGGGAAAACTAATGTGCCTTTTCCATATAAAGAAAAATTCATGTGTAGGCAAAAGCATTTAAGATTAATGTTACTTAATTGTTGCATTTAAAAACAAAAAACACACACCAACAACAACAACAACAAATTAAATGTATTTCGTTTTTAGTAACTGGACTGACAAAAGAAACAAACAAACCACGTACATATTGAAAATGTGAAGAAAATGCAAACATGATATGGAAAACAAAATACAATGAAAACTCACTCAATACATATTTGAATGCGACCCACAATGAGCACACAAATAGCCATAGTTGTTAAGTATAAAATAATAATTGTGTACATTTTAGCAAAAAAAAAAAAAATAGTAATCTTTTTTTTTTTTTTTGTAATATAGTATGTAAAGATTTTGAAAAATGCTAAAACAAAAAGAAC
Source organism: Drosophila paulistorum (assembly GCA_018152135.1). NCBI lineage: Eukaryota > Metazoa > Arthropoda > Insecta > Diptera > Drosophilidae > Drosophila > Drosophila paulistorum. Next base: position 22,294,476 of record JAECXG010000690.1, read on the forward strand.
AATAAATAGCTCAAAAACATAAAATCTATTTGGTTTTACCAACCTTCACCACAAAAATAAGATTATTAACAAATAGTTTAGTGAAGTCTTTTCAGGGGTTATAACCAGTCGATTTACAGATTATAGAATTCCGTTATGAAAATTAAGTTTAGGCACTAACTTATTGTAGTACTCATAGTTAACTACTTAGTTATAGACAGGTTTGGTTTCTAGACTATTTGATTTATTGACAAGATCAGCCATTGGCTATGTTTAATGTTTAGTTAGATCATTTTACATACTTAGTATCCACAGAGCAATTTGAACAATTTTTCCACAAATCGAAAGTAGCAACGTTGTAATTTCAATTGCAATATAGAAAATGTACAAAATTATTTGCACTAAGAATACGAAGACTAGCAAAATATTGTAAAATGGCATAAATATCTGTTTAACATAGTCTTCAATCATAGGCACAATGACAGATAGACAACCCATTACAAACATCACAAAAACAATTTGGATGAAAATTTCGCGTAAAGTATTTGTTGGGACTTTTGTTGATTGTGATCCCGATGTCTTCGTCTGAGATGGTTTTGTTGAGTTAGATTCTGATGATTTTGCAGAGGACGACTGCCTGGCTCCACAATTTCCTAGATTCGCTTTATGTAGCATGTGTAATGCGTTAGTATATGCTTCCAAAATTAACAGAAATTTTTCCGCAGATTCTCCAGACTTATCTGGATGATATGTCAGGGCAAGTTTGTGGTAGGCTTTCTTAATTTCCGCGAGGCTAGCATTCTTATCCACGCCCAGAATTTTATAGTAGTTCTTAGCATATCCGCCCATAGTGCTATAAGAATATTTGATTTAAAATAAAAACAAAACCAAAATGAAAATGTCTTACATAGTGGAAATCCCGAAAATTTAATTTTCAAGTGTTGAATTGTCAGAATAATCATGGAAGGGAATTGCTGAATATCGATAGTTTGATTGTTAACTGGTAATCCATAGTGACGACTACGACGATATGGTTAATTGAAAATGCAATCTCAAAATGAATTTGATTCAGTTTGCAGGAATTGACACATATCGTGTATTAAAACAATATGCATATACTTAATATATAGTTATATATGCTAACCACAGAGTTTACACAGAGAATGAAAAAAAAACATTGCTGTTTTTTCTCCTTTTTGAAAAGATGCGGTACGATTAAAATTAAAGTATCGATACCTAATATAATAATCGATATTTTAAATCGTATTTATTTGAGATAAGTAATTACACTCTAAAATCCAATTCAAAGAAATTTAATATATGTTTATAACAATTTACTAATATCATTAGTTAACAGCAGCAATTGCCGCCTTCATTTGTCGTTACTGCTTTTTGTCTCCTTTTTCTTGGTGAAAAATTCGAATGTTTTGATTCCAGCAAAAGCAAATAGCACAGTCCCACCTATTGCACAGATGAGGGGCAACAAATCGGATGGGGGTGGGGGTGCATATGTTTCAGAATTAACCTTTAGTCCTTCCTCTCCAAATCGGTCGTAGATTGCTCGTTTATCTTTGTCAGATAGCACTTCGAAGGCAGCCCCAATTTCCTTGAAATAATCCTCCGCCTCTGGATGTGTGTTTTTATCAGGATGATATTTCAGTGCCATTTTCCTATAGCCTTTTCGAATTTCATCAGATGTGGCATTTCTGTTGATACCAAGTAATTGGTAATAATCTTTGCCCATAATGTAGTTCCTTTTTTATATGTTTCTATGAATTTTGAATCTATATATATATATATATTGCTCGAACAATTTATTTTCTTATTTTGTTGAGTGTTTGTATTTATTTACTTGTTAAGTACGTGTTTAGCTGACTTTGTTTTTGTTATTGTTAGCCAATTTTAGAGTGACCAGATGTACAGCAAATAGAATGAGTGACTCGCGAGCTGTCTTGGGTTCCAAATGTTTTCTGGGTGTGGCTCACGCAAAAGTGAGTAAGGCCTGTCAATTTCAGCATTTCTAACGAAAACTTGGTATTTTTGTAAAAATTTACTTATAAAATTTATCATATTTTTTTGATAAAAATGTAACCTTTTCGGAGTTTTAAAGTGTTTAGTAATATTTCATTGCAAATCGATATATAGTGTTGTTCAGACTATCGATAACACATGGATAAATCGATACGACTTTTTCAACTTCTGCCCAACACTCGGCCATTTTGGTCAAAGTCACCTCAGTGTAAAGTTCTTGCTTTGGTATGTATAAAAATAAAATCAGCGAAAATAAATGCAATCCTTGTGAAATATTATTAAATTATAGTATAAAGTGACCGCATTTTCATAATATTAATCATTAATTATGATATTTTTGCAGTTCTTAAATTCCGTAAACGAGTCCCTAATACAGCTTCAAAATGGTTAGGGAGAACAAGGCAGCATGGAAGGCTCAATACTTCATCAAGGTTGTGGTAAGTATGCGAGTGAAAAAGTCTTCTTTATGACGAATCTTACCTAGAATGTGTTTACATCTTTTCGTAGGAACTCTTCGACGAGTTTCCAAAGTGTTTCATTGTGGGCGCCGACAATGTGGGCTCCAAGCAGATGCAGAACATCCGTACCAGCTTGAGAGGATTGGCTGTGGTGTTGATGGGAAAGAACACCATGATGAGGAAGGCCATTCGTGGTCATTTGGAGAACAATCCACAATTGGAGAAATTGTTGCCCCATATTAAGGGCAATGTTGGCTTCGTTTTCACCAAGGGCGATTTGGCCGAGGTTCGTGACAAGCTGTTGGAATCCAAAGTTCGTGCTCCAGCTCGTCCCGGTGCCATTGCTCCATTGAATGTCATCATTCCGGCCCAGAACACCGGTTTGGGACCCGAGAAGACTAGTTTCTTCCAGGCTCTGTCCATCCCCACTAAGATTTCCAAGGGTACTATTGAAATCATCAACGATGTCCCAATTCTGAAGCCTGGCGACAAAGTGGGTGCCTCTGAGGCCACTCTGCTGAACATGTTGAACATCTCGCCCTTCTCGTACGGTTTGATTGTTAACCAGGTCTACGATTCTGGTTCCATTTTCTCACCAGAGATTTTGGACATCAAGCCCGAGGATTTGCGTGCCAAGTTCCAGCAAGGTGTTGCCAATTTGGCTGCCGTTTGTTTGTCGGTGGGTTATCCAACCATCGCATCGGCTCCACACAGCATTGCCAACGGTTTCAAGAACCTGTTGGCCATTGCTGCCACCACCGAGGTGGAGTTCAAGGAGGCAACCACCATCAAGGAGTACATCAAGGATCCCAGCAAGTTTGCAGCTGCCGCATCGACAACTGCTGCCCCAGCTGCTGGCGGTGCTGCCGACAAGAAGGAGGAAGCCAAGAAGGTCGAGTCCGAATCCGAAGAGGAGGACGATGACATGGGCTTTGGTCTTTTCGATTAAGCAGCAGCTTCTAGCAGTTTTCATGAATGTTCATTTGGTTCGCTTGCAAATTATTGTCGCGGTTTGACAATCCCAATGGCAAGTTGCATTAGCGAACAATAAAAATAACTGAACAAAAGTAAACAAATATATCAAACGTGTCTTTTTTTGTCAAGTTCAAATCCAGTCACTATATGCATTGGCTTTTGTTCCGCATCCATAATATCAATGAAAACATGTAATATTTAGTAATTTTTTACACGTTCCTGAGGTTTTTGACCCAACATGAACGATTTTACCATATCGTCTTGTAGTAGAATGTTGCCTGTCAAAGGATCCATTAGATCCTATATTTATCCTGACAGTCCTAATGTCTGAGAACTTTGAAAACGTTAGAGAATTCAGCTTGATTAAGGAACTTTCACAATTTCTTTGAATAATTTCTCAAATCACATGTAACTGAAAAAGAAAGTGACAGATAGCAATTAGCTTATCATATTCTCTTCCGTCATGTAATTTCTCAAAATAAGATCTGTATAGAGTCTGTAGGAACAGAAAATTGTATGTTATGGAAACTTTAGCATTTAGTTGATGACACCATGCTAGAGGGAGGAGGAGAACGTGCGGGGGGGTTTACTTTTCGAGTCTGGGTTTTTTTCTTTAAATTTTTCATTTCTTTTTTGAATGCCCTGCCTTGCCGGGCGTTTTATTGCCCTTTTCCAAATGGCCAAGAGGCAGAAGTAGTGGCAAGTGGTATGTCTGAATGCAGTCAGTCCTTTGGGCAACAGCACACCCCTCTTCCCTTGCCGCGGTTGCCTCCAACTAAAGTCTGTTGCATTGTCTGCCACCCCATATATTTACAAAGTAATTACTTGTGATAAAATGAATTTTCACAAGATGAGAAAAGTTTAAAGTTTTGGCCCTGTTGTAGAAGGCGATGACGATGACGACGACGTTGTCGTCTTGCGATTTCTTTTGCTTTTTCTTTGCAAAAGCAACAAGGACAACGAGGACGAGGACGACGCTCATAAAAATTCAATTTGTCTTGACAAAATACGCAAGAAATTAAGAATGTGCCAAGTGGCACCAAAAGAAACTTTATTTCCCTTATTTCTTGCCTTGCCTCTGCTTCTTCATCTTCATCTACTCTTCTTGGCCGTCTGTGAAAATGAGTTACGCGAGTGGCGCGTGAAAATGAAAATGCCACGCCTCTTTAACACTAAGCCAGCCAGCCAACAACAAGTCAAATGCGCCTCCAGTTTGTTGCCCATCCAAAAAAAAAAAAAAGAAGAGAGAACAACAGCAACAAAACCCAACAAGGCCCTGGGCCAAGTTAAATACTAACGCCAAAATGGAAAAATGTGGAAAATTGGTTTAGGCTCAAGCGGCCCATATTGCATACCTATTGGCCAGCAATTTTACCATTTCCTATCACGTGAAACGATAGTTCAGATAAAACTAAACTAAAACTAAAATCAACTTTAATTCTATATATGTATTTGAGATTCTATAGTCTTGAGATATTTATTAATGAAATTTAAATACTACAATTAAATTTTATTTCAAGTATTAATTTTTATTGATATTAAAGGTATTCTTTGTTATACAAAAGACAACTTTTGCTTTAAAAACCAAAAAATACATGGAAATTTTGAAATCTAAGACATAAGATCAATACAAATTATATAAACTAATGAGAAATCTGATAAAAGTTAAAGTTCTACAGATAATTTAAAAAAAACTTGGAAAAAATAACTAATAACTCGAATTGGAAGACTTAGAAGACTCACAGAGATCACACTTTAAGCCAAGTTTGGCTTATAACTTACTTTTGGCCACGTGATGTTATTTTTCGTGTCCAAGTTGCCATTCCATTAATTTCATTGAACATCTCTAACCTCGATTTGAACCCCATTTTGATTTGCTTTGGTTTGGTTTGGTTTGGTTGGTAAATTAATAAAGGCATTGCATAATTTCAGGCGCCGCTGGCAGACAAATAAACCAAAAGGAAGGAGAAGAAAATTAACATAAACTCGAACAGAGTCAAATAAAAACCAAACCGTTTTCTGTGGGTAGTGTTTACCACCCCCTCACCACCCCTCAAACTAGTCGCCCTCCTTCTTCTTCTGCTTCTCCTCCTCATCCTCCCTGCAGCTCATCCCATTCCACTTGTAGTCGTCCAGCTCAATCAGCAACTGACATTTGAAATCAAAATGCGATTGGGCAAAATGATTTGCTTCAATTTTTGTGATGCGCATAACAAATGAAGTTTTGGACATTTGGACAATTGATTGGGACAGAAGAGACAGAGAGTATAACAGGACATACTCTCTCTATACATATGTATATATGTATATATATACATACATATATCTATATATGTATGATACCAAATACACACACACTGACACACCACATTGTTTGCCATGCACAACAAAATTTAGAGCAAATTCACATTCAAAGTTTTGGACTTGAACTCGGAAACTAGAAAACTCAACTCGATTTTTGGCATAGAAATAGAATAGATTTCTATGCATATTTTTGTGCTTTGGCATTTTCCGTTTTTGTGTGCTAAACATGTGAATGCCATCGATATAACGATACCGATGATGCTGCTGCTGCTGCTGCCTGCTCTGCATATGCCAGTCCAGTTTCCAATCCCCTGATCCCTGTCCTCCGTTCCGGGTTTTCTGCTCCCTGCTCTGTCTCTTTCGCCTTCTATGCTATCCCATACCATTCTATCATTTCCCTGTTTTGCCTCCAACTGTGTGTGTGTGTATTTATGCTCAGCTGTGATTTGTTTGGCTAAAAGATTCGGGCCAGGGTTTGGTTTCCTTTTTGTTTTTTTTTTGTTTTTGGTAAAAAAGGGTGTTTAGTTTCTATTTTTCCAGTGGCAATGGACTTAACGATTTAAATGATTCTATGATTGGGTTGCAACACAAATGCCACAAATTTCCCTTCGTTGCCCAATCTGTTTTACCTCTTTCACTTTCTATCTATTTTCTGATGCTTTTGTACAGAAATTTAGGTCAATCTATTAAACCTACAAAACTAAAGTAAGAAATTAGGTAAAGGTCTTTAGATTTTCAATCAATTTAGCAATAATTTAGCTAAAACATCAAACACCTCGGTCTCTGTAGATCGTTAAGGGTTTCTATCTGTCAGAACCCTACCACTCATGCTTTTAGATCTGTTTAATGCATCAAAGACTGATCTGGAATGTGAAATTCAGGAAATCTGCTCCCTGATGTATGCAATGGTTTGATATTTCAGACTATAATTAAGTTTTGGAATAACCTGTGGCTTAAAACAAATATGTATCTTTGTAATATTTCACAATTTTTCTATCGTACATACACAAGGTGTTGCATACTTAAGGGGGCAAGTGTTCCTTAGTAATTCTATAAACTGAGACACCCACAATCAAGCCTCAAAAAGGAGGAAGGCACAAACTCTCTCTCTCCTATGATATTTCTCTCTCTATAGAGACAGGGAACTGCAACTTGACAATCGCTTAGCACTTCAGAATGACTTCTCGAATCAATTTTGTTGTCGTCAATTACACAGGCCGACATGATTTTTGGTTACATCAACTTAAGAGGTGTTCTTAACTAATTAACATACTCGGTTTTTGTCAATAGGCACCCAAAAGTATACTATACTACACTATGGAAAGTTAAAAATTACTTTTCAACATTTTTAACAGATTTTACAATTTCCTGATAACTATTAGAGAACTATTGAACTTAAAACAAAAATGTCGGCCTGCGTCATTTTACATTCAAAACTAAAACAAAAAAAACTATATAAATAACCATAAGAGAAATATATAAATATACGTATAACCGATAAAAATGTAACTTTTTATGCCATCTATTAAGCGAGCTTATCAGTTTGCCGTCAGATTTTGGCCAACTGTAAGCTTAATATCCTTACAGAAAACTCCTAAGCACCATCTAAAAATAAATAAATACATTTTTAACAGCTTTATCCAAAAGGGAGTGAGAGAGAGAGAGAGCGAGAGAGAGAGAGAGAGGGCAGCAGCAGCAGAAAAAAGCTGCAAAGCCTCTGACTGAAATAAACCAAACGACAGAAAGGACAGACAGACAGAGAGACAGTCGGAGAGAAGGTTGGCAAACTTGAACCAATAAAAATTAAAATATTTAAGCAAAAGCGTAAAGATGCAAAGCCACCGCTTGCAGTAAAGAAAGATACATGGGTTCCATGAACGGAAGGGTGTTGGGTGGTTGGTTTGGCGGGTGGGTGGCAAAGGTTTTGGTGGTTGGCTGTAGCAGATTAAAAATTCCACACAACCTGTGAAAATTCGAAAAAGAGACGACGAGTGGGAAGGGGCAATGAATGGTGCGGTGTGGGGGCTAGGTCAGACCAGAAGGAGAAGAAGTATCACTGCAAAAAGTTTTCATTCTCTTTCAGTTTTCCTTTCGTCCCTCCATTCCCTCTTCTGTCTCACTTACTTTGCCAACGATTTGCAAAGCTGCGGTAAAATGCCTGCAAGGCAAGGACAACCAAGACCCATTCGTTCTGTCTACCTAACATGCTGCGACCCCCTCCCCCCCTAGCACTCTTTCTGGGTGAGTGTGTGTGTGTGTGTGTGTGCTAAGTATTTTCTCAGTTAATTATGCAAAGATATACGCTTAAAATTTTGCAATATTACGTGCATATTTCAAATACCCCCAACGTAAAATTCTCGCTCAGCGTAAAAATGCCTCGAAGGATCTCTCTACTTGTTTGCCGTCGCATAGGGCAAATAGATGTGGAAGCAGAAGAAGAACAGGACAGGGACAGAGACAGATATACAGAGTGAGGTTATGTACGTGTGGGTTACCTTGGCACAACCTTGGCAAGCTGCTGCTCCTGCTCCTGCACTCTCCCCCTGCCCCCCATCCCATGTGTTGCTGGCACACGACTTTTTAATTGCTCGTTTGCCTTGCAATCATCGGCAGCCTCGTAACTGTTGTGTCGTTTATTGTTTGCCCCCCGAATCCCCCGCTCTTCCCCGTCACCCATCTAGGTACCCATCATTCCCTCACGTTGCCCGACAAAAACGAAAAACACCAAAGACCAAAAAAAAGGGTCCTTAAAAATTTCGTCCTTTTTTTTGTCTTTTTTCTCTCTCTAATTAAAGCGTTGCGATTTTAATGGCATTAGCCGAGATATTTTAAGAGCAGCTTTCAAAATTCCTTTGCTAAAAATTAATTTTGGCCAACATTTTCAGTCACTTTACCATAGGAAAATAACTGTTTCTGCAATTGTTTGCAAAAACATTTTGGTTAGTTTTCTTTTTTGAATGTTTTTTTTCGAAAACGTAAATATAAAATCTATCTACATATATAGATTTTTCAAACTGATTGACTGACGTGCAATATATTTTTGCAAAATGGTTAAACATTGAGACGATAGATAGGACACCTTGCCTCAACTCACACCCAGGCACACACACAAACACACAGCATGCTCAATTTGGTCTCGTCACATCAAAATGTTTGCTCCATCTCTTTTTTGTTTTGTCTTTTCCTATTTTTTGTTGTTGTTGCTTTGCCATGCGCTCTTGTCAACATTTTTCGGGAAGGCTTACCGCTTATAATTTATCTATGCATATGTTTTGAGTTGCCAAAACAGAAACAAGGAAGCAGCAGAGACCCGGCCCTACATAAATCACAGGCACACACAACAGCCAGCCACCCATTCAACCCATCCATCCAACCAACCACCCACACACCCACACCCATCGTCCCATCATCCCATCATCGTATGTACACCCCTTTTTCCTGTGCCATCGCAATTTTCGGTCGTAAAAATCTAAAAGCAATTGTTGTAAAATATATTGTATAAAGTATATCACGTGCCTACTAAACCAAACAATGTGCCATGTGCTTAGATTGCGGGAAACATTTCATAAGATGGTCTTACCAGATCAATGGGCGGCATATTATCATAACAATGACAAACAGGATGCACTTCAAGTGATCCCTTACTCCTTATTTTTAGTCCAATTGAAAACACTTCGGTCGGTAATCTTAAGACTAATTTGTAGATTGATACTTATACAAATTCGTTCAATGTATGGTATTTTAGAACAAGACATTAACTAAATCCTATAATCTCATATAATCTTATTAATTAACAGAAATCCATCCATCATTCAAAACTTTTGAAAAGTTCTTAAAAGATCTCGTAGTATGAATGATCAAGAAAAAGATGAGTTTAAATAAAAGATCCTTTCATTTTGATTCCTTCAAGATTTGTTAAAGATTCAGAAGATGATTTCGTAATGATTCAATGATAATTCCTTATTATTAAATCTTTCGTAAAAAATGCTGATGAAAATGATAAACTTTGTAAAGAAAAATCGGGCCAATATTAATTCTTTTACTTTTTCAAGTTTTTGATTACATTTTAAAATGAAAATTCTAGCAAACATGTCTAAATATATTGCTCATTTGTTTAAACATATGAAATACTTATTTTAATAAAAATTTCAAATTTCCGTTAGGAAAAAGCTCACTCCCACTCTCTCTCACTATCAGAAATGCGAAAAGTTAGCGGCTAGCTAAATCTAGCCGAATTTCATGGCAGTCTTAGCTAGATTGAACTGTCTGGCAGCACTGCCGTTCTTACTACCTCAACGCGTTTGCAATCGTTTGTCCTTAATTTGTTTTTTTGTGCGGTAATGTTTTGCATAATATTTGTGTATAAATTGCATAAGTTAAAAGATTAATGCGATTAACTGTTTTGTTTAATTATATTTGTAAATTACTCGCGTTTGTTTTGGTTGTGCAACATATCAAAGAAAATTGTCAAAGTGCGTGCGTCTTCCTCTGTGTGTGTGTGTGTGTGAATGCATGTGTTACAATGTCCACAGAAGTCTCAACTTGAGAATCCCAAGTTGTGGGAAAATGTGTTTTTTGATTGTTGTTGTTTTTTAAGTGAATATGCAAAGATAAAGAAGCAGCTGCGAAACTAGTAAGAACAAAATAAAAACAGTTAAGCTGAGAAGTGATTCATTTTTGTTATTCCAAACTTAGGGACACATGTTGAGGCTGTGGCACAGTGGCGCCTCTATAAAGAGGTCAGTCCTGTTGTTCCGACAATTTCTCATTTCTTGACTCTCCGTTGGAGGCAGACGACTTGCTTTGGTGGCTATCCGTTTTAGCGGATACTTTACTTTAATTGGTAATTTAATTTAATTTAATTGGTAAGAATTCATTTCTATATATATATATGTACATATATGTAGTTAATGTTACTTTACTTTTATTTAATGCTTATTAAATTTGTTGTTTGTTTTTTCCAGCGAATTCTGATTCATGATTGGTCCCTTTGAATGGAATTTTAAGGTAAGCTTTAGTTAGTTAATGGTCCCTACTTGAGGTATAGAGTATCTTTGCGAATCGCATGTGTTAATTGCCAGTGAGTAAACTAAACTTGATCCAAAATAGTTGAAATTAAAGGTAACAAACAGAGCTCACTCACTGGCTTCGGCTCAAGTTGACCACAGACACAGGAATCTCTGGGAAACCGAAACTCTCTAAGCTCTAAGCCTTAACTTAACTTGAACTAATAGCCCATAATCATAAGCCATAATGACTCCTACTCTCCACTTCCTCTCTCCAATGGAAGGCAAAAGGCAGAAGGCCTTAGAGCATATAGCTCATAAACTTTATGAATGACATCGAGAGAGACATGCAGACCGACCAATAGAGTGTGTGTGAGAGAGAGAGAGAGAGACTAACTAGGGTAGAGTGAGAGAGGCGTATGTAAGTGTGCTATGCGATATGTTTGCACTGTCATTTGCATAAAAGTAAAGTTCATCCACTCGAAACCTGGGCGAAAACTTTTTGCCAAATTTTAAATTATAAATAAGCTTGCAACAGCAACAGCAACAGCAGCAGAAGGAGTAGGAGAGGTGGGGGAGGGGAAGCAAGAAGCGTCGGAGGTACTGGAGGCATGACAACAAACCTCATATGCATCGAAATGTAACGGCAAAAAGGATTTTAAGTGAAGTTGAAGTTGACTACACGACCGCATCGCCTCACCACGCCCCTAGAGACCGCTTACACCATTGCAGTTTTTGGCTAAAGTTTCTGTCTCACCCACATCTAGACACACACACACACACACACATAAACACTCCCGCAAAACAAAGTGAAATTTGCACGCGCTGCTCCGCCTCACCAGACATTCAAAGTGCAAAAGCGTTGCGTCTTTTTGGTGGTTGCTACCCCCCACCCATCTCTTGAGAAGCACTAACCTCATACTACACCCACCCCCCCTCATACAGGGACACACAGAGCGTCAAAAGAGCGCTTGCTAAGTTTAAATGTCATGTAAAATGTTTCCACTTACACAAATTAATGTGTAAAATTTAATTTTCTTGTTGCAAATAAGACAAAGACAAACAGACAACAAATTTACCAAACGTGGCTGGGACAACGAAGTAAGAATGGAGGTGGGGGAAATGGATATCTTAGCCATAATCCTTGCTCTAACCACTAACATACATACTAACAAATGGCAAAAAGTTTACAAATAATGCGTAACATTAGGCCACAAGGACACACTTGAAGCACCTATACAATAACTAAACGAAAAAGAAGGCGAAAATACAAATAAATATTCGCTAAGTGCTATAGAGTTCTTAAGCTTTAAAATGTTGTATCCAGATCTAAATATTCATAATCAAGATTGACTTCTCACCTAAAAATGAGGGATTTGGCACTTCCGCACTTTTTCAAAAAACTATAAAGACACGATCGAAAATCAAATTTTCCATTGTTAACGATTAGTAAGACTTTTCCTTGAGATTCATTAGCTTTATCCTGGAAATAACATTATTGTTGTCCTTTTAAAGAATATAAATAAAATTGATTCTTGTTACAGAGGAAGGACTACTAAATGTTGTTGTTTCCACATGATTCACTTCCCTGTAACTCCCAACGGACCAATTAAATCAACGTAACCATCGATTATACCGCATCAAAAACGTTTTGCTCATCAATGTTATAAAGTAACAAGGAAAAGCATAGAGAACGATAGAGACAAACAGATATACAAATATATATACATATATATATGTGGAAGAATATCCTGTGCTGATATTCATCACTTTAGACAGAATCAACCCACCCCCCAAACCACCCTCCTAGACCACCCTTTCCTATTTGACTCCCTTTGAATGCGTTTGCATTTCTACCGAAAATTCTCTGAACTAAATGAAGCACAAAAAAGCAGCCCCCAAAAAAAGGGGTCTCATGTGTGATACGGTTGAGAGACTTTTAGCTTCATTGCTTGATTTGTTTAAATGTCTTTACTGTGTTTGGTTTATGGTTGTGTCTTTGTGTGTGTGTGTGTGGGAGTTGGAGTTGGGTGTTGAAGTTTGGGGTCGAGTTCTTAACTTGTCGGAAAAATCTTGTTTTCATCCTAAATGAAAAGTTGTCCTAGCAGTTTTGCATTTGGTTTGATGGCTCATAGATACAAAAGTTATTTGCACAAGCTAAACCAACTAAAAGCAACCTCCGAGAATCTCCGATTTCCCCCCTCCACCCAATCCCCATCAAGCTAGTCCCCCATCCCCTTGCTCCCTGTAAATGTCAACATATGCATATAATAATAAAAACAAATATGACCAAAGTCTCTGACAGCTTGGCTCAGCACATTTTGTCTCTGTATGTGTCTGAGTGTCTGTCTGTGTCTGTGTGTCTGTGTGTGTGTGTGTGTGTGTGTGTGTGTGTCCTGAATCAGTTTCATCTCTGTCTGATAGCCAGCTTTTAGATACATTTGTATCCCACAACGCATGCATAATATATAAATAGCTCAAATTAATTAATTGCCTTTGCCAAGTAATAACATGATTAACATCATATAAGGGAGAATTGTTGCCTTCCTTCTCCTTCTCTCTCTCTCCCTCCCTCTCTTTTTCTCTGTCTCTCTCTCTCTGTGTGTGTCTTGCTTTCTCTATCTTTTTGTAAACAGTTTTTCGGGCTTAATTTCAGACCAATTAACTCTTTTTGAACATAAGTTTCACTTGCTCCTCATTCTAATTTAGTTGAAAACTATTTACCAAAAAGTTCATCCTTATCTTAATCGATTTATTCACATATTTGTCTAATCTTTAAGTTATCTTCATTCAATCATAGCATACTTTAAGTTAAGTTAACTTCTCAATATGCTGACAACAGATTAGCCATAAATAAATGATTATTTTTTTGCCCAGGTCGCTCTTCATCAATCATATTATAATTTTATTTATTTTATTTTGTTTCATTTACCAATAGTTGGTAACATTTTCAGTGAAAATTCGATTCTATTTAGCCCATTTTGGGCAATCAAGCAGACAAGGCCTTAATAATTAATCTTGATTAATCGAATTCTAAAGGAAATTAAATGCAATAGAAATCGAAAAATTGTGATTTTTGGTTACATAGTTTAGGTGATAATTTGTGTATTTACGTACAAATAGATTCATTTTCCTGTTCTGCAAAAATTTATGTTTATATGTACACCTTTTTCTATTCGTTTCTTTTTTAATTTCTTTCTCTTTCCTGTTGGTTATAAATTGGCTTCTTCTATTTTGGGTTGTTTGTTCATTTACTCAAAACTTTCAACCATTAAGAAATCTGTGTGCGTTTCATTTTCATAATTCTTAGTTTTTTCCGCTTTTCCAACACACACCAATACACACCAACACACACACACACAAAATTACAAGCTCAGCAAAAACAAGAAGAATAAATGGAAGACGAAGTCTTTGGAGGATTTGAAAATGGAAATCTCTTTGGCAGGTTGCAGAAAATCTGAATTACTAACCTTACCCCCCCTCCCACCAACCGACATCCAATGCCCACCCACCCAACAAAAAAAGAGGGGAAAAACAAGCATAGAAACGAAGAGTAGAGAAAAGAAGAGACGAGAACTTGTAACAAATACAAAAGTCAATGGCGCTGCAAAAGAAGTTTTCAGCTGTCTTTTGGCTGGTTGGTTGGATGGTTGGTTCACGCGCTCTCTGCCAGAGGTAAATCTTTTGCAAGCTAAAACTTTCGACTTGCTTAAATAAACTGAATGCGCCACACATACACACACACACTTGGACAAATGTGAAGATACGGTTACACACAAACACACATGTATGTGTATATATATATTTTCAAGATGCAAGTCTGGGATTTCAGCTATAAGCTGCTTTTACACATGCACACACATGCCGGGGCCAGAGACTCTCAAACTCTGACTCTAATTCTGATTCCCAGAATGTTTCCGATTTGTGCTCCCTGCCCTCTTTCGACTGGGTGTGTGTGTGTGCGTTCACTCTCGCATTTTCGGCAATTTGATTATAGGAGGCACAGTGGCACTAAATTGATTAGAAATTGAATTCACAAAGCCATGTCCTTTCATTGACACATATTTAATGGAATTTACATACTTCCATGCCTCTTTATCCTATTGAAATTTTAATTTGATCATGATTCGTAAGGACATTCGACTTCTTAAATATTCATTCAAGTTGCAAACAAAACTTTGTTCAATTTCTCTTGCAATAGAAGGGCAAGGGGATTAACAATAAAATAGTGTTGTAAAACACTATAAAATTTGCAAGACTACAATCAAAAGTAAGAATAAAAGAAACCATTTAGCTAAAACTGTTTCTAAAAGCTCGAAAACTGATGATTCTCTAAGAATTGGTCTAATCCTTGGTTTCTTCTTTTCTCCATTTAAAAGGATCAAAATTTGATTTCAAGAAGTGGCTAGTCATTCAATTTTTATGGCTAGTTGCTTGACTCATCTCAATCGATCGAATTTGGAACTGTATTTGTTTTGAGAACGATCAACGCAAGAGATTGAAATATGATTGGCAAAATCCAAGTGAAAAATCTTGTTGCTTTTATTCATCCACCTCGAGCGGAAATGCTGACAATCGATTTAAATCGATAACAAAGCTAACCTCAAATTGAGCCAGAGTTGTCGCTGTTTATATCGTTATCATCATGAAGAAAAGTGTCTTGTAGGAGAAAGATTGTCACAAATGAAACGAACTATGAAGATAGGAAAAGATCTTAAAATCTTTAAAACTTTCGTTACTTTATAATTGGATACCACAGTAAAAACACTTTAGCTATAACATAACCTTTTGCCTTTTTTTAAAATTTTTTACATATTACAGCTGTCAGCAGCAACTAATATTTGAGATCTCTTTGAAAAGTAAACTTGTTGAAGTGCATAGCAATGATAAGAATGATAACTTGACCAAAATCCATTGAATGAGTGTACGTTGTCTGTGACTGAGACTCGTAGAACGAATTCTCGGATTCCCAAGCAATGTGGATCCACGGTTTTCTTTTTTCATTTTTTTTGCTATTGCTTTGAGTGTGGAGAGTGGCAAAAAGGGGGTGGGGTGGGTGAGGTAGAGCTATGCACAGGCAAACCATGTTTGTTCCGTTCTTGCAACCGAAAACGACCTTGCCAACAAAAACAATAACAAGAACAACAACAGCGAAAATAACAATCAATGGCAAACAACTAGCCAAAGCCAAAAGCTCAGGACTCGCTGTGACTACTACTTCTTCTCCTGCATTTACCCAGTACTCCACTCTACTCGACTATCTGCACTCTGTGCATGCTCAGCACATTTGGAAAGAGTTTATCGGGCGTCACCCCTCGCCCCACCGCACCGTCCACCCACCATCCGTCAGTTCGCTTCCGTCGTTCGAGGATATTTGTCTGCTGAATTAATTGGAATTAGTCGCGACATGCTTATACCAAAAGTCTAGAATAAACAATAAAATGGATACCTATTCAAATAAGGAGGCAGCACAGCAGACAAGAAAAGAGTAGAGCAAAGCAAAGCGGAGACAGAGATATACGTAGATAGAGAAAATGGAAGTGGAGTCAGTCAGTCAGTATTCGTCAGAGATGGAATGGGGAGGGGGGAAGGGGCTTTGCTAATGGAGGGAGTCGAGGCAAACGAGGCGGGCAGAAGAGCAAAAACAGGATGGCGAAACAATGCAAAGTTTTAATGAATTTTGGTTTAAGTTTTCACAACGGGCGCGGGTCATGGCAAGACAACGGGGTTCTTTTGGTGGGCGAGGGGGGTGGGTGGCAATCACAGGAAACGGGGGTATGAAGAAAACACGGCGAGCCCTTTGCGATTTCCTCTAAAATGTATTTTAAACGAGTAACGGAAATTGCATTATTTCAATTACAAATTCGTTAGGCTTGAGACACAACCAAGAAAACTGAGAAACACAGAGACCAAGACCAAGACCGAAGAGAATGTAGGTACATATGTATGTATGTGTGTGGGAAAAGAGAGAGAGAGAGAGAGTGAAAGACATTGAAGTAGAAGCGAGAAGCGAATTCAAGCAGACAGCAAACGCCGCAGGCAATTAGTCGTGTCAAAGCTTTCATTATTGTTTTGTCATATTTGCTTTGTGTATATGTGTGTGCGTGTGTGTGTGTGTGTATGCTCCTTTTCGCTCTCTTGGTGTGTGATTGTTAGAGATGTGACCGTGATATGTTTACAATTTGTTAGACAGTCCTGAACCAAGTCCTTTTAGGAACAATAAGTCAGGTCCTTGCCAATTGATGACCACTCATCAGAGATAAATACAGAGAAAGTCCCAAGAGTATAATCTGCATACAAAATCCGTTTCCGCAGGCGGACAAAGTGGAACTGGAACTGTGCTTTTCCTCTCACTGTACGTATTTCGTTACAAGTCGGAACACCAAGTAAGATCGAGTCTGAAGGAACACTTTTCTTTAATTGCATTTTACTATTTTTGCTTTTCAATACTTCCAAACACTAAGGATATTCAACTTTCGGGACCAGGGTTGCCAATAGGCAACATTTTGGAAAGACTTTGTTTGGATCCATTGAGATTCGTCCTGAAAAGCTTAAAGGTTTCTTTGGCTTATAAATGTAAGTAAATAAAGTCATCTTTAATCACTTTCCTGATACTTTCTGTGGCACTCAAACTATTGAAAGTGATACTTAAATTGCATTTTAATGTTAATGTGTAACGATGTCAACTTCTATTTGGGTGATGATGTATGATAATTCTCATAGATAACATCCGAAAAGATCCTTTAGATCTGAATATTGTAAATCGATTAAATAATAAACAATAACATTGTTTAGTTTGGTAATACATCAATAAATTAATTACATTAGATGAATCTAGAACCCTTTTCAATATCACATTACCATTATCAACTCTTAAATTGCGATGTTTACTTACTTACTACCAAGAAGTCCTTTAAAAACACCTGCCAACTCACGTTATCATCTCTGACAAGCATTGTGCATAGTTGTATGTCATCTACACTCTAAAGTCTTAATTAATGTATAAATATATATGAAAACAGAATAGATTTTATTTAATTAGTGCGTCTTGAGACTGAACAAACTTTCTCTGACACGAAACTGTCGCCGAGCAGCAGCAACAACGCCATAAGCAGCAGCAGCAGCAGCAGCAACATCAACACAAAGGCAAACACAAATGAAGTGGAAGTTTTGTTGGACAAACCGCGGGGAGTCTGCTACGGCCTCTCATTTTGTGAACAGGAATGCCTCAAGGCAACCATCAAGGGATTTTGCAAAAAAAACAAAAAAATAAAGAGAAACTTTCGACAGTTGAAATCTGAAATGCCCGCAAGGGTCGTCGTCGTCGTCGTCGTCGATGTTGTTGGTCCACAAAACAAAAGTGTTGCATTGCACTTTGAATATTTCGGTTCAATATTGTTTGGGAAATAATGCCATAAGGGGACCTGACTCTGCTCAGCCTCTCAGTTGACATCTTTTAATGAAAATGCAACTGGAAGTACTGATTGGTGAGATTTATATTTCCTTTTCGTAAAATTTTTTTCGTTTGTTTTGTTCAAGGCAAAAGTTTAGCTTTTAGTTTAAATGGAGTTAATGCCCAGAAGGCTAAACAATGCAAAATGGTGACAGAATGTTAAGAGACCGGGCCATTTTGAGACTATTGAGGCTAACTGATAGGGAGGAATGAGTTGATTATTCTGTTTTTTCTTTTTGGGGGATGGAAATGAATTGTCGTTTGGTCAAATTGATATTCTCAAGGATTCTGCAAAATGAAATTCAATTATTTTATTTTTGTCAATAGCTCAATGAATGCTCAATATAAACGTAATTAATGTAATTAAGTTGTTTAATATTTTCAATATGTACATATGTATAAAAGGCTTAAGAAATTAATATTAAAATCGTTCAATCAATTGACTTGAAAAGGAATCTGTGATTAACTTCACACACCTTGTATAGAGAGACTTTTAACCCCCAATCCCGATTCCTTAATGCGTTGATTTTTTTTGCCTATTTTCTGCTTAAACCATTTAACCCCAATATTTACTCAACTTTTCAGCATTGTTGCTTTGTTATGATAGCAAAATGGCTCACAAATGGATTTTTCTTTTACATATACATTTATCTTTAATATACTCTATACATTAAGAGGTATATTGATTACGTTGCCCATTGAAGCATTTGTCTACGGCAATTACATACTTTCAAGGGCTTAAGTTTCTTTTTTATGGAATTCTGGCAAAGTTTAAAAATGTTAAATAACAATTTGCTAAATAAGAAAGAGCATCAAAATTTTTGGGTTTTTATTACCACAAAATTCTATTTTAACTTATATAAACTAGGAGTAAATGCAATGAATATTTTTTCGAGGATTTGTGAATTTATAGAGCATAGAATTGTCAGTATGACCCATGATGGAGTAGGCTGATGATTTTTTGTTTTATTTTATTTATTTCTGTAGTCTCGTTTTTATCAATATGTATGTAGGTATATGTATTTCCTTTTTATGTTCTGGCATTTTGTTGTAGCGCTTGGCCAACATTATCATTGTTCAATTAAACTTTTCAACTGAAAATCGGCTTTTGTTTTTATCAGGACATGCTGCTGTTGCCTGTCGTATGCCAAAAACAGAGAAATGCGTCAATGCACACACACACGCGCACACACACACACACACACACACTTATATATATATATATACGAAAAACCTTCCATTGTAATATAGTATTTTATTTTTGCTTTCTCCGTTTTTGGATTTTTTGATTTCGCTTTTGTTTATATGTATGTATATGTATTTATTTTGCTCTCTCATTTTTTTTGGTAGGACAATTTTTAATCGCCATATCAACAGTTTCACGCTTGCACGATCTACTACGCACATTAAGTACATCAAATGGTTGGGGGGAAAAGGGCTTGGATGGGTGGCAGGTGGTTGGTAGGTTTGTGTTGATGTTGATGGACATGATGGGAAAATGCATTTTCCGAAGCATCCAACAGCAATAACAATTACTTGCTATTGTTGTTGTTGCCGTTGTTGTTGTTGTTGTTGCTGTTGTCGTTGCTGTTGTTGTACGCACAATTGTGCAAATGTGACATCATCATTCTCATGTTTATGTCGGTCAAGTCAAGTGCCAACTACACACAGATATATTAGCATACAATGAACATACATACTACAGTGAACACTCGAACAACAAATCATATCATCACATCGAAATGAAACTGTCATAAACAATCTGAAATGCATATATCAAGTACGTGTATATCGCAAGATTCAAGTGCATGTTGTATTTTATGATTATTTTTGTGTAGTATCTAAACAATTGATTGAAGAGAGCTGAGTTCAGTCTTTTTTTGCTTAACTATTTCATATTAAAGTTTTTCAATTTCGAATAGTTCAACGTTATCAAAACATTCACAATGATTTGGTTTTCTCTCGACTGTACTTTGATAAGGGCATAAACAGGCTGAATTCTCTTTTTTATTTTAAATATTACATGTACATTGGTTAAAATTAAGCCACTTTCTTAATGATATACTTAAGCATCTAATGAAAGAAAATTTCAAGTAGAAATATTCTAAATTTCCTGTTTTGAACTCATATTCTGTTTGTTATACAAAATTCGACTTAAATAATGCTTCGTCACACAAAAAAAACTGAATTTTTAAAGAAATATGGTTATTGTTTCAGTTTAATTCATTTGATTTGAACGAAATCTAGTAGACTGGATAGCAATTTAAGTTTTGGCATTATTGTTCCGTTGTAATATAAACATTCTCATATTGTCGAATATCAACTGTACGAAATGAGACGAGAAATTGCAAATGTTCTTGATCCACTCATTTCACTTGATATTCTCGTTGACTTTTTGCTGGGCTGGGCCGTTGCTGACTGGCCTGGAAATGCAGTTTAATGAAGCAAGCAAAGCGTCGGCAAAGGCCTATAAAACCCACTAACTAACTGCATTGACTTACATGATTTAGTTGCCCACCCACCCAAGCACCCATCAAATCCACCAAACACCGCCCCCAGCCCTAACCCATTATAGCTACCGATTCTACATATTCTGCACTGCATTGGCAATGTGCGTCCATTATCGTCGTAATCATCATCATCATCGCCATCATTGGCATCGTCATCGTCATAGAGTGAGAGGCTCTAATTAGTATTAAGTGGAAATTATTTCTTCAACAATTTTTTTTATAGACCCCAATTGATGTGTGTGTGTGTTAGTGTGTGCAATTGTTGAGAATTGACGGAGAAGCTGTGGGAAAAAAATAAAACCTTAATCATTTCCATTTCATTTCGTTTCTCTGATTGCTGAAAGTTGCCATAATTAGGCAAACCATAAATAAGTATAAAAAGTGGGCGCACAACGTGGTGGGGGTGGTGTGGCCTACTGGACGGAGCCACATACATACATACACACACATATACACATATACATACACACATATACATATATTTAATGAAGGTTGACATGGTAATGGTAGGTGGTAGATGACAGAATGGTGTAAGGGGGCCGATTGGGGGAAGAAATGTTATCGTTTAATTATTACCGCACAAATTTATGGAAATTCATTAATATGATGAGTGCTTCAGATGGGGAATAATACAAAATATATGCATATCAAGCATACATACATGTACATATATGTATATCGATGAAATGTTCAATCAAGTGGGACATATTTCAATATAAGAATATGCGGGTGAAGGCAGCACAAATGCAATAATAAAATTAAAAAAAAAAAAAAAAAACGCAAAATTATACCTATCACAAATACATTACATTACAAAGTAACAACATTATATTAAAACAATATATTATTTAGATGAAGGGTAAGACTTATAGATCCTTAAAGAAAGTCCTTAAGAATTCCTGTGAAGAACAGCGCTGAGGAGGGTAGGAAATGAAATGATAGTTTAATATTTAACAAAATTGAATACTAATCGCTTCATATTTGTCACAAACAAATTCAAGTTCATAAACGTCAAATTATTAAAGCAAAATGTGATAATTTTTTCCATACAATTTTTATGGAGAACTAAAGGTCAGCTAACATCAATCTGAATGCTTTCATTTCGATAAATATATCTATTAGATAATTTTAGCACAGTTGTATCGTTATCGATTCATCTTTCTTTTATCGAGATGTGATATCATCACTAGCGACCAGTGTTGTCATCTTTCAGCCTTTTCTTAGGTGGGTAAGAGATAAAAATAGCCACTTATTTTGTTGCCATTTGTGCCGCCTTAGAGCTCCATTTGCACTGTCACCTGCCTAGAATCCTCCATATAAAACATAAACAGAGTGGCTACCCTGTGGGACTCCATCTCTCATGTGGTATTGCTCCGATCCTGAAAAGAAACTCAGGTTCTTCTCGATACGATCAAACAAAAAAATAGTAAATAAGCCAAAACAACAGTCAAATTAAAACAGGATAACCAAAAACAAAAGCAGCAACTGAAATCACATTACTAAAGTAGTTGTGGCCGATGGATGGTTTTGTTGTTAACCAAATATTTGTAATTTATAGAGACACTTTTATGTAATTAATGCTTTATCACTGCTTACAAAATAATTACCAATATTAACTTTGGAAATTCGTTGAAGACTACAAAATAATTACCAATATTAACTTTGGAAATTCGTTGAAGACTATTAAAAACGAATAAAATAAATTGATATCCGCACTTCAATATACCATCGACCAAGTGACATAATTATTTTCGATTGATAAAATTAGTCTTCTACAGGCCTGTGAACACAGCTTGTAAAGAGTTGAGTAAAAAGCCAAATCAAAGTGACCAGGTTTGATAATCGATAATTGCAGGCATGTATTTTTCATTGTGTCTAACTACAGCCACACTATTTCCTCATTTTATCGAAGTAGGCTTCGATACAAACTGCTATAAAAAAAGAATTAAAAGTATTTTCCTCATTCAGTTGCTGGCCACAGCAAAGGCAGCATCTCCTATTTTCCTTACTTTTTCCCTCATCAACTTAAAACAATTGGGCTTTCCGTTTTATTAGACCCCTACTTACACTTAAGCAAAGGCAGATACGCCCTTTGGTTATATTCCTTTATATTCTAAAATGCCATTTAATTCCTTAATTTAAAATTGCCACAAAATATTACGAAAATCAATTTGGAAATGTATGAATTGTGTGTTATTCATGATCTCAGTATGAATAAAAACACGTTTTGTTAGATTAGATTGTCTCCTCGGCAAGCTCCTATTTCGATTGAGTCCAATGAGAGAATTTTTTCGCATCTCTTTGGCATTATACGATTTACCATTATCGTTGGCTACAAAGACGTGATAAAACCAATTGCAAAATTCGTAATTCGTAATTACCAGGACCCCGTATCAATTGCTGTATAGGCACATCATGGTTGACCTCCAATTTCTCAAATGCATTCGCTAGCAGACGAAAATTCATTTCGAAGTCGAATTCGTACATTGTGTACATTCGAACATTCCTCAACCTGGTTCACTCATGGCCAAGAAGTTGTGCAGCGGATTTGGGCCCCAAGGGCAATGCAGCCAAATATTGAGTTTTTAATTTATTGATAGTTTTAATAGCTAATCATAACTTATTAATGAATTTGTTTTAATTTTTATTTTATTTTTTTTTTCTTTGATTGATTTGATTTTTAGAAAAGTCCTTGTCAATGGTTACATGTTTTGTTCATTAATGATCTCAGTATGAATAAAAACACGTCTTGTTAGATTAGATTGTCTCCTCGGCAAGCTCCTATTTCGATTGAGTCCAATGAGAGAATTTTTTCGCATCTCTTTGGCATTATAAGATTTACCATTATCGTTAAAGAAATGGTAGAACCAATTGCAGAAATCGTAATTACCAGCACCCCGTATCAATCTCTTATTCTCCTTTGTTCTTCCTATTTCAACTTAAAACAATTGGGCTTTCCTTTTTATTAGACTCGAACTTACACTTGAGTAAAAGGAGATACACCCTTTGTTATCTCCTTTATATCTTAAAATGCCATTTAATTCTTTAATTTCTTGAATTTCTTTAATTTGTTCAATTTCTTTAATGTACACAGTATCATATTTGGATAAGTTAATGAGACATTTTACTTATTTATATCCATCCTTACGATTATTTACTCAATTTAAATCCAGAACTTTGAAAAGCTTCCTTCAAATTAAAGCAGATGGAATCATTGGCTTGATCAACAAGACGTATCGTAAGGATTCAGTGTGTAGGGGACAATAAAAGGTGCCACTTTAATTTGCCAGAGACTTTCCAAAAAGGTTCAAAGAGAGTGACCAGGTTGCAGATAAGCTTAGGCATGGATTTTCGTTGTGACTAACTACAGCCACACTATTTCCTCCATTTATCGATACAAACTGCTAAAAATAGAGCAATTTACAGCATTTTCCTCATTCAGTTGCTTGACATTATATCTATTAGATAATTTTAGCACAGTTGTATCGTTATCGATTCATCTTTCTTTTATCGAGATGTGATATCATCACTAGCGACCAGTGTTGTCATCTTTCAGCCTTTTCTTAGGTGCGATAGACATAAAAATGGCCACTTTTTTGTTGCCATTTGTTCCGCCTTAGAGCTCCATTTCCAAAAACAAAAGCAACAACTGAAATCACATTACAAAAGTAGTTGTGGTCGATGGATGGAATTGTTGTGAAACAAATATTTGTAATTACAAACATTTATAAAGACACTTATATGTAATTAATGCTTTAGCACTGCTTACAAAATAATTACCAATATTAACTTTGGAAATTCGTTGAAGACTATTAAAAACGAATAAAATAAATTGATATCCGCACTTCAATATACCATCGACCAAGTGACATAATTATTTTCGATTGATAAAATTAGTCTTCTACAGGCCTGTGAACACAGCTTGTAAAGAGTTGAGTAAAAAGCCAAATCAAAGTGACCAGGTTTGATAATCGATAATTGCAGGCATGTATTTTTCATTGTGTCTAACTACAGCCACACTATTTCCTCATTTTATCGAAGTAGGCTTCGATACAAACTGCTATAAAAAAAGAATTAAAAGTATTTTCCTCATTCAGTTGCTGGCCACAGCAAAGGCAGCATCTCCTATTTTCCTTACTTTTTCCCTCATCAACTTAAAACAATTGGGCTTTCCGTTTTATTAGACCCCTACTTACACTTAAGCAAAGGCAGATACGCCCTTTGGTTATATTCCTTTATATTCTAAAATGCCATTTAATTCCTTAATTTAAAATTGCCACAAAATATTACGAAAATCAATTTGGAAATGTATGAATTGTGTGTTATTCATGATCTCAGTATGAATAAAAACACGTTTTGTTAGATTAGATTGTCTCCTCGGCAAGCTCCTATTTCGATTGAGTCCAATGAGAGAATTTTTTCGCATCTCTTTGGCATTATACGATTTACCATTATCGTTGGCTACAAAGACGTGATAAAACCAATTGCAAAATTCGTAATTCGTAATTACCAGGACCCCGTATCAATTGCTGTATAGGCACATCATGGTTGACCTCCAATTTCTCAAATGCATTCGCTAGCAGACGAAAATTCATTTCGAAGTCGAATTCGTACATTGTGTACATTCGAACATTCCTCAACCTGGTTCACTCATGGCCAAGAAGTTGTGCAGCGGATTTGGGCCCCAAGGGCAATGCAGCCAAATATTGAGTTTTTAATTTATTAATAGTTTTAATAGCTAATCATAACTTATTAATGAATTTGGTTTAGTTTTTATTTTTTTTTCTTTGATTGATTTGATTTTTAGAAAAGTCCTTGTCAATGGTTACTTTTTCCCTCATCAACTTAAAACAATTGGGCTTTCCGTTTTATTAGACCCCAACTTACACTTGAGCAAAGGCAGGTTATATTCCTTTATATTCTAAAATGCCATTTAATTCCTTAATTTAAAATTGCCGCAAAATATTACGAAAATCAATTTGGAAATGTATGAATTGTGTGTGAAGTCTTTGATTGACTTGATTTTTAGACTCTTCCTTGTCATGTATTGTATCATTAATGATCTCAGTATGAATAAAAGATTGTCTCCTCGGCAAGCTCCTATTTCGATTGAGTCCAATGAGAGAATTTTTTCGCATCTCTTTGGCATTATACGATTTACCATTATCGTTGGCTACAAAGACGTGATAAAACCAATTGCAAAATTCGTAATTCGTAATTACCAGGACCCCGTATCAATTGCTGTATAGGCACATCATGGTTGACCTCCAATTTCTCAAATGCATTCGCTAGCAGACGAAAATTCATTTCGAAGTCGAATTCGTACATTGTGTACATTCGAACATTCCTCAACCTGGTTCACTCATGGCCAAGAAGTTGTGCAGCGGATTTGGGCCCCAAGGGCAATGCAGCGAAATATTGAGTTTTTAATTTATTGATAGTTTTAATAGCTAATCATAACTTATTAATGAATTTGTTTTAATTTTTATTTATTTTTTTTTTTTCTTTGATTGATTTGATTTTTAGAAAAGTCCTTGTCAATGGTTACATGTTTTGTTCATTAATGATCTCAGTATGAATAAAAACACGTCTTGTTAGATTAGATTGTCTCCTCGGCAAGCTCCTATTTCGATTGAGTCCAATGAGAGAATTTTTTCGCATCTCTTTGGCATTATAAGATTTACCATTATCGTTAAAGAAATGGTAGAACCAATTGCAGAAATCGTAATTACCAGCACCCCGTATCAATCTCTTATTCTCCTTTGTTCTTCCTATTTCAACTTAAAACAATTGGGCTTTCCTTTTTATTAGACTCGAACTTACACTTGAGTAAAAGGAGATACACCCTTTGTTATCTTCCTTTATATCTTAAAATGCCATTTAATTCTTTAATTTCTTGAATTTCTTTAATTTGTTCAATTTCTTTTATTTACACAGTATCATATTTGGATAAGTTAATGAGACATTTTACTTATTTATATCCATCCTTACGATTATTTACTCAATTTAAATCCAGAACTTTGAAAAGCTTCCTTCAAATTAAAGCAGATGGAATCATTGGCTTGATCAACAAGACGTATCGTAAGGATTCAGTGTGTAGGGGACAATAAAAGGTGCCACTTTAATTTGCCAGAGACTTTCCAAAAAGGTTCAAAGAGAGTGACCAGGTTGCAGATAAGCTTAGGCATGGATTTTTCGTTGTGACTAACTACAGCCACACTATTTCCTCCATTTATCGATACAAACTGCTAAAAATAGAGCAATTTACAGCATTTTCCTCATTCAGTTGCTTGACATTATATCTATTAGATAATTTTAGCACAGTTGTATCGTTATCGATTCATCTTTCTTTTATCGAGATGTGATATCATCACTAGCGACCAGTGTTGTCATCTTTCAGCCTTTTCTTAGGTGCGATAGAGATAAAAATGGCCACTTTTTTGTTGCCATTTGTTCCGCCTTAGAGCTCCATTTCCAAAAACAAAAGCAACAACTGAAATCACATTACAAAAGTAGTTGTGGTCGATGGATGGAATTGTTGTGAAACAAATATTTGTAATTACAAACATTTATAAAGACACTTATATGTAATTAATGCTTTAGCACTGCTTACAAAATAATTACCAATATTAACTTTGGAAATTCGTTGAAGACTATTAAAAACGAATAAAATAAGTTGATATCCGCACTTCAATATACCATCGACCAAGTGACATAATTATTTTCGATTGATAAAATTAGTCTTCTACAGGCCTGTGAACACAGCTTGTAAAGAGTTGAGTAAAAAGCCAAATCAAAGTGACCAGGTTTGATAATCGATAATTGCAGGCATGTATTTTTCATTGTGTCTAACTACAGCCACACTATTTCCTCATTTTATCGAAGTAGGCTTCGATACAAACTGCTATAAAAAAAGAATTAAAAGTATTTTCCTCATTCAGTTGCTGGCCACAGCAAAGGCAGCATCTCCTATTTTCCTTACTTTTTCCCTCATCAACTTAAAACAATTGGGCTTTCCGTTTTATTAGACCCCTACTTACACTTAAGCAAAGGCAGATACGCCCTTTGGTTATATTCCTTTATATTCTAAAATTCCATTTAATTCCTTAATTTAAAATTGCCACAAAATATTACGAAAATCAATTTGGAAATGTATGAATTGTGTGTTATTCATGATCTCAGTATGAATAAAAACACGTTTTGTTAGATTAGATTGTCTCCTCGGCAAGCTCCTATTTCGATTGAGTCCAATGAGAGAATTTTTTCGCATCTCTTTGGCATTATACGATTTACCATTATCGTTGGCTACAAAGACGTGATAAAACCAATTGCAAAATTCGTAATTCGTAATTACCAGGACCCCGTATCAATTGCTGCATAGGCACATCATGGTTGACCTCCAATTTCTCAAATGCATTCGCTAGCAGACGAAAATTCATTTCGAAGTCGAATTCGTACATTGTGTACATTCGAACATTCCTCAACCTGTCAACCTGGTTCACTCATGGCCAAGAAGTTGTGCAGCGGATTTGGGCCCCAAGGGCAATGCAGCCAAATATTGAGTTTTTAATTTATTGATAGTTTTAATAGCTAATCATAACTTATTAATGAATTTGGTTTAGTTTTTATTTTTTTTTCTTTGATTGATTTGATTTTTAGAAAAGTCCTTGTCAATGGTTACTTTTTCCCTCATCAACTTAAAACAATTGGGCTTTCCGTTTTATTAGACCCCAACTTACACTTGAGCAAAGGCAGGTTATATTCCTTTATATTCTAAAATGCCATTTAATTCCTTAATTTAAAATTGCCACAAAATATTACGAAAATCAATTTGGAAATGTATGAATTGTGTGTGAAGTCTTTGATTGACTTGATTTTTAGACTCTTCCTTGTCATGTATTGTATCATTAATGATCTCAGTATGAATAAAAGATTGTCTCCTCGGCAAGCTCCTATTTCGA
The DNA here is from genome assembly GCA_018152135.1 of Drosophila paulistorum. Lineage (NCBI taxonomy): Eukaryota > Metazoa > Arthropoda > Insecta > Diptera > Drosophilidae > Drosophila > Drosophila paulistorum. The sequence continues at coordinate 22,323,153 of JAECXG010000690.1, forward strand.
TTGAGTCCAATGAGAGAATTTTTTCGCATCTCTTTGGCATTATACGATTTACCATTATCGTTGGCTACAAAGACGTGATAAAACCAATTGCAAAATTCGTAATTCGTAATTACCAGGACCCCGTATCAATTGCTGTATAGGCACATCATGGTTGACCTCCAATTTCTCAAATGCATTCGCTAGCAGACGAAAATTCATTTCGAAGTCGAATTCGTACATTGTGTACATTCGAACATTCCTCAACCTGGTTCACTCATGGCCAAGAAGTTGTGCAGCGGATTTGGGCCCCAAGGGCAATGCAGCCAAATATTGAGTTTTTAATTTATTGATAGTTTTAATAGCTAATCATAACTTATTAATGAATTTGTTTTAATTTTTATTTTATTTTTTTTTTTCTTTGATTGATTTGATTTTTAGAAAAGTCCTTGTCAATGGTTACATGTTTTGTTCATTAATGATCTCAGTATGAATAAAAACACGTCTTGTTAGATTAGATTGTCTCCTCGGCAAGCTCCTATTTCGATTGAGTCCAATGAGAGAATTTTTTCGCATCTCTTTGGCATTATAAGATTTACCATTATCGTTAAAGAAATGGTAGAACCAATTGCAGAAATCGTAATTACCAGCTCCCCGTATCAATCTCTTATTCTCCTTTGTTCTTCCTATTTCAACTTAAAACAATTGGGCTTTCCTTTTTATTAGACTCGAACTTACACTTGAGTAAAAGGAGATACACCCTTTGTTATCTTCCTTTATATCTTAAAATGCCATTTAATTCTTTAATTTCTTGAATTTCTTTAATTTGTTCAATTTCTTTTATTTACACAGTATCATATTTGGATAAGTTAATGAGACATTTTACTTATTTATATCCATCCTTACGATTATTTACTCAATTTAAATCCAGAACTTTGAAAAGCTTCCTTCAAATTAAAGCAGATGGAATCATTGGCTTGATCAACAAGACGTATCGTAAGGATTCAGTGTGTAGGGGACAATAAAAGGTGCCACTTTAATTTGCCAGAGACTTTCCAAAAAGGTTCAAAGAGAGTGACCAGGTTGCAGATAAGCTTAGGCATGGATTTTTCGTTGTGACTAACTACAGCCACACTATTTCCTCCATTTATCGATACAAACTGCTAAAAATAGAGCAATTTACAGCATTTTCCTCATTCAGTTGCTTGACATTATATCTATTAGATAATTTTAGCACAGTTGTATCGTTATCGATTCATCTTTCTTTTATCGAGATGTGATATCATCACTAGCGACCAGTGTTGTCATCTTTCAGCCTTTTCTTAGGTGCGATAGACATAAAAATGGCCACTTTTTTGTTGCCATTTGTTCCGCCTTAGAGCTCCATTTCCAAAAACAAAAGCAACAACTGAAATCACATTACAAAAGTAGTTGTGGTCGATGGATGGAATTGTTGTGAAACAAATATTTGTAATTACAAACATTTATAAAGACACTTATATGTAATTAATGCTTTAGCACTGCTTACAAAATAATTACCAATATTAACTTTGGAAATTCGTTGAAGACTATTAAAAACGAATAAAATAAATTGATATCCGCACTTCAATATACCATCGACCAAGTGACATAATTATTTTCGATTGATAAAATTAGTCTTCTACAGGCCTGTGAACACAGCTTGTAAAGAGTTGAGTAAAAAGCCAAATCAAAGTGACCAGGTTTGATAATCGATAATTGCAGGCATGTATTTTTCATTGTGTCTAACTACAGCCACACTATTTCCTCATTTTATCGAAGTAGGCTTCGATACAAACTGCTATAAAAAAAGAATTAAAAGTATTTTCCTCATTCAGTTGCTGGCCACAGCAAAGGCAGCATCTCCTATTTTCCTTACTTTTTCCCTCATCAACTTAAAACAATTGGGCTTTCCGTTTTATTAGACCCCTACTTACACTTAAGCAAAGGCAGATACGCCCTTTGGTTATATTCCTTTATATTCTAAAATGCCATTTAATTCCTTAATTTAAAATTGCCGCAAAATATTACGAAAATCAATTTGGAAATGTATGAATTGTGTGTGAAGTCTTTGATTGACTTGATTTTTAGACTCTTCCTTGTCATGTATTGTATCATTAATGATCTCAGTATGAATAAAAGATTGTCTCCTCGGCAAGCTCCTATTTCGATTGAGTCCAATGAGAGAATTTTTTCGCATCTCTTTGGCATTATACGATTTACCATTATCGTTGGCTACAAAGACGTGATAAAACCAATTGCAAAATTCGTAATTCGTAATTACCAGGACCCCGTATCAATTGCTGCATAGGCACATCATGGTTGACCTCCAATTTCTCAAATGCATTCGCTAGCAGACGAAAATTCATTTCGAAGTCGAATTCGTACATTGTGTACATTCGAACATTCCTCAACCTGTCAACCTGGTTCACTCATGGCCAAGAAGTTGTGCAGCGGATTTGGGCCCCAAGGGCAATGCAGCCAAATATTGAGTTTTTAATTTATTGATAGTTTTAATAGCTAATCATAACTTATTAATGAATTTGGTTTAATTTTTATTTAATTTTTTTTTTTCTTTGATTGATTTGATTTTTAGAAAAGTCCTTGTCAATGGTTACATGTTTTGTATCATTAATGATCTCAGTATGAATAAAAACAGGTTTTGTTAAGTACAATGAGAGAATTTTTTTGCATCTCTTTGGCATTAAAAGATTTACCATTATCGTTAAAGAAATGGTAGAACCAATTGCAGAAATCGTAATTACCATTACCCCGTATCAATCTCTTATTTTCCTTTGTTCTTCCTATTTCAACTCAAAACAATTGGGCTTTCCTTTTTATTAGACTCGAACTTACACTTGAGCAAAAGGAGATACACCCTTTGTTATCTTCCTTTATATCTTAAAATGCCATTTAATTCTTTAATTTCAAATTGCCACAGTAATATGTAATGGCGGCTGATCGACAGCCACACTATTTCCTTTTTATGTGACTCCTTTCGTCGGAGCCTACCTATGATCCAAACTGCTATAAATAGAGGAATCTTAAACACTTTCCTCATTCAGTTTTTGCCTTATCAACTTAAAACAATTGGGCTTTATTAATTTTTATTTTATCCAAGGACCTCTTGTCCTTTTTCCTTTGTCTATGAAATTGCTCAACTTTGTCGAATTACTTCTTAAATTCTCTTAAACTCAATGGCTTATGTTTGTGTGTGTGTGTGTGTGTGTATGTATGCGCTTTGCATCTAATTACAGCTTACACCTTGCACACCTGTCTTCCATTTTCGCTCGTTTCGATGGCCAGTCATAAAAACAAATATTAAAATTGCAACTGTCTCACAACAACAAAAATAACAAAAACGAAAAGGAGAAAAGCCCACAAAAACCATTAAACAATTTATGTTTTTTTGTTGTTTTTTCTTTGGTTCTTTTCTCGCTGTGCCGCAATTGCCGCAAAACTCACTAGCCAATACTTCGGACCGACCAATTTCCCCCCTAAATACACACACACACACACACCGTCATAAATATAGGAGTGGAGAGGGATATTCGGAGGGGGAAAGATATATAGAGGAGACACGTTCACAGTTATTGTTTTTACGAGCTTCCCGTTGCTCTCGGTAATAGTAGTACTACTGCCATGGCTAATTGAAAAATACTTTGTTGTCCAATTTTATTGCCGCCTACTAAAAATTGGCACCCACAGAATTGAGTTGGTCATTGGCACAGTTTTGCTCGTTTCCCTTTCTCCTTCTCTTCATTTTTTTTTGGGCGGGGTTTTTTTGTTCTTTCTGGCGCTCTGTCGCTCTGGGTGTCGGTGTTCAAATTCACTTTCCATACAAATTGCCTAAAAAGCCAAGCAGAGGTTCGACCGTTCAAGTTCTACTCGTTCTCGTTTTTGGCGTTTTGTTGTTGGCACAGCGCTAATGAAAATTAACATAAAATGCTGCTGACAGCAGCCAATCGAGCGAGCAGCAGGACGACGGACGCACAGGATATACACACACACAAACACAGAGAGGGGGATATTGAGTGGGTCTCTCGCCGTGTTGTCCTTGCCCGAAAATTGCAGTCAGTGAAGATGCAGCAAACTGATTTTAATGCGATTCAACAGCTCTGCACGCGATGCCAGAAGAGTGAAAAAGAGACCCCGAAAAACGTTTTGCTAGTTTTTGGACTAGCTAAAAAGTCCATTCTATCGCATAGTGGTTGCAAAATCATTGTAAATGTTGTCGAAAAAACAAATCAAATTCATTCAACAAGCCAAAATTAATTTGCTTATGCCTAATAAGTGAAGTGCTTGAATCAATCGCAAGCTCTTAATAGGTATATAACACTTTCTGTCAAATAGTTCAAGTGAATGGATCATCCGGAGGGCGCCATCGGGTGCATCTTGTGTAAATTTGCGCTTAACATATTGAAAACAAGGATCTTAACACAATGGACACATTATTCTTGTTAGTTTCAGAATTGCTTTCAGTTTCGTTCAGAAGAAAACTAAGCAACTGATAGATAGATATATGTCCATTCTCTTTTTGGATTTCGAGTAAATTTGTTGAACTCGCAAATAATGTATTCTTTTGCTTTTAATTCATTATAAATTTGGTTGCCTAATTCGCTTTTAAATTAGTTTATAGATTCCATTGTAAATTCTTGTCAATTTACATTTGAAAACGATAAAAAAAAACCATAACTGGGCTGAATATATGGTAAAATGGATATTTTGTAGTTAAATTGTAAATGGAAAGTTAAGTTTTGGGTATTTGTATTATACATATCAGAAACTATATCTTTAGTTTGCCAAGAGCTTACAGTTCGTTTTGTGAAATTTAAAATAGGATCTGCGGGAGATTTTACTTTCGAAATGCTTGTGATATGAAATAATATCAGATGTAACTTAGATTCCAACAATTTAAGAGCACTGTGCAGATTGCCAACAATTTTCTGGTTTAGCCTTTGGGCACAGTTCTCACAGTCACAGGCTACACCCGAAAACTCAAACCAATGGATGGCACACAAGCACGGCCCGTCGCTGCATTTTGATGATGTGGTTGGGCTTGATACTCGGGCTACCACCACCTACTCTGACAGCGAGGTCCTCGGTACACACTGTCTCTATGTATATGTGTGTGTTTGTGTGCCTGTGTCTGCCATGGCATGAGGCCATTGTTAAGTTTAACCAAGGTAATCTCTGTGCTTCCATCGCCTATCGTGACAAACTGACATAAATGCCCGTTGGCGGCAGTGGCACACAAGAGCATAGAGAAAAGAGAGTCCAATCAACGCCCAGCTACTTGCAGCTATGGATTCACTTGCTCCTTTCTCGACGGGTTTTGTCTATGCCCTGCGGTTGCCCTACTAACTATTATTATAGTAGTTGAAAAATTTTTCGGGTTGCCTGCCTTTTATCCTCTTCCTCTATCCTCTGTCTCTCTGTCTCGCTCTGTGTGACTGCCTGCGCGTTTACGTATTACAGAGCACTTGGCAAAACGCCGCCATTTTTGCAACCATTTTCCCCTCTCCCCTCTCATTTCGGCCCCATCATTCCGTCTACGTCTCCCTGTGCTATGCCAACACCCGCATATCCCCTTCATCGTCCATTTGTTGCTGCAGCTGCTCTCTCTCTCTCACTTTGGCTGCAATTGACGGAAGTTCATTGGTTAGCAAATGGCAGTTTTTGTACGCTCATTAGCATTATTTGTCAGTTCTGTGGTTTTTTGGGAGCTAAACTGAGTTAAGTGAGTGGAGCCGATGGGATCTCTGTTTGATCCGTGTGCGGAGTGTGTTTGAGTTGAGGTGATATGGTGAACCCCGTTAGAGGAAAGAGACCAGATAAAATGGGTTAGTTAGAGTTGAAAATGAAACTTTGCTCAGGAAATTGGAGTGTACATGAATGTGTGTGTGTGTGTGTGTGTCTATTGGGGCATTTTATTATTATCGTTTCGTTTCGTTTGGTTTTTTTTGTTTTGTTCCTGTAGTTAGGATAAGTAGGTTAAGTGCCAACTGCAGTAATTATAATCGATTTGATATGATTTGATAAATCCAATTGAATAAAGTTTATTTATTTTGTCTTATAGTAAGTAATAAAATTCTCATTCAGGGGTTGGGTGACTATTTGAAAAAGGTCTTTGATGACGAGTTAAGGACCTTTAACTCAAACCACTGGGTTGCTGATCTTTCTGGGAATCAGCGCACTGAAGGAATTCTACATTAAACTGCCTTGTGTGATTTGCGAATTGATTAAACCTTATATCAGTTTGTATAAAGCTGTCGGTGGAGGCTTTTCGTTTTCCCCATCATCATCATCATCATCATCATCATCATCATCATCGTTTCGCTATATAATCCTTAAATGAACTCTTTTTACTCTATCCTCTTTTTTTGTTCACTCTTCTTCTTGGTCACTCGCTTACATTGGGGCGTTAAGCCGCGAATCCATTAAGAAACTTACGTGGAAATAAATATCAGCTCAACCCCTCTTAAACTTTCCTTAATACTCATTACACGATATTTTCACGCACCTTTCTCTTGTTAATAACTCGGCCATAAAACTCTCAGCTTGTCTTTTTTTCTTTATACCTACATACCTATATATATATATATATGTATATATATTCTTTTTGTTGTTTTCCTTCTTTTTTTGTTCTCTTCACTTGGGTAAATTACAAAAGTCTTCAACCACCTTAATCCTTATATGGTCATTATTATCATTATCGACATCAACTCTTGCAACGACGCGACACCTCGTAGTCGTTGTAGTCGTCCTTCTTGTGATAATGATGATTATGATGATTGGTTATGACAACTTTTGTATTACTTGTGCTTGACAGCTTTTGCCAAATGAGTTATTGATTTTTAATTTGCCACACACGACATTTCTCGAGATACTTGAATATGAAAAGGGGCAACTTTTCATTACTCTCATCAGTTTTGCAACCATATCAAAATGCAAGACTTTTTCTCCAAACCTACTCTGTGGCTCTCTCTCTCTCTCTCTCCCTCATATGAGCTGCACATACATATATATCTCTATCCAACTGACAGTCGCTCATTTTCGCATTAAAACTTGCAAAAAAAAAGAAAAACTTACGTCATTTTTCAATATGCCGTTGCAAAAGTTACTCGAAACAAACACACACACAACTTCAGAGAATTCAGAAACTCAAACCTCGAACTCTCAGTGAGGAACTCATTAATAAAACACATACCAATACAGAACCATAAGCATTAACACACACACACACACATAAACACACGGGCATACACACTCATATGAAAACGCAGCGACAACGGTAACATGTAATTGCATTTCTTTGGAGCGCTGGTTTTCTTCACATCACATGTCATCATACCAACGGCAACGACAGCGACGACCATGATAAGGGCGAGGGTGAGGACAACAAGGACTCTACCTACGTTAGGTAGTGGTAGTAACACGGTAACGAGCGTCAACGACTTTTGCTTACGCCCCAAAAAACTATGCTATACCAAAATGCATTGCAATGCAACATAAAGAGAGAGAGAGAGAGAGCGAGAAAGAAAAAGCAACACAAAATACGATAGAGAGAGATAGAAACAGGGTAAGAGAACGGGTTAGAGGTCCTGGGAGAGGACATGGCAAAGCTCCAAACCACCAAAGCCAACCAATATAGTAGCACAATACAAAGGCAGTGAGTGAGTGTTGTGAGTGAATGAGTGATTGTGTTAGTGATGAAATGGAGGGCTGGAGAATGGGTCACCAATGATGCAAAGCGAACTACTCATAGTTCAATTTGACTATATTTCAATAAACTACAAAAAATAAAAATACTACAAATACTAGATGGACATACAGATGGATAGAAATGGGTTTAGTTTTAGTGTGATCAACACTGCAACCACAAAATGCACTATACAACACTGCACACACATAAACTTACATACGTATATATGTTCATACATACATACATGTAGCACATCTACACTCTATACACTATCGAGCTCTTTACCAATTACGTGTGCTTCATTGCTCTCGAAGCCATTAGTGTGATTACGTTTCATTGTCTGCCCCAGTCTGAGTTCTGGTTTGGTTTGCGGGGGTGGTGGGGAGTTTGGAGAGGGATGTAATACTGTTTGTGTGTCTGTGTGCGTGTGTGTGTGTGCGAGCGCCTTTCAATTGTGTGTCAAAATGTAGTCGTGACGAGACTTGACAGTCACGAGGAGAGTATAGAATTGAAGTAACTTGGCGAAAAGAGATGGAAATCGAAATAGAGACAGAGAGATGGAGCTAGAGCTAGAAGGAGACCAGCCACGTACATAATTGTATCTTAGTTACTTACGATTGCACAAATTTGAATTCAATTATGTTTTACTTATGTATTTGTCCGCTCCCTCACACACACACACACACACACACACACACTGCTTGCCGTCTCTGTCTTACTTTTGAAGAGAAAATTGCATACATTTCGTTTGTGGAATTGAATTATGTGCCCAAGTAAGAAGAATGAAACAGAAGAGGACACAGGGCACAGATGAGGTTCCTTCACTGAGAGTCCTTCTTCTATTTTTTTTTTCTCCTACTCCTCTCTACTGCAATTCTAGCCAATACTCTATCAACTCCTTCTTCTCCAACAAAACATACATATTGGCAGCCATTTAATTTGCAATTTTTGTAATTTAAAAGGAAATTTTTCAGTTCGATAACTCAAATGATGCCAAAGCATGGATGACTGAATCGGGTTTAGATTTCGTGTTTCAAATGCAAATTGCAAATGCAATTTAACGAATTTGTAAAAGCAACGCAACAAAATAAAAAACAACAACAACAGCAGCAAACAAATCGAGAAGTGAATAAAAAATAAAATAAAACGCTCGTCGAGTGGAAAAGCGAGGCAGGGTGAGAGAGAAAATGTGGAAACATGGTGTAAAATTCTTCATTACCACTAACTTGATGAAATTTTAAATGATTTTTATTTTTTGTTTTATCGTTGGTTTCCCTTACCCTCACTTAGGGTTGAATGACTTTAATGTTGCAATATGCAAACTAAGTTTAAGATTTAGAATCTGCTTAGATCCTTTTGACTGACTCAATCACAAAACTATATAGCATAGGAAAGTCAAATAGGCCAGATCTTTTAGCTTTACTAAAAGTATATAAGTATAAAAGTAATTAAAATATCAATGAAATGACTTAATGACTTAATGTTGGCAATGGAAAAGTAATGATCTCTTTTCCTATTTGTTTCTAAAAGCCAATACCCTTTATGTATTGGATATAGAATCTATATTATAGATATGTACATATGTACATATATCCACATCGTTGATTCTGTGGCATTTTATTTTGAATTTAATTTTGTGTTTCTGTAATTAAAGCAAGTGGCCCAGGATTATTTATTTATTTATTAGAATTGCGCCAACTGATTTTGCGTTGATTATTATAATATGGTTACGCCCACTACAAAATACTGCATACTACCCTGCCCTATAAGCCCAACACGTCATATGTACATCTCCCACCTTAGATTCTTCCTGTTTTGCTCTCTCTCTCTCACACACACACACTCTTTATGTGTTTATGGGACTGAGGCCGTTCTACGATTTTGCATTAAATATTTACCATAATTGAAGTGACAAGCGCAAATGCCGCTACATGCCAGGGAAATGGTTTGGTTTCGTATGGTTTTGGAGTTCCATCTCCATTTGGCCTGCTAGTGACGGCAGCAGCTGCTAATTGTGTGCAAGCTCATTAACATAACCGCAGGCCATGCCCAGAATTTACGCCCACAAGCCAGAACTATAGCCCCGCTCCTGGCGGCCCATGGCAATTGCACAATACCCATACATACATATACAATATATGTAATATCCCACCATATATCTGTGAGTGTGTGACCTAGGGAAAAGACCCGCGGCATGGCCAGCAACCAGAAAACAGCTGCTGGCAGGATATCCAGGAGCACGGAGCGCGCACACACTCACAGACAGGCACATCACATGGAAGGGTGCCAAGGTTCGGTTTTTGCCAAAGTGTAGCCGATATATATTATTTTAATTTTTCGTATTTTTTTTTTATTTCACTCTTTTCATTCATGTGCAACAGTTTTTCCCAATTTCGGCTATGTTTTCGTGGTAATTTTAATATTAATTTAATTTCAATATTTTGAATCAGTTTGAGAATATTATAATTTATCATTCAATTAATATAAACCATGCAATCAAATCGATCTAATTCGTTGACCATATTACTCATTGTTGTTGTTGTTGTGTTGTTTTTGGCTTCAATTGATATTCAATTTACATTAAATTTTAATTAATTTAAAATGGATATTATTTCTTTACAAAATCAGTTTGAAATTGCTTTTCATTCATTTTTAATTTCAATTTCATTTCAATTGCACTTTTAATCTCAAGTTTCGAGTTAAATATAATTAAAATTTCATTTTATTACAATTTCATTTTAATTTTGTTTTGTAATCCAGAAAAAGTCCAAAGACTTTTGTGATATTTTGATCTCTTCTTGCGTTTCCCTTCACAACTTCTGGGGCATATGTAAGCATTTTTTTCTCTAAAGTAAAAGATATCGCATAATCCTACCGAATGTCATCGTATGACAAACTGCATACGCATATCTTAATACTCCAATTCAAAATGAAGCGCATCGGCCAAAACCGACAAAATGAATTATAGCCGCTAAATTGTAAAATATACGCCAAATTCCAATAAATCAAATCACGTACAACACATACATATATATACACAATATATATATGTACATATATATATCAACCAAAATCCGAACACTCAAAATGAGTATATGCATTATGTGTGCGTGTGTGTAAAACATAAAATCCATATACATATATAGATATATGTATATATGTACATTTATGTATAAATCATGTTGGCAAGTTTTTATGCCTTTTTCTTTTTGGCTGGGGAAAAAGACTTTCTATTAGCAGAGGCGGCTCATATAAAGATCGCAAGAAGGTTCCGTGTTTTTTTTTTTCTTACTTGGACTCCTTTTTGTTGTTGACGTTGTTGTTGTTGCTGCTGCTGTGAGTGTGCATGAATATTTATGACGCAACATTTGGCATAAGTGGGCACTCATTTTCAATAATCATCTTAAGCAGATTAAGTTAAATGTCAACCATTAGTCATAATGGCCAAAGCTTTTTGTTGCTGCCTGCCGCTGCTTTTGCTTCTGATTCTGCTGCTGCTTCTATCCGAAAAACAACTTGCTTACATTTCGCATTTTTATTGCCAAGTACTTATACACACAATGCCATATATAGTAGCTCAGAGAACTCCAGAAAAACGCATAAAAATCAAAGAAAGAGACAGAGAGAGAGAAAGAGAAAGAGAGTGAGAACAAAAAAACGAACGAGCCAGCGCAAAACGTCGCAGAAAACCTGACTGGCCCCCATTTATTATGATGTGAATTCTGTTGAGGCTTGTGTTATAAACGCTCTTCACAGCACTTGAGTTAAATGTACATTTCTTTTGATACCCTTGCCAAGCAGGGTATCTACATACATTTATGATAAAAAAGAAACGAAAGCATCGTCGGCTTATACATCAATCTTTAAGCATTCTACATCTTATATTCATATGTATCAGTTGGTTAAGTCTCATGACATGCAATAGAAAAAAAAAATTCCTCCTAAGTCAGTTATTATTCTCGAGAAGCTCAAATATGTTTATATGTATATACATATAAACGAAACTGAAACTCTGGATTGCTATGATTTCGTTTTTTGCTTCATTTAATTAAGATTCCCAACTAGTTCTAGTGTTATATATATTATAATTCTTAACCCAGCTGAAAAGCAACCGCTATAACTCTGTAAAATCTTTCTATTACAAATAGTTTGAAGAACATTGTATTATCAAAGAGCAATAAAGCAAATAATGAATTGAATTGAATAATTCTTAAGTTGTATGCTGATTTGTCATGCTAATTCGAAAGATTTTTAAGAATGTTAAGTAGTCAAATCTTTTTGTAACTTTCTAAAAGTTCACATTTTTAAGAAAAACTAAATCTAATAATCATATAATGGCAAGCTCTTAAAATTCATTTAAGTTGATTCGTAAGATAAACCGAAAAGGTGTAAATTTTAACTGTGTTAAATGTTCTCCCTTACAGTAAAACTAATGATTCACCTAAAAGTCTTCGAAAATCGCTGAATTTGATCAATTACGTGAACTTTAAACGAACTTTAAGTTTTCAGTTTGATCAGTTTATTGCATATAATTTTTCAAACTAAAATTTCGTCAAAATATTCGGTCCAAAAATATTTATTTTTCGATTGAATTAAAAATTTGGGAAATTTATTTTTATACATTTCTTGGATCTGATTCTCATTACCAAATTATTATATTAATTATTATTGCAGCTTAAAAATTGTTCAGAAGAAGTCATCATATTAATTATTGACAAAAGTGTTAAATATTTCGTAAGGGTATTCAGACAGAGACATGATGAAATTTAGCTCAATTTACTGATTTTGTGTTCAGCTTCTGGCTGGGATTAGCCAGAAGAACAGAACATCATTCCAATGTAACAATTCCATTGCCATAGAGCAGCAGAAAATGCGTAGAAAAATCGCTAAAGTGTTTTTGGTGTGAAAGTGAAGTGGTGTGAAGTGGTTGGGTGGGTGGTTGGTTGGTTGGTTGGTTTGGCTTGGCTTGGCTTGGTTGGTTGGTTGGCTGGTCAGGTGAAAAGTGGCTGGCTATTAATTTGAACGCTGTGTCAAATGACATTAGGCATGTTAAGCATTCTGTTGAATCACTTGAACGCTAACGAGATGTCATTTTGAATAGCTCAACGAACGCAGTTCTAAGCTGCGAATAAAAACGCACTGTGTGATTGTATTCTGAAAGTGGCAACTTGAACAACCATTGAAAATATATGTATGTATTATGCTATATATGTATAAATATGTACATCGAAATGTATAATATATATGTACATATAATAAATGCGAATGGAAATGAATTGTTGTTTGTATGTCCACTTGTACAACAAAAAACGACAAAGAAGTTGGGGGAAAAGGGCAAATCCATTTCTCTTATCCCTCTTACTTATGTCATTTATAAAAACTTTTGACTTTTTCTTTCTTTTTTTCTACTTGGTCTTTTAACATTTTTCTTGATCTAGCAGTTGTTTTCGAAATTATTTTTAAAGTTTTCTAGCCAATTGAAATTCTATTTATTTTTCTACAATAATCCGATATTTCTGTTAGGTTCAATTCAATGCTCACTTAAGTTGGCATTGTTGGAAAATCCTTTACAAGTGTATTTGTGTGAGTGTGTGTGTGTGTGGGAGGGGGTTTTTTTTTGTCTTTGATAAATTTACATACGACATCATTGGTTGATGTAGACTTAGCTTCCTTCCACTTGCTCTCCCCCCGTTGCACATTAATCTTTACCTTATGCAAACAACTTATTTGCATATCTAATAGTTTTGTCACATCGTTACTCTGCTAAGAAAACTTGTTTTCTCTTACATATTTGCTGAAACTCTGACTCCAATCTCCATTCCTCCTCAATATCCTTCACCAAAGAGCTTAAGCCTTTTATCAAGTCAAGCTCTGCCTCAATATGCAACTCTTGCCTGTGACTTTTGCTCCTTGAGGCAACTTCTTTTGCGGCTGCCTGCCTCTTCTGCATCGTCGACGTCCTTTCGAACCGTCTTCTATTTTCTTCTTTTGCTCTTGCTAGTTCTTCTTGTGGTTTTTGGTTATCGCAAGTTTCAACTCTCAGCCGGAGCCTCATTGCCTTGTGGCAGGTATGCATCAATTCATTGCCTAATCTATTTGCTGCTTCTGCCTCTGCTGCTGCTGTTGAATTCACCTGGACTCCTGATTCGCTCTCAGGAGACTTTTCTCTTGTTTCTTTTTTCTATTTGGTTTAGCAACTTTTTCCCCTTCTGTCCTCTAGAGTGTGTGTGTGTGTTGGTGGGTGTAATTTAGAATCCTTAGGATGCTGACAGCCAGAGAGCGAACGCGTCTGTGCGTGCTGGCTTATCTAAAGTCCCAGTTCACAGTCTTTCAATTCGATTTAGTGATGGCAACGTGAATGCAGCAATTGGCAAAAATAAAATACATTTCGTAATGCATTTCCTTTTCCAGCTACAATCAAGTCAGATTCAGGGCTTAGTACAAGAAAATTGAAAACCTTTAACTCACGCTTTCATCACAAAAACAAAACTTCTTTGACTGCAATTCGAATGCATTTATTTTTCCTGTCGGTTTTGTCTGTTTTCTGTTTTTGCTGTTTTTCTTCTGTTTTATCTCTGTCGGCAAGGATTTTCCCCTCCATCTCGGCCAGGTTACACACGCATAGACATCAATCAGTAAAGGGAAAGAGAGAGCAAGGGATATACGCCTGTTTGGCTATGCAAACCACAACGCTGACCGCCTGACCCAACAAATTACTCAATTTCATTGTGCCTTGCATATCCCATTTCATTCTATAGTAGTACCGTTCGCTTCCATACCCATTCCCAATGGACGGTACAGACCGATGATGCTGCCTGCTGCTGGAGGCAGTCATCAACAATCAACTTGATGACGAGCACAATAAAAATGAAAACCGAAACCGTCGTCTTCGACGCACTTGAGGCTATCTCCGCACACTCACCCGCTCACCCACTCATTCAGTCAGTCAGGCAGGCAGGCAAGCTCTTCTTTTCTCTCTCTTTCGCTCTGTCAAGTTATTTGCTAACTTTTATTAATGTCGAAACGTACGGCAACGATTTACAACGACAATAAAAATGCGCGTCCTGCTATCATATCGCACAATGTCGCTCATAGTCATAGTCATGGCACTTGCTATCTAACCGAGGCAAGCCACCAAACTCCAAGGCAACCTCAAAAGCTAAAGCCAAGGCAAAACGCAAGGCAAAGTAGGGAAAGGCAAAAGCAAAAGGCAAGGCAAGTCAAGGCATCCTTCTCCGTATCCTGACAATGCCAAAGAAGGTGCGGATTTCGATTTATGTGCACTGCACGCAGCCAGTAGCTGCTGCTCCTGCAGAAAAAAAAGCGTAAAAAAAAGAATGCTGTTTCGAAAAAGAGTTAACGACTGCCTTCATACCTTGCACTTTGCAAAGACACTTTTGATTCGTTTCCTTTGATTTTTCTAGTCCATTTTTATGTTTCTCATAGCAGGAATAGTAGTAGGTGTTCAGTTCAGGTTTATGGCGATGTAAACTGAAGTCATTTGTCTGAATTTCATTCAGATTAGTACTACTTACACTCGATAAAATGTTGAAATGACATTTCAAATGCATTTGACACTGTCACGATGCAAGGTAACTTCCATTTGAATATAGTGACGTCTGATTAGACCTTTTAATATACGTATTTATAGGTAAAAAGCGAAAAGCCTTAGCAATTTATCGCGACCTATCGAAAACAGACATCGAATATTAGCAAGTAGTCGTCTTCATTTAGTGTCGAATAGAAAAAGACAAAGGATGTTCGATTATCATAAATACTGTGGCGCTAATTCAATGGATACATTTTGGATGGTGTAATCGTTCATTTTAGATGGTGGTAATCAGTGTTACTAATTGAAATTTTGTAAGTTTTAAGAGCTGTTCTTCTTGAGGGTCTAAATATTCCTCGTTGGTCTCCCCATGGATCTACATTTATAGCTTAATTTTTAAAGAACTGACATTAATATTGGCTCGATATCTTAATATATCGATGGATTTTTGCTATCGTTTATAATTACTATCTTACTTATTTATTGATAATTACTGATTGAAACTTGTTTAGAATTCATGTGAATTGATTGGGTTAACTTGGAGTAAGTGTCTGGCATGAATTTTCTTTAAGCCTGTTTTTCCAAAGAAATGGAAAAAACGGGGTAGCACAAAAATAAAAATGACTTTGGTTCTCTGTCCGTTTTGGCGATAGACAGACACAAAGACCACTACCCACACATACAGAGAGAAAGAGACACACACCCATACACTCACACGCAATCACAATGCATGGAATGTGAAAATCTTAAAGACTTTTGAATTGCCAGCCATAAATGCGCATTTATTTTCTATGCTCAAGTTACATGCACGCAAAAGTGTTGTGTGTGTGTGTGTGTGTGTGTGTGTGTGTGTGTGTGTGTGTGCGGGTGTGTGCGGGTGTGTGCGGGAGTGTTCGAAGAAGGGAAGGAGGGGAGAGATAGCTTGTTGGTGAAAGAAAGGTCCGCTGTAGCCTCTGCGTCACTTTGTCTCATTTTTGTGCTTCGCTGACAAATGCAGCCGTGCATATGCTTCTACTGCTACTGCTGCTGTTGCCCCTTCCTCCATCCGTTCCTCTACATGGACGGCCACACACACATACACACGCACACACATATGGAGTAAGAAGAGAAATCATGCCATCCTCCACCCACATTGAGTTATATCCTCTTTTAGCTGCACCGCTTCCCTCCCGCTCTTTTCCCACTCTTTAGACCAGTTGGCAGTCAACGCATATTGGTAGCTAAGTTATCGCATTTGCGACAACAATGCCAGCGAGGAAAAAGAGATCTGGCGATGCAGTTGAATTCAGAATCGGAGTTCGAGGTCTATATACATACATACATACAGTCACATTCATTTTCCCAGGCATCTACTTACACTTGAAAAAACAAAACAGTTCAAAGACAGAAAATGGTTGTAAATATTTTCATAGAATTCTCTGTTCTCATTGCTGCAAAGACTTTAACTATACATAATCAAGAGTATAATTTTTAATTGAGACTTTATTTTCAAATAATTGTTGCATTCTTTGGACGTGGTTTTCTTTGCCAAATCACTGAGTATTTATAATTATTATTTTTTTTTCGCTCAGTGTTGAAGCATCTCTTACACTTGCTTGCATATTTTTGCCATTTGAATTTGTAAAATCAACATCCATTAATCTGCACTCCCAGCAGCAGCACTCCAGCTTCAGCTCCAAGCCTCAAACTCCATCTCCATCTCCTACTTCAACTCCAACTCCAACTCCGACTCCGACTCCTGTGACTGCATCTTTGTCGCCTCGTTTTGCATGCTCGGTTTCATTTTTGGAAGCTGGTAGCATCAACATCAGCAGCACCAGCAGCCAGAAAATATGAAAAATCTTCTAGTTATACTAGAAATACTAAAAAATAGCAAAAAAGAAAAAAACCAGAGGGCCGGGGCTAACTTCGACCGCGTCAAAGTTTGTATACCCTTGCAAGTTTGTTAGTAACTCTTTTATCTAAACTAACTGTTTTATTTAAAAAGGGTAATGTTTGCGAAAGAACGGCCTTCAATCTTACCATAGGATATAACGAACTTTCTGATGAAAGTCACTGTTTTCCACCGATCCTTCCTATGGGAGCTATATGATATAGTTACCCGATCTTTACCAAATTCGGCACAGTCATTAACAGATATATTAAACTGACAAATGTTAAATTTGAAAGCAATCGCATCAAAAGTAACGAAGTTATTTACAAAAGTCACTGTTTTTGACCGATCGTTCCTATGGGAGCTATATGATATAGTCACCCGATCTTGATCAAATTTGGCACAGTGGTTTATAGTTACAATAAACTTACTTACGTTAAATTTCACGACAATAGCTTAAAAAGTAACGAAGTTATTGAGAAAAGTCACTGTTCGTGACTTTGCCGTTTGTATGGGAGCTATATGATATAGTCACCCGATCTTGATCAAATTTGGCACAATTATTAATAAGAACACAAAACTGACCAATACCAACTTCTATGGCAATTGCTTATAAAATAACGAAGTTATTGAGAAAAGTCACTGTTCGTGACTTTGCCGTTTGTATGGGAGCTATAGGATATAGTGGTCCGATCCGACTGAATCCGAGATATACAAACCCTGCAGTATATACAAGCCTACGTGCAAAATTTCAGCTCTGTAGCTCTTACAGTCTAGGAGGAGTTCGCATCGATCCAGACGGACGGACGGACGGACGGACGGACGGACGGACGGACGGACGGACATGGTTATTTGAACTCGTCTCGTCGTGCTGATCAAGAATATATATACTTTATATGGTCGGAGATGCTTCCTTCTATGCGTTGCACACTTCTGACCAAAATTAATATACCCTTTTTGCAAGGGTATAAAAATAAAGGGAACGAGAAGGAAAAAAAAGAAGAAGAATAGTAAACTAGAAAAGCACTGGCAGTCAGTGCCAGTTGCCATCGCCAGTTACCATCGTTTGGAATAGTCTGGGCAACATCGTCGTCTCCATCGACGACGTAAACGTCGACGTCGACGTAGTTGTCGTTGGGTTGGTTGCATTATTTGCATTTTACGAGGTTGCCGTTGCCTTTCGGTAGGTTGGAAGGTTGCCACGCTTGGATAGATGGTTACTAGTATAGTTGACAGAGAGTTTGGGGCGGTCTAAATATGGGTATATCAATGTGACGAAAGTGTGTTAGGTGGTGATTTTTGGTTCGAGGCGACACTTAAATGAGCTAACTACTACATACATATGTAGATATGCATGTTTTCACTATTCTTCTTGATCTAATTGTTCAACAAGACAGAGTGTAATTAAAAGTGATCATTCTTGCAACTAGCTCTTAAATTAAATGTAATAACTTATTTCAAATGAATTTGGAATGTACACTGAAGCAATTTAAATTGAATTTTTCAGTGTAGAAATATTTAGGTAAATTGTTCCCTTTTTGGGAAACTTTTCACCAAAATTTATTTCATTTTCTAATTTTGAACGATTTATAAATGAAATCGTTTACCATTTGTAAGATTGACATCAAGAATTTAGTTCCTTACAAAATAAATATACTTTATGCATCGAATATTAAATCAAAACCGATAGATGAGCTCATCCTTTAACTCAAGACACGAACTGATGGGTGTTTCTCGTACTATAATCGTATCTATCAGTTTCCCATTAAGTGCTTGCTCTTTTGGTGTTTAGTTAAATGGAAGCGAAACATATACAAATCATTGTACAAAACATATACAGTCGAGTCTCGATAATTCCAAATGACAAAGGAAGAGAATTTTTTACGAATTACAGAGGTTTTCGATTTCTTACGAAATATTGAGGTTTTCAACTTGGCGGAGTACGAATTATCGAGAGTTGACTGTAAAAAGTCTAAGCTCTGAAATGTATATATAGAATTAATGTGCAAATTCGTTGTAAAAGCCGACTAAAGCTAAAGCAATACAAATGTAAATAAAGAATGGAAATTATAGGTAGCTTTAAAATAGTCAAGGAAATAAAGCATATAATGAAAGAAAACTGTAGAGGGTACAGATGATTACCATTCGAATAAGATATGAATTGGCTGAGCTCTATAACATAAAGGATTTCTAGCATTGTTAATTTTTGGTTATTGATTTATAATTACCACCAAAATGCAATTACTACCTACTTCTTGTTACCTGACTTGCATTATATAGATTTTGAAAGAAATTTAATAAATTTTCTCCGCCTGTAAATGGATTAAAATTTTACTTTAAATTTTTTATGATATTCGATGAGCCATTGAAAATCTGCAAGCCTTTCATCTCATTCCGCATGCCTCAATTATTGTTTAGCTGTAAGGTGCTCGAGCTCCTTTTTGCATCACTTGGTGGTGGTGGCACTACCCTTACAATTTCTCTGAGGGGGTAAATGCCGTTGGCATCACAGTCGCCGTTGCCGTTGCCGTTGCCGTCGCTGCTGCTGCTACCGTTGTCAACATCGACGGAAGTGCATGTGTTTTTCCGTTGGAATAACTCCATTGTGTGTTTCGGCGCAGTCAGGCGGGCATCAGGCATGAGTGGTGTGGTGTTGTGTGGTGGGTGAGTGGTAGGATCTAGGGTCATAGCTACCCGCTGCCATCATCAAAAAACGAGGACAACCGATACGTATGCGTAACGTAAGCCAAAAAGCGCTGCTGTAACGTAACGTAACGATGCCAGAGCCATGATAAAGATGCAGCTCGTTTTCGTTTTTGCCCGGTTGGCTGCTCTGCTCCAGCTCTTCCCGTTCTTCTTCCTCGACGGAGCACCCTTAAAATGCCTGCACACATGTGACCAGGCCAACGGCGGGCCAGAGGCGTTCGAAAAAACCTTGTGATCCTTTAACGAATCCTTTTACTGCATATTTTCCCTACCTCCATGTGAGTGGAGGAGGAAGAGTGAAGAGGAAAACAAAAAAAACCAAAGTCTGAAAATTCTCAACTCATGGCATGTCAATTTTTGTGCTAGACATTTTTAACTGCGATTTGCGTGGGTAACAATTCGTTTCACTTAAAGGAACGCCATCCAGTGGAGTCTTAAAGTCTGACAAACTGTTGCCATTTGTTGGTTACCCTCCCCACCCCGCACCCTCCACCCCTCTCACCACCTTATCCATGACGTTTCTCTTTTTTCCATTTTGAATTATTGTTGACGCTAGCTTGGTATAAGAACAAGAAGAAAGAGCAGAAAAAACAAAAAAAAAAGAAGCAAAATGAAAAGGTAAAACAAGTGAACAATTCTAAAACATAAATCATTTGTATAAAAGTTTCTTCATTTTTGTTTTGTATTGTGTGTGTGAGTAGGTGTGTGTGTGGTGTGTTATTTTAGCGAAACATAAATATAATAACTAACGAGAGAGAAAAATATAATTGTAAATAGCCATAGGACGAGGGACAACAAAACTCCACTTTTACTTTGACTCTCGACTCTCAAACTCCTTGTTATTATTGTGGGCCCATTTTCAAGTGTCAAGCTGTGGCTAAAATGCTGAATAGAGATGGCAACAACAGAGTGAAAGATAGTGGAGTGAGGGGTAGAGAGACAGAGAGAGAAACGACACATTCACATACCAACCATAAATTGCTGAAAAGTGTGAAGAGAACATAATTGTAACATTCCTTGCTTGGCCTAAAGCAATGCACCAACCAAGGCGAAAGCAGAACAACAACAACAACAACAAAAGCAACGTGAGAGGACTAAGCAACAAAAAAAAAAAAAAAAAAAGCACATGGCATGGCCCAGGATGTTAGATGGCAAGCGACTCCTGTTGTTGTTGTTGCTGTTGTCGGCCTGCCTTTTTCAAGCATTCAATTATGTATGTCTGGGCTTTTGGGTTCCCTGGGCAAGCCTGCCACAAACACACACACACACACACACACACACTCAACAAAAACATGGCAAAAGTTTTGTAATGCCCGCCAAAAGTAGGGAAAAAAGAGCGAAAACGAGACAGAAATGAAGACAGTGACAGAGAGAGAGAGAGAGAGAAAGAGCGAGATAGAAATAGCGATAGAGAAGGCATTAAAAGGTGTGAAGGGTAGTAAAGATATGACTGCCAAAGCAAAAGGCGACTATTTGTTGGTGTTTATGGAAACTTACACCTTGGGTATATGGAGTGCTTTCTTCACTATACACCATATATATGCATAGGTACAATACATACTTTCAAGGTGACATCAACTGTTGTTCCTCATAACCAACAATCTAAGTATGGTTTGTCTTTTGCAGCCTTAACATTCTGATTAACATAATTGATAGTTTTAACTTCTCCTTATTCCCTCTTGTTTCCATTTTAAGCATATTCTATTAAAAATATTCATTATACTTTGCTTTTCATCTATATGGTCCTTTTTTCTTTTTTCAGGTGGTCTTTCGTCAATATACAAATTGTATGACATTGCTTATCAGTCAGGCTTTCTAATGTTTGTTAAGGTTATTCTAACACTTTCTGTAACTTTCATTTCATTTGCCCTTGTTTTTGCCTTATAGTTCCCAACTCGTTTATGGAAGAATTGAATTGGTTTAGTCGCATTACAACAGAATGCATTTCTATTTTTAGAAAGTCCTTTTAACTGTCTGCTCAGCAGAGTTGGGGGTAAGTGTATTTATTATTCGTATGTGAAAATTTAATAATTTCCACCTAGATTATGCCGTTTGTTTTTGTTATTGTCGTCAGCGCGCCATAATGTAAATGTAGCACAAACCTTTTTATAACACTGACAAACACACACACTATGCACACACACACACACACACACATAACACTAGAACAGCAGGAGGAAAAGGCAGCGGAAGGAGTGAAAAGGACAAGAGTTATGTGTGAGCTTTCGCTTTTTCGTTTTTGCACATAAAAAATAACAACGTAACAAACGTTACGAAAAACTGGACCAAAAACTTGA
This sequence comes from Drosophila paulistorum, assembly GCA_018152135.1. Taxonomy (NCBI): domain Eukaryota; kingdom Metazoa; phylum Arthropoda; class Insecta; order Diptera; family Drosophilidae; genus Drosophila; species Drosophila paulistorum. Next base: position 22,345,277 of record JAECXG010000690.1, read on the forward strand.
ATGGCAAATGTGAGGGAAAATGGTAAAGAGTAAGAGTCAGCTGTTTTTTTTGTTTTGCGCCTCTTTTTGGCCCAAATAACTAGAAAAAGAAGAGAGTAGAAATAAAAGCAGAACAAGAACAAGCGGCACAAAAGTCGAGAGACGAGGCAAAAGCAGATGTAGCTGGCAAAATATGTGCGTTATTTTTTGGCAAGCCAAAAAACCAAGTACAAAAAACCCTTCCCCTCTTACCGCACTCCCAAAGGAAAAAAAATGGGGTAGAAAAAACCAAATGAAAGAAAACGTTAGCTTTCTGCCATTTAATTTCCAGTAGTCCCGGCAGTACTTCAACTGTAAAATCAGGATACATATACATACCTACATACATACATATATATGTATGTATATAATAATAAAGTAGAAAAACTTCCATTTCTCCGAACATTTATGAATGGTCAAAAAGTTTATGCACCCGAAAATTGCTTACAAAATATGCCAAGGACCATAGTTATAATATTATAGAAATAATATTTCTGTAAAATTGGGGCCAACCATATAGAATAGATATACATACAATATTTATATATATACAGTTGAAATAAAATAGTTTGTTTGAATCGAGAGCAGAGAAGTTTGGGGCTTGTGTGTGTGTGTGTGTTGGGTGTGTTGGTGTGTGGACACAATTTAGTTTGCGGTTGGCATTTTGCTTTAAGTACTTGATTTATGGATATTTGAATTGCTTTATACATAAATATTGCCCGAGCTGACAAATGGAATTAGGCATTTTGTGCTTTGCGGGCAACGGAGATGTCAAGATGCTTTATGAGGGCGACCGATGGCTTATTACAACAAGATGTTTAGCATGGTGTGCAAGTTGGTCTCGATTGCGGGGGCTGTCCGCAGTCAAGGAAATGGTAGACGGCAACTGCTACTGCTGCTGCTGCTGTTAGCGGGAAATTAGGGAAATTTCTGCTCTTGGGGATTTCAAATTTTCACGTTTTTTTTTTTGTTGGTGTCGTTGTTCTTGTTTGGTTTTACGTTGAGAGCCAGCAGAAAGATGAATTGCTTTTAATAGAAAAAAAGGCATTTGGGTTGCTTTTAAAGTTCCTTGAAGAACAAAAAAGAACACTGAGATTGCATAGAATTTGATATTGGGAGTGTTTATGAAATGAAAATACACTACCGATTTAAATTTTGTTTATTGTTAAAATTTACATTTCAAAACTATAACGCACCGACGGATAGACGGTGCTTCTCATGCTGATCAAGAATATATATACCTTATGAGGTCTCCTTCTGTGCGTTACAAAAATCATAAAAATTTTGTTCCTTTTTGGTGTTTTTTAAGTCTACGGCAGAGTTGAAAAGTAGAACTAAAACGATTTTTAAATCAACTTTAAAATGCATTCTTTAATAACCTACTAAAAAATATGTTTTTCATTTAAATTAACTTCAAATTTTCTAGCATAGTGTAAAGAAAATTTCATAGATTCCAAACCTATGACTAAATCAAAAGTTAAAAAACTTTTAGAGAAGCAATTTTCCGTAAATTAAAAATCCACTCCATGTAGTAAGAACAAAAGGAAATGCCAAATCCTCTCTCCATCTCTTTTGTACCGTCTCTCCCTCCTATCAATTATCTTCCTTGGACATTGATTTGGAATAACCCACATCAAAAGGGCTTAAATGGGCAATACCCACGGCGGGCTTCTTCCTTCTTGACACCTCTCAAAAAGTTTTCAACAAGAATTTGCACAAAAAGATGTCTTCTAAGTTTTTGGTTATTACAGAGAGAGAGAGAGAGAGAGAGAGAGAGAGAGAGAGAGAGAGAGAGAGAGAGAGAGAGAGAGAGAGAGAGTAGATGAGAGAAACACGCAAATTGCAATATGCCAACAAAAGTGAGGCTAAAAATATCTATTGGCTTGGCCAACAAAGGGTCGCCAGAAGCCAAAAGAAAAACGTGAATGAAGTGTATTCCATTTTCCAAGTCTTTCTCAAAAGAAAACTGCAACGGAAACCGGAATTCCCAGCACAAGATGTCAACCCTGGTAACCGAACAGCACAAAAAAAAAAAAAGAGCGAAGCATAAAATTGAAAGTACAAAAAACTAGATGACGAGAATGAGAACGGAGGGAACCAAAACTGAAGAAAAACCCTCATCACACAAAACGCCTGGCCCAACTGTGACCCCAGTCCCCCCACGTCATCGAAAAAAAAAAACGAAATTGGGAAAGCATTTCTTCTAATAACTGCGCAAAAAAACGCACAAAACGAGACAGCGGCAATTTCGCTTACAAAATTGCCAAACCAAAAAGGACTTTGAATTCCAATTGCAAAGTGGTGGGCTGGGACCGAAAGGAGGCTGAGTTGGACGACGAGGTGGATGAGAGGCGAAAGCGTTTCGCTCGCTCGTCAGAGCCTCAACCGCAAAACATGCACAGACGTGCCACGCCCACACGAACGAGCGAGCCAACCAACGAACATAAATCATAGACTAAAAAAAATAGAAAATACAAAAAAAAGAGCTCACAACAAAAAACTTCCAATATCAGCAATGCAAATTTTCAAGAGCATTTCGACTAGCACACCAAAGAAGGAGGCGGGCCGAACGCGGGGGGAACGAAAGGAACAACCAACTGAATGGTGAAACTGTGGAGACATTGGGGACCAGGGGGACCAGGGTGGGGTCCTGATGACGCAACTCCCCCTGAAGGCGAATGGAAAACCATTGAAATCTATGCACCAGCATCCAGAGAGCCATCAACGATGAGTCAATAGGGTCAGTTTTGCCCTCGGGTCTTGGGTCACAGTGGATAAAAGTTCATTAGAGAAAATAAAAAAAAAAGAATCGATGAAACATTTCAATCATTCGCTCAAAATTACACTACACGTTTCAACAAATCAATCACAAATCGACATCAAAATTGAAAATTTGAAAGAATCAAGTGGTCAAGTGCCAAAATTATTACAATGAGAATCTCTTTTAGATTCGATTTCCTCACTTTCTACTCGTCAATTCTCTGATTTCTTCTATTTAAAGAAAATTGTAACCTAAGCCAAGTCAAAATGTCAATTGCTTAAGATTTGGTAGAAATTATCAACGAAATATTTTAGTTATATATTTCCAAAAGTTTTATAACGTGTTTGGTAATTAAATCAGAATTTACTAAAGAAAAAAGTTTTTTTCTTTCCATCAAATGCTTTTAACTATGTTAGAAATGTTCATTTGAAACTAGATCATTTCGTCCAGTTTTTTTTTTTTTTTTTTTTTTAAATTGTAGTTTAATTTTCTATCTTCCTTTCAAAGACTTTGTCTTTGTAGTTTAAAGAAAAGTTTCTAGGAAATCTTATTTAAAGGGAAGAAAAGAAAAAAATATTATACAATTTATAAGGATTGCAATTTACGAATTTTTTTTGTTTTTAAATGGCTTTAAATACGATCAGGGTATATTATTTACTACAAGATTGGAATAAATAATAATATATTTAAATTATTATCATAAAATTTAAGAAGAGTTTTTGTACAATTATTAAGTCGCATTTAGAATATATATTCCTTTCTGATTGATTGCACTATTTTTTGCTTACTAATCTGTCTATATCCTTAGATTATAACTATCCTTCATCCACTGTTCTTTCCCACTGATCAGAGATTGAGCTCAGGGCACTCTCTCTCTCTCTCTATCTATCTATCTACTACACCGAGGGCGCTTAATTTTGAAAAGCTTTATGCAAACGTCTTTTGCATTGATGAAATTGCGAAAAAAAAAATTAGAACAAAAAAAAAATAACGAAGAGAAGCGGACAAAAATGAGCGAGAGGTTTTGTCGAAAGTAATTAAAAATGCTGCAGTTGATGCTTAACTAGTTTTTAATAAGTTTTTAATTAAAAATAAATATGCATTTGTGTGAAAAAAAAAAAAAAAGGAAAAATGATGATGTGAGCAGGCAAACGTAAAACAAAAAAGCACTAAAGAATGAGAACAACGCACGTGATGGGCAAGCCACGTGGCAGTAGTGGCCCTAGCCCATTGGGAGGTGGTTAGATACATTGATGGTCGTTGGGGCTGGGGGTGGAGGTGGGGGTGGGGGTGGGTGAGGTCGTGTGACTGTGAAAAACTGTGAAACGCATCTTCTCATCGTCATCGTCAGCATCATTATGGTCTTGGGCTCTTCATCTGCTGCTGCTCGGCATTGTTTGCTCTACTCATTACATGGCGTGTAGACAAGGCAAACACAATTGAATTAGCATGGCGAGCGCTGAAAAAATCACGCATACGTCACGCCTGGGGAAGTCCACACTCCTACAAACACACGCACATAAATCCTCTGGGATGTGTGTGTGTGTGTGTGTGTGGGAGGCACACAGAGATAGAGAGAGAATGCCTGAGTTTTCGCATAGGCTAACGCTATGTAAGGATCCATTTTACAGTCTTTAATGTGCTGTCTGTTGTCCTACAATTGCCCTCAACAATAATGAAGTGTGATAAGGGAGGAGTAACATACATTTTTCATTCTTTTTCCCCTCCATCTTGGCATTGGCAAATGGCGGCCATTGTATACACTTCTTTTGAAAGCATCAACTCCTAAAAAATGGCCAAATCTAAAAAGTTTCATAAATTTGTCAACCAAGTAAGGCAATCATAAGAATTTGATGGGCCTCTAAAATGGAATTTCAAAAGTCCATTGCAGTTTTTTTTTAAGAAATATAAAGTTTTATATTAAAATCTGTTGAGAAAAACCTTTTTTATTGTGTTAAAGTTCAATTCTTTCTTTAAATTATATGGTGAAAAGTCGACAGGATGTCCAGTGGACATTTTGCAAAAAGTTATTGTCAAGTATATCGTCATGTTGTTTTAATTGAAATATATTGGATGAAAAGTATCTGATGAAATGTAGCATTGGATTTTCGTGTGCCAATTTGAATGAACTAATCTAGCTACCTAGCATCTTTAGTTAGTCTATAATAATATGGTAAGTGGAGGGCCCCCAAGGTGACTGGTGAATGTTGAATGGCTGGAGGGTAGGTTTTTCTTGGTTAAGTGGATAAGGGGCAAGCAGCCAGGGGTCGGTTGGGGGACTGTGATGATGACTGGTACCTCAAGCCTACGCCTATATTTGCTTTCACTAACGAATGCAGGCGGCTCAGCGCTCCGTGGTCTTCTGGGGGTCTTCTGGGTTCCTTTTTTGGGGTCCCGAGAGAGGTTGCCTGTTTTTGGTCTCTGCTACTAAGCGTGGCACGGCTCACAGATGAATTCAAGCGCAAAATTATGTAACCACACATATACACTCACACTCGCACTTATATACAGATATACAACATGGAGTTGTATGTTTGTGGGACAATCAAGCAATGAAATTTCATGCGTTTGCACATGCGTTTGCTTGCCATCTCCCACTTTGGTCTGTTGCCCTTAGCCCGCTTCATAAACAAGTAACACATTTTCACTTCCTTTGAACCTGTTAGGAATTTTAAAATGTTTTTTTTCTCATATTTTTTTTTTTGTTTTCTCCGTTTTTTGGTGTTTCTGTGTGTAGATTATTCCCGCTTTTAGTCAGCCGCCAGCCAGGCAACTGGCCACGCCTACCACAGACATACAACATGCCTCAATGCCGCACAATGCATAAAAAGCACGTACAACATCCAGAATAGATGGCAACTTGGTGTGTGGGTGGGTGGAGTGTGTATGGGGGGGGGGTCTCTTCTAGGGGATTCATGATCCCTGGTCACAATGTCCCCTCTCTGACATCCTCCCTCTCTGTGTGTGTGTGTAAAAATATTACTTGACTGACATTTAAATTAACACAATCACAGTTATTGGAGCATTTTTTGTGGGTGACTCGTGCTCTCCGGCTCTCTGCCTGACTTTATGGACAAATAAGCAATGAAAAATTTGTGTTAGTCGGCCTTAAAAAGAAATGAAAAAAAAAAACCACCAACAACAACAGCAGCAAAGAGAATACAAAAAAAAAGTCAAGTAGAAAATTGTACGAAACGAATGAGTTATAATGAAAAAAACTTTAATGAATCTTTTGACTTTTTGTTTTGTAAAAACAAATCTCTGGTTTGTTTCTTTTGTGCTTTTTATACCAGTTTAGAAGGGTTATATCGATACGGTGATTCAATGGCCCACTGTGGAATATGTGAAATTAGGGTTTTTGTGGTCCGAAGAAGTAATTTTTGAATATATGTATGTAGGAAATTTGATTTGAATGCGCTAATAAGGACTATACATATTTAATAGTTCGAATTCATTTGGTCAGCGTTTTCTTAGAAAATTTGTTAACTCCACAATGTTCATTTAAATCAAAGCATTTTGGATCATTAATTATTTATATTTAGTTAATAGCTGTTTTCTAAGCCAGACAACTTTTTGATAACAAAGCCTTTTCTTTTCATACCTTTTGATATAGTTTCTTCTATAATATCCCGCCCGATATGTTATTATTTAGCTAATTTTTCAAAATGATCAATCAAATATACTTTTATATAATATTCGAACAGTGAGTTTGCTGAATAACTTCGCTATTTTCTGAGCTATCGTCATAAAATTTAATATTGCACCTATAAACAACTGTGCCAAATTCGATCGAGATCGGGTGACTAAATCATATACCTCCCATAGGAACGATTGGTAAAGATCGGAAAACTATATCTTATAACTTTGGAAATTCGTTGAAGACTATTAAAAACGAATAAAATAAATTGATATCAGCACTTCAATATACCATCGACCAAGTGACATAATTATTTTCGATTGATAAAATTAGTCTTCTACAGGCCTGCGAACACAGCTTGTAAAGAGTTGAGTAAAAAATTAAAGTGACCAGGTTTGATAATCGATAATTGCAGGCATGTATTTTTCATTGTGTCTAACTACAGCCACACTATTTCCTCATTTTATCGGAGTAGGCTTCGATACAAACTGCTATAAAAAGAAGAATTGAAAGTATTTTCCTCATTCAGTTGCTCGCCACAGCAAAGGCAGCATCTCCTATTTTCCTTACTTTTTCCCTCATCAACTTAAAACAATTGGGCTTTCCTTTTTATTAGACCCCAACTTACACTTGAGCAAAGGCAGGTACGCCCTTTGGTTATATTTCTTTATATTTTAAAATGCCATTTAATTCCTTAATTTAAAATTGCCACAAAATATTACGAAAATCAATTTGGAAATGTATGAATTGTGTGTTATTCATGATCTCAGTATGAATAAAAACACGTTTTGTTAGATTAGATTGTCTCCTCGGCAAGCTCCTATTTCGATTGAGTTCAATGAGAGAATTTTTTGGCATCTCTTTGGCATTATACGATTTACCATTATCGTTGGCTACAAAGACGTGATAAAACCAATTGCAAAATTCGTAATTCGTAATTACCAGGACCCCGTATCAATTGCTGCATACGCACATCACGGTTGACCTCCAATTTCTCAAATGCATTCGCTAGCAGACGAAAATTCATTTCGAAGTCGAATTCGTACATTGTGTACATTCGAACATTCCTCAACCTGTCAACCTGGTTCACTCATGGCCAAGACGTTGTGCAGCGGATTTGGGCCCCAAGCAATGCAGCCAAATATTGAGTTTTTAATTCTTAATTCTACTCTACTCCTTGAAAGTGTCAATAATTAGATCATTCAAGAAGCGCAACTTGATTCCTATTCCGAAAATCTAGTCAATGAAGGTGAGAATAATGAGATCACTCGAACAAAGCCTGTTTTTATTCATACTGATATCATTAATGATACAAAACATGTAACCACTGACAAGGACTTTTCTAAAAGTCAAGTCAATCAAAAAAATATATAAATAAAATAAAAATGAAACCAAATTCATTAATAAGTTATGATTCGCTATTAAAACTATCAATTAATTAAAAACTCAATATTTGGCTGCATTGCCCTTGGGGCCCAAATCCGCTGCACAACTTCTTGGCCATGAGTGAACCAGGTTGACAGGTTGAGGAATGTTCGAATGTACACAATGTACGAATTCGACTTCGAAATGAATTTTCGTGTGCTAGCGAATGCATTTGAGAAATTGGAGGTCAACCGTGATGTGCGTATGCAGCAATTGATACGGGGTCCTGGTAATTACGAATTACGAATTTTGCAATTGGTTTTATCACGTCTTTGTAGCCAACGATAATGGTAAATCGTATAATGCCAAAGAGATGCGAAAAAATTCTCTCATTGGACTCAATCGAAATAGGAGCTTGCCGAGGAGACAATCTAATCTAACAAAACGTGTTTTTATTCATACTGAGATCATGAATAACACACAATTCATACATTTCCAAATTGATTTTCGTAATATTTTGTGGCAATTTTAAATTAAGGAATTAAATGGCATTTTAAAATATAAAGAAATATAACCAAAGGGCGTACCTGCCTTTGCTCAAGTGTAAGTTGGGGTCTAATAAAAAGGAAAGCCCAATTGTTTTAAGTTGATGAGGGAAAAAGTAAGGAAAATAGGAGATGCTGCCTTTGCTGTGGCGAGCAACTGAATGAGGAAAATACTTTCAATTCTTTTTTTATAGCAGTTTGTATCGAAGCCTACTTCGATAAAATGAGGAAATAGTGTGGCTGTAGTTAGACACAATGAAAAATACATGCCTGCAATTATCGATTATCAAACCTGGTCACTTTGATTTGGCTTTTTACTCAACTCTTTACAAGCTGTGTTCACATGCCTGTAGAAGACTAATTTTATCAATCGAAAATAATGTCACTTGGTCGATGGTATATTGAAGTGGTATATTGAAGTGCGGATATCAATTTATTTTATTCGTTTTTAATAGTATAGGTACGGAAAGAGTTACTAAAAAAGTTGCAGGGGCGTACAAACTTTGACGCGGTCGAAGTTAGCCCCGGCCCTGTGGTTTTTATATTTTCTTTACACAAAACATATGCATATCCCATTATAGTTAAGTGATCTACTTCTTTATCGCCTTTGACATCCATATCCTTCTTTCTTGGAAAGTTAGTTCTAGTTTCAACAGATTACATGATTAATTTAGCTTGGCAACTTTGTTTGTTAAGCAATTGTGTCCTTGAACACTTTTAACTATCATTGAGAGTAGAGCATTTAGGAAACGCCCAGTTTAGAATAGAGCTGCAATTTTGATGCAACGTATACGTGTGTGTGTGTGTGTGTGTGTTACTGTTTGTAGTTTTGTTTTGTTGTTTATGGTAAACCTTTTGCGACATTTTTGGCCCTATGCATTTGACTCTTCAGAGCTACATATTTGGTTGTTGCTGCCTCCTCTTGTAACTTCTCTTACACGCGCGGGGGCGTTTTTTAATCAAAATGTAACAAGCCAAAAGCAAACAAGCATAGCAATCCCTTACCTCTCTCTTTTTGCCTTTTCCCCTCGTATCTGTCAGTGGATGATGCTGGGGATTAGTAGTGCAAAAAGGAAAACAACAACAACAATAACATGGAGCAAAAAAAGAAAGAAAGAGCAAACAAACGAACGAACGACCGAACGAATAGAAGAAAGCAAGAAAGAGGGAGTAAAAAAAAGGCCCAAAACAGATAACGAGAGTTCGAGTTCAGAGCTCAGCTCGATTCTACTCTTTCTCTTAACTCCTATAGAAAGATAGTTTTGTTTGCCGGCATACACTTTTTATTGGACTTTATGCGCTTTTGTAGTCCTTGCTGTTTGCTTTGTTCAAGGCAAGTAAAGCACACACATACAAACACACACACAGGGAGATATACCAATAGATAGAGCAACACAAAGGGCTAAAGAGGGATAGCTTGGAAGAGCTAAAGGTAACGCATAGAGTCCTATAAAAAACCATAGCCGCTGGCCAAAGCAACTCAATAAGCGTAAAAGGAATAAACGAGCAAACGAATGAACGAATCGAAACGAAACGAAAAGAAGTCATACTAATTTCTAGAAACCAAGTTGATTAAATATGAAGCAAATCGATTGCAGCATACAAGAGTCCACCCCCACTTTTGTGAGAGAAAATAGTAAAGAGTGTATATTGTATTGTATATGTACATATGTATATTGATGCTTTTCAATCGGATTGTGAATGGAACCACAAATTAGCCCAAAGTTGGTAACCGACTATAGTTGAGTTGAATTGAGTTGGGTTTGAGACGAGAGTCGAGTAGTTGGTAAGAGCCCAAGCTAATTTGTAACCAGTTAGACAAACAAAAGGGAAGCTAGAGCTTAGTCAGATGTAAGCACTTAAAAGCGCCACTTGGAGTCATCGGTATGGGTGTATGGTGTATGTATGTAGGTCCTTTTGTTGATCCTGCTCCCAGAAATTAATTAACCAGCACTACAACACACTGGGCATAGTTTCAATAGCAGATGCCGAGCTGAACAATAAAACAATAACAGACCACCGACCATCAGCCGCCTTGCACTGGGCTGAACTGAACTGAACTGGACAGGACATGGACATGGACTTGCGTTCTCTGATGTCGACGTCGACGTCATCAACACATTACAAGCCACTCAATAAGCTGCCACCGATGGCGCCTAAAGTGCCAAATACACCCACACAAACACATACACACACACCCACACACACACACATAAGATGGAGAAGCATAAGGATAATGACGATGATGATAATAATGACGATGCTGCTGCTGATGAAGCTAAAACTGTGCGTTGTCCAGCACAGAGTTTAGTTAAAAGACGCAATGGGTCGTTCGTAGTTGGTTCTCTTTTGTTCTCTCTCAGTGACCTCCTTATTGCTAACAATGTGAAGGCGTCTCCATCCACCCGGGGTTTTGTGCCAGCCGCTGCCTGCTGCCTGTCCCCTAAAATGCCTTTTATATAGAAGCATTCGTCCGTGTGGTTAAGATTTTTCTGCTGGTCATCATCATCATCATCCTGAATGCTTACCTACTGCTGCTGCTGCTGCTGGGACCAGGCATCACTTTTGTGGGCTAAGGTGTGTCCTGCAAATGGGTGGCTTGATAAGTTCTTCGATAAGATTAAATATGATAAAATTCATCATTTAGCAAAGGCAAGGGAATGTCATGGAAAAATGGCGATAAAATACATTACGCAGCTCTCAGAAGTTACTCATTGATCAACAAAGAATTTATTTTATATAAAATAAAAGTTTGCTTCAAAAAGTCAATAATTGTAATAATTTAGTTAGCTTCAAAAGAAAAGAGCGTGAATAAAACTAACAGTTAATAAATTTAAGTTTATTTTCCTTTTTGAATCAATATTTGCACTTGATTAGATACAGTTTGCCAAAAAATTTTGTTGAAGAAAGTTAAAAAAAAACGTTCTCAAATATATTTTATCTTGTAGACTTCGTTTTGTTATTTTTTTTATTTTTGACAATTTTAAAGAAGTCATTTTTTTCCTATTGTTATGAATCTAAACTAATTTTTTTTTATCGTATATAGATACGTATTTTCCATTGGTCATTTATCAAATACTTCAACACTTTTTATGCCACCCATGTATAGGAATCCTTTGCGATTCTAATCAACTGCCCCCGCCCTTTATGCCTAACGATGTGTCCAGGGTTCCGTGTGACGTCTTTGTTCATCTATTTCTCTCAGGAGAGAAAATCTTTATGTGTGTGTGTGTGTGTGTGTGCGTGGTATCCCAAAAACAAAAGACCCATAAAGATTATGTCAAAAACAAACTATTCAATTAAGTAACTAAACTAACTGACGTTGGCAAGAGTGAAAAAGGAGTGGAGTCGAGTCGAGTCCTTCTTGTGTTGGCTTCCCACATGCCATACACTCACTTACCAACACACACACACACACGAATACTAACACATATATGCCAACTGTCGTTGTAGGGAACTTTTGGTCTTTGTCATGCTAAAACAACAACAAGAACAACAATTACAATAGCCTTGTCCACTGCGTTTTTGCTTTATTTGCATAGCAGAAAGAGAAGTTGATTCGGGTTTTTATTGAGTTTTTCCTTTCGTTTTTTTTTTTTTTTTTTGTTTTTCTCCTTTTTTCTATCTTCATCTGGCATACATATCTATCTTTTCTTTGTTTTTTAGGTTTTTTGATTCACTTGCATTGAGTATTTTGTTCTAAGAAAAATATTGTTAATTTTCTTGATGGCTACATATTCGTTTTATACCCTCAAGGTGCCAGTTTATTTGGCAAGAGTATATTAAATATGCTACACGTCTCAATATTTAAAAAAAATTATCAAATATTGTATTTAATGATACATTTTTGGATTTCTTTTATATTTATTACAAAAAGCAAAAGTCTATTTTTGTGTATACTTTTCATTTTGTTTTTAAATAGAAAATTTGTGCCCTAACGTTGAATTTGGGGAATGCTGAAGAGGGAAGGTTTGAGATTGTAATCTTATGATAATTTTAAATGTTGTCTTCTTATTGAAATAACTTAACTTCACTGCTATTTGCTCCATATGAAATAGTTGCAAAAATGAATTCTTATTAGTTTTGTAAAAGAAAATGTTATATGCCTACAAAAGTGTTTGGTTTTGATTTGTAGAGTGCTTAAAATTCGAAAGACATCATCATCTTTTCAATATTTGTTGTTAGCTTGTTTTTCAATATTGATGAGCATTTTCTGACCAAAGAGTGGACCATGTTATTGGCATTATTAACAAAGGCTTATAGAGCAAAAGGATCGCCCTGAAGCGCGTGGCCTGCAACCTCCCCTGCCACGTGTCATAAAATAAACAATAATCCTTAGCCATGCCTGGCTATGCCTTGCCTTGCCTCTGCCTGCCAGCGCCATCCTCCATTCCACATTGCTGCACAATAAATTGTATCTAATAATGCGCACACCGTGCAATAGAACAAACAATCAATCAATAGACAATATTTTTTCGTGCCCTTTTTTTTCTTCGTCTTTTTCTTCGATTCGCCTCTGCGATTTCGATTCCGATTGCCGTTTGTTCTTCTCTTGCCTCTAAAACAAAGCGCACCAACAAAATAAGAACTTAAGAAACAACAACAAAAATAACAACAAATACATACAAAACCAAAAAAAATGATATAGAAATAGAAAAATGAAAAAAAAAAAAAATGAACGAAGGAAAAAGATAAATATTTATACCCTTAGCGCAGTGCAAGCGACGCTCGACTTGTTTTTTCAGCTTCGTTGAGCGTATAGAGCCAGATAGGAAGAAGAATAGGAAGATGAAGCTTTTCGGAGGTGGGCAACAGTTCCTTCAGCTCCCAGTTTCAGTTCCTTCTCCTGCTGCCGCTGCTGAACCTGCTCCTCCTGCTATTGGGACTGCATAGAAGAGCATTTGTAGATAATAAAAAACAAGTAGGTAAATACAATATAAATGCTGGTAGCTCTTCTCTGGTTGTTTCCATTTCTGTTTCTCACTCTTTCTCTCTGGGTCTGAGTGTGTGTGTGTGTGTGTGTGTGTGTGTATGAGTGTTTGTATCTTACAGATACAATTCGGTTGCAGTGCTATCCAGCCAGCACTTTTATTACATGCGACGACGACGACTTTTACTAACAATTTTGTTGAACCATTGTCTTCGGGCACAAAGTGTTTGAATTTACTAGCTAAGCGGAAAGGCAAAGACAGAGAGAAAAGCGAAATGAACTGGCGACCCAACTGGCTGACTGGTTGGCCCTCATCTCTGCCCACGCTTATCGCCCCCGCACAAATCTTAGCTGTAAGATGGGTCCAGTGAAGATTTTTTGTCCAGGTTCTCAGCTTCTCATTTTACGCTGGAATGACAAGTTTTCTATATACAGAATATAATGTTAAGTGCCTTGTATATCCAATGTGATCAACTGATGCCTCAAATCTCAAAACTGTTTGAGACATTGAGATATGAGAGATAGTGTTACATTGTCTATCATCAAAATCATTTCGCATTATTATCTATTGCCTGCGATATTACTAACAATAAAAAGATATCAAGTTTTATTGCCTGTTAGGCGTTTCTATCTGCTAGTTTCTTCCTTCTTTGATAGTAAATGGATTACCAGTTTGCGATTCTTAAGACTTAAAAAGATTTTCCGTAAATATTGGGAGATTAGAATTCAAACTTCAAGGCTATTCATCTAATTGTAATACATATTTACATAAATTATTATGGTTATTTATAAAAACAAACAGATATAAATATAATATATATTTGTAATTAAAAAGTCTTACTTTAAGAATGACAAAAATTCTGGAAACGAAGCAAATTCAGATGAAAATTGAAACAAACTAACAGTGAATTGCATAAAACAAGGTTGTTAACAGGTTAATATTAAATAATATATATATAAACCTTTGCATAGAGTAAAGTGAAGAAAAAGAAAATTGTATTACAATGCTTCGTTGGCTTTCGTTTTGTTGAATTTTCCGTACAATGAATTAAATTGCGTTTTTCTGCGTGCACACAGACATTGACACTCACACACACAAACGAACACCTTTGTACCTCTTCGTTTTTCCTTTCCGTTTTCTTAATGTCCATTTTATTTCCACTTATTTGTTGTTATTTTCACTAGCTTTAAGCTGCAGATGTGAACTCATTGCTCGAATCAAGTCTAAGTGAGATAACCCAAGGGTTGGTTGGTTGCTTGGTTAGCTGGTTGGCCCTGCTCCTTTCTTTCTCTAAGTAGTGGGCAATTATTTTTACGACAACTATTTAAGGGTGCGACGGGACAGACGACGAGGTACGATACGATACAATGTGTGGGCCACTTCAAGTCCTTTAATTGCTTGGCTCTAACCCCGCTAGAGAAGAAAAACAAAAAAAAAACAGCCAAAACAAAAGCATTAAAGAGAGTTTATTTGAAATAAATACATGAGGGTTAAATACACCAACAGCAACAACAACATACATAAGAACAATGAAGAAAGAAAAGTTACTTAAAAAGTTGCCAAAGATAATGCGTTCTTAAGATAGATGTTTTTTTTGTATTTTGGCCTTGCCTTTGGTCTGCCCCCATTGTCATTCTCATTCAGAACCACAACCGCTACACACACATACTCAATGAGTGTGCGGTCAGAGATTAACACACGCATACAGACACACACCAAATGCAACATATAATCGTATATAAAGTATAATTTCCAAACTGTTTTAGTTGTTGTTTTATGACTTTTGCTGCTCCACTGTGATAATGATAAGCGAATGAGAGTTTCAGAAACACAAAAGAAATACTGTCAGCTTGCACCCAAGGGTCGTCATTCCTTTCATTATATATATCTTACTGTGTGTGTGTGTGTGTTCTTTTGTGGTCTTCAAAATTGTCTTTCTGCACTCGATGCAAAGGAGTCAAGAATCTCTACATTTCTGTTTTTCTGTCAGTTTTCTGTCGTTGATAGCTTCAAGAAATGAGTTTTGAAATTGTGTGAATGAGTGTATCCTCATAGATAAGTTCGCTGCTGATTCTTAACCCTGCTCCTCTACCTAGCGATCCAGCATCGTTTTACAAAGAATTTTTGTTAGGATGTTATAAAGCTTCATAGATTAAATAGTAGTTACAATCATCATAGAAATCAACCAATAGAAACTTTCGTGATTGCAGGACGTTTTAGAAATCTGCTACAAGGAATCATATAGTCAACATCTAGCTATTGGTTTTTCAAATTGAATGAAACCATAGTCATAACATCAATAAAGTTAGTTTAGTTAATAAATAATTAACTTTGACTGCTTATTAATACTGATACTAATATATTTTTGTTTAGGTTTGGCAAATAGAAGTAACTTTTAGACACAGGTAAGTAAGTACACATTGTTTAAGTTTGAACTTGTTTTAAATTCAAAAGCGAAATGCTTGAGAAATTTCATAGATTATCTTTCTTCTTTTGAATATACTTTTGACAACTTTTTAAGTAAGTTTGAAGTGCCGCATTGGATCGGTATCTTTGCTACTATTAAATTGAATATGTCTTAAATTATTCCAACTGTTTGAACAATACAAAAAACGAAAAAAGAAGAATAAAAATAAAAGCAAAGTCAAAGCTGGGAAAGGAAAGGAGGAATGAATACTTCACAGTTGAGAAAACAGTCAACACTTCGCCGCCTTGTTCGTTGGTTGGTTGGTTGGTTGTTTGGTTGGTTTCGCTTTCCATTTTTCAGTTTCAAGTGGCGGGGAATGATATAGAGAGCAACAAGCTTTGGCACATATGCCCAAATGCATCGCTGTCGCCTTTCCTCTCTCTTTCTCTCCATATCTCTCTAGTTTTGCTTCACCCCAAAAAGATATGCTACATAAAATCGGGGAAAGTTGAAGTGACGGGCTTGCTGGCGATGCGATGTGAGCGAAACAACAGTGGTAATGGTAATGTTGAGCAGAGATGGGGGGAATGGGGGACGTATAAGTGAAGAGTGAGACGGTTTTAGCTGCGTAATGCTTTAAAGGCATGAGCAAGCTGTCTGTTATATGAATTAACACACAGTCAAACGCACACACGCCATGCCATGCCACGCCCATCGCTACGCTTCGCATCGTTGCCTTGCATTGCATTGCGCAAATTGCGCACGAATCTTAAATTGAATTGTTGAGCTGCGAGAAGCAGCTGCTGCCACACACAAAACCCCATACTCCCCCTCCCTTTCCTCCTTCTTCTCTCTCACATCTCATAGCTATCGCCTTTGCTTTTCACTCATGCCCATACCATACCCAAAAACCCTAACCTAACCACGCATACTTGAAGTTGCGGCTGAGGCTTCAACTTCTATTTCTTCGCCAGTGCATGAGAACGAAGGCGAAGTAGATGACAGCGAGGATGAGGCTTTAGAGATGAGAGCGTTGCTTTAGACACAATTTGTGATCTTGTTAATGTGAAAATGGTTTCGGATTGCATATGGTAATTTGAAATATTTCCTATTCCATTTCTCAAAAACTGCAAATGTAAGAAGGAAAGTTAAAGTTGCATATAGCGTTGTCATTTCATAAGTAATTCAACAGATGTTTGTTCTAAATCTTCGGAATCTAGACAAATAAAAAATACCTTTTACCTTAGGTTTTAAAATGTTTTTTCTTGCATTACCCATTCCTAAAATTGGAGCTTACTTTGAGATCTTACACGCCTTTTAAAACTCGCCAATTTGTTATTCATATATTTGAAGGAAATCTAGACCTTCAACTTCAGCTGCCTTTATTTGAAACCATTTAATTGATAAGAGGGGCAATGGCAGGATATATTTCTTAATTGACAGTTTAGATATTATTTTACACGCTCATCGCTAGTATCAAATTTTAACTTCTTATTTGTCTTCCAACTTCCATCTCCATTTTCTACTTTGTGTGTTTTTTTTGTTTCTTGCGCTCCTTCTGCGAGTTCTTCTTCTTGAGCTCCATAGATACGTATAGTTCGTACTATTTTTTGGACTGACGCGCAACTTTTGCTGTGGTTGGCAATGCTGCCAAGCAAAATTGCATTGCCTTTGTCAGCGTTGCGTTTGTTTTATCTAATTGCTCTCTCAGTTATCGCCTCCCGCTATCCCTGGACTGCTGGCTTCCTCTTCTTCACAAGTTCAAACACACACAGAGACGCCCGCACAAAGTCGTCGTCGTACATACACACATGTTGTCTAAATTTCCACACATCGTCTCTGGCATTAGATAAAGTATCTGCTTATATAGAAATAGTTTATCTTCTTGTTGTGAGTCTCAGCTGTGTTGGTCAACAGCTTTTTACAAATTAGCTAGCTAAAGGAAAATGCAAAGGGGGGCAATGAAGGGATGGGAAGGATGCACACACACACACACACTCACACAACAAGATGATGAGGGGAATGATGGAGCGAGCAAGTCATAGAAAGAGATAGACAGCAAATGAAACGAAATGAGACAGCGTGAATGAGAGAAACAGAGAGAGAAAGAAAAAGGGCAAGAGCAAGAGGTGAGGGTTTTTTTTGGTACATTTTGCGCCCTTTCATGCTGACTTGGAACTTCCGGCGTATTTATAATTTATTTCCTTTTCTGGCCCTCAACCAGCTGCCCAGCAATCGAGCTACCCACCGCCGCCTTCTTTACTTCAACCTTTACTTCTACCTCCCCATCCTCCCCAGAAAAAGAAAAAGTTCGCCCTAAAACCTGAACTCTGTATATTATGTTTGTGTGCAAGTGTGTGTGTGTTTGTGTGTGTGTGTGTGTGTGTGCGGGAGGTTTGAGTTCTTTTGGGCCAATTTATTATCCCCAGTTTAATTGGAAAATTCTGATTTCCATTTTAACGAATTAGCACCTGCGACAAGCGTCCTTAATGAGTTATACCGGACAACTCGCTTGAGATAAGTTCAACGAGCGCATCGTTTTCTATGATCAACAAAAGAAATACCTCTCAATCTTCATAGAATATTTCATACTATAAAATGAAATGTCGTCGTACTACATATGTATGATCAGGGCCCCCAAATGTAGGCAATGGTTTTTATAACAACCTTTGTGCATTTGCCTTCTTAACACATCCGACACATTCAAATACATTTTTAAAAGGTTTCTCTGCTACTTTCTTATTTATTAGATATATTTTAATTTAATTCAATAAATAAGCATAGGCAACATTTTTTTGTCCCACTATCTATATGGTGCATATGACCAACGCCCTGAAATGTAGGCAACAGTTTTTTTTTAAAGGTTGGTCGCTGTGAAAAAGTCTTATAATTTGACAATACTTAAATAAAAGTGGGTGAAAATGTTAAAATATGGAAAATATAGCATATAGAATTGGCTACTTGGTCATAATCGGATTGAACTTTAGCTTTAGCATCTAAATGGAATCAAAGTCTGTCTTATATACTCTTGCTACCGGAGACGAAACCAAGCTGCAAATTACATTTTTCGGACTACTGCAGGACACTCACACACACATAAACACACACACAAACACGAACAAATAAATTGCAAGATTTATATGACAAATTTTATTTAATGCATTTTTATGTGCTGTGCGCGCTGCTTCTGTTGCTGCTGCTGTGCCCCTTCAAAAGGACCCCCAAAGGATCTGTTCGGCTTTGCGCTCTCCTCTGAACTGAGTACATATTTATTTTTCCCATTTGTGGCCAGAGTTTTTTTTTTTTTTTTTTTTTGTGTTGCACACTCCCCTCCCCTTCCCCCATTTGTTTACCCTTTTTTTTTTAATACTCATTGCTGTTCGTTTTTGTTGTTGCTGCTAAAGTTGACCGCATGAGGCTTAAGCTTTTGCCCTTAAATGTTTTGTAATGTTAAAAATCTAACAAACGCAGAACAAAATATAGACGGCAAAAAAATACGAGTAAATTTAATAAAAAAACAAAAAAACAAGGGATCAGGGGAGTTAAAACAATAAAAGAAACAACAGCAGGAGCAACAAAAAGAGGACAACAACAAAAAACAAAACAACAAAATTTGATCGCACAATTAAATTTGTTTATTGGTTTAAAACACACAAATTGTTAAGCTCTTAGGCTAAATATTCATGCGTAAATTGTTAAGCGCGTGAGCGAATATGTGGCTGTAACGACTTTTTCCATAAACAATAAAACAATGAAATATTCTTCTCGTTGTCAGTTATGAGTAGGAAACTTCAAATAAGGCGCTTTAACAAAAATTAAAATAAAGTCCAAGTTGTTGTGTAAAGTCTCTCTGGATGATCAGAAGTTTTTTCTTTGGATATTAAGTTGATTTCAAGGATTTTCCATTAATTGAAAACATCTTAAAGTATCGCTAAGCAAATATCAAATTGCCTTAACTAATTGAAATTTCTGATTGTTTGCAAAGGATAACAAACATTTGCGGTTAGAGTAACCAATAATTGGACGTTAATGGCAATCAAGTTTAGCGATTTCATTTATTATTTCGAAATTGATAGGGTTAATTGAGAGCCTTCAGCTATTGCTTGCCAATGCTGTCGAAAATAAATGTTGCCTACTTATAAGGGTATTTCAATTTCACTATATTCACAAAATTCGCATATAAATATTCCCTTTTTATAACATTTATATATTATATTTTTTCCATTATTGACTTTTTCAATGCTGACATTAACAAAAAAAAAAAAAAAAGAAGAAGAAAAAGGGAAGTAGTATATAAATTCATATAACAAAAAAAAAATAACGGAGCGTGGGATAAAAGCAAAACTTTTAATCGCCATTGTATTGCGGCTCAATGCAGAAAGCTTGTATGGGTCGAGAGAGTTCTATGCTTAAAAAGGCAGACAAATAATAACAAATGCCCAATGGACTTTCAGCCCTTCCACCTGGCAGTCATCCCTACTCCCTTGCCTCTTTACAAGCACTGACCACCTTCTCCTCTGCCCTTGCCGCCGTAGTTGATTTGTTCATGCGTTTGGCATTAAATGCACGTGTATTGGGCGCAAAGCGGATTTCCGGTATGGTTTTTTTTCTTTTGCTCTCTCAATTTTTCCCCATTCTTTTCGAATATATGTATGTATTGTTTGGTTTTGATTTTTTTTTCTGTTATTTGTTACTGTTAGTAAGTAAGAGTTGAAACATGGCACGGTAAACTGTATTCGATGTAGTTATTATTGCCTTTAGACAATTGTTTTCGTTGGCCACATGGGCAGCATTTAGTTTCAATTTAAACGCATTCCTATTTTGCGGTTTTAGGCCTTTAACAAAGACACAAAACCAACTACTTGTGCATGCAGCAAATTTACCTAATTCATATCAAATAACTGGCGATTACAACAAAAGAGAAAAAAATGTACAATAAATATATATACATACATACATACAAACGTTTGCATAAAGCACTTTTTTTTTTAATTTACATGGAATTTGCTAAAATTGTCAACGATATTTGATGATGAAACATATAACACACATCAATTAGTATTTTGAGTGACAACATACAAACTTTCTACTGCGGATAGATTAAAATACAAGCGTGTGAAATTGAACAGATATACATACAGTGTAAATATTACATATTTAATTTATAAAGAAACGAAACATTCAAATGGTCGGCTATCGTATATGGATTAATAATCATTAATTCATGCGAATGTGATTAAAAGCCACTAATTAAGAGTGTTTATAATAAGTACACGATGGAGTTGCTTCACCTAAATTCAAAATTAAAATTAACTTTAACATGTCTACAAATAAATTAAGAATGAATAAAATGATGATATGATATTGAAAGGACATTTAATTACATAAGTTTAGAACTAAAACTACTTAGTTAGAATAAACGGTGTTACATACATATATACATACAAATGTTTATATAAAACATTAAAATCGTTATTCATTATATTGTTCATTATTGATTCATTTTATGCGGTTACCTCTACCACATTGTCTTAAACATAAAAAAGGATTCTCATCATCATCATCATCATCTTCTTCATAGTGTGTGTGTGTGACGACTTAAAACTTGGCCCACTCAATCAACGAAACGTTTGCCGGTTACCCAAGCGTAGCGAAAACCCCATAACTTTTGGCCATGGGCCATCCCAAGTACTTTAATTTAAATTTGATTACAATTCAAATTTATTACCCACATCCTAAGAAATCTAGCATATAGTCTTGTGGTAGGCAGATATAGTTTACCCATGAACCGCAGACAGAAAGCCCAAGTCCCGCCAAGAACAGTGTTTCTCATTGACTCGCTCCATAAGCTGCCACCTACGCAGCAGCAACAACAACAACATATGTAAGTATCAGTGTATGTGTGTGTGTGTGTGTGTGTGTTTAGTAAACCCGTCCTTTTAACCAAGGAAGCAACGACCGTCATTAACCACAAATCCTTTACTTAACAGTACGTAAATTTTTTGGCACAGGGCCGGCCTCTAAGATAAGCATTTTACTCTCCACTCTGGTCTAACCTTCTCCCTAGAATCTGACTCACACACACACACAGAAAGGAAAAAGAAAAGGGGAGCGGTAATTTATATGCGCATATCATTTGACCTTGAGCCGTACAGCAGGAGTAATCCGAATAGCACCCAGAGACCAGGACCTTTCGCCTACTCGGTGAGTCGTAAAGACCACCAACTGTCGCCTCAGTCTAATTAAACACTCCGCATTCATATAAGAGAAATAAATTTGGGTCACATCATTATATAAATATAAGTGGGTCGGCGACGGCACTTTTCACCCCCCTCTAACGTTTTATATCTCTCTTTCTCTCTCGCACTCTCTCCGTCTGTCTGGGAAAATGTTTTTAATTTTATGATTTACATAAAATCACCAAAAAGTTAATTTATTTTCAAGCCTTTTTGGCTTATATGTTTATGTTTGGTCTGACTTTATGTCTCTATGTGAACCCTTCTACTTCTGACTTGCCTTTATCAAAGCCCAAAAAAAGATAACATGACATCTTTAAAGCGACAACCTCAATTAAGATATTAAACTGGGCGTTCAAATAATGAGAGAGGCTGACAACTTTTTGTTTGTAAGAGATGGAAGCGGGTAAACGATAGCTCACGTTAAACTAAGCGAGCAGAAGATGTCGAATGTTGTAGAAAGAGGCAGTAACAACGAATTAGATTTAAACTTCGGTATCACCTTACCACTTAAGGCATAGAAGGTCTTTAATTTTTTTACATAATGACCATCAATTTAGTGCTGTTTGGCAAACAACCTTTAATCATTCGTCTTATACGCCATTTTGTTGTTATTGCCGCGACGTTCAATTGAAATAACTTTTATCATATTTTGTCTGCAAACTAGTTTTGCATTTCAATAGCTTTTCAACTTTTATTTGCATCAATCTGCATCAGTTGCATGAACAAAAAAATGCTTTTAAAAACCAAAATTTCACCAAGAATATTATTAATATTTTCTTTTAGTTGGAGTTGCCTTTCTCACACCTGTGAGCAGTGTCTGCAGAGTCTATAACGGTTAAAAGTTGCCTTCATTATTTGGCGCATCTCTAGTTTTTCTGCTGCCGCTGCTGCTGCTGCTCCAGGATGGCGTGCAAATATTGTAGCATACTTTTTTGGGGGTGCGCGCTTGGGGTCTAATTTCATTTTCTACCTATTATATGTGCGTGTCAACTTTTGAAGCCAAGCGATTTAAGCTCACATGCACACACAGACACATACACACCCACCCGCACACACACACACACACATCTATGAAAATCTCTACAAAGCGTTGAAGCTCAAAGCGGTTTCTATTGCTCTCCGCTAACTCCTCATCCTTCTGCCTTCATCTACACAGTCCGACATATGTATGGACAAGCATTTTGTCTGACTGTTCTATTTGTTTGTTAGCACCCTGTCTATGCATATGTGTGTATGTGTATGAGGTGAGAGTGAGCTAGCAAGTGTCCATGTGTGTGTGTGTGTTGGTGAGGTTGTGCAAATTTTATATAATTACACTTTGCGCATTTTCACAATGAAGTAACAATGTTTTAATTAAACCATTGGAAAGCCAAATAACTCTTGTTTGTTGTGGAATTGCCGAAGCGAACGCTGTACCAAAACATAGACACACATGTACATACATACATACATACATACATACATAGATAATACTAACCCACCAACGAAACTCTGGCATGTGTTAAAAGCGAGTTAAAACATATGGTTACAAAAGGAGTACAAAAGATATTTTGGGGGAGAGTTTTCTAAATGGAAAAGAATTTCAATTAATGTGCGATATATGTATGAATGTATATATGTATGTATATTCAGGTGGATGTTGTGGCAGTTAGTTGTATTAGCAATGTATGCATATGATGGGTCTCTAAATAGCAAAGAAACTTAAAGTGAAAATGAAACATAGGAGTAAAGTTAAGAAAAATTATAGTTTCAATTGAATGGAATGAAAATTAATTGAGTTTAGCTTGTTCTCACTAATTTCATCATTAGAAAGCTACAACTACAACTTTTCGACACAAACCTGTTTTAGCCAGAAGAAGACATGAATTTTGCTTAAAGAATATGTATGTATGTATGTATATGTGTTTACATGGTCATAACTAATAACTATTAAATGGAATTAACTTATTATTAAAACATTTGCAATGCATATTGCAAACATCTAATTGAATTTGTATGAAAAAGAAATGCTTATTTTTTATTGTTAATTTCCCTGTAGACCCAAAAAAGCCAGATCAATGAAATACGAAACTCTTTATGGATTAATAAGATAAAGGCCGACTCATTCTCTCCCCTTTGACTCTATCATTTTGCCAGTAAAGGCAAAAAAAGGAAAAGGGACAAGAGCGGCAAAAAACAGAAAAAAAAATGTAAATTGTTACATAAGTGGACAGATTCTCGAGCTTGCAAATCCTCGACCAAAGATAATGTCAAAACAGATATGCCAGTGTGTGACAAATCTCCTGCTCAAGGCCCCAGCTGGCT
The DNA here is from genome assembly GCA_018152135.1 of Drosophila paulistorum. Classification (NCBI taxonomy): domain Eukaryota; kingdom Metazoa; phylum Arthropoda; class Insecta; order Diptera; family Drosophilidae; genus Drosophila; species Drosophila paulistorum. The sequence goes on from JAECXG010000690.1 coordinate 22,369,484, forward strand.
TGTATCATTGTATATATATATATGTGTATGTATGCAAGCCTCAACCCTGGTAACGCCCCTCGCCATCGGGCTAAGCCTTGGCTTAGATATGTTAGATGTGTTCAACAGCTGCGATATTTCTCTCTCATTTTTTTATTTTTTGCATGACAACTTTCAATTTCCATGACCACCGCCTCCCTCATACAAAAATTTTTCAATTTTCCCCAAGCACATGCCAAAAGTCCACGCCCACAAGCTTAAGGGGGCGCACACGCACACACAGAGACGTTTACACACACACACTCCGACAATATTCTAATCCAATCGAAGCATTTATCAGCGTAACCGATCAGAAAAGTCGCAAAGTTATGCATCAAAGTCAAGAGATGAGCTAAGTGAGATAGTCACCCATTCGCCCCCTTGCCCATTTCCTTCTCTGGGTTTTTTTTTGCAATGAGCGTGTCGAACTCTTTCCAATGAATTTTGATGAAATTTTTTTTATGTAAATGCTATGCACTAAATCAAAACAAGGCAAAATCACACGCTCACACATGCCAGCAATTTGGTTCCACGTTGTTGTTGTTGCTGCATTGGGTAAAGTTGACAAAAGGCAACACAACTAACAACCCTACACATACACAAACACACACAGAGAAACCAAGAGTAGAATACCTATCATAAAAATATCTCTAACAATTTTTGCAGTAATGGCCAAACATAAAAAATAACCAATGAATCGGTTGCAATTTCATTGTGACTGCCATCATCATCATCAACATCATGACTCGACCCACAAGATACCCAATATCATTCAAAATTTAAGCCGATTAAGTAGAGACAGAGAAAGAAAGAGAGAGAGAGAGCACTAGAAAACTCATGAATGATTCCTTTGAAAAGCACTTTGAAATCTTTTTTCAAACAATGCAGAGTACATAGCACTCAGCTCTTATAGCTTCAATGGATGTAAATCTTGTCACTTTTTAAGTAGATTTCAACATTGGGCATTTAGCATTATAAGGTGGATTGAACTCCTATACTTGGCCTTCTTGAAAATTGAATATGTTAGCAGTAACTCAAATGGAATCCATTTCGCCAATTTGTTGTACATTATCATTTGATCTCATTATTGAGAAAACTTTCCCAAGGTCTCTCAAAGGATTCGCCCGAAAATGCTTTTGCTTGACAACGAAGAAAAGGTTGAACTTTTTGGCTTTTATCATATTCGAAACGAGTAAAATATTAACTTCTAACCCTCTATAAGTTAGAAACTAAAGATCGAACAAAACTGTTGAACAAAATAGCCAATCTGGGTAATTATATTCTATGCGTAAAGTTATCTAACTAGCCAAACTTATGTGACATAATATACCCTTGCGAATACCTCATAAGCCGAGGGGTATAATAATTTTTCACTTGCGTAACCAATCGATTCGCATATTCTAACCCCTCTCCCTACTACATATAGTATCTCTTCTTGAATTGGTACGGAGAGTGCAGAGTGTCAAAGATGAGGCCACACTGATAAAATCCAATCACTATGAAATTTACGCTCCTTTACAGGAAATGAAGCGGAAGAAATGTGCAAAATGTATTGACTGAGTGACGATTCCCCCTTACAACAAAATAAAGGGGGAGCCATAGCAGAGAAACATTTACTCTATACATATACAAAATATATATATATATATTGGTTTAGATGTGTGTATGTGTGTTTGTGTGGGACAACTCCAAGTTATTGGCAATTGCAATTCATAAAACAAATTGATATTGCCCTGCTATTACACACGTCAAATGCCAAACACGCCTTTGCCGTACCGAACCGCAGAAGTTAAATTAAATTAAATATTTACTCACATTTGCGTGCGATTTTTTATATAGCCCTTCCTTCCCCGATCCCTTCGGCCCCAATTTTACCCTCCCCACTATGTGACATGTTTTGCTTTGATTAGCTTTTCTCTATACACACACACAGAAACACACAGAGACCAAATGAGAGTAATTTGTGTCACAAGCAAAGTCAACGCCTACCAAAAATAAAAATAAAGAAACGAAAAGAACTGAAGCAGGGGAGACCCGAGGAGAAGAAGGATGAACAACCGGTTGAGAAATAAAGCACAGAACACCAATTTCCCTTATAGCCCTAATTATATGCAACAGGCAATTGGGTACGGGCCCTGGCCAGCAGCACCAGCACCAGCAGCAGTTATAAAATAATTTCATTCGAAATTAATAAATTGATGCCCTGGACAGGAAATAAAAGGCCTTGCCTATGGCTGGGCTAACCTGAGGGCCTGAGGGTTCCAACCGAGTTGACAGTTGTCCTTCAATAAATGCATGTGAGAAATGTGTCCAATTTAATAGGCAGAGGCGTGGCAAAAATAAAACAAAGGACAACCTGCAATCGTCAATCTGCACATTTCATATCTTCATTAAACAAACAAAAAAAAAAGAAAGGGAATATTGCCTATTAAAATTGCCTGTTTGGCAATAAATTGGTTGATCTTCTCCCAACTTGGCTGACAATTAGAGATATGAGAAGAAAAAAGTCCTTATAGGATCCAGAATCTGAAATTGGGCTGTTAAACTTTCAAATTAAAGTATTTAGGTTTGTACCTTAAGACCTTGAAAATAATTTATTCACGCTTTTCCTGTTTATGGAATGGAATACCAAATGTGGGTTTAGAATATAACAAGATTTATTTTTTATAAATATTACTTACTTATCTTGACCATGTTCAATGTTGTTTTGCATTAGAACTTATATGCAACTGCATACAAGTGTTTACTATAAACCAGAGTCATGGCCCACATATATCAAAATGGTATATAATTATGGGAAACTATATAAATTTCAATCAATCAAAAATAATGTGAAAGCTTAGGCTTTCTTTTCCACAGGAAAGTATTAAATAGGGTTTGTAGTTCTCTAAAGGGATCTTAAGTTATAAACTGAAAAGCAGCCAAGACAACCAAAGATGCGAGTTGCTCGAATGGACTAGCGAATCAGCTGACAAAAATTGGCCCATGATGTAGTTAGTAGTTAGTGAGACCTTATCTAAATTCAAACTAATAACTAACGTAATTTGCAATCATAGCAGATCACAATCAAGATTCACAATTCAAACTTTTTTAGCTACATATAAATTTAGTGAATAAATTCGCAAAGGTTTGAAACAATATTTTTAAATACCCACCATTTGGGAATTATATGGAAACAATTTGTATAAAATGTTTACTTTATTTTACGTCTTTTTCTAACCAAGGATTTTTGGAAAACTTTTCTCGCCCATTTTCCCACAATAAAGCTGCAAAGCGAAATGCAAAAAAAAAAGAAAATAAAAACGAAATGTTAACTCAACTCTTGATCCATGACCAGTGCGTGTCATCATCTTCTAATGGTAAATTCGTAATCGTGCAACGAATTAATTACAATCCGGAATTGTAACGGTTAAAGTGAGAGTCAGTGAGTCACAATTCAAATGCAATTCATTGACAATCGATTAGTCAAACACTTTCCGCCTCTATTGCCATCATTAATTATTGTCCTACCCAAAAAAAAAAAGAGAAAACGAAACTAAAATATAAAGCACGAGAAGAAAAATCAACCCCTTAATGATCATGAAGAAGGCCCAAAAACCAACGCCACTGCAAAACACGAACACTTTGCTCCGACTCCCCTCTTGAGTATTTTTGTCGCAATACCCTCTCGCAGCTCGCTTGGTCACCCTGTCGCAATTGTAAATCGCAATTTTTGGTGCCCCTTCTCGAGACACAACACACTCAGACTCTAATAACAGGCCGTGGGCCCAACCCCTAATTTACCCTAATTTCTTAACCAATTTCGACCATTACGAGTGAGAACGTCACACACGCGTGTGTGTGGGTTTGGCTGTGTCTGTGTATGTGTGTGTTTGTGTGTGCAATAAAAATTAAAATCCATGCCCCGACATAACTCGTTCTTCTCTTCTCCGTTTTAAACGCTAAAAAAAGAAAGGAGACAAAAAAGAAGCTATATAGAAGGAAGACAAACTGAAAGTGCAGTGACTGGGACAACTTTGGCTGGCCAGCTGGATGGCTGGCTGACCGAATGGCTGGCTGGCTGGTTGGATGGCTAAATGTCTGTCTGGTTGGCCACACAAACACGCAACTACTGTCAATTATTTGGACTGTCATTGACGCACTGACTGACTGACTGACAAACTGACACACAGGAGTCGAGTATCAGGCGGGTACCAGACGGTTAGGTAGTTATGGCCAATTCTCTTGACATTTCGCATGTGTCTCTACCTCTACCTTTACGGCACATTTGAGTGTGTGTCTGTGTGTGTGTGTGTGTGCGAGCACCGTGTGTATGTCTATCTAGCTGTCTGTCTATCTGTTCAATTGTCCAGTTTGCTTCCTTTCGCTTGACTGGCCATCAAGTCGCACTAACCGCTACCGCCGCCGCCGCAGCCGATGCCGCTGTATGTATGCACGATGAACGAGCATTGTCCTTCCGCTAGTCCCACTTTGTTCCCTCCCGCTCACTCTATCTCTCTCTCGCTTTGTCTCTCTTGGTATATACAGGTATTCTCCATATTGACGCAACTGCGACAAATTTAAATGCGGTTTTCGAGTATGATGAGGTGCACGAATACATTTTGCGGCCTTGTGTCATATTGAGACTTTCAATACCCTGGACTAGGAGTCCGACTCGGCTGCAATAGGCGAGTATCCTAATATAATGGGCATCAATCAGGTCGATTTGAAGATTCAAATATTCAAATGACATTTCTAGTCCTTTGTTTTTTTTCTTCCTTCTTGTATGCAATGTCGTTATCCTGGGGCTGGGGCTGGGTGCACGCTGCTGCAATCATCATTAAAACTTATTCAATGGACGACGATGACGACTGCAACTACAACTACAACTACAACTGCGACGACAAGGAAGACGACGAGTGACTTCTTTATGCTCTGTTGGTATTCCATGGTAATTTGTCCTTGCTAGCTGCTCCTTGCTTTGCCTTTGTGCACATAATTATTTTAATAAATTAAATTAAATTTGTACACGTCAAACATGTGTCGCAAACAATGCGCCTTTAAATTGTTCGTCAGCGAGTCAGCCTGATTCAAAAACAGCAGACAGAAAAAATGGAAGAAAAGTGTCCGTTGTGACGTTTGTCAAGTCAATAAAAAATTGAGCCGGCTACCAAGCAAACGTCCGACCAACCAACCTACCAACCAACCAACCGACCAACCAACCACATCACACCATACCACAAATTTTTACCCTGGGCAGAGCGACAACAAAAGTGACCCAAATATTTTGCAAGGACAATGCACTTGCACACAATGAATGTACCGACAGACAGGCAGACACACATACATACATATACGCGAAAAGGACACGAGAACAGAAGCAGGACATACAACAAGACCACAAGACCAGCCAGCCATCCAGCCAGCGAATCTGGTCCTCAATTGAGAAGGCGGAGCATTTCCAAGGCGGGAGGAGATGCTACGACCAAGTAAATAAACAAAAGTAATTGCATAAATGTATATAAATTAATGGAAATGCATCATAGCAAATGAACGAAAACTTGCCATCACGAAATTTAAAGTCCACAAAAAGTAAACTTTTGCAAATACTCCAAAATACCCATAAACCAGAGGGCCGGGGCTAACTTCAAAGAACGCTTCAAAGTTTGTAAACCGTTGCAACTCTTTCCTTACCTGTAGCCGTCAATGTGAAAAAGGTTCTTACATAAAATGTCTAATGTTTGCGAAAGAACGGCCTACAATCGTAGCAAAGCAAATAACGAACCTTTTGATCAAAGTCACTGCTTACCACCGATCGTTCCTATGGGAGCTATATGACATAGTCACCCGATCTTAATCAAATTTGACACAGTTTAAGGGTGTAATAAACTCACCAATATGAAATTTCACGACAATAGCTCAGAAAATAACGAAGTTATTGAGAAAAGGCACTGTTCGTCACTTTGCAGTTTGTATGGGAGCTATATGATATAGTGGTCCGATCAGCTGAATCCGAGATACATACATGTACAACCTGTGCACCACTTATATGCAAGGCTACATGCAAAATTTCAACCCCATAGCTCTAACGGTCCAGGAGGAGTTTGCGTTGATCGAGACGGACAGACGGACGAACGATGATGCTTCCTTCTATGCGTTGCACACTTCTGACCAAAATGAATATACCCTTTTTGCAAGGGTATAAAAACAGAATCAAATAATAATGAACTTCTCAGTACAATCATTTGAATCACTTGAAAGCTTCACAACAATTCTTAAAGGCAAAAAGCAGAGGGCCTAACTATGTCTGTCTTGGTTGACTTTAAGGTCTTGTTCTAGAAGTGTTTATCTCTTTATTTATTATCATTTCTATGATTTCAAACAAGACAAAATTATCTTCATTTCAATAAAGTTTCTGCGGCATGTACAGGTGGTTTAGCCAAGAACTTGAATGTTTTTGCATCTTCCACCACATTTTATTTTATTTTTTTGCCTGTGAACTTGTTTCTTGCGGAGTTCTTCATGTGAACTCCATTTAAGTAGTCGTAGAGGTCTTTTCATTTTTGTTTTTTGTATAGGTATTCGACCAATGAACATTCCGCAACCAGTTTTCATATAGATGACTCAGCTGATCTGCAGAAAACTGCTCGCTGATTGGTAGCCAGCGGCGATCTGAACGAACGAACACACATTCAGTCCCAGGTAGGTAGAGAGAGAGACAGACCCATTTACTTAACATTATATGTTTTTACTTGGCCCTATGAGAGAATGGCCAAGGAAACTTGATAGGGGCGTAGGCTTGATGACCTTGTAAACGAAGTTCATAAGAAACATGACTTATTATTACCCTCATAAAGATGTTCATCAGAAGGATGATGACGATGTCGATGACGTTGACAATGGTGTGCAGAAGGGGGCAGGGAAGGAGAAAGGTAATTGAACTTTACTTATTTGGGCAGAAGTTAGGGGTCATTTGTGTGTGTGCGTTATGTGCGAGAATGTGTCGCAGTGATCTGTCAATTACTTGGCACATCAAGAGGCAGTCAGAAACAGCAGTTTTGCAATTGTATTTAGTTGGAATGCGGGACAAGATTTTGTTAATTTTCATTTACAACAAGGCCTATTTATATCTCTTAATATCCCATGATTGATTGACAAACCGATTTACATAAAGTATTTTTGGTCATTGAAGCATTTTGCATTGTACGAACCTCAATTGAAGTCAAACCCATCAGCTGTCAAGTAGTTTGATTTTTTCCTTTTTTTTCGCATTTATACACCATACAAAATGCGAGTCTATTCATTTTTGGCATCAAGTTGACTGAAAAAATTAAATTTTTGAACCATCTTTAAATTAAAAGAGTTTTTAGTTTTAACTCTGTTGCTGTGTAGCTGCTTTTCTTTTACTTAGCCAGTTTTGTCCTACCAATTCTTTCTGTTGTAGATAACAGTTTAGATATTTGGTTAAGGAATAAAACTTTTAAGGGATTTCCTCTAAATACTTTTGATTCAAATACTTTTAGCTTTGTTTTGAAGTTGCATAGGATTGAAAAAGCTTTGCTTATATAAAATAAAAAATTTTAAAATTGAAGTGTATAAAAATAATTCTTTAGGGTAAATTTTAGTTTATTCTATTTTAGTTTTCGGTTTATTGCTTTTTTGGAATTTTTATTACTATTTTTTTTCGAGTCGAAAGCTAATTAAAAATGCACATAAAATGTAAAACAAACAGTGGACGGATGAAAACTAATGACTGCAAAATCAATAAATAAATGAATAAAAATATAATTAATAATTTAAATACTGTAAATATTAAAGACAACTCCACAACATGCAACACAAATGACAGCTAAATATGATGTGAAGACCATCCAAATAAACAAACAAATAAATAATAAATATAGTTTAAACACACACACACAAGCACACGTACAGAAAGGAACACACAGACGTGCATACAAATTTAGTTAATATAAAAACCAATTAACCAACAAATAAAAACAAGGAAGAAGCCAGAGGAAAAAAAGGAAGAAAGGGCCATTTAAAAAGGAACATAAGACGCCAGACGGAGCTCCGATTGTCCATCCGAGCGAGCCGCCGACCAAATGATGCGTCGGAGGGACAAAACGACAAGCAACCGACCGTTCGACCGAACGACCGACCGACCATTCGACCGACCGACCATCATGAATGAATGAATGTCATGAAGTCAACTAGGACAAAGCGTATAACACTCATTTATTAATGTACAATTTCAGCAACAACAGCAAAAACAAAGACAGTGGCAGAGAGGCAAAAGCCACAGAGATAGAGAGAAAGCAAAATGTTAGTTGGTGGGTTGATAGAGAAGAGGGGTGTGGAAGGAGGTTTTACTGTAATAAATTCTTGTGCATTACAAGAGTTGTAAGGCTCTCTTTCTCTGTCTTTCTCTCTTTCTCTTGATCCCTCTCTGTCTAAACTGTAGGTTGCTCTCAATCATACTGTTTAACCATATTAAGCTCTCTTGTTTTGGTGGCCTCTCTCCTTCTCTTGGTTGACTCTCTCTTGCTCTCTCTCTCTCTCTCTCTCACTATGTTAGTAATAATGACATTGAAATTGTCGGTGTTGTCGCCTGTCATCTGAATTGGGGCCAAATGCTGACTGTCTGGCCTAAGGGTTAACAGTTTTAGATAGCCAAATGTTAACATCACTTGAGATGCTGCAACAGAATGCAAAATACAAGCTAGTGAGAGAAAGATAGAGAGAGAGTGTGAGTGGGGCAGAGGAAGAGAGCGTTAGTCTCATAGGAGAGAAACCGGTTCGCTTGTGGTATTCTCTCAACTGGTTTTTCAACAGAAGCCGGCTCTGTTCGCTGTCTGTTATTGTTCAATCGTTGAATTGAAACTGGTTTTCCTTCAACAATTGAAATCAAGTCAGAGAGAGAGAGAGAAAAAAATGAAAAATTGGTTGAATGCTCTTTGTAATCTGTTGCTGCTGTTGCCTGCCACCAAGAATTTTCTTAACAATTTTGTCTTCTCTTCTTTTGTTGTTGTTGGTTAAAGTGATTTGGTAGGACAGGTGGATGAATGGGCTTGGCTCATCAGCCCTGCCCATTTAAGGCCTGAAAGTAAGAGTTGGAAATTGAAGCTGGGTTGACTTGAAGTCTTTATAAGGTTTTACTTTGACCAAGGGGAAAGTGATACTTTATGCTCTGCCCATGGGTGGTCGGGTCATTCTTTTGAACTAATTCTTTGCTAGGGAATTTAATCTTATTTTCAATTTTATTTTGATACAATGCACAAAATGTAGATATCCAAAGGTAAAGACGTATATTTTGTTAGGCTTAACACATTTGCATAGAAAATGAATAAACATTTGATTTTATTGAACTTACTGTTCTACCAAAGTAGAACTAAAACTCTATCAGAAAATTTGGGAAATGTTTTCTACTGGAAACAGAATGGCCTTTGACCTTTCACCGTAATGTCTTAATTTTCTAAACTGTTTCATTTACGTTAGTTGCCCGTGCTTTGTTTTTTTCTTTCGGCTGTCAAAAATCTAGCTATCCACAGGGAGCATTCCCAGACAACTCCGGCACATTTATCAAAAGAAACAAGTGTTGTTCTGTGTATTGTGTGGCGCTAACATACCTGAAGGCTCATGAAAAGGACCTAAATGCACAGTCCCGTCTCGGCCGGCCTAAGCCATTGTAACTTGATCCCTGCGTAGTCCAGACAACATATCTACATACCTACATACATATGTATATACATGTACATGTACTTAACCCGAACATACATTCATACAAACATACGTATAAATGCTTTGTTTATCTGTTAACCTAGGCCAACACAACGCTTAAACGTGTAACAGTGCTCTGTTAAGAACGCCACCCAAGTGCCATCAAATTGAACCGAACCATCAATTTAAATGTTAATGGCTCGTTTGGCTGCCATGTAAAATGGCAGCTGCTGCTTGCCGCTGCTGCTGCTGCTGCTGTTAATGGCAAACAAATGGCTCGTTTCCACGTTCAACTCTGCTATGAATTTGAAATGTTAATGAGTCGTTGAATGCATGTGTGGAAGACTTTTAACAGTCTGCTAAAAGGCTGAAGACGGCGCGTGCACTTTATGGCCTGTTCGTTCTCATTGAGATGAAATGAGATGAGATGGGATGAGAAGAGAAGCCAGCATACTTGCGGTTTACTCTAGGATCGTTTCCCATTGAGAAGGGCTTTTAAACTTGCCTCGTGTGAGTGATAATCCAGACGATTCATTTTTCGTGGGGTAGGTAAGTTTTAATGATAAGTGTTAAGTCGGCTATATTCCTGTAGGAGTAACGAAAAATTAACTCACACTTGCATCATTAAAATTAATGATGGATGCTGTGTGTGGAGTTAACATTTATCAGGAAATAGTGAATAAAAAACCCGTTGATTTAAATTTTTCAAAGGATTTAACTAATTTGTTCTTCAGTTTAATCACAAATTGTATGTATTCAATATTTAGTCAGTCTAATTCTGTAAGATGTCTACCGTTCGTTGTGTCCTTTTTCATTCCATGCTCCTCCGATCTCTCGAATTTTCTGCTGTCCTCTACTGATGCGAGAGGCCGATAACTAATGCATTTAATAATTCATTAGGTAATTCAATTATTAATGCATGGTTGGTAACTTGAGTACAAGAAATTGGACAATAATCGCTAAAGACTAAATTTTACTTAAAAGCATTTCCCTTTTTTGCACTTGTTAAACATTTAAAAATGGTCTGTAAACCAAGTTCCATTCCTCTAGCCTTCCTCACAGATTTGAAGTTAGTTCTTACACAAACATCTCATAAATGCATTTACATCTATCCGTAATGCGTATAAGTACATATACTTTCATGGTGGATATATGTACTAAATTATTTCCCTCATTATTATGCTAGGTTTCTGTTGTTAATGATTTAATTAACCATTTCTCATTTCCTGAATGATTTCTCATATTTTTATTTTAATTTTTTTGTTCGCTCTGCCATCAGAATGTTAAATTACCTTTCAGCGAAATAGAAAAAACAAAATCTGAAAAAGCTTAAGCTTGCATAGTAATTAAATACCTAAAAAAAAGATACCCCCCACCTTTCCTCCTATGACCACTTTTGGGGAATTTCCTGTTCAAACAATTGTATCTAATTTTTTGTTCTATACACTTCAAACGGGTGTATAAGTTTTAGACAAATATCCTGTATACGTACATATATGTACATAGATTACTTTTGCACGATGCGAGATGTGGTGAGCGACAGATCTGGTTATATACATATATACCCTAAAACGTTCATTTTATTAAATTAGTATATGTTTTATATATAACATTTCTTTGTTAATATTTGTTTTAAACAATTTATAACAAAACTCATACGACAAAATCCTAATCAATAATTTATTGGACTCGTTCATGCTGATAATAGAGTATTCAAAATTCGAGACTAATGAATTGAACTTCTATATTTATTTTTTGTTCACTTTTTTTTTGTCCCGTTCAAATGTTAATTTGCATTATTTCGGCCCACAAAAATACTCGTTGTTTACATTGTCATAATTAGCCTACGTGCATGGCATTTGCCGTGTAGCTTTATCCCATCGCCACACCTCCATTGGCCCCCTCCTACCACCGCTTGCCCATAAAGTGCTGCGGCCCCATTGCCCGGAATTACCCGGCCAATTGCCTGTAGCCTCTGCCATTTAAGCGGCATTTTATATGCCCTTCCTAGGGTAGGGTATATGTATTATGGTGGCCCTTCTAGACCCTTAAAGCCCTTATATATATTCTGAAGGTATCAGGTCAGCTGGCTTGAATGACTATATCAAAAATGTACTTTAAGACGGACTAGTCAAAACTAGTTAAGATGTCTATAATTTAACTATTTTTCAAACAGTTAAAAAATTTAACATTTATCTACTAAATACTATTAAACTAATATAACGTCATTAATTAATGATTGGTCTTAATTCTATTAAGAATCGGTCGACTATATAATATAGATGCATATGTATGTATGTATTTAGCTCCATTGTCGACCCAAAAATTTTATAATTTTGATCTTTACCCCAACAACCTAAACTAGGTTAGTTAAAAAACTCGCCCATTCAGATAAAAAGGTTTCTCAACTTGACATCTATAGAATTTTGAGACATCGCAAGGGTAAATAAACTTCGGCATTCTATAATTAAACCGGCCCTCAGGTTTTTCTTTTGTTGTTGTGATGCACCTGCCATAAAGGGGGAATACCATGTTAAGTTCAATAGGGGGCTCTCTCGTACTGTTAACATTAACAGTGGTGCTCTCCTTTGGCTTATTGCGCATGAGCAGGCCGCTGTTACAATGCAGTGTAAGTGATGTAAACAAACCGAATGTACTAATCGAACACACCGACAGAGAGAGAGAGAGCGTAAAAGAGAATCATATAACAGCAACGCTCTTGCACTCTCTCACACTGGCTTTGACTCTCTGTTTGGGTATTACCGAGGTGACCTAACCAGGTGGCCTGCTGCTGCTGCTGTTGCTGCTGACGCTGCCGTTGCCGTTGCTGCTGCTGCTGCTTCAAAGCATTGAGGACCGAGACTCTAGTTTTTGTGGCTCAGTTACTTCTGAAGTTTCCTATCGTGCAGTACCCGCAGCGGTTAAATTTTTTTTTCCAAACGCTCAAATAGAAGCAAAATTAAACAGAACGATACGAGACAAGAACGAAACGATTCGTCGAATACGAGAAAACGTGTGAAATCAAAAACAATCAAATTGGAAACATTTCTTAAAAAGAAAAACAATTGATATACATTAAACAAACAAAAAAACAAAAAGCAAAAATTATAAGAGAAGTTTAAACGAAGTTTTAAACTCAAAGTGCTAAAACGAAAAAACGTTTACAATTAAATCTAAACGCGGTTTCATACACAACACAAAACGGACGCATTCATATGCAAATCCGGGGCTACCTAAAAGCACAGAACACCGGTCTAAACAACAGCGGGTGCTTCAAAATAATTTCACAAAATTAAATCAAAACACAACGCGGAGTCGCCCACAACAACAACAACAACAACAGCAACAAAAAGAAGTGAACGAGATAGAAAGAGGTAGGGAAAGAGATCGCCGGAATATCCTCTTCCTGACAGTACCCAAAAATTGTCGGGCATTAAAGCTACGCTTGGCTACACGCTTATACCGTTACAAGGACCAAAGCGCAGCACCCGAACTAAAAGACTTTGTTAGACGCGGCAGCTTGTCCTTCTCAGTGTACATTACTTCAATTCGTCCATCTTCTTTTGGCTTGTATCTACTATTACTACTACTACTACATACCTACATACCTACATATAAATTTCTTCTGTTGGTTTGGTTGTTGTTTCTTTTTTTTTTGTTTTTATTGTGTTACGCTCTCCCTCTCTGTCTCTGTGTGTGTGTGCGCGTGTATTTGTGTTATGACAAGAGTTGACAATAGGCAAATAGGCAAATAATATGCCGCCCACGTAATGTGTGCCGAAATTTAAATTTTGCATTCATCCAACAGAAACCTACATATTCCGCCTTACCTACACCACAACCACCACCACCAACAACAACAACAACAACACCCTCCTACTACTACTACTACTACTACTTAGAACCTGATCTCTGGTCCTTCTTACGGTGTGTGGACACCTACCCACAAAACACATTGGCGGAGGCCGTTTCTCTATGCAAATCTACAATACAATTGCAGAACGCTGCCTAGGTATACCGACCTCTGTGTGTGAGGGCGTGTGCGTGTGTGTGTGTGTGTGTGTAATGTAGATGTAGATGTATGTAGTTTTTCAATTACCATATATAAAACATAAACCAAAGGATTAGACGTTCCGCACAAAAATTGTTTTGGGATTACAGTCGGAAAGTTTCCCAACCAAACATAACTACAACAACAACAACAACTCAACGAAGTGCAGCACTACAACAACTAAAAACCAACAGCGCGTATATGCGTTTTGTGTGCTTTTAATACAGGTGAGTTTCTGTAAATGATGTATTACCTTCAGAGCAGGTCCAAAAAGGGGGGCACAAAGGGTGGGGCCAACAGCTGCGGGAAGGGTTTTAAGTCACAGTCAACCAGAAGAAGAACAAGTAGAAGAAGATGAGAGTTTTGGGAGATTGTAAAAGAGACACACAGAAAGAGAAAGAGAGAAAGAGAGAGAGAGAGAGAGAGAGAGAGAGAAGGCAAGGCATTGCACTGTGCGATTTATCCATCCTGTGGCGGCATTTGCGGTTTGTTTGTGTGTGCGGCATGTTAAGTGCAATCCATTATACAGATATGCATGTGTCTTCCACATGCACCTTACACACACACGCATCAACCTCCTTCCCCACTATACATATGGTATCCTTATTGTCTTGTAACTGGATGTGTGTGTGTATTTTTTGGTTACCGCAAAATTTGCTGGCATGCAAAAAAGAAGAAAGAAAACATTCTTTCTCTCTCTCTCTCTCTCTCTCGCTTAAAGCATCCATCAACTTCAATGGCATGCCATTCAATCAGTTTACCCCAAAAATTTCTTCTTTTGGCTGCAAAACTAAAAATCAAATTAAATATATAACTTGTTGAAACAACAACGACAACAAAACAAAGAAAATAGAAGAAAATATGCTCCCAGAAGTTTATAAAACCCCAAAACAGAAGAGAAAAATGTACAAAAAAGAAAATTAAAAAAAGTAAAATCGACAATGCCAACGTCGTCGACAACGACAACGACAACGAAAAAAAAAATACACACCCGAGAAATTCTAATTGCTGCAATTTTGTGTTAACCTAGTTTAAGTTTTGAGCTACTGTGTCGTAGTAGGCGGGCGGCCAATGCGAAGCAAAAGGAAGCCACAAGTTTTCTCTGGGACAATAGACAAGTGCAACTATATGATAGCTTAATTGGAATTTTTCGGAACATCAAAACGGAAACGGGAGTAATTAAAAGTTTAGACCAATTGTTTATAACAAAAGATGTGGAGGGGCAGGAAAAAAAAACGAACCAATAGAAAACAATGCACAAACATACCAGAAAAGTTTTCAGGGCCAGCAAAAGAGTTAACGACTATATTAACAATGATAAAACCAAAAAACTAAAAACAAAACTAATGCGTATATTTTGCGACAAGGGGAAACCCTTGTCTCTCTTCTTTTGTGAAAATCTCTTGGAAATTAAACTCTATTGCCATTATAGAGAATGTAGTAGGCAATCAAATTTATATATCTATACGTTGATATTTTTTCATCAGCTTAACAACTAGTCATATGTGTCGTAGCAAGTGGGCAGTCGGTTTTCAATTTTAGCTTTTAAAAGCTGACATCTTCTTATATGCGCATATATGTATACAATCTGTCAATCAAATCAATCCAGCTTATCTTACAATCGGCAAACTGAATGTAACCCACGGCATTTTCTTTATGTCACACTTGGAGAAAAGTTTTGCAGCTTTTGTTGAATTTGTTGAATTTGACGCTATATCAATTATTAGGTGGAATTGCATTTGACTTGTTGGATTTTCATTACCTTGTATGCTATAATTTCCAAACAGAATAGAAAGAAATAGAAGAAACCCACAAAATAATCAAAATTTTCTAAGAAATATTCTTAGTAGACTGGTTATGCAACTTTTGAGTTTCATTAATCTTTGAAGTCTTTATTGGGTTTTTAAATGAAAAATTGTGTAGAAAAAAAAGAAGATTCCAAATCGAAATAATTTGACTTGTTTACAATTAAAGTAAAGAAAGTAACAAAGCAACCCATAGGCAATGCCTGACTCTTAAAGAAGGACTTTCTCCCTCTCTCTTCCTCTTTCTCTCTGATAGCCTAAGGCAATTTACTTCGCGATGGTCTCTATTCATCGATCGTAGGCATTATGCCACCTAATTATATAAAACCAGATATATACATATAGAGAACGTTTATTTTTATATATGATTCATAATCCTTTTCGTGTGTGCCATATGCCTACTCATTGATATATCCAATATGTATCTTGTATTCAACCCCCTCACTCACAAACACACAGAAATACACACACATTTGATTTTTGATCTGCTTATAATATTTTTGTTTTTCTTTCAATTGTATTAATATGACAATTGATTGATTTGGGTTGCTATTGCCTGGGCCTGCCTAATGAAGATCAATAGAAATCATTTAAAATTGTTACTGTTGCTGCTCTCTTCTTGTGTATTTTCACATTGTATTTTCCCTCGCTTTTGGCGTTTTCTACGTTTTTGCTGTCCTTTGTTTAATTACTCTTATGTATTAACATTTCGGTTTCGCTATCGTTTTTCCCTATTTTTGTTCGACATCATGGACAAATATTGAAATATTTTGTACCCCTCGAACTTGTCATAAATATTTTAGCACACAGCAAAAGTGCAAGAAGCAGAAGGGAAGGAGGGAATGCCCTACCCATAAAGTGGAAGTAAGCAAAATAATCAAAAATAACAACCAAACACACACACACACACACAGAAACCCATAAAAAACGATATCATAAAAAGAGAGAAGGAGACGACTTCTAATATACTCAGTATGAAGATAATTTATTGCAAATTTCTGGAATTCTAATTCTTATAGTCTCAAAAATCTGCAACTGATCAAGTTTAAGACATGTTTGTAGATTGGATTAAGCCTTCTAATCAATTACTACAGGGTAGATAAATGGGCAATCTGTAAATGTAGTAAAAATGCCGAAGCCCAATCCAATATTCTCCCAGTATTGCACCTCACACGCGAGACAGAGAAACAGAGAGGTCTCTAAAAAAAAAAAATCATTTTTCCATTGACAAAATAAAAGTATAACGCATTTTCCAAAATATTTACACAAAAAACTGAGGCAACTGTAGACGAGGCAGCAAAAAAACCAAAATACAAAACAAAACCAAAACAACAAAAAAAAAAAAAAGGAAAGAAAGAAAAACGAAGAGGAGAATCGCACGTATAAAATATGAAGCAAGCAGCCATTTTTATTTTTCGGCTACAATTTTTGTCGCCATCGTCTCCCTGTATCTGTGTATGTGTGTGTGTCCTTTGTATCTGTGTGAGTTGCAGTAAATAAATATACGCGCGTATCTCTGATGGGGATTTATGGCCAGGACCACGGCGCGTTTGGGCCATAGTTTTGTATCTCCTTTTTTGCCTGGGCCCTGGCCTAGGACTTAAATAAATGATAGATTGAAATTTATATAGCCCATAGCTGTTGGGGCTCCTCCTACGCCACCTCCTACGTCCACCAACCTAACCCCAGTCCCAGTTTAGCTTAACCATCCAACTTCATTCATTTCTCATGCCGCCGCCGCCACCGCCGTCACCGCTCCTCTTCCATATTTTTAGGCAATTTTCGATGGAGAGCACCTAAAAATGTTCGTTTGTTTTATTTTGATTTGTTTTCTGATGCAATTGTTGGCATATAAATTGACTAGGTAATAAAATTGTAGAAATATGTATGCACCAAATACATACATACATATGTATATATGTATGTATATAACATCATATAGAAAACACATATCTATTTAGTTTTAAAACGATTTAATGTGTCAACTAACTGGATTGAAATATTAAAGAGTTATTTAAATCTGTGTCGGAAATTAACAGTTCAAATGTGTTTTGAATTGTCATTTTAACATTTGTATTCTTCTCTTTTGGCTGCCAACATGGGAAAGTGGGAAATGCATTTATAATAGCTTCACTTAAACCAAGAGTCAAATCTAGACAATGAAATTAATATCCTATTCCATCAAAACGTTTAATCGCCTATGAGTGGTGGCGATTTTGCAGTTTATTGTTCATATTACAAATCATTCATCCTAACCAGGAGGACTACAATAGTTACAATTAGGATTTAAGTGCCTCAATTGGTATTGGTTACCTGGTTGGGCAAAGAACCGTAGGTAATTTCATATCCTGGCAGAGAGGCGATTTGTCTGTGGATTACAATGAGTGTTCAGCATAATTGCTGGAGCCTGGGGCGAATCGTTGTCCGGCGCGTCGATTCCATTAACGGGTTGTGTGTTTTGGCGGCCAACGTGAGGACAGTGGTTGTTTCTGTTGGGAATAGTTGCTTTTTTTTTTTGGTTCTGGAAATGTCGGAAATACATTTTATAAATTTCATTTCAAATGCAATTGAATTTTTACGATGAAATTTATTAATATTAAATTTTATATAAATTAATATTATTTACACTTCTTCATTACATTGCTTGTGATTTGATTCTTGTTTTTGGTTTCCCTCTCTCATTTTGGTTACATTTACTGCATACATAGTTTGCATATTTTTGCGAAAAATCACTTTAAATACCGTTTAACATATTTCAATCACACCTGCATATCTCATGCCATTTTATTGATGTTTCTGCCAACTTTCACACATTCAATAAATTTGTTGTATAGATATAAATATATTTAGAAGCATGAGATATGTATGTACATACATACATATGCATGTATTTGTACATTGTTTTATTTGCTATTTACACACACGCACACAAACATAAACACACACAGAATTTCTAACAATATTTCATAATTAATTTTTTGCATTTTGCTTTGTGTGCTCAAATGCCAACGGCAGCGGCTGCGAAACTTTAGCCACTTACCCAACCTTCTTTCAAACGCCCAAAAATCACAAAAAAAAAAAAAAAAACTGCAAATGCCATAACAAAAGATCAATAGAAAGCAATCAAAGTATATATAAAAAAAATGTGTATATATATGTATATTAAAAACAATAAAAAAACTAAAACAAAGACAAAGTGCGCTTGAAAATATATATTTGTTTCGAAATTTTGATACACTAGCTTTGGGTATGGAAATCTGAGCTTATCATAGATAGATATAGTAACTTTTAGGACAGGGTTTTTACCTAGGAGGAATTGAAAAAACAAAATAATTTTTAGTTTTCATTTTATTTGTTTGTTTTTAAATAAATACTATATGCTATAGAGATGAAATCATTTTTCAAATGACTCTTGGGCAACTAGAGTATTGCAAATCTGTTTATTTTCTAATAATACAATTTTGCCAACGGTACAAATACTGAAAATGCAATTTAATCTATAGGAAAAGAGGAGGAAGTGGGGCGAAAACCAAACTAAAACTAAATGTGCCCATACATGGGAATTGGCAATTTAATCATTTTTGTTTCCAAGGGGTTGGCCCTTTCTCCTGCAATCCAATTCAAAAGGTAAAATTAATATTTATTTTAATGAAAACGGAATCTCTAGAGTCGAAAATCAAAATGCAGTTACTGCCTAGTCACAATATTAATATATGGTAACAATAAAAAAACGAAAATGAAAATCCTATTGTTGCTTGGTTTCGTTTTGACCATAAACCTTAAATAAAGTAAAGAGAAAAACACACACACACACACACACAGTAAGAGAATTTGAAATGCATGCCAACTAGGCTAAGGGAACCTAATTTCCAACAAAGGGAAACAAACAAAACTTGGCCCCCAAAAATGTAGGCAATGTTGTTGGATTTACAAATTGGCGCCCAACGTGGACGAATTGAGATTTACCATTACTACATTTTTCGACTCTACTTTCTATGGCTTATGCAATTAGCGCTAAAATATATGACTAACTAGACTACATACATATATATTATTCTTTATATTAACTAAGTTAAGTAGAAAAGTTTTGACTTTTCTCATTGACTTTTATTTAATAGGTAACAATTATTTCGTTTGTCATTTGTACTTTATTTTTAGTCACATCGAACTTCTTTTCTTCTTTTAATTTTTTTTTTTTTTTTTTTTGTAAAATTTGCAATTTATCTTGATTGTTGTTATTTTGTAAATTTTTCCCCCCATTTTTTGGTTTGTATATTGAGTTTTGTTTTTGGGTTGGATATAAAATTGTCTTGAACAAAAGCCCCAAATGCTTCCTGCCTGGTGACTGTAAAATTAATTTCATATGGCAAATGGCTAAGAAAATGTATTAGAATTTTCTCCAAAAACCAAAACCTAACCGCACACACACACACACACACACACATAGAAATTTATATATGTATACACATGGATAAAGATAGAAATGCCAGTAAAATGCCAAAATGCTAAATAAAATAGCTCACATGCAAACACAGAGACATTTATATATGTATGTATATACATATATAGATATATCTATCTCTAAAGCCTCAATAAATAAATATGTGTGAGCTCAACAATCCCCCCCAGCCCCCTTCCTGCTGTTTTCTTAACCATTTTTGGAGTTATGTGTGAGTCTCGTTTAATTTTGGGTAAGCGCACTCAAATGTTAATTTCATTTCCCGTTTGCCTTTTGTCTGCAATTCTGTACACCTCTCTGTACCTCTTTCCTCTCTTCACTCTTTCTCTTGCTTTCTCTCTGGTTAAAAATGAAAAAAAAAATGTGATATTCGTATTTAATTTCAATTTCAAAGGATTTTCCATGTATTTATTCAAGGACTTTATCTTAAGCATAAATTACGGGCCAACGAACGAACCAACCAACGAATGAACGAACGGGTGAGTGCGGGTTCCACAATTCTCTCCTCGTCCCTCTCTCTCTCTATCTCGTTGGGTATGTGTGTGTGTCTGTCTGTCTGCTGCCTCCTTTCACCTACTTTCTAGGCCAGTAACGGTGTTCTAGGGGGCAGGATTTTTTGGGGGCGTAGAGAGATATAAAAAAGGTAGCCACCATACATTGTCTGGGACTTGGGCTTGGGCTTCCTTCATGCTGTGTGTTTGCCAAACTGTGGCAGCCCAGGTTATCTACGTAGGGGTTCCCCGGTCCTATTCCTCTCTCTCTTTGCGTTGCCCTTTCTCGTTTCGTTCGTTCTGGTTCTGGTTCTGGTGCTGTGTCTCGTTCTCGACATCGTCATCGCTGTCGCCGTCGTCTCCGTGTGCATTTGGTTTTCATTTACATATGAAGGTCCTTAATAATCCTTTTGTGTGCAGGCAGCACGTGTACGTATGTGTGCAGCACACACAATTCGAGTTTTTGCGTGCGTATCAAGGAAATTGTTTAAATATATGCAAATCTAGTTAAGTGTAATCATTTAGCGCAAAGAAGACGAAGCGCGGTAAAAAAAAGGCCACACACACAGAGAGAGAAAGAGACTCACGGAAAAGTTGCCTCAAATTAGAATTTGAATGCATACAACAATACAATATAGCTATAAGAAGAAGCAGCAGCAACACCACACACACACACACACAAAGTAAAAGCAGAAGAAGCCATTGCCATAAATGTGATAATAAAGTTATAATGCTTAATTTCTTGGTTTACCGTTCCGCCCCTCGCCAAGGCGAAAAGAATCTGAAGAAAAGGAAAAAAAAAAAAACAGAAATGGCTTTTCAAATTCTAAATGGGCTTCCAAATTGACACTGCCTACTTAGAACTGAATTCCATTAGGGGACATCACGGTGTGACGGAAATTTGATACGATTTTCATATTAAAATAAGGCACGTGAATGTTCAATATGATTTAGTTAAGAACTTTGGAGTAATAGACTCGAGTTACTAAATCTTTTAATACACAATAATTACTTAAACTCTTCTCCAATGTCACATTCAATTCAAAGTTTTAACTACAATTATTTCCCTATCTGTTAATAGTTTTAAGTTGATACCAGATTAAAAAATAAAATTCTTCATCTGTATCCCAAGTGGATCTATTACAAGGAATACGCTTAATATTCAAATACTCAACGGCTTATTATAGAAAAAAAGGCGAGGAATTTTCAGTACAGACATAGCTAGGTAGGTATGCACATATGAACGACCGACGACGACTCTCAGACAGAAACTCTTCATACACGCATCGTATTGCCAAGTGTAAATAATAATAATAATAAAAAAAAACAAATTTGCAAAAGTAGAAATGAGAATCAGAGAGATGGGGTGAGAGAAAGAGAAAAAAAATCCATTAACGCTTTGTGGCATTGCATTTAAGCCGCCTACGTATTTCGCATCCGCCGTGGACTCACGAGGCGGGCGTTAGTTTAATTTCTAGAGCAACATACTATATAATGAATGCAAATGCTTTTTACGCTCATAATTTCATCATCACGATGATGAAGCTCAGCTCTTGCTGAGCTGAGCTGGTAAAGATGATAGCTAGGTTGACGAGGACGAGAACGAGGACGATGATGAGGATGAGGATATGGTGGTAATGTGGCGATGGTGATGATTATGATGAGACTCACTCTCGCTTGCTCTCTCTCTATCTCTCTCTCTGTGTGTGTCGTGCTGGTTCGCGCTGTCTTTGTGGTTTGTCCCTGCGGTTTGAGGCACCCAGGATGTTTCGTATGTCTGCAACGGATATGAAGGAAGAAGAGAAGGCATCACAAACAGGCCGAGACGATGATGCCGACGACTATGATGATGATGATGGGAAAACGAAACGAAACTTTGCGTTTTCTGGTTGCCTATTTTCAAAAACACACGGGGCATAAGGATAACAACCTCTTAACCTAGTTTGGTGGATGCACGATTGCAGGCAGGCTGGCAGTCAGGCAGGCAGGCAGGCAGGCAGGACAAGGCACAGCCAGAGAACCCCAGCATAGCACAGCACAACACAGCCTAGTCAGGCAATCGGGCAAGAGGCGTATCCTGATCCTACCCATTTTAAATTGAACTGTGCGCATTTAAGCGTAAACTGACAGCTTGGAAAATCGAAAGCAAGAAATAAATTGTCTAGTGAACTTGGTGGTCCAACACAAATGGGCAACAACAGCTGAGCTGATTGTAGCCTTTGGGCTTAGTGTCAGCCAGAGTCAGAGGCAGGACGAACAAGCAGGAAGTAGCTCTCAAGCTAGCTCTCACTTGCCTTCTCTACGCCTTTCCCCCCATTTGTATATCTATTTCTCTCCCTTTCTCGTTCTCTAGTTCTCGGTATTTGTGTGTGTCTGACTATTAATTGAAATTCGTTGTGCTGTGCTCTGCTGTGCTGGATTCATATTTCTCTCTTACTCACACACTCTTTGTGTGTCTTTAAAGCCTTAGCAAAGTTTTAGAAAGCTTCTCCAGTAGTTCTACTACTACTACTAGTCAAGAGTATGCCAAAAAGGAAGAGAAACAGAGATAGGGAAAGTGTTGTGTATAGGCCTTGGGAAGGACATTGGAAACAGGCGGCAAAACTTGTCGCCTTCGGTCGGTAGGAGTTGTAAAACCCAAAACTCAAAGCCAAATCGAGAACCCAACTCAACCACCTACCCTACTAGATAGCTAGATGACTGGCTGGCTTGTTTCAGCCCAAAAAATGACATTTGCATATATATCATCTGGTATATCCCTTTTTCAATGCCCGGCTTTGCACGGTGTGTTAAAAAGTTGTGTGTCCTTTTTTCATTCTTTTTTTTTCTTTGTTGTATTTTGTTTCGTTTTTTTTTTTGTTTCCTCTCTCTTTCTCTAGTTTTCCCCTATTACGAATGCTACCCCAAAAAAAAAACAACAAAAAATTTGCATATGTGTAGAAGTTATGCCTATATGGTTAGTAAAACTAACAATCTGATAACCGGTTTTTGGCTTGAGTTTGTTAGGGAGTTCCTTTTGCTTGCCTCCTCTTGTCGTTAGGGAAGTAAACAAAACCCTAGAACATAATCCCAAACGTGTAATACGAAATCGGTATAAATGTAATTAATTGAAAAAGGGATTTATATTGGATTTGTAAATGCTTTTTTAATTAAGAACTTTTGTATGCCAAGTTAATGAACCATAAATGAAGCCCAGTATTCCTTTTTTTTGTCCTTTGATTGCTAAGGTGATAAGGAGATAAATATGCACCCAGGTAATCTTGAAATTGTTGCCCCAAACACGTTTTATTTTAGGGATATGCAGGCCTAATTATTAATTTAGACATTATTTTTGACTCTGCGAATATTTTTAAACGATTTCCTGGGATTCTTGAAAATTTTGTGGAGAGCAAATCAGGATGCGTTCAACTGAAATGATTGGCCAAGACTCATTTAGATTCTTGCAACTTGTTCACATATGTATCTTTAGTTTTTAATATTTTAGAGAAATTTCAGCCTTCTTCTCTCCCACTCACAAGTGTTTTCCAACAATTGTTGGCTCATTAAATACATGTTTTTTTTATTTCTAAATTTTCACATCTGTTTGTGTAACATAGCCTCACAGTTTCAAACATTTTAAAGCTTTCAAATGCACACATACTCCAATTGCAATTACCTTAATATATTTTTAGTATAGCTACTAGCTATATCAGCAATGAAATCGAAAAGTTCCTGCCCGGCTGCTGTTCACCTGCTGCTACTGCTGGATGCATGAATTTCTTTCTCCCAAACCCTCTTTCACCCCCATTTGGTCGACTTGGTCCTTCTCATCATTCTTATAGTTGGATATATAAGAGTGTGTGTGTGTGCCAACGTCTTTGCTTCAGCTGGGGCTTCTGCTTCCCGACTTGTGAAGGGGTTTTACGGCTAGTTTTCAAAAACTTTTGCTCACAGCGGGATACACAGCCTCTACCGTTCCCCCCAAACCACCCCCTACCCTCTAGGCTTTTCCCTTGGCTCCACGATTCCTCCATCTTGCTGGCGAAAAAGAAACTTTTTCCACAATACCTTTTTACATATTGAGCACTAGCTCTTCGTATACCCGCTACTTTTGCTACTTAAAGTTTGCTTTTTGTCTTTACCTTGCATATATCTCTTCTCTCTCTGATAGTAAGAAAAGAAAAACCAAAAAAAAAAAGGGGAAAACTAAAAAAAAAAGAACCAAGTAGTAGGGAGTACAAAAGTTGACGCTCAGTCTCAAAGCTCGACTACATCGACTTGGGGCTTTTGCTACCCAAATTGTGAGCAAATTAATTGAACGCAAAGAAATGCAAAAGGCAAACACACTAAGGGAGCAAACTTTTAACACACACTGTACAGTGAAAACTGCATTTAAATGGACCATCTAAGAGAATTAACTGAATTGAAATTAGCCTGAGAATGAATTCAATTTAAAGTGTTACCTAAAACAGATCATTAGTAAAAAAAGATCAATCGATTGAAGGCATATCGCTTATAGCCTATAGTTATGATATGGAGGAATTTACCTGTTTCTACTGTTAGCTTGACTCTTATACACTGTACCCTAGCTATTGCCTTTTGAATGGCTGACTGACTGACTGACCAAATGGTTGCTTGTTAAATTTGAAACGCTTACACAGTGTCTAAGGGCTACTACTTTTACTACTAAATCTCTCCCTTTCCCCCCGAAAGGGAAGGAGCGAAAAAGAAAAAGAGAAGAAGATAAAGCAGGATAAAACCAGAGAAAAAGAAAAGATGGTGAGAGAAGAAAGAGAAGATGGCAAAGCAAAGTTTTTTTTTTCTCTTTTCTTTTCTTTTTTTGTGTGCCACTCATTTTTTACACGCAGTCCTTGGGCTTCTCGTTCGGTTCGCCAGCGTTGCCCAGCTCCTCCAAGCTCCAAGCCAACTTCTCTACTTCGTCTTCCTTTGCTAATCCAGGACAATAAGTGTTTGTCGTTGGGATTTAGACAATTATTCACGTTAAGTTGACGTCTGAGACGGGGAGGACCAGACCAGGCCAGACCAAACCAGACCCAAGCTCAAGCCCAGGCAACTGACAGTTGCGTTTCTCCTACTCTTAACCCACCTCATGCCTATCTCTAAGGCCTCCACCGCCCTCTTGCCCCACTCGTGCCACCGCTTCCGACTCTGTTTCACCTCTCCACTCCTCTCGACTCGCTTAGAGTTTTGTAATTTCTTCAACGTTTCAATTTGTCCCGGTTTGTATTTTATGCGGGAGGTGGGGCAACTTTCAGTCGGTGGGTCGGTCCCACATTTTGTATTATAAGCGCATTAGGTTTTAAGGTGTCAGCAGAGAATTCCTCGCGTTGATATGTCATCTGGAAATAATTTTTATTTATTCCCGCGCACTCCAAACGCTAAGCCGTCTGGCAATTTTTATGATGACATTTTCAGCTTCTTCGAAGGATTTTCGCAACGAACACACAAAAAAAGAAAAAACAAAATGTATATATAAATTTTTATATGTATGTATATGCGATATATATATACATACATGTACGATAAATAAAAAAAAGCCCCTCGAAGCGCTTTATTTGATTTCGTCGCCACAATAAAAAAAAAATTATATGTATAAAAGGAAAAATGTGGAAAAATGGAAAGAGAATGAAAGGGAAAGAAGAGTGGGAAAAGTCGAAGCTCTCCCTAAAACCGGGTGCAACTTTTTACGCACTCTGTCAAGTATAGGCCACGCCTACCAAAGTCCAACACACGCACACACACACATGTGCCGCCGCCGCCTCCTGGTCACGTTCGAAACATAAAAGTATTTACAAATAATATTTCCATATGGTAAGACGTGACAAAGACTCAAATTAGCGTGGACCGTTTATCTACCCCCCGCAACCGAGCCAACTCTCTCTCTCACTCTCTAACCAGCCCCTATCTCCACATGTACACCCCCTGCCCAGCAGTTTCCTCTGGCCATTCTCTATGTGCACCCTTCTACCACCATTTGGATATATTTTCTGGTCCTATAAAAGTCCAGTCGTAAATATTCTCGTAAAATATCGCCGAATCTTTGGTACATAATTTTAATGCCCACTGATTGAACCTTTTCTTTAGCCAAAACTGCATACCTCCCTCTTCACCCCTCCTCATCGAATTGGTTCCCTTTTTGTTTTGCGAGAAAAAAAGTTGGCAAGAG
Organism: Drosophila paulistorum; assembly: GCA_018152135.1. Classification (NCBI taxonomy): domain Eukaryota; kingdom Metazoa; phylum Arthropoda; class Insecta; order Diptera; family Drosophilidae; genus Drosophila; species Drosophila paulistorum. The sequence continues at coordinate 22,396,173 of JAECXG010000690.1, forward strand.
TCCTTTTCGTTTTTTTTTTTGTTTTGGGTGTGTTTAGGCCATTAATTTAATTTCATGTTTGATTTCTCGTTTTGTTGTTGGCGTTCTTACCTTTTTTAATAGTTGATTGTCGTTTGCTGTTGTTGTTGGGCATTGAAATTATTTGTTATTTGGCAGTTTTAATGGCCTTGCATTTTTCCATTCCCGTGCGTTCGTCAGCGTCAGCCTCAGCCTCAGAAACAGCAATGGCAATGGCAACGGAGACGGCGGTAAAGTTTTTGAACTTTAATGACTGCAAATTGATGTGCATTTTGTTTATTATAATGGAGCTTGAGAGATGCTGCATCAATCGTAAAACCTCAACCTGTGCGTGTGTGTGTGTGTGTGGGTTTTATAAAGTGGAATCGGAAATGTTAAAAATTTTGATAAAACCGAAAGTTCTTTTCAAAGGCCATGGGAAGAGACTTTTTTTCATTTGTGATTTGTACGCTTTATACCACACAGCGGGAAGAAAAATATTGCGAGAACAGTTAAAATTTGACAATATCAAGGAGAATGTCTTTTAATGTGAACCAGAACTTTATGTCAAGCTTGTGCTAAGCTAAGCAAAAGGACAGTTTCATAAAAGCTTACTTTTGGGATTTTTAAATTTAGAAATTTATTAAAACATTCATAGAATAAACTGAGTTTTGGCAAAGAAGAATTAAATTTGAGACATATGAACATACATACCTAATGCCAAATGGTCTGCGGAAATGTTGAAATAACCATATAAGAGTTTAGCGTGGATGGGATAAGATCATCAACCTACTCCTTCGCCTGCTTCACTGTAGTCATAAAAAGCACACTCACACAACGGCTGAGATTAATCATCTCAATCTGTGGAGAACAAAACACATTTAGAGGATCCCCTTAGCATATACATATAACTTGTTGGCTCATTAAACCAATGTTTATGATCTTCACATCGTTAAGGTCCACCTTGATGTGGTGTGTGTGTGTGCAACTACAATTCCATGTCCAAATCTAGCTCAAGCTTTCAGCTCCTGCACCAGCACCAGCTTCAGCTCCTTGCCAAAACATTTAAGTCTCTTTTTATGCGCCTATCAATGTCTACGACTACGAAGTTTTGTCCGCCTCCCCCCTACCTTCTTGTCTTGTCTAGTGCCTAGTGTCTTCTCTCCGCCTTTGCCTCTGAAGCTTTAAAAACACTTTTAATTGCTTGAACTTATTAAACAGCTGCCACTGCAGCAAAAGGAACCACCGCCAGCAACGAGGCAACTTTGTATTTGCCTCATATCCTTCAACCTAAAAGAAGATGATGATGATGATGACGATGGGTAGAGGCAAAAAAAAAAGAAACGAAATGTAGGAAAAACTTTGCTGCTGTTGCTGCTGCTGTTATTGCATAGACAAAGACCCAAAGTCTTCAAGAGTCTAAGCTAAGGTCAGCAACTTTTTATTTCTTGGCCAACACTTTGCTTTGCAGGCACAAGAGTCGTACGTCTCTCTTCCGCCCTCGTTGCCGCTATAACACTATATAGCTTCTAGCCTGGTCTGAAGTGGCTCGCAGCATCTTCGTCTTCGTCTGCTTATCTTATTTTTTGTGTTGCTGTTGTTTGGGTTTGGGGATTTTTTTTTTTTTGTTATTTTTTTTTATTGTTCTTGGCTGCATTTTGGCATTTTTGCAGCGCGCCGAAGTTTAATGCCAGAGTCGTGCCTCATATTTCGACGATGGAATACAATAGACGACGTCGTCGCCATCGTCGACGTCGTTTTGAAGCAAAAACTAAGGCGTGCCAAAGAGGGCGGAGGTGTTGGACGAAGGCCTGCCTTGAGTTGCCTGCGTTTTTGGTGGTTGCTTGGTTGGTTGTTGTATGTTGTGTTGTGTTGTTGTCTGGTTGGTAATCCGCCTCACTTTAGCACTTGAGCGGCGTCCCTCTACTCACGGATTTTGTTTGTTGCAGATTGAGCAAAAGTTCACTGGGAAGTGTGAACATTTTGGGCCACACTCTCTGTCCGTCCGACGACTTCTTCCTCCCTTCTCTCGACAAAATAAAAAAAAAAAAAAAAAAAACAAGCCAGCAAGCAAGCTGGGAATCGCAAAAGAAGGTGAAGAGGCAGAAGCTTCAGCAGCTCTGCAAAAGGTGTTGGTAATGATGATTTTGAATTATTCATGATTCACGACGATTGAAAATTATTTTCAAGCAAGCGACCAACGTTCGTTCATTCGTTGGCCCGCGTTGTTAAAGTTTTGCTTATAAGGTCGATCCGTTGGTCGGTCGAATGGTTGATGGGGCGATTGGTCGGCGGTTGGCGGTGCTAACCATACAACACACACACACACACGCGTACTTACAATGGTTTTAGTTCCGTATGAGAGATGTTAGTATTTTGAGCTGAGGATGCTTCCCCTCTCCCTGCCCTTTGGCTCATTCTCAGTGACTTACCTTTATGTTAAATCATTCAAATTGAACAAAAAGGAAAAACTACTACAATAACAGCTGAGAGTAAAGACAGAAATACAGACAGTATGCGATGCAGATTCTCAGGGGATGAGATTGAGTTTTGGATGGAGTTTGGCTATGGTTGGCCCTCTGTATGTTTAGCTCTACCTAAGCCGGGTCTGTCGTTATTCCGTCTGTCTGTCCGTCGGTCGGTTGGTCTTTCTGCCGGTCGTCATCGTTGTCGTTATAGGCGCAAAGTGTCATTTGAAATATGCTGATGATTGTGAATGTGATGATGCTGCTGATGCCGATGCTGTTGCTGCCTCGTTTGGTTTTGTTGCTGCTGTTGCTTCTGCGGGTTGTTGGATTTGATTTGGATTTTGGATTTGTTGCCACTTTAGTTTTTGCCCCTGCCCCGTTTCGGTTTTAGTTCTATCCTGTGTCTGTGTGAGTGTGTGTGTGTGTGTGTACTTTGGGTATCATGGCATTGACATGGGGTTTGACAAGGCATATAGTCGTAGAAGTAGTAGGAAAAAATAGAGCCCTTCTTTTGTTTAAATGCTCTGAACAGTGAAAATTGGTTAATCCCATTTAACAATGCGATTGTTCATTTCGATATTTCAATTTATTTTTGCAGTTGGCTTCTGCTAAAAATAACCAAAGTAAAAAGATAAATACAATTTTCCCAAATCAAATGAAATGGAAAATATACAGAAAGGAAAAGAGTACAGAATCTAAATCCCGATCAGTTAACACTTTGAAAATTGAAATCATTTCGAATGCAGGTTTATATCTGATCTGATAGATCAAATGGAAAAATACTTTTAATTTAGGAAAATGTTTGTTGCCTTTTTTTCAAGAAATTACTTGAGTTTCAATCTGTATCTTATCATATTTTGTTGCCGTTTTCTTGACTTCGCCTTTTCGTTTTCTTGAGTCATGAGTCTCTCTGGGTTTTCTTCATGATCTTCTCTTTCTCATTCTATACAACTTTTCAGTATTTTCTTTTCGCTGTTCTTGTCCTTGTTGGTTGCTTTCTTTATTTTGATTTCTTCCTTGTCCTTGACTTGCCCATTTCCTTTGTTTCTAAGACTTGGGAACTTTCTTTTCATTTATTGGTTCTTTCCTTTTTCATCTAATTGATCTTTTCTCATGATTCTTATCAACGTTTTCCCCTGAACTATTTTCAAAATTGAATGATTCGCATTAAATGAAAAGGAAATATTATATTTCATTTGTACCTATAGATTTTGTATACACTATTGCACATCTTAATTAAATTTTTTTTTGATGATTTATGATGCCAAATGCGATGATGACGATGACGATGTTGATGATGATGATGATGATAAGCACTTTTACGTAAATTCAGTATTTTCAATCATTTGTATCGACCTTCTACAAGAGAGTATACCATGTTCTACTTTTTGCTTATTCAGCAGATTTGTTTTGCCTCTTTCTCGGTTATTGTAACTTGCCAATTGGCACTGGGGATTTTGGTCTCAAAGTCATTTTGCGCATTTTCAATTTGCCAAAAGTTTTGTGCCCTCTTGAGGGCTGCCTGTTGGCTGGTTGACTGGATGACTAAATGAATGCCGCCGTTGTTGCTGCTTTTGCTGCTGCTGCTGCTGCTTTGTAGTCTTAGCGCATTCAGGCTGCTAATTAGGCGGCATTAAAACCAAAAAGGGAGACCCAGAGAGAAAGAGAAACCAAGAGAATAAGAGAGAGAGAAAAGAAACTAAAGCTGAAGCGCATTAGATGCTTCAGTTGTGACGTTTTCTCTCAACCAAGTCAAAACGTAGAAATAAATGCCAATAATTTGGGTTCAAAAACACAGAATAAGAGAGAGAAAACCAATCACCCACACACACACACATACTTGTGTGCCCTTTTTTGGGTCGCTCGACGATGGATCAGGAGATGGTTGAGGGTTTGGGGCGTGGAAGACAAGCAACTTGCTGTAGTTTTTGCTAAAGGCTAACGAACTATTTTCACAGCCCAGGAAAAGTGCAAGGCAAAGCAAAAGCAGCCAAAAGAAGAAAATCAAAGGCAAAAAAGAAACAGCAACAACAACAGCAAAAAACAGTAAAAAAAAGGAAAAGGTTTTGCTGTTTGTTGTTCCTGTTTGCTACGTGCACACAAACTTAATTTGAAGAAAAAGGGTCGCTTGGCAGCTTTTATGATCGAGTTAATTTGAATTTTCAACAAGCCAAATACAAAAAATGAAAAGAAAAACGAAAACGAAAGGCACTTTAAAATTGACTTTTGAGGTACCCTAAACTTATTCAGCAAATTATCTATGGCTTACAAGTAGATCTCATTACACAAAGTTTAGAACAAACTTGGGAAAAATAAAAAGCTGAAAAACAAAACAGAAAATCATCTTATTGGGCGTAAATATATTTTAACCGCATATAGCTTGGACGATTCCTTAATGATTCTTTGAAGTCGCGCTGATGGGTGGCTTCAAGTCCTTAAGGTCATAGGATTTACCAAGATCAGGCACTTTGACCCAGTTAATACCTTAACAACCCTTCGTTTCTAATACTTTCAATGGGTAATTTTTGAAAAAAAAACTCCAGAGTAGCAAAAAGAAAACACATTTCATGTGATTTTTCTCTTTCTGTGATCAGCTGAGGCAAAAGATTCAACAGGGTTTTTTATCCCCCTCTCCCTCTCTTTGGCTGGCCAACTGTCTGGCTAGCTTTTTGTCTATGCCTCTGCTTTAGACCATTCACTCAATCCTTTCCACTGTGATTTCACTTCGTAAAGTATTTTTTGGCCGCATGTGTCTGGGATAACTTTTGGAGCTCCTGTGGTTGAGTTCCTTTTTTTTTGTCGATGGCTGCTACTACTCCCCGATTTCTCTCTTTTTTTTATTTGATAGAACGTTTTGTACGTGCCTGGGTTTATGTGCATAGGATTTTCAATACCTTGGCTATTGATTTTTATACAATACATAATTTTTTTCCTACTCTTTTTTGTTGGAATTGCTGTTGCTGTTGTTATTGGTGTTGTTGTTGTTGGTGTTGGTACTGGCTGCTGGTTCCTGTCTTTGTCATCGTTTATATATAGCATCAGATTCGATTATGCGATTTAATCTGATTTCGCACAAACGAATGATTCAAATGCAAATAACAAACACAGAAGCATACACACACACACACAGACACACACACACACATCACATGTTGTGCGTAGGTTAAGAGAGTTAGGAAAAAAGGGAACCAGCAACACAAAATCGGCATAGAAATTTGAGTTTTTTTTTTCTCCTCTTTTTGGTTAATAGCTTTCGATATATAACAAGCAGATGAAAGCACCAAAAGATTTGCATTACAAAACACAAACAAACACACACACACATGACAGACAGGTACAAAGGTAGAACTCAAAAAAAGGATAAAAGGGGTTTTCCTTCTTGGTTCTTTTTTTTTGTAAGTCAAAACCCCAGTACGATACAATTAGTGTGATGATGGGGTTGGAAGAAAGTTAAAGAAAAGTTGATTGGGTTGCGGTTCGTCTGTCGTTTTGTCATGACAACCAACCAACCACCTGAGTCTCGTTTGCACATGGTGGAGCAGCAGAGGGAGGTAAAATAAACAATGCAAAGCAGATAAGCTCAATATTAAATGGGGGGAAACCCATATGGGAAATATACATACCTAAATATATTTGTTTGATGCATATTCAGCATTCAATTTGAGTTTAAATAGAAAGCATAACGAATTTAATTGATTTACATGGATATGTACATACATATATGAAAATTAAGCTATAAAGCTTTTCTCAAATTTTATTGGGATTGGGATTGGGATTGAGAGAAAGAAAGCAAAGCCTATAGAAATTGAAATATGTAGTTGTAGAATTTCTGTATATATCAAGTTGAAGGCAATTTTTAAAGCTACATACTGTAACATGACTACCCTACCATCATCATAAGTTAGAGAGTATAACACTCAGTTAATACATTGTGACACTTTGTCATACGAAATACAAATATACAAAAGACCACATAGAAATACATAAACGTTCCAACTCTTAAGTAAGACGATTCATCAAGTGGTCAAACCATACATAGCATATAAGAACACCATGTATTAGACTTAAGTCAAACGAAATGGAAATGAATAAAATCAGATAGAAAAGCACAGCCAACATGAGCAGAAGCTCGCATTTATATATTTTCCAATTAAATGTTGACCGTGGCAGGATATTGAAAAAATTCACCTTGAATCTCACATTGTTTTCTTTTTTTTATCAATAATGTAGCCAGCCTTTTATCCATTCATTCATTCATATTAATGTCAGTATTTTTTTCAAGATGATTTCATGAATTGCAATTTTGCAAGTTTCTTTTTCACCTCCTGCTTCAATTATTATCTTATATCTTTGTGTCTTTTCTGCTTCACACAGCTGACTATAATTTCATCACTTAAATTCTCATTCACATATGATTTGCAAACAATCATTTCATTATATTTTTGGTCTGCGTCAGTGAGTGTGTCTGTGTGTGATCATAATCATGCAATGCACTTGCCAATCGACACTTTCGTTTTGGTGTTTTACCTATACATATGTACATCAAATTCTTCCCACACACACGCAATTGAGAGTTGAACTGCTCTGGTACATACAATCTGAAAAAATATCAATTCTCTTCCCACAAATTATCACAAATTAGTTGCACTTCGACTTGTGACGACGACGACGACGGCTGAATACACATGGATCATTCACGATGATCAAATTAAGTTGGAATGATTTTCAGCACTAGTTGGCTTAAGAGGACCTTCTCTCCCAATCTTCTCTATAAAGAGCCAGCTGCATATTTTTGATGGCACATAATTTTCGCACTCTACATAAGAGGATCATGGTGTTGCTGCGGCTGATGCTGATTTGGTTTCTGATTCGGATTTGGCAATGACCATGATGATGATGATGCTGACGATGCCGAACCCAGAAAACGTCTACCATCTTGCTCCATGATCATCATCATCATCATCGTCTTTGTTGTTCTTTCTTCATAAGCCAAACACGTACGAACAATTCACAAGGCGGTGCAAGCACTCTGCAACCACCTCCACCACCACCACCAGAGGTGCTAATGCTGATCAACAGCAACTGATATCATACCAAAAGGTTGGTGGAGTCCAGGAAAAATAATGCAAAGAAGCAACACCGACCGACACCACCGACCAGAAGTAACCATAACAATAACACAATGCCCAGGACAGGACCCCAAAACACAGTCACTTTTGCTATAGTTTTTGAGAGCCGACTCTTATTATATATACTCTATGGCCCAAAGGGTAGAAAGGGTATATGCAAACATACAAGTGATATGACAAAATGTTATTTCAAGCAAAAATATACAATCCATTAAAAAGAAGTAGGACAGGTGGCGACAGAGAACGATTTACTTAAGAGGTTGATACTTTAATAAGTTACAACTTTCAAATTTACGTCTGTAGAGTATTCCAAAGTTGATCATGCAGCATTTTGATATTTTTGTTTTCTTCCTTCCTTTTTTTTGGTTTTATATATACAAAATTAAGTCGAACTGTTGGAGCTGGTCCAGGCGCAAAAAAAAAAAACTAAAACAAAACAGAAAAAGAAGCCCAAACAATGCAAGCCAACAACAACAAAACGCCCGCTGGACGTGTATCTGATGCGGCCTCGTCGACGACTGTCGACTGCCGACTTCAGTAGAGTCCAGTTCAAAACACAAATCATCTTCCAGCGCTCACGAAATTGTTGCGCAAACTACAAAAAACAAAAACGAAAAAACGCAAAAAAAAAAACAAAAGCACACCAACAAAGGAAAAAAATAAGGCTTAAAAACTGAATCATGCACCACAATGGACATTTTAGACTAGCTAATACCTATTGAAAACGTCAGCTAAGGTCTAAAGATGTGGGGAACTTTTGAAAAAGTTTTTATAAAATGATATTTTGATAGTAATTTTATACATTTCTAAGGATCATAGCGAATCTTTATCAATATTTACAACTATTTCAATTCGAATCTCAATTTCTGTTGCCATTTTTTCCCTTTCGAAATCATCTTTCAACTTTTGGATTATATGCTTTTGATAAGAGAATAATGTTGCGAAATCCTCCTTTCAGAAGCAGTGTTGCAAAGAGACAACATTTGGTTGGATTTTAACAAGTTTGAATTATTTCTTTTGCTCAACGAATATACTCGTTGTCACCTCTCTATATTTTTTTTTTTTGCTACCTTGTGAAAAAGACAACAAAAAGAATCAGAGTAAAAAGCCAAAGCGTGAGGCTGACTGAAAAACAAAAGGAGGCGTTGGTGTTGGTGTTAGCTGATTGTTGTTGCTGTTACCTGTATGGCACCGGTTCAGTTAAACTCCTCGGCCAATTCCCACCACCACCCCGCAGCGCAGTCCCCCAACTATTTTTCTCTTCTCTCTTGGACCACAGACCCGGGGAGTATGTGTGAACTCGCAAAACGTGACACATTTATATCACTTCGTTTGAATCGCAAAATAATAATAAATATAATAGCAACGTAGCTGGGGGAGTTCAAAGCGAAGCTTTTTGAAAAAAAAAAAACAGAAAAAATCTCTCAGGCTTGGCCTGGTCTGGTCTGGTCTGCTCTGGTCGGGCTTGGACTGTCCCAGACCGGCTCAGTTTTGGACCATCGTCGTCGTCGTCATCTCTTGGGGTCTGGCCGTGCCCATGTGCAGAGAAACAAAATATAACAACAAAAATATATAAAAGTTTTTGACCTGCCACAGCAAACGCTTTGCTTGGGAAGCATTTCACAAAACACAAAACACCAGAAAAAAATCGACATTTTTGCTCAGTTTGCTGCTGGCGGCGATTGTTAAAAAATTTAAAACACTACCAGAGGTAGAGAGAGAGAGAATGTTATAGTTGGTTAGACGTGAGCCAAAGCGTGATTGGAGCGACAAAGAGAGAGAGAGAAAGAGATGGAGAGAGCGGGAGAGGGCGGTGGATGAGGGGGATTCAAAGTGTGGATATTGTGATACCCTGTAGCCATAGATTTGCATTAAGCAGATAAAATAGATATCCACAGAGAACGAGACAGTGAGGGAGGGCGGAAAACAGATGAGACACCGAAAAAGAACATTGTATAGAAGCAAAAATCAAACAAAACAAAAAAAAAATATATATATATGTATATCAAGCAATTTTCATTCTATTTTTTTTTCTCTTTCTCTTTTTAGGTAATTTTTGCATTTTCACCATAAAATTGGCCACTGCCTTCTTCTGGTTTTCGTAAAGTGTTTCCAGGCAGTCAGCCTTTAGGTAAGGAGTTTTTACTTGCTTCTTGTTTTTGGGTTTTTCTGGTTTTTTGTTGCTGCCTTTTTGCCCCATTTGACAATATACGAAATATTGCACCCTTGGGCATGGAACCGGGATACGGTACCATCATCATACCGACACATCCTGGTCTAGAGAGTTGTCAACGAGTGGCAAGACGAACGAACGAACCAACGAACGATATGAAACGAAAAGCAAACGCAAACGAAACGTCGGATGTATTTGTGGCGTATAATGTTACATCTGCTTAGCGGAAAGATAAATCAACGACGCGACCGTCGGTTGCATCAGCGCCAAACGTCGCACTCAAGTTGACAATGATAAATAGTGAAAAAGCGCCCAGCCAGCCAGGCAGGCAAGCAAGCCAGCAAGCACAAGGAGTAGCAAAAGCAGAAGCGACACATGGAGCATGGAGTCGGGCAAGGGGAAAAGGTGCTGGCTGAAGCTAGAAAGGACAGCCAGACGACAAGTGGTGAAAGTTTTCCAGCTCCTCTCACGGGGAAGTGAATGTGGCGTTGATTGAAGTAAAACATTTCGATTAAAGTTTATGAAATAGAAAGAAACAAAACTAAACTGAAACTAAACGAAACGAAAAGTTTAGTTATACTTTATATGTATGTTGCACACTGCTTGTAACAACAATAGAGAGTGCGAGGTCATAAACTAGAGCTACATATAGAAAATATTATAGATGCTCTTCAGTGTGCCCTAGTGGGCGTAGCCAAATAGCATATAGTTGATTAAAACTTTTGCCTTAGACCTATCTACCTTAAACCCAATCTTGTTGTTGTTTTGTTGTTGGCATTGCCTCCATTATTGAATACAGGAAGCCATTGCCATGGCTAAAGATGGGCGACATTGGCAAAAAGTTGGCCAAGAAAGTGTTTCTCTCTAGGCAGGTGCCTCTGTAGCATTGACAATCACCCAACACCATCTTATCTCCCATATTTCTTAACCACAAACACCAAGCCAAAAAAAAAAAATGAGAAAAAAATGGGAAAAATAAGTTTACCCAGCTCAAGGCGGAAGGCAACTAAATACTTTCTTTTGAGGTACCCGAACACAAAATTTAAATATAAATAAAGTGCCAAACAAAGTCGTCGTCGTCGTCGTCGTCGTCGTCGTCGGCGTTGCAAAAGAAGAGCGTTGTTGCAACGCTCGGAGTTAGTTACGGCAGTAGTCGAGAAAAGTCCGGGAGAGGTGTTCTTCTTGGTGTTGTTGTTGTTGTTGTGATGTCGTCGTCGCTGCAGCTGCAAGTCCTAAAATAAATAAATAAATAAAAAATGCTACAAAATGGCATTAAAGAAAGGTAAAGGAGTAAAAGCGGAAGTAATAGTGGGAGCAGCAGCGGCAGGAAGCAACGGGATGCTCAAAATGTCAGTGGCTTACTACATCTCTCTTTTAAAAAGGGATTTTACTCTAAATAATTTGTTCTATAGTCTCATCGAAAACAATACAAAAACCAGTGAAATGTTTGATATATAATAGAAAGTAATATTCCAAAATCATATAGGCATTTAACGGTCTTGATTTCGAAAGGTTATCCTAAGGATAACAACTTCTTAGATATAAATATTAGAATTTCAAAGAAAAAGCTTGGAAAATTCAAAATATTGTGTAAAAGTAAATCAAATTTCTTATAAATATTACAGAAATATATTTTCAATGGAAATTGTCGATATATTTCGATGGGATTTTGAATACTGTATTAGATAATGGATACGCCACTGTATGCTAGGTAGTATATAGGGAAGCTGATGGTACACTAGGGTGACAACCAAGAAGGACTTAAGGGTTGGACATGGACTAGGAAAAGGACAGAAAAGTGGTGAGTTGTGAGGGGAATGAAGGGGTTAGCAATGGGGTAAGCAGTCAGCTGTTTAGATTTGCTATGTAGAGGAGTTTCCCGTTCAAGGTTTGCATACAAATAACCTGGGTAACTGAAGTGGCAAAAAAAAAAAAACCAACCAAGGGGAGGATGGATAGCTGGATGAGATGTTTGGTTGGATGGTTGGGTTTTTTTTTTGGAAAGTAGATGAGCATAGTTAATGGTAAGGTGCAAAAGGGCAACCAAGTGAAAATAGCCAGCGAACTGCAAGAAAATTATGCTTGGGAAAAAGTTTAGTTATAATTGGTTGGGTGAATGAGCGGAGCGAGTGGGTAAGTAAGTGAGTGAGTGACCTAGACCCTTCGAGCGACTCAACGGGGTAAGTTGTGCCATGGTTAGAAGGAGGTAGATACACTCATTAGTGTATAAAGGTCTCCTGCAGTGAGATATAGATGGTTGGAGTCAGTTATGTGTAGATAGAAGTTTTTGAAAACCAACTAAGAGAGTAAGGTCAACAAATCGAAGGTAGATGATAGCAAACCAACTAAACAGCTGACGCACAACTACTAGGCAAAGTGGTTGGTGGGAGGGTGAATGGAGGAAGGGAACTCAAGTTTAGTTTGCATACAACTAGAGACTACGAATGAGTGAGCTCCCAGCAGGACAACGACGCCGCCGACGACGACGACAACAACTTACCCATATCCTGCTGGTGGTACTGCTACTGCTGCTGCTGTTGCTACTGCCGCTTTCAAGTGGTAGGGTTTTAGATGCAGCAGACGTTGCTGTTGTGTGTACATTGGGGTGCCATAAAGCAAAGTATAGCTATATAAAATGCTAACACACTATGCACATAAACAAAAACACAGAGGCATGACCCGGCGGCGGCCCCTATGTTTCCATATAGAGACACGTGAGTATGAGTAGAAGAAACATTCTACTCCCTATAACGTATATGTTTTTATTTACACGATTCTTTTGGGGTTGACATACAGCAACAGCAGCAGCAACAGAAGATAGAGAAAGCCGAGGTTGACGAAGCATTGAAAATTTTTGAACTAGTTTAAGTGCCCCATCATGAAGTCCCAAGTTTCTCGTTTTCACCAGGATTGTTTTACTTTATAAAATACACACACCCAAACACACACACACACATAAGTTTGCCATCGCTGCATGGTTATGCAAAGTAATTTGGCGCCCCAAACAGAAAGAGACCAGCACCAGCAGCAAGTTGAAGTGGCAGCCGCAGCGGCAGCCTGGGCAAGGACAACATGCACATAAAGCTTTGGCTACGAGGAAAGAGAGAGAGAAAATGCTCTTGGTGAAGAGCAGCGAAGGCTGCTTCGACTGCTGCTGCTGCAATACAGTTTACTTTTTGTCTGCTATAGAGTCTTAGGGGTTGCGGGTCCATTGCTGCTGCCGCCGGACTGTGTGAACAACGAACGATGCAACCAAGAAACGCGGGGGCAACATGCTGCTTGTTGTTATATTTTGTTTTTTTGTTTTCTTCTTTTTCGCTCTCTTCTTATTGGCAGTGTGCGTGTGCCCTCTTTTCAACAGCTGCAACATACAGCAGCAGCAGCAGCAAGTGCAACCAAAACCCCACTTAGTCCATCCCCTGCCCCCCTTTTCTATTCAAAGCTCAGATAATTTCATTTGAAGTATGGCAAAATAAAAATTTTGCTGCGTTAAAGTTTTTTTTTTATATTTTTATATTTTTTTTATTTTGTGTGTGTTTCTCTCCCGTCGAGTAATTTGTAGTCAGCGCTTTGGTAGCTTCAAGTCCTTGCCCCCAACCAAAACTCAGACTCGACCCCACTCCTTTTTTTTTGGGGAAGGAGGAGGTGGAGGAGGAGAAACGGGTGACCAGTGTGGGCGGCTTGGCTCAACTTGCAGTAGCAGCAGCAGCAGCTCATTTCCTTTCGGCTAATGATGTGGGTCAATTATGGCAAGAGCCACAGTTCTCCATTTCTCTCTCAGTTCTTCTTTTCTCCTCTCTCTCTTGCTCTTTGTCTCTGACTCTCACAACCCGCACTCACTCTCTCTTTCTCTCTCTCTCTCTCTCTATGTTTTTCTCGTTTTTTGGTTCTATTCAGATTTTGTCTACTGGAATTAATGGCATTAGTTTTGTGCATTTAGTTTTTGATTAGTGTAGTGTGTGTGTGTGTGGGTGGTTGAGTGTGCTGTGGATATATTTTGTGGGTGGTTACGACTTTTTGGCCATTTGCATTTTAAATTTTACGTTCCCTCAGCCCCCCCACGTTCATCACATAGCTGGTAATAGTAGTTTTTGGCCATTTGAAATCAATGTTTTGCAGATGGTTTTTTTTTACTCCTTGTCTCTTGCCCTCTCTTTTGGTTTTAATACTATTTTGAAGAAATGACTAGCACATAAAGGAAAGTTTTTGGCTTTTGAAAATGCTTCTGATGATGCAATTGAGAAGAGGTAGAGAAAGAGAGCTCAAAGGGGTGAGTTCTCGCTTCAAGGCAGTTTTGGGTAATCTTCTTTCAAAGAAGAAGACGATGACTTCCTGCGTTTTTGTGTTGAAGGGTGAATGGGAGGGGAAATGGAAATGGTAATTACTTAAATAAGGGAAATCCCAAATGTTTATGATGAGAGCCATTAAAGTGAACAACGAAACAGATTCATTCAAAGTTTATTATGAATATTTTGCAAATTTGGAAAATTGAGACAGATTCTTCGCCCTCTTTTAGCTCACTTAAGTTAATCATCATCATCATCGATTTGAGTCTTGACGATGCGACTAACAAAAAACCAAATTGCAGTCTTGTTTTTCCATATTAGCCTTTCCAAGCATATATGTGAATATATGTATACATATATATATTTGATCCAAGCAGCAGTAGCTACATGCACGTTCAACTTCAACCCTAAATTCTCTACGTGCATAAAAATCAAATCTGTGTATTTGTTATTTGTAATTCCTTGTTGATTTTTATTGGCCATATAAATACATATATATAGAAAGAGATTTTTTATATGTCAACGAGCAATACTTAGTTGATTTTTTTTCTATCCACATACTCTTGTATATAAGTTAGAGTTGATTTCATAACAAGTTTGTTTCAACAATATGCACTTATGATATATAATTTTTGCAATTCAATTGTTTTATTTTCATTAACCAAACTAAACTTTAGGTTCTTTTTTTTAAATCGAAAAAGAATCAGACTCTTTATATTTATCAGCATAATATTCTAACTACTCGGAGTATCATATTTTACTTCCCGATAATAAGGAGTAATTAGAATAATATTAGATTCAGACGAATCAGAAGATAGTTTTCAGTTAGCTAAAAATAAAGATATATTCTTTGATCTTGTTAACAAAAGAAATATTTCTTTGGTAATATTGAAAGATATGTTTTATTGAAATTAAAGGAAATCTACTGACATCTTAGACAATTAACAAGGACTAATAGTTTCCGTTGATCTCTCTTCATGTTAGTTTAGTTTTTGCATTAAATATTCTAAGAGATATAGACAAATTGTTGATACGAATCGTTTTTGAGGCAGGGATAATTGGTTTTCCATCGTCAGTGATCGGCTTAAATGTGCATTTTCCAAGGGTATTTGGAACAACAGGACATCAGACAGAGAGAGAGCCTAAGTTGATTCTGAATGGTTTTTGTACATCGTAGTTTGTGTGTTTTGTTTTTTTTTTTTTTCATTTTTTGAGTGAGGTGTATGCGCCCTTTCTCGGGTAGCAGCCATTTCGCCGCTCGACCGCCCACTCGTTGTTATATTAATGCAGCTTCAATTGTGCGCTGATTGGCAATCGAGAATGTGACTTGCATGCGGAACCCGACCAAAAAAAAAAAAAAAAAAAAAAAAACCAATAGCAAAAAGAAAATGGGGGAAAAAAATTGAAATAAAAACGGAAAGCTCAACCAGAAAAAACAAACCTGGGTACGGGTATTTGAATAGCCTGGGCGTATATGCCACTTATTAAATTAAAAATATATACATATATTTATATATGTACGTACAGGAGACAGTATATATTTATATATATATATAAATGAAAAGCTGTATGTGTATGTGTTGTTTCTTTTATACTATTTAACGTGCATGCTTCGGCAATTTGATTGTGGCCGAGCAGGCGTATGAAAATCAATTTCACGCTGAAACGCACCAAAAACTTTAATAATATTTGCGTCGCGGCACTTAACAGACAGACAGACAATCAGACAGAGACTATGGAGACGGACCGACGACGACCACGACGGATGGTATTGGTTGTTGTTGTTGGCCAAGAGGAGACAGGATGCGAAGACAGATAGCTATAAACTGTGGTATGGGCGGTGCACTGGGAAGAGGCCTGCTGCTGTTCTGTTCTATGGACATTGCATGTTTGCATCCATCGATTTATGGGGCGTTGCATCCTTAAAATGCAAAAAAAACTGAAACTGAAAACAAACAGAGAGAAGAAAACGAAATTAAAATTCAATAAATGACACTCCAACAGCAAGTCGAGCGACGGCTGGCCTACGCGAATTGCATTGGCATTTGGGCAATGTCCCCACCGTATTCTCATCCATCTCTGTTTTATGAGAGTATAATGGGCCCTGAGGTATGTCAAGTAGGCGGAAAGCAGCAATAGCTAAATCTCATTAACAGATATTTCAATTTCAATTTAATGGTTTTTTTTTCTCTCTCTCTCTCTCTCTCTCTTTTTAAGAAGAGGTACATGGGCTAGTTTTTCTTTTGCTGAAGGGTATTTCTTTGGGTCTTCTCTCTTTTTGTGGCTCTTATAGTTTTTTTTTTTTTTTAGTTGCTGACATGCACTAGGAATTTATCACCTGGCCAACAGCCTGGCATTTCAGGGCAAGCGATGGCTTCTTATCCTCGTTTTTTGCTTTATAGAAGTTGTAGTTGTTCTTCGACTTTTGACTGAATCGGCCATGTCTCAGCCCAGTCAAGCCGGGCCGCATCCAGACACTTGGCATAGTTTCTGCGGTTGGGAGGCTCATAGTTTCATACAGAGTAAGCGAAAGAGAGAATCCCACTGACTCACTCACTCACTCACTCACTCACTCACTTACTGGGTATTTGGTCTTCATCTCTCACTCTCTCCCTGTCTGTGGGTTCTCTGGATTTTTTTTCCCTACACGTAGCACTAACTTTTGCTTCGAACATAAAGTGCGCGCTAAGAATTTACCGCATAAATTTTAACAAGTAGCAAAAAGGCAACGGGCAATGCTTAAGGTAAGGGCACAGGCCCAGGTACAGGTACAGGTAAAGGTAGAGGTAGGCAGAGAGGTGTACATATGGATGTATGTAGGTAGGTAGGTAGGTAGGAAAAACTTGCAAACCGCACTTTGGCGCAAAACTCACAAGACACTCATAACTTTTTATGTTGGTTCGTTGCACAACACCCCAAAGAGTCCACTTCGCCTCTCTGCCCCTTCCCACCGACCACCGGGCCAGACCCAAAGTATGAAGATCCAAGACCAGAGACCCGGAGACCTGGAGACCAAAAGACTACTGGCTAGCTAGCTGACTGGCTGACCAGGTCGAAGGACCACCCCATCATCATCATCATCATCGTTGTCGTGGTCGCCGTTGCAGCTGCACTTCTCTCTGGCCAATTCCCTTGGCAAAAGTTGTGGCTACGTTTGTTCTTCCTCTTTCCTCAACCATCAGCCATTTCGCCCTTTTTTTATAGTTTCTTTTTTTTTTACTTCTGCTCATGTGTTTACAAAGTAATTACGCTGCTGAAATTAAATTCATAAGAAGAAGGCGGCAAGCATTTAAAAAACAGTTGCTGGCATAGTTTTTTTTCGCTCTGTGTCTTGCCTCTTTTGCTTAATGCACGCTAAAAGGTTTTCAGTTTCTTTCGTTTATTCGCTCCCTCGCTTCAAGTTGGAATTGGAGTTTTGGTGTCCAGGCGGCAGGGAGGAGGAAGGGGCGGCTATGCAGATTAGTGGAAAATTAAGGCAAGGTATTTAAACGCGGCTTAGAGGCAGCCAGGCAAGATGATGGCCATGTAGAAGACGAGGATGATGACGATGATGATGGTAGGAGAGAAACCAAACCAAGCCAAACCCTCTTGGGTGGCAAGTTGTGAACAAGCGGACTTAGTCGGTGCAACGGTGCAAAGTTTAATTGAAACGAAACAGGGAGGCGAATGTATAAGAGGCACAAAGTAGAGCTTTAACTAAAAAGGTGAAGGTGAAGGCGGTGGTGGTGGCGGAGGCGGGCAGCGGTGGAGGAGGTTTAGCAAGATGAGATCCACTTTTGAGTGGCATTAAGTGGCATCAATACCAAAAAGTTATGGAAATTTAAGAAGGGTATGGTAACTTGAGTGGCCGCCATAGTCTCTAGTCTCTCTCAGTCACTTGTCTTTTGAGTTTCTGGTAAATAATATCAATAAAATTTGCTACCCAACATAAATGCAATCAATTGTGAAGAAATCTGAAAGTAATCTCTGCTATGTGAGAAGCTTATCCACCATCAAGCTAATAAAGAAGAAGACCTAAAACAAAAAACAAAAAAACACACACACACACACAGACATTTTTGAACAAGTCAAGTGAAACTGAAATTTAATTAAAGTTATTTGAATGTTCATGTGATTGGTGACAGGAATCGTATAATATTTCTCCCTTTAGACTAAAGAATCTTAAGATATAAAGCAGACTTGTATCTCAAATAAAAAGATGTTTTAAAGATAAAAATTGGAAATAAACTTCTTTAAGATTTACTTTGTTTTAGTTTGTTGAAATATTAGTAATTCATTACGAGAGTTTCCTTGGAAAACTAGAGATAATCACATAAAATACAACGTATATGTATGTATAATACACAAAGAGGACTTTTCCAGTTACACCGCCCATTCTTATGCATTAAAAATGTTTCTTAGGTTTCATATTTAAAAAAAAAAGAAACAAAAAATTTTCTTTTGATGGGGCTTTAACAAGAATTGAAAACTTTTTATTTAAAGCACAGATTTTGCCTATTCCATGCAAACACACAGAGAGAGAGTAATATAAAGGCGAAAAGAATGGGGAAAATCAGTGGGCAGAAAGATGAGGAGAAGGAGGAGGAGGCGAGAAGGCAAGAGACACAAAAGATGCTTCCTACTACTTGGCTACACATTTTGGCATTTTACAGTTAGAAAGCCGCACAGGGACAGGACAAGGATAAGGGAGAAGAAGCTCAAGATACTTCTACTGGGAGCACGTGCTTACAAATGCGTCTAGGATATGGCGCAACGTATTAATTTTGAATATGTGGAAAATCTCGCGCGCGCGTCAATGTAGACCAAGGAAATGCCAACAATAATGGCCAATGTGAATGAGAGAGAGAGTGAGAGGTGGGCAAGTTGGCAGAGGGGATTGTGGTGTTCCGACAAGGAAGTCTCCAACAATGAAGATGCCAGGCGATACGACAAGTACGTCAAGCAAAAAGGAGATGGAGATTGAGTGTGCCTGTATGTGTATCTCTTGTGTGTGTGTGTGTGTGTCAGCTCCTTCTGTAGGCCTTTTATTGCTATTGTCAAACTATTGTGTGCGGGTGTGTGTGTGTGTGTGTATATTCCTTTTCTCTCCACTCAATGGCACTATCCATCCTGCTTGCTCTCATTTCGTGGCTGTCGTCTGCTTGAGTTGCTTTTTATGAAACATCAAAATGTCAGTCAATGTCATTAAATGACTTTTATATTACACCTAATACGATGACAAGCCTGGCGGCCTGCCTTGCCTTGCCTTGCCTTGCTTTCCCAGTCTGTCTGTCTGTCTGCCTTTTCTTTCCTCCTCTCTGTGGCGATATCTTTTTGAGTGTATCTTAAAGATTCTAAAATTAGACAATTGTGTTCTTGTTGTTGTTTGTTTGTTGTTGTTATTATTGTTGCTCTTGTTATGGTGCACGACCCAGGCACATGTGATTGCTTTTTGGCTGCGGTGACAAATCGCGCCTGGAAACTGGTTACCTCCCCTCCCATCCCTCTCAACATGACTACTTCACTATAGCCTTCGACTTTTCATCCGCCTCCTTGCATCTGCCTGTGTAAGTGTGTGTGTGTGTGTGTGTCTGCCTGCCTGTCTCGAGACTCGTTGACAGTCGAACAATTTGTTGAAATAAGTTGGAAATTGAATGAAATTGTCAAAAGCATTTCGCACATTTTATTATACGTACATACATACACATGTACATATATATGTAGGCACTATACATATATATATATATATACATAAGTATATATATCTTCTTTTTTTTTCTACACCCACGAAAAAGTTATACGTTTTTTTTTTATATATTTTTTGTTTTCTATAGAGCATAAAAGGGTCATATAGGACTACATATAGTTGATTTTCATAGGATTTTAGTTACAAGGGCGGCTGTTTTTGAGTGTTTTTGAGTGACAGCTTTAATAAATATTCTTGGAATTTGATAAACAATTTGATCAAACACAAAACAAAAATAAAGTTGCAAAATAAAGCGCAAAAGTCTTGGGAACTATAGAGAAATTAATTCATTTATAAAATTAGAATAAGATGAATAGGTTTTCCTTCTATAGGGATATGTATCAATATACTCGTATAATTGGCAACAATTGAGTCATATCATTTAGAATATCCTTTACCATATGCTGATCATTTGTACAGGCTCTGAATTGAGAATTGGCCGTCATTTCAAATAATATTCAAACTAATTTTTGTTAGTGCTCTAAGCTCTAAGTTTAACGTATTTTAGGTCTAGTTTGAATTGAATTGCTAATTAGGTAAGAAGATTTCTAAAATATATTTACTTGGGTATGACTATAGTCGATTCATTTGCAAGTTGTAACATTTTGCCAACTTATTTCTCATCTTCTTCTAGTATTTTATTTGTTGTCTCTTCTGCTCCACTCTACCACCGTCTCGCGACATCATTTTTCTCGTTTTCGTTGTCTTCTTCTTGTGGTGTCTTCGTCTTTTGCATCCCAAAAACCCATATCGTCTTGGGATTTTCTGCTGACTTGACTGCAAAAGTGAAATTTTTTGTTGCCCCCCACCTTCTCGTGGCACTAAGAAATTTTCCTATGCCTTTCTGTTTTCTAACAACCATCAAACCCCATACCCCTGCGCCGACTTCCCTTCCCACTACCAATCCACCATTCATTTCTTCTGCCGTTACCATTCTTACCATCTTTTACTTATGTTTATGCATCATGTGTTTTTGGGGGGGTTTCTCATTGCCAAAAAAAGAAAAAGAATAAAAGCTTTAATAAAGCAAACAGAAATTGGTGTCGATGTGTAATGAAAACCATAAAATATTTAATAAAAATATTTACTATGCATTTCGTCGTCATAAATTAGTTGTTTTTAGTGTTTTGGCCAAAAGTTTGAGTCAAGTCGAGTCAAGTCAAGACGACTCGAGTTGAGTTCAGTTCAGTTAAGTTGAGCTAAGCTAAGAGTTGAATGGCAAAAGGAAAGTTTCGGGTGGTAAAAGATGTTTGCGGTCGGGGGCGTGAGCTTGATTTATGCCCAGAAACTTGATATCACGTTCGCTTCTTCTCCTCTTTACTAGTTACATACCATACCAACAAAAAAAAAAAAAAAAAACATGTATATGAAGATGTTTGTATGTGTGTGTGTGTGTTTTATTTTTATGTAAAGCGCATAAAGAAAAGTTTTTTAGAGTCGCCGCACATAAACGGATTTTTATTTATGGGTTCGAGGGAACACAACATATATGTATATATATAGTATATATCTAGGGAAAATCGAGTCGTCATCATATGATGAAATGAGAGCATTTTTAGTATATCTATTGGGTGCTTTTTTTGGTTTGGTTTGTCGTGTCGGTCTCGCCTTTTAATTATGTCAGCTCTTTAGTTAATAGTTTTAGTGACGCAGCTGGAGAATTGAATAGATATATGTATGAGGGCTATATGACTGGAATGATATATGGCAGCTCTTAGGGAGAATTGTGTGTAGAGTAGGAGAAATTTGTATATGAATAGGAGAGGTGGGGAGATCCAACATTGAAATTTGACTTTTATGATGATCTATTTATAAAAGCAATGGCATTATATTTAAGCTAGTAGTGTGATGCCTGACTGCCGCCTGTGTATGTGTGTGTGTGTGTGTGTGTGAGTGCGTGTGTTAAGATGTTTTAATAATCGCATTGCAACCAGAGAAGTTGAGCTCTCTTTTGAGGTTTCATGAGGGAGGATGGGAGCATCAGGCGCATGAGGAGGGGCAGATGATCAATGAATTATGTCTGGGAATCAAAAAGTATACATCTTCCAAGAACAAAAAACCAAAAAAAAAAAGGAGGAAATGGCAATCAAAGATTCTTGTGTGTCTTTTTTTCCATAAAATTTAATATATAGCTTCATTTTTCTTCTTTGGAGCTTTACGTTTTAAGATTTTCTCTCTATTGCTAGTTTTCTTAACCAAGCCCTAACCAGTACAAGCATTACCACAAAGTAAATTCTCTGCATCATTATTTAGTTTAAAAAAATCCTTGTTTACTTTTTGTATTTCACTTCAAACTAGGGAGAAATAAAAATGTAAACAGAATAAGTCGACAAAATGCAATGGCAGAGAAACGAGACGACTGAGAGAAAAAGAAAGAGAGAGATGGAGTGAAATGGAATAGCTGAATGCACTTGCTTCAGCTAAAACTCCGTCTCCGGTTGGAAGCTTTTGGCTTCTAGTTTTTGGCTCCTCAAAAAACGAAAAAAAAAAGGGAAAAAAATAACCAACAAAACAAAAATTCTCCAACCAATTCCCCGCAGAAAGTTTTCTCTTCTCTTTGGGGCAACTTTGTTTTGCTTTTTAGTACTTTTGATGACTTTTTGCCGAACAGATGTCGATATAATGCTAAATGTAGTTATATGCCAGCCACAGAAAGAAGTAGACAGTGCCACAACGGCTGAAGGAGCAGGAAGGGAGAATCCTGCAAGGAAGCCACTTACATGCAGGCATAACGGCAGAATGCAAGAGCCCAACAACAACAGCCACGAAGAAGGGAAACTGCTTCAGACTGCTTGGCATTTTTTTTCTTCCTTTTTTTTTGTTGTGTTTTCTCCCATCATTTTCTTCTCTATATATATTTTTGTTGCTTTGTTTTGCTTGTTGTTTTTGTTGCTGTTGCTGTTGCACTGGCTGTGCCACTCATTTGATTTGAAAAGATGCTGGCAGAGAAGAAGGCAAAACCCGTCAGGGCCTCCTCCAAGAGCCATTAAAGTCGCGTCAACGTTGCTGGAACGTTTTTATTATAAACGACATAACTACGACAAACTGAGTTAACCAAGCAACAAAGGCGAAATGCACTGAAAGAAAATATATATCCTTTCACACAAACACAAACACACACACACACACACACACACATGATTGCATGCCATTGCGCTTCATTAACATGCTTTGCTGCAACCGTAGAAGGTGGCACCACAATCCTGTGCTGCATCTGTGTAAATAATAGAGAAACCTCGGCAATCAACGAGCAGAAAAGGCATTTCATTGTGAGCATTTCCCATAGAAACAATCGTTACAAAAATTGCCGAAACCCAAAACCGAATCTCAGTATCGAAAAAGCAGCCTTTTGTTGAATGATTTGCAAAAGTGTTGTCTCTATGTGATCTAAAAATGAAAATCGGAAAACTACAAAACTGACGAAAACTTTTTTTCCTTTATTAACGATAGATCTTTGAGTCCTTTTTCTCCTATTTTCTACATTAAGACTGAGAGGTTTTCTAATTAATTGTTGCAGATTTAAGATGTCTAGCTAGGCTGGTCATATTCATTTTTTTTCCACTGTGTAGAGGCAGTAGGTTTTCGCTTGATTCTCAGCCCCATTTGCCACCTTCGTACATTTTACGTCATTTATTGCAACTTTGTGTGTGTTTTTGCCTCACATTTTTGCTTCTCTCCAGTCGTTTCTTTGCACTCTTTCCTCTCCTCTAGCCATCAGCCATTACGCTTGACGCACTTAGTTGCACCTTCGTTTTGCTGCAACAAAAGCGCCCTCTGCCAGACATATTCAACAAAATGAGCAAGTATAAAATACAAAATATACAATATATATACACACATACACGTATACAGCTTTTGTATAATAAATATGTATGTACATAAAGAAAAGAGGAGAAACCAACAACAATACTTAATTAGCTGTTTGCCAGTTAAAAATAATCAGCCCAAGCCAAGCCAAAAAGCAAATGAAAGTCGGTAACAGCATAGGAGTGAAGAAGGAGAAGGGGAATAAGAAGAAGCAGGCCAAAATGGTAGAGGGGGTGGTCGAATTGTTGGGAAAGGGGAGAGTCACCTACAGTCATTGCTTTTGTTTAACAATGTTGTTGTTATTGCTTTAGCCACTGTTGACTGCCTGCCTGCATTTTGTTGTTATATAAAACGTTGTAACAAATTTTTCATTAAAAGAAATCAAGTTAAAGTGAACAAAAACCAAAACAACAACAACAAAAACGTCGACAAGATGAGGAGCTAGAGAGTAAAGAGAAAAAGTACGAATACATAGAGTGCCATAAAAAATGACTGTGGCCAGCAGCAGCAGCAGGACTAGGAGCCCCATCAGAAAGGAGTAAGAAGTAGCTGAAAAAAGCAAAAAAGAAGCAAATTAAGTAAGGAACAAAGGAACTGGCATTTATCTCTCTCTCTCTCTCTCTCTGTCCCTGTCTCCTCTTTTTCTACATTTACTTCTTCTTTTCATAGTCTATACAAGTCGAAGAATACAAAAAGGAAAAGAGGTGGCTTATTAGGATCTTAAAAAAGTATTAAATATATTCTCAGAATTCTCTAATAGTCATTGCCATTTTATAGCCAAAATTCAACAAACTTTTATTTAACCAAATAATGTAAATGAAATAAATTTGTTCAAAATATGTAAATAGAGATTAATTTATGATTACGAAAGGAGAGTCAGTCATTACGCTCGTTTTTTGTTTAGTTTGTTCTCATCTATTGCAGCAGCATATCGAATTGCATTTCGCAGCTGTTTCTGTTCCTTTAGTCTTGAAATGTTCTTTTTTATACCATACACCCATAGGGTGAAATGGTATATTAAAGTCGCCAAAATGTATGTAACAGGCAGAAGGAAGCTTTTCCGACCCCATAAAGTATATATATTCTTGATCAGTATCAACAGCCGAGTCGATTTAGCCATGTCCGTCTGTCCGTCCGTCTGTCCGTCCGTCCGTCTGTCCGTCTGTCCGTCTGTCCGTCCGTATGAACGCCTAGTTCTCGGAGACTATAAGAGATAGAGCCACCAAATTTGAAATGTAGGCTCGTGTGGTATGTAGAGTGATCGAGTTTGTTTCAAATTTTTGCCACGCCCCTTTCCGCCCCCGCAATTCAAAAAAAACGTTTATCTCAAAAACTATTGCAGCTAGAGACACCATATTTGGTATGTATATTTGCTTAGTAAATGCGCACATTTTGTAATTAAAAAGATTTTGCCACGCCCCTTTCCGCCTCCGCAATTCAAAAAAAACGTTTATCTCAAAAACTATTGTAGCTAGAGACACCATATTTAGTATGTATATTTGCTTAGTAAATGCGCTCATTTTGTAATTATACAGATTTTGCCACGCCCCTATCCGCCCCCGAAATTTTAAAAACTCGATTATCTCCCGTAATTTTTCACCTTGTGGAATCAAATTTGGCACACTTGAAATTGATACTAATATCCAGCAAAGTACTAAATTTGATCAAAATCGGACAAAAAATAGCCAAGTTATGCATAAAACCGTTTTTCCATAAGGCCGGAGTTGGCCGTTGCCGGGTGGGGCGCTAGGGTGCTCAAATGCATGAGTGAGCGAGATACTAAGATATGCTTGTAAAAAGCATGTGAACAGAACTTTATTAAAATAGGCAAATGCATTTGTTATTACAAATTTGAAATATTTGTTTTACTGGTGTATGGTATACCTAAGTCGGCGAGACGACTTACTTACTTCATTTTTACCTGCCTTCCTGCCACGGTCACACACACACACAATGATCCTTCCTTCTCCTTCTTCAGTTGGCATTTTCTTTCTTTTCCTTTCCATTGCATTACATTACATTTGCCCTGGCAGACCAGGCAGTTAACGTTTCTATTTTTATACTATTGTCTACTATAATAATAAGCAATATAGTGAAAATTGTACAGATATACTTATATATATATATTTTTTTCGCTTGTTTGTTGTAGTTGTTTCTCCTCCTGACATTTCTTGCCGTTGTTTTTTTTATTTCCATCCTATGCATTTTCTTTGTCTCGTGAAAACAAAAAGAAAGGAAATATCCCGTCTGATATCCAAGTAATGAGCTGTGGCAGGCAAGACGACGACATGACAACTAACTAAAATGCATTACAAACTCTAGAGATAGCAGAGACAGAGTGAGAGAGAGATGGGTAAGAGGGAAACAAAATCATGATAAATGCAATTGTTGCAAAACGATGACACAACGCTTCTTTAATAATAAATCATTAAATTGCAAATTTTCTACGAATGGTGCATTCAATTGAAGTAATGTCTAGGTTAACTCATAGGGTTAACTACTTATAAAAATAGGTCTGAAAGGTGACATTGACAATGGCATCAATAATTGTAGAATAAATCTAATATATAGATCACATCACGAGTATATAAATCAATTCGAAAATCAATTGATTTCTTCAGTTTCATTTTCTGACATCAAATTTAAAGTCTTGAAAAGTTTCTGTATGCGGTTCCTTTGCTTTTACTAAAAACCAAGTGAAAAAGAAATTAACTAAAAGGACTTTCAGAATAACTACTACATGGTAGGCTTAGCTGGGATAATTATCACAAGTGGAAGCCAAGTTAGTTTGCTCTTGCAGTGATATTCTATTCTTTTTGGTGGATTAAAAGTATTTAACACTAGATCTACCACACCAGTCAAAATGACTGGTTTTACTTTTTATTTCATAAATATTGACTAAGTGTTTTTATTTTTTTTCGATATTATGTTATGACTTTTTAAATAACCACTAAATACATACAATTTGATAAGTTAATTTCATTTTGTGTTCATAGGAAAAGAAATTTTTTTTGTTTTTGGCACTTATACCGTAACCAGTCATTTTGACTGGGTTTATGATTATATATATATATTTATATATATATATATATTTATATATATTTATGATATCATATATCAATATCAGTATCAATATATCAATATCAGTATCAATATCAATATGAATATCAGTTATCAAGCCGAAGAAAGGCAAATGAAAATCACCGTCCAGTAACGCAGAATCCCCGGCCTGTACGTAAATGGTGCCAAATAGGGCATTGTAACAATAACAAGAGAACTACGATTTGTGGCGTCTGCAAGAAATATGTTTGCGGAAAATGTGTAGAAAAAAAGTTTCTAACACAATTGATGCATTTTTATTTTTTTTATTTATATTTTTTTATTTCTCATTAAATATTTTAAAGGATTACGAATTTTAATATAAAATAATAGGACTTTTCTTAACCAGTCAAATTGACTGGTTCTGGTATAAATAGGTATGCAAATTTCTTGGTATATCTAGTGTTAAAGATGTTAATAGCCTCTTCAAAGCGCTTAAGTTTCTGTTGGTTAAAGTTCAGACTCTCTCTCTCTCTCTCTCTCTATCTATCTCTGTCTTCTGTAGAGTACTTACATATGCTCGTTTGTGTTTGCTTCTTTCTTTTGAATATAATCAGTTTGAAATATGAAATACATAGTTGTCATGGCATTTTTCTTCGTTTCTCCCGTCAGCTCTAATTTGCATCATACAATGTTGTAAATGCGTTATGCAGTTTTTTTTTTTTGTTTCTTTTACCACACCACTTCAAACCCATTTCAACTCACTCTTCAGATTTTCCATTGCTTTCTCATTTTCCATTTTCCATTTGCTTTTGCTCGGGAATTGAAACATATTTATGCAATGCAACAACAATAGCATTGCCTGATGATGTTGATGATTATGACAATATTTGCTTTCGCAGCAATCTACTAACCCACCCGCAGAACTCCCTCTACCTTCCCATCGAGCATTGCCACACCGTACATACATACATACATAAATGTGCATATTTTTACAAGCGGAAGTTGACTTTATGCATTTTGCAAATGTTGACACACTATTCAAAAATTATTGCGCTGCATTTTTGCATTTTTGTTGATGTTGATTTTGAAGCGAAAGGCTAATAGAAATCTCTTTTCAAATGATTGTAAACCAAATATACACATGTACATACATATATATAGATTTATACAATATATAAATATAAATAACCAAAAAATGTTTTACCTTTTTCTGTTTTTTCTTTTCATTACAGGTACGTTGATTTAATTGAAATGAAAACTTGCTGCCACAGAGAGTGAAAAAAGACATCCTTTTGGATTGATTGTATGTATACATATGTGTGGGTGATTGTGTCTGTGTCTGTTTGACTGAGTTGGAGTTTTTTGTTGAACATCAATATCAACATTTTATAGTGCAAAGTGTAGATTTTTTTATTTTTAATTAATAGGTACATATCTTTTAATTAAAACAAAAAATAATCAAGTAGCATTTTTGTTTGAAAAGCAGCAGTCATTTTGTTGTTTTTTTTTTTTTTTTTTGCTTTTCCATTAACTACTTTTCTATTTTTGTTGTTGTTGCTCACCTTCTGTTCACTTAACCCCTTCTTAACCTTCAGTTACGCTCTCCTGCATAATTAGCCATTGCCTCAACTACTTTTACCTAGTTGTTAATGCTGCCCTATTTGAGAGTACCCTGGAATATGCAAAACGGGTATATGAAATACTGTTAAGGACTAAATGGAGATCTTATACATATATGTGCGTTTGATGAAGGGTATTATGAAAGTCAGCACTTGGTTCAAACAGAAAAAGTTTCCCTTTTCCTTACTTAACTTTACTATTGTATCTAATTCTATTACTATCTGCCACTTTAACTGCCACTTTACTTTTTCCCCTTTGTGTTGCAACCCCCGGGTCCTAAGTTGGGTCGATCGTAGCCTGTCCTGGGTTTGAGTCTGACCAATACTTTAGTCTAATTTATGCCACATTTTTCATCCTCCTCTTCACACGCGGCCGCTTCCGTTCTGGCCGCACATAAATATTCATCATTAATACGCTTTACGCTTTTCTCCCTCGCCCCTCTAACTCACAGTCTCTCTCGCTTACTCATGTCGTTCTTTTTGTCCCTCTCTCCATCTTTTAGATTTCCCTATTGACATTGGCCGATAGCATCGACCTTCCCCCACTTGATACGCCCAATAACCATTTAATTAAAAGAGTTGAAAAAAGAGAATAGAGAGAAAGAGAAAAAGTTTTTATTTGCCCGTTTTCGTTTTTCCTTCTTTCTATTACTCAAATTAAGCGAAATTCTATTAAAAAGGGCAAAACAAACAAAACAATGAAAAACAAACAGTTTTGGTAGTTCTTTTTTCACCATCCACCTCCCTTCCCCCCTGGGTGGCCCGCTTCTGGATGAACTTATTCATGCCGCCCCACGCAACCATCGTTAATTTTTATGACTTAAAAGTCATGTCATTTTATGACTTTAAAAGCTATTTTAGAGGCCTTTAGTTTTATTTGACAATGTTGTTGTTTTTATTTTTTCTTCTCCACTTCTCGCTCGCTTTTTGCCTGATGTGCATAAAAATTGGCGCATAATATCAAATGAAAAATCAAAATGAAAACAAGATCTAATAAAACCTAAAAGGCGTTAGTCTATTAAAACAATTTTCTGAAGAGTTTTCTTCGTTACATTTTGGTTTCTTCTAGCTCTCTTTTTATGGGGACTTTTCTAAGGGTTAAAACCACACACAGCGTCAGTTTTCCTCTTTCTTTTTTTTATTTTGGTTAGAAAAACCTTGAAAAACCTTTGCTTAATGGCTCGAACCAGAACAAAAACATGGCAAACAGAGAGAACAAGCAGATGGAGAAGGAGAAGAGGGGAGTGGAAAAAAAGCGAAGCGTAAAGTTAGGTTCAGTTTAGTTCACTTCAGTTTGGTTCGGTTCGGTTTGGTTTTGGTTTTGGTTTCCATTCTGTAAACTTGTGATAAACAAAAAGTGCTGCAATAAAAAGGTTAAAGACTAACCATTAGCCCAAGTTAAGGTTCTTTTTTTCTCTTATCGGCTAAACTGTCTGTGTTACCAGTTGCTGTTGATGTTTCGAGTGCATTCCTGAATCTTCAGCTGAGTCATCTGACGTTTAGAGCTAGCTAGATACAAGGCAACTGATATTTTTTTGCCTGATGGAATATTAATGAACACGAGAACAATTTTCGTTTGGATATTTCTTTACTCTTTTATTTATTTTTATTTTTGAGGTCAAATTGGTAGCCAAATGGAATTAAGTAAATGTTAAGAGGCAATAGATAGGTTACTTTAGATAAGACACAAACGCACAGAGAGGCAGAGAGAACCCTTGAGAGCCCAAAGAGAAGAATAAAGAAAGAAAAAACAAAGCAAACCGCTTAAAATGTGCCTGTCATAATAATTTTCATTTCCAAAACATTTCGACTTTTAATGTTAATTATGTGTAATCTATGGCATTTTATCTTTACTAGTTGCTTTAGATGGATATGCATATCCATTTGCTGCTAATCAATCTATAATATATTCCAATTGATGGCATTTTATCTATAGGAAAAGCAAAAAGTGGAATATCTTTTCTATTCCTTTTTTTTTTGTTGTTTTTGTTTACTTTTTATTTACTTCAATTGTCGATCAAATCAATTGCATGGGCCTTTTGATAAAAGAAATTTATTAACTTTAACTTTCTATTGCCTTATAGATTGCATTTATTTATCACAGTTATTCATACATATGTATTCAATATTCAACTATAAATAGTTGAGAGACTATTGAAGCGGAGAAATCTCTCTAACTAATCTTAGGGCTTAGAAAAGTGAAAATGTTTTTTCATTTAACTGTAAGGAAAATAGCCCAGAAAAATAGGCAAAAGAAAAATAGGCAAGCAAAAATAAGCAAAGTAAGAAAAGCACGCATGCATGGCAAAAAGATTTATTATTTTATTTTCCAAAAGGTAAGGTGTACATATATGTATGTAAGTGTGTGTGTTTGTGTGTGTGACTTGTTCTATCTCTCTTTCAATTAGATATTCCATGCTATTTCTATATAGACATATATACATATTAATGGCAAACATTTCTCTTGCTCTTTCTTCTAACTCAGCATGTCTGTGTGTGTGTGTGTGTGTTTGTGTGTCTATCTCTGGCTATGTATTCATTTATCAAAAATAATATATTAAATTGCCAACATTGAATGATATTTTAATTTGCATCTTCGTCTAGATGTTTCCTTTTGAATAAAACATTTAAATGTGAACATTTCTCTCGCATGCTGTGTGCGAGTTTTGTCTCTTTCTCTCCCTCTCTTGTTCTTTCTCTATTTTTGGCTCTTATCTTTATTTATTCAAAAGATAATTTTATGTGTTCCGCATTCGAAGCATAAAATTACTATGTCGAATATTGTTTGAGCAAATAAAAACGGAACTGTAGAAGCTTTGAAACAGAGAGAAAAAGAGAGAGAGAGCGAGTAAGTCACATGCAAAGTGGGAGGCTGAGAAACAACCAAAAAATGGCTGCCTAACTGTAAATGCTCACATCGACACACACACAAACACACACACACATGTTTGTATGACTGTCGAATTGGGTACGTGTGTGTGTGTGTGTGACAGGAAATGCTGCATAGAACGGAAACGGCATCAGGACCAAGTTCATTTACATTTATATGGTCTGCTTACAATGTTAACGCTCATGTATGAGAGATGCTACCGCTTTTAGCCTCCCCCGTCTCTGTCCCGCCCATGGCCACCACCCATCACTTCATCATCGTCTTGTTCTCCTTCCTTCCTTTTAGCAATTGTTTGAAGAGTCAGTGAGTCGCAATTGTCTATTTGACTCGTCTGGTTCAGTCTATTTGTCTATTTGCTTTATCATTTTTGCCTTTGGCATATCTCTGATAATCTTTATTGCAGTTGAAATATTTAATTTAATAAAAAGCTTGACAAGCCTTCTCCCCCCTCTCAACGCCCCTCCGATTGGCGTTCGCCGCCCACCTCTCTCACACACACTTGTGGTGCTGCTGCTCCTCCCTCATCCAAAAGTTACAATACATATTTTACAATTTATTTAATTTATAGACTTTATGTATTGTCTGCGGCTCCTCCCCTTACCTCAAACCCTTGGCAGTAGCCCTCCTATCCATTACCTCTTACTCTTTTGTTTTATTTGCTATTCGTTCTGTGTGTGTGTTTGTGTGTGTGTCCGTGTGTGGTGTCATGTATTGGTGGAAGGGAAAAAAGCGTATAAATGATAAACATGCATAAAATATGCCAAAACAACAATTGAGGCCAAGCCAATAAGCCAGATTTTCCCCTTTCCTTTTTTTTGCCATTTCCCATTTTCCTTTTTATTTTACTCGTTGTCGTTGTTTTATTTTAATAGTGTATATGGCAAATGGCTTTTGGGATATGGCAAGAAAATCCAATGAAATGGGTAAAAAACAAAACACAGAATACAGTTCTATATGCTAAAGAGAGTAAAGAAGAATGATCAGCGAGATATGGAGACAAAATGGTAAGAAAATAAATCAAAAAGCTAAAATAAAATGTTAAAAAACAGAAACGATTTCTTGGAAATATTGTAAAGAATCAACGAATAACAACGAAGCAAAGTTATAGAGTTGTTCAGGAGAATAGGAACTAATAAATACAGAGTATATAGCAGTCGTTAGGCCTTCAATTTAATACAGCTACTTACTAAATCTTTATTTTTTTTCTTGGTTTTTTTTGTTGTCGTTTGGTTTATTCTAAACTTAATTTGCTTTTTGTTTTCATCTTGTTTTGGTTGCTTGTTTATGGCTAATCATTTTCGTTGTTTCTCTATTACCCACACCCACATGAGCCCCAACCATTCTCTCTCTCTCTCTCTCTCTCTCTCTCTCTCTCTCTCTCTCTCTCGGTCTTCTTGTGGCAGTTCCTATTTTTGCAATATTCAGAGCATGAAATTCATATTTTTGTGCCATACGAGAAATTATGATTATTTTTGCAGTTAGAAAAATTTGTGTCGCTCGAGTCGAGTACAGATACAGATACAAATGTATATGCTTGTCTATATATTTGTGCGTATATGTGTATATATGTATATTTTTATATATGTATATATAATAATAATAATAAAAATTCACAATGAGAGGCGGTGTGTGCGGTTTTTTTGGTTTTTGGCAGCCAAGTTGGCGCCTTTTGTTATGGCGCGCTGATAAATTGTGGCTGATATAAATGCAAAAACCAACAAGAACAGAAGTGTGCAACATATTTCCATATACACAAACATAGAAAGGCGATAGAAGCGGCGGAGAGGGGACATGTGAAGAAAGAGCAAACAGTAAATAAATAATGTGGTTAAAAATTTGCCTGCATGTGTATTTTGTTGTTATGTGTATGTGTGTGTGTGCGAATGAAGTTTGACTTTGAATAATGTTTGGATTGTCTGTGGCAGGCAGCAGGCAGGCAGGCAAAGAGAAGGCGGCCTTTGTGGCATAGGAGGCAAGGAGGCAGCTAGTCAGAGTTGGGGACAACCAGGACACAGCCTGTCGCTAGTGTCGCAAAATAAATCGAGAAATTATAGAACTGTGACTAGTATAAGAAATGGTCTAGATATTTGCCAACAACCAACAGCAACATCAGCAGCAAATCAGCAAGCGTGGCAAGATATATGACTAACAGTTAAGAGGGAAAGCTTCTTAGACATCTTCTTGGTCTTGGATTCAGTAGTCTCTACAATTCTTCTTCGTCT
Source organism: Drosophila paulistorum (assembly GCA_018152135.1). NCBI lineage: Eukaryota > Metazoa > Arthropoda > Insecta > Diptera > Drosophilidae > Drosophila > Drosophila paulistorum. The sequence goes on from JAECXG010000690.1 coordinate 22,429,531, forward strand.
TCATCGTCGTCTTCGTCTTTCCCAAGGTGGCACATGTCTCTTCGTTTGGAAACAACAATAACAACGGTGACAGCTGTTGTCTGGGCACACAAAAAACCAAAAAAACAAAACCTTACCCAAGATAATATTGTAGGCATAAAAACCAAGAAAAAAACGCCAGAAAAACAGCAGAAAAATATCAGAAGAGAAAAAATATCCAAGAATTTGTCTGGGTATGATAACACTGCAAGATGACATAGGAATCAATATCTATATGTATTTATTATCAATTTCTAGACTAAAATTTAATTAAAATAATCGCCAAGATTTGAATTACTTTGGAACGGGAAAAGGTAAACCAATTTCTTTGAATGTGCTGAATATGTAGAGGACGAATATGCCTTAAGACTTTGACAAGTGTTTTTTAAAGGGTAGCAACTGTGTCCTGAATAAAAAACAATAAGCCTCTTTGCCCTCATCGAGCCATAAAAATTGCTTTCCATTCGTGTGAGACCTTTTGAGGGCATAAAAATTGTTTATTAACAAATCAACAGCAATAACAACAACAACAACATCAACAGGCGGCAACTTTTTGACAAAACATTAAAATCAGCAAAAAAAAAAGGAGGACCAAAAAAAAGTAAGAAAGAATGAAAAAATATTTACGTATACTTATATATTCTTGTTCTTTTTCTGTTTTGTCAAACGAGTTTTGCTTTTGGACTTAACGAAAATGCAATAAATTGCAGACGTAGTAAGGATTTTTACGCATAAATTTTATAAGAAAAAGCTCAAACGAATTGATGATAAAAAGGAATTGATGTTATATATATATACATATGTGTGTGTGGATAGTCCATACAAACGCATACACAAGGACGAAGGCAAAAAAATGCCAAGGCAGCTGTAGGGCACAGGAATGGGAAAGACTTTGGCGCTGTAGAGTGAGTAAGAGGGACAGTGAGAGGGCCAGTGAGGTCGTAGGTCGTAGGACTTCAATATTTATGCATTATGGATATTAGTTTGAACCACAGGAAAAATACCATTAAAAGCAAAAGCATGAAGTCGATTACGCGCCAAAAGCAAAAGCCCAGGCGGAGCACAAAAAAAAATATTGCATGAAAAGGCATAGAGGGAATATTATGAGGAGGAAGATGATGCTGATGACGATGATGGTGATGATGATGGCAAGGGAGGGCAGAGAGAAAGGGCAGGCGGCAACGCTTTGCTACGAATTGGATTGGAGGCGACTCATGGACATGGAAGCATTTTGAAACTGACAGGCCCAGGGCAGCAGCGGCAGCAGCAACCAAACGAAAGAAAGAACGAGAGAAAAAAATCAATTTACTTGAATTTTTCCTTCTTAGAGATTCGATGGTTAAGGCGACACACGCATCTTCTTTCCACCGCCAGCTTGAATGTGACAAAGCGCGTTCGGGTAGTGGGGAGGGCGTTTTTGGGGTAGGGAGCAGAAAAGCATTGAAGCGACAGCAGCAGCTGCTGCTTCAAAGAAGGTGGAGGTGGTTGGTGGGATGGCTTAGGGCCGGGGTCGGGTCCGGGTCGGCAACTTCGTTCGTCCGTCGTCCGGACAGACGGTCTTCTAAAACGGGCATGCTACCACTACAGTCTTTGGCATTTTTCTCTTCTTTCTTAGATTGCTAGCGACGTTTTGCCTGAAGTTGCAGGATTATTGTGTTGGGGCAGTCACCAGGAAGCTGCGATTGTGGCTACAGAGAGAGAGAGAGAGAGAGAGGAGGAGGTAGTACGAGAGTACGGCACGAACGGAAGTAAATCGTAGGGGGAATGATGGAATGGGTACAATTTGTTTGACGTGCAACGTGTGGTATACGGAACTAAAGACGGGTTTCTCTTAAGAATTGTCAGTGTGTTCGTATGTGTGTGTGTGAAGGGAGCAACCCTGCTGAAGCAGGACGACATCATTAGTTGGTGAAAAGTGTCAAGGAATTGAAGATGTCATAAGTCAAAAGATTGGCGTACAACCGACTATGACAATATCCCATATATATACATATATATATATTTTTAGATATGTCACTAACGAATTATCGTTAAATTAAGTTGCTTACCTTTATCACAAAATTTAGTTGGAATCGTCAATAACTTAAGGTTCACTCTATAACTACAAATAGAATAAAATAAATTTCGTGCCTTAAAAGTTTATTCAAAAATTCCGTAAAATAAAGTAAAGTACTTCAAAAACAAAGTCAACGTAAGGACCCTCTCGATAGCCTAGCGGAATAAAATGTTTTTTCTAATGGGTTACTGGGAGGTCCTTTCCTATCAAATATGGTCGATTTCTTTTTTTGTTGAAATGACATTAAACGCATTGGGGTGATTACTTTATATCAATTCAATTGATTTGAAAAACTTTGTCGAGGCTTTAGCCCAGTTCGAGGGAAAAACTATTAAAGGACAATTCCCTTATAGTATGTAGTGGCATTAATTAAAATTTTATGCAACATGGAAGCATTTCTGTTCCATTTCCCAGCCTGTATGTGTTTGTGTCCATCCTTTTAATGATAATAATCATTACAATCGTCATTATTATTGGCGTCATCGTTATTATAAACGTCATTATCGTCATCGTCATCGTCACATACATAAATGGCTGGCATGTCATGTCAAAAATTGACTAGGCCTCTGTATTCGCCCTCCCATCCCACCCATACCAATCCCCTCCCCTCTCTTGATATATAACTATTGTCTGTATATAGAAAACTATGTTGGTTATATACATACATATGTATGTATATATATCGATGGCTATTTTGTGCTCGGTTCCGTGTTCGGTCAATTCGATTATTTTTCATTTTTCACCTTTTCGCTTAAACTTTCACGTGTCGCGTAGTTGTCTCTTTTCCTGTTCATGCTGCTCTTGTTGTTCTTGTTGTTGTAAATTCCATGTAAATTAATTAAACTCGCTTGGTATGAAAACAACAACAACAACATCAATTGGCAGCAACAGCGGCAAGTGCAGAAGAGAAAAATACAAATTGCCAGCAGCAGCAGCGTGTGGCAGGACTCTGGCAAACTGGTTGGAAAAATTATATATTGCATGTCAAAGGGCAGACAACAACAACCACCCCATGGTGAGAGGTGGTTTGGTTCAGCGGCAGAGAGAGAAGAGTGAGAAGGGGGTCCGCATCAGTGGGTTCTGGTGCCACTTAATATTTTTTATATGCCACAAATCGACCACACGATCAGAGGCACAGGGATACCAAAGGACACCGCACAAATACACACACACACACACACACACACTCGCTCACAGGTGCGCGTCAACAATTAACGAAAATTTATTCAATTTTCACGAAAGGCTTTTCCTTTGGGTGTGCATTTGTATGCGTGTGTGTGAGTTGCGCCTGTTTTGCTGCTCTTCATTTCTTTTCTATATAATATAAATATTTAAATAAATAAATTTATTATCCATATATTGCACAAACTTATTTAATTCCCCTTTGTTCTTTTTTTTTTCGTTTTTTTTTTGTTTGAGTTTTGTGGATTCCGCTCTCAAGTTGCTCATTTTATTGAGGATTTTAATTAATGTGGCTTTTGTTGATGATAATTCCAATATATGTGTATATTAATATTAATATTTGAAGCTATAACAACAACAACAACAAATATGCAATAATATCAATTAAACTCTCTTTTCTGTATTTAATATATTTATATATTTTATACATATGTATATATATTTTATTTTTGCAATATCAGAAAAATGGCACCACGCACACATTTTTCACAGTTATTTGGTGGCATGCGAAAGGCTAAATGCAAAAATGTGTTCCTTCTTCCCCCTCACCCTCCTACCCACACCCCATTCCGCTGCAATCCTTGCCTGTACTTCCGTTACGTTCTGACATCATGATAAATATTTGAAATTCAAAGCAGGCACAGATAATACAAATCGTTCACAGTGTGTTGCTTTGTATCTGAGTGTGTGTGTGTTTGTGTGTGTGCGAGTGTGTTTCGTAGGGAGGTGTAGTTTGAAGGGCTTTCAAGTGTGGGCATTTGAATGAATTTCAATCGATTAGTCCACATAACTGGCATTTGAAATGAGGGCAAATTATCATTATGGTGAATTATGATAATTGCTCAATTGTTTGTATCATAAAACTTTAAAAGGAGTAACGCATCCAAAATGTTAAGCCAATTGTCGCATATTTGAAATATGCACAATTTCACATCGATTAACTATTTGTATTTCTAAAAAGCGATTAACTAGTTTGCCATTTCAAGAAATAATTATTGTGCGATGGGATGAAAGTAAGTGCCAAGAAGGGGAATTTGGCAAATCTAGATCTGCTCAGTTATCCGTTGTTTAAGCTGGTTTTGATTGACATCAAACCTTTTATTTTCCCGCCTCTAGGTTAGTTTTCCTTCCTTTTTGAAGAAGATTCTTTGAAGATCGTCCTCAGAGGATCTGATATTTTCATTTTGCAGAATCGTATGCCCATTTAAAATCTGTCACTAAGAAGTCGATAGTAAAGGATTTCCAATTTGTCAAATTACTTTAAAATCCACACTTTAAATAGCTCAATTGATTTACGGATTGCGCTATATATCACATGGTATATCGTAGTTGGCATTTACATGCCAGTGCCACCTATCATATAACCTCAAATAACACTTTGCATATTTGTTGACCTCGTAATGCGCCCTTTGCCTCCCCTCACCCGCACTCCTCTATGCGCTGGCCATATTGGTCATTCTGGGCACTCAATTCAATATGTTTGTTTGTGTGTTCTGACTCTCTCAACTTGTGGATTTCTGTGTGGATGTTGAAACACATCAATTTCCTAGAAAGTCTATATACATACACACATATGTATATATTTTTTTTTTATATATTATTTTTATTCCATGTTGATTGCCTAACTGATATGTGGCTCATTGGCCTACTCTGACTCTCAGTCACTATCGTTCTCGCTCTCTGTCTCTATCTATATATCTATCATTCTCTTTCGCTTTCTCTCCCTCATGTCGTCGACCATGTCGATTTTTTATTGATTAAAAATGTGCAAACATTTTCGCAGCAATTTCATTTTTAAAACCACTTTTCGTTTCAAATGCACATACTGTTTGTATGTAGTTCCCCCCCTATATGAGTGAAGGGTGGTGTAGAGGGGAGGGGCGGTGGGGGGTATGTTGAGGTCCTGGGCTTTTAAGTTTGTTTTTTGCATGGACATCACGTATTCAATCAATTGCAACGACGTCGACGACGACAACGACGACGACGACGCTTATTTCGGTTGGCCCATTTTGCCAATTGACCAAAAATGTCTGCATCGTTGCCATAGCTCCATAGATGTAGCCGTAGCCGTAGCCGTAGCTGGTGCTGTGGCCATAGTCGTAGCTATTTCTCAAAAAAGCTCTGTGCAAAATTAAGATACGAGAACACAAAACTGCAGCTGATTGCAGATTGGTTTAGACAGCAGGGAAATCTCCGTCTCTTTCTCTCTCTGCCTTTGCCTCTGTCGCCACTCTCCGTCCCTCTCTCTCTCTCTCTCTCTCTCCGTTTTGCATTGGCTCGTTTCTTGATCCTGGTTTTTGGTCTAGCCTGGTCACGGGTGTTGACATTTATGTCCAATGCAGATTTTTCCAGCCAACAGCAACAACAACACCAACGGGGGGAACAACAGGAACAATAAAATTGCGCCACTGTGTGTTGAAGACCTCAACATCAGCCGGCAGCATCAGGACAACATAGTGAGGTCCAGTCTGATGCTTGTTCTGTGTCCTCTGTCCAAAAATTGTAAACGTTTCATGTTGTTACAAAACTTGTTATAATTTTGATAACCCCTCCTCCTGGCACCAGGAGAATTTTTGCTTTGAGGGTAGCTAACAACAAATAGCGGGTATAATAGATATTTTGCCACATTGTTATGCTTTAAGGTGTCAAACAACTTGGAATTCCGTTTGTCCCAAAAAGCAAAGGGTGTGCAAATCGAATCTATAATTCGTCTTTGGCTTGACTGCGTTAAGTGAAAGCTTTGGCAATTATGTACTAGGTATATGGTTAGTCGAACTTTTTAACGTTTCTTTTGAGTATCGTAAGCATTTTGTTTTTCCCGTCTTCTTTTTTTGGAAGCAGGAGTAAAAAACAAAATCGTAGCATACTGTGGGGCGCCTTTGAGCTGAGCACAAAATTTATTGAGAAAAGTTGCTGAGCTGATGCATGGGCCAAAACCAGGAGCAGCCTGCCTGCCTGCCAGGCGAAACTTGGGCGTGGCCAGTGAAGGCTTCTGACAGTTGGCATACTTTATCATCAGAGAGAAGCGAACGACGACGACGACGTAGAAGAACGCTGAGGGATGACCAAAAAAAAAAAAAAAACTCAGAAAGGGGAAAAAAGCAACGAGGATGCAGGATCAAACCACAAAATCCAAACTGATGCACACAAATAAAAAAGCGAATGAGGAAGCAGTGGTAGTAGCATAAAAGCCGTTGGAGAGGGAGGGGGAGCGGGAGCTGGCAAACAACGCGGTGGCTGCACACAGTCCCCACACATGTGTGCATTACTGAGCCAGAGCCATCAGTAGGACGACACAGAGACACACAGAGTGAAGAGTGAAGATGGTGGAGCAGCGGTGAAGGTGCAGGCATGGCGGAGGGGGAGGAGATGGTGGGGAATGTAGGAATTTAAACGGAACTTGCCGCTTGGCTTTGTTGTTCCTGATGTTGTTGATGTTGTTGCTATTGTGTGTGGCATTGTTATTTTTGTTGCTGTTGCTGCTGCCTGGCCTGTGTTTAAAAAGTTTTATGCTCGTCACGAGAGAAATTTATTGCACTCCGGTGTTCAAAGCTTTTATCCTTTTTTATACCCAGGAACAATCAAAATAGGATATCAAGGGTGTAATGAGCCACAGTTATACCAATTTTGCAGATAAGTCTCCATCATCCATAATTTATATATATATATATATGTATATATGTATGTATATTAGCTAAGCATAATTAACAATGAGATGAAATACACACACACACATAACGATAAATGTAGAGAATAATTCCATATATCAATACGAGAAATTAATTTTAGACTCAAGGGCAGATACTCATTTTTTTCTCAGTTTATTGGAGTATTTAACTTAACAAATTCATTATCTAATTGCCAACTGTTTGGATAATAACAACATGACTGAGAGTTAGCTCAAACCTTTTGTTCTTCTTGCCAAATAAATCCAAATAGAGTTAAGAGATTTAATGATTGTAAATTTGTAATTTCACATGACAAACATCAACACTTAATCCAAAGTTATCTACATATGTAGCTCTCATTTACAGTATCTTTTAGTCTATCATTTATTTACTTTTATTTTGGCAATTTCTACTTGTTATCATTTCTTTCATTCATTTTTGGTGTATTTTCTTCCTCCGTTTATTTTATTTCTTTTTGTTTTGTTACTGCCCTTCTAGCAGGCCCCCATTTCGCCCGACCGTTTACTTTTCGGACTCAGTGTGTCTGAAAAACGGATGTGATTTATTTGGTAATGCTAATGATGTTTTTGCTGGAGCCATCGCCTCCTATCCTGTCCTCTGTCCCTTCCATCAGTTTATTTGAGCAATTTTTATCGCATGTGTAGCAAAATGGAGAGAAAAAAAAGTAAAAGGAAAAACCTGCCGAAAGTTTTTCGACAACGGAAAATGCTTACTTTTGCGTTTTCAATGTGTCAGTGTGTGTGTGTGTATGGGAAATATAAAAAACGAGTCGAAAGGAAACTGTAAACATTTTGCCATTTATCTTGCGTAGCCAATAAATCGCTTTTGTGTTCTCTCTGCCAAGGTACTCGTAGTTAATTTTTTAAATGAGCAAAAAAGCAGAGTTTTATTCTTTTTTTTTATTCGCCATATCCTACACTTCATATACATATATGCGACCGATGAGTATATGGAAAGATACAATATCTTGTCATTGAGATATATTTATATATATGTATGTATGTACCTATATCTGTCCCACTGAATGAGTGGGGGATGAGCTGAATTCCCGTCAGCTTTTACGGCCAGGGGCTTTAGGCTTTAATTGTACAGCTTAAGTTTTTGGTTTATTACACCGACTTAACAGACATTGAGCTTTATTAATTGTTTTCAGAGCTGAGTTTATTTTTTGCTCCACAACTCTCACTCCCTCTCTCTCTCTCAAACTCTTAATTCCCGCTCCTGTATCATTTTTCCTTGTTCCTTTTTTTGGTTGGGTTTTGTCCTCGAAACGGGCGATGGATACTTGCAATGACCCACAAAAAGGTTATATGAACAAGGTCAAGGGAAGGAAGCAATCTTGTTGTGTCTTCTGTAGTAGTAGAAGCTGAAGCTTGTTAAAGCAACTGATGACAAGAGATCAAAAAAGTTGTTACACAAAAAGAGCATAGAATGATTGAGGATACTCAATGATGATGACATGGGATTAGCGTTGTGAAAGCAGAAAACTAACAGGACGAAACCCATCAACTAAGAGAGAAAGAGGCAAGTCTATAACTGTTCAATTAAGCATTCAGCATTAAATCACTTATTTCAATTAAAGATTTATAGCCCTGTTGGAGATTAAATTGTCTAGTATTTTGCTCTATTTTTTTCATCAGGATGTGTAAAAGCTGTGTGTAAGTAGAAGTTTTTGAATTTGAGCAATAGTTTTTGCTAATTACCTCATTTTTCTCTCGTTTTCTTTCTCCCTCTCTCTCTCTCCCTCTTTCTGTGTCATTTTTCAGCCATGTGTGCCAATTGTTGTATGATTGTCCAAAAACTAAACCCTTCAACAAGTGACTTGCTTTTTACTCATCAACTTAACTAAGCTCAACTGCCCCAATGGGAGTTGTCTTACCCCCTATTGCTAGTTCTTGTCATATATACTAGTAGTGTGTGTGTGTGTGTGTGTAGATATGAAGGCTAAGCCAACTTTGACACCCCACGAAGAAAAGCCACAGTTTTCAAGCTACATTTGCCTCGTACAAAACCACATACAAGGGACCTCCCCAAACTTCCTCTTTGGCTCCTTCATCGCCTGCCCCATTTTGGCCCAGAAGGAGCTACATATACCAACAAGCATGGAGCATGACATTGAAGAAAATGCTGCTGGCAGCATGTGGAAAGATGTGGAGAAGTAGTAGTAGGTGGTTGGTTGGTTGGTTGCCTGTTTGGTTGGTTCCTTGGTTGCTTGCTTGATTGGGTGGTTGTATGGCGGGGTTGCGGGGCTTGGCATCTTGTGGCATGGACAATTAAAACCGTAACCAAAGTTGTAATAATACAAAATGTTTACACTTGAATGGTTTGCTTTGTGCATTGTCATTGAGAAAACGAGAGAAGTTTGCTGCTCACACTCATCGACTTCAGCTCCACCATCCCCCCTTTCCCGATCTGCCACCCACCATTCTGGCACGCACACACACACACACACACGCACACACTCTGGTTGAGGCAAAATAATTAATAATTTATTTGTTTTGTCATTCAACATTGTAAATAATGCAAGGTCTGTCGTTTGAGCGAGCCAGAGAGAAAGAGAGAGAGTGAGAACGACAACGACGGCGAGAGCTGAGAGTGAGAGAGACAAAGAGCGAGGATTTTCAATAATCTCCTTTTGTTAATATTGAAATTAATTTGTTTACTGTTATGGTACTTAATTAAACAAAATGCTGCTGAGAGAAACTTCCGCTTTACCTACCCAACTAACTAACCAACCATTCAACCATCCTTGTCATTCCTTTCAACCCTCCCCGCCACACCGCCTCCGCCTCTGCTTGCCACAATTCAAACCACAAGGCCATAAATAACAGTGGGAAGTCTGTTATGCTCAGGATCGAATTGAGAGAATTTTGCAAACCTTTGGAGACGTCTCGTCTCCTTCATTCCTCTGCTTTTTAACAGACATACTACGTATGTACATATATATTTATGTATAAATATCCTGTTCAATTATGCAATAAATTTATCACATCTGTGGTTGTCTCTTTTGATTTGACATTACATTGGATATATATATTATCAATATGAAGATAATTACATACATTCCTCCATACTAAATTCAACTCAATAGGTGCCTATTAATTAATTCTCACATTTAAATGATCATCAAATATCTGTGTGTTAAATTTTGAAAGCCATAAAATTTGTTTGTTTCCATCCATAACAAATTAAGTGAGAAACATAAAATTTTGTCGCTCTACCCACACACACACACTTGCAGCCGTTTACACACACACACACAGACACGTGGGGAACTTCATTGGAACGCAATTTCCCCAAAAAGATGTCCAAAACTTATTTATCTATTCATCTGCCTCACGGGAACAGAAAAATTAGAACAACAACTTAGTGTTAGGTGATTTTTTTCTCTCTCTAGTTTCCCCATCCCTTCTTTTACTAACTAGTATGTTGGAGTGAGTGTGTATGTGTGTGTGCGTGTGTGTATGGCGGGGGTAAGCTACAAGCCGCCACCATTGCCTGTCATCATTTATTTTGTCAGTCTAAAAACAATTTGAAAACTTATGGCTACAAACAAGACGACACTTTTTTTCTGTAAAGATACAAATAAGATTTGGGCGAATCTAAGATATGGGAAGGTAACAGAAACAGAGGGAGAGCAAGAGCTCCCCCAAAAAAGGGAAACGACGAACGAATGCTCTCTGAAGGAAGAGCAACGAGCCATAAGAAGAAAAGAAAAAGAAAGAAATACATTTTTTTCCGTCTTGTATTTAATCAGATAAAACGATACCTCAACCTTTTTTCTTTGTCGTGGTGTTTCTTTTCCAAAAAGAAGATCAAAAAGAATTTGGTAATAAACCATTTTAGTTAATAGGATCAACTTGGAATGTTAGTTAGGCTAGGGGTAAATTATGCATAAAGTTTGAGATTTTGAGGAATTTTGTTTTTAAACATTTTATTCCTTGTCTTTTGATGATCTCCTTTTGGGGTTTGCTTCTAGTGATCTTATTTGATCTGTAAGGAGAATTAAGGTCATATATATTAATGGTTTTGATCAGTTTTTACAATATTGATTATTGTAAGTTTAAGGTCGGATTATTTGGCATGTTTTATATCCTATACATATGTATGTGTATCTTATGCTAGAGATAGTTCGGTTTGAGTTTAGAAAGATTCTAAAGTTTGTGAAGCGAATTGTTGGGACAAGCTTTTTAAATGAAATGAGCAATTCTATATCCGATCAGGTCATATAACATATAATCTAGTTTTTACTGTGATTCATTTGCAAACTCAGTTGCTCTTTTATGCCAATAAATCAAATAATTGATTAAAAAAGAAAATTGTTTTCTTTGGAAAAAGGGATTATTCAATTATGAAAAGATTTTTCTCTCTGGCTAGATCCTTTTGATGTTTCTCTATTATTCTCTTGTACTGAGGGGCAAGCTGTGTGTCTTTTGTTGTCGGCTCGGCTAACAAAGTCATCATTGATGATGGCCTTTTTGTAAGTTAGGGTATTTGTAAAGACACGATAGAAAAAAGAATGGAAAAAGGTAACGAAAGCCCAAGTAACGCCTTCTCTTCATTTATTTTATTTTATTTTTTTTTTTTCATTTTTTGTTCTTTCCTGCTGTCTCTTAATGATGTGTTGCCCGGCTGCTGCAAAGATTTGTATTTCGTTTCTTATTGCGTTGTTGTTGTTCTTGTTTTTGTTTTCTCCTTTAGTCATCATTGTTGGGCACCTACACACACACAAACACACACACGCATGCACACAGAGACAAGTCATTAAGTGTTAATTTAATGGCCAAGAGATCTTTGTCACAGATAAACAGAAATGCATGCATTTTTATATAGAGTTTGGACCGATGTCTTTGCCTGCGTTCAGTTTTGTTTCAGTGTCGTCTCAGTGGATATCAGCAACGAGGCATCTCATCTCTTTTCATTTTATTGGTGTGTGTGAGTGTGTGTGTGTGCCTTTACAAGTTTTTGTGGAAAACATTTTTCTCTGCTGCGCAGCAGGTGATATATGTGTGTGCCTCGTTCAGTATGTCTACAGCAACAGCAATAACAACAACCCGCTAACAGGCATCAGCAGCAGCAGCAACAAGAATCCATGCGAAGCGAGAACTCTTCGACTTGGTCATATGATATTTGTGTTGTCGGTTTGTTAACGCTGACAGACAATTAAGTGTTTGCTTTATGTTTATTGGAATGGACTCGGCGCAAATTGATTGATGACAGCCCCCAGAGAGGTAGACAGAGAGACAAACACACACAGAGAGAGAGAGAGAGAGAGTAGGTGAGTGGGGAGACAGAGCTTTAGTTTGAGTAAATGAATGGTGGGTGAATGTAAGGTAGAGGGTTATCTTTTCGGGGGAACATACACACACACACACACACACACACCTGGTAATCAAAAATATTTCGGCTACTTTAAGCAATAAAAGTTACAAGTAGCACAAGGCCTAGAAAATGCCATACGATGACAACAACGACAACGACAACGACAACAACAACCGACGACACCGTGCAACGTAACGTAACGTAACGGAAACTTTTTAATTAAAATTCGAAAAATTAATTAAATATTTTTCGTTGTGACGTCGTCAACGATGATGCTGTTGCTGGTTGCTGCTGCTGATGCTGCTGATGATGATGATGACGACTTTGAGATTAAATTTCCTTCCACCTACCGAAAAATGCAAACAACGTGAAGGGCAATAGCAATAGAGAGTAAAGGAAAGTAAAGGAGAGATACTCCAAGACGGAGAGAGAGAGAGGGAGACAGGGAGCGAAAGATAGAAAGCGAAAGAGAGTGTTGAAAAGTTTTTCTTACCCGAAAAAAAATGAAATAACAAAAATAAAAAACAAGGCAACAATATCAAGTGCAAAATGAGAAAATTCACTTGCTTTGCCCCCTTTGCCTTCCTCCCTCCCTTCCTTCCCCCGCCAAGCGACCTCTTTCACGCTTCCCTCCCCCCCTTGGTGCTCCGACTCTGTAACTTTGGTAGAAAAACTACAAATAGCAAACAAAATGATGATGAAAACTGAAAACGAAGAAGAGCCAAAGCCAAAATCTTGGAGTTTGTAGCTTGTAACGGGGTCTCGACTTTAGACAGAAACAAAAGAAAGTTGTGCAAAAAGCTAAAAAAAAAATAAATAAATAAAAGAAAAGTGAAGGGAAATGGAGTTTTCTGCAATTGCAGAAATGGCAAGAAAGTAAGATGAGCTACACGAAAAAGAAGGCAAATTTTATGATGCTTCTTCTTCTTCTGTATCTTTTGCAGTCTGTCTGGGCTGATAAGCCAAAAAGATGACACATAACATGACTGAGACAAAGTGCTAGTTGAAGAAGTAATAGCAGAAATAAAAGCTTTCTCCTTCTCATCCTCTTACCCATCATTATCCAAAAAGGCCAAACAATTGAAGTAACAAACAAGTTAAATTTTGTATTTCTGTTTGTAGGCTATGCAAATTTCTCATTGGTCATACATATACATATGTACGTATATATACATACATATATATATCAGAATGATAATGTCTAACTTGGGATCAAGTAATTGGACTTTATATATTTTATCTAATACGCAATAAGCCAAGAGAAACAGAGATAAAATTGCAGAGTTTACTTACGATTCAAGTTAGCTCCATTTGACTCGTTTTTTTTTTTTTTTTTGTAGGGAAAACCAAGACTGAGAGAGTAAGAAATTTGCTAGAGATCTTGAAAAGAAAACTTTTCCCATCAGTTTTCGAAGCCGCGACAACCTTAAGTCTCTGTGGTTAAGCAACAACAAATGTAAACCAATTTTTAATGCTCACTTTTGTTATTACGATGTTGGCAAAGTTTTGACTCCTTTTGCATTAAACCGCTTTGTTGTTTTGCCAGCAAAACTCAACTTACATGCCAGGATGTCAATTGAATGCTTTAGGAACTACAACTTAATTTTGCTACATAGAAAAGGGATGCATATGTGAATGGTAAAAGTGGTCAAAATTGGCTTCGAAATTTGGAAAACAGTTGAACTGTCTTTAAGTTTATGAGAGAAAGTAAAATAAGGTTTAGATTTGATTCCTTCTTTGAATGACATTTCATATTCTCTAAGTAGACCTAACTGCAATTACCTATATATATATACATATAAATCTTGAGTATTGTTTCCTTAACATATATATATAATATTTTTTGTCAAAAGAATTTCTCTTTTGTTTGCCTTTCGTTAGGCACTTCGTAAAGATAACTATAAAGCTTTTTGGCAAACTTCCTATAGACATACAATCATATATATGTATACGTACATATACATATATTTATATATATATGGCTTGTATAGTTGTATATATGTATCTATCCCTATTCATTTAATCCAATTGCAGCCGGAATAACTTTTTATAACTATGGCCCCGACAAGCCAATTATGCTAGAGTAAATAGCAATCTGTGTTCCCTCTCTCTCTCTCTCTCACTCTCAATTTCTCTGTCTCTGTTACTCTCTCGTCTTTCACCCAAAGTCGAAATGTTAAAAACTTAAACAACGCTGACATATTTCCCCAGATGCCTTCAAACTTTTATGCCAACTTCTTTTGAGCCAACAAAAAAAGGCTGGGAATGGGATGTGGTGGGGTGGGGTAGTGTGGAGAGGAGGTAGGTGCGGTTTTTGGATTCGAGAGGGAGAAACTATACAAAAATGTTATGTCAACGCAGGACTCTCCTGCAGCCGCCTATTTCAGTCAGCAGCACTACCCCCCGAAAAAAGGAAGGCATTTTCATTTCGTGTTTAATGAAAAATGTCAAATAAAAGTGCCCAGAACAGAAAAACGTCAGCAAAATTGCAAAAAGGCTTTGTGCGATAGTTTTTTTCCACCAGGTACAAACCGAGAACTCAGCCTGACTGGCAGTGGAGTGAAGGGAGCTCACAAAAAGCAAAAAGGCGGGCGAATGGTTGGATAGTGGCCTAGAAGGAGGGAGAAGGTAGGGAGCAAGTGCATGCCAATAAAAATGGCAAACAAAGCGAAGAGCTAAAATGCTCAGGCACTTGGCACACTAATTACTATTTATTTCAAACGAAAATTGCTAACGAGCAAAAGATATTTCCATAGCTATAATAATCAACAGCAAAAGGGGTAACGATCGGAACATATCCATTCCATCCACATCTCCAGCGCACCTTCTTCATTTCATAAAACCCTATGCTCTCAGAGCAAATTATTATTTTTTATGATTATTTAAATTATGCGCCAGGCAAGAAACAGCAAGCAGCAGCACATGAAACAGGAATAAAGTAGAGTAGAGAGAGAGAGAGAGGAGAATGGAATGCATTTTACAAAAGGCCGGCACTTTGCAGCTCTTTTAGTTTTCAGTTTGAGCTTCTACTAAAGTTTTTCAAGTTGTAGTCCTACCTTTTGGTCCGTCCGTTCCAAGTCTAATAGTTTTCATCAGCCTGATAGGTGCTATGGTGGTGGTGGTTCAGTCACAGTGGTTGGATTCCAAAGTTATTGTCACCTCATTCGATGTGATCATCTGTGTTTAATCAGTGATTATTAGATCAAAGAGAAAAATATGTTACAGAATCTATAATACAGATGCTTGTGCTCAAATGTTAAAGGTCATATGCAGGATCACTTGTGCTTTTCGATTAGGGTTGACATACAAATTTAGCCTATGCATTCCACTGTACTTCTTCCTGATGGAACTTCAGGAAAGTGGGCATGCAGCACTTTTAGTGCAATTGGCTGCCAGCCTGTTTAATGATCATTAAATATGAAGACGACACATGAAGGCAGGCGCATGGCAAAGTTAGTTAGGTAGGTAGGTAGGTAGGTAGCACATGGACATGAAAACCAACTGCAGTTTTGATTCAAACCGCTCTTGACCAGGCCTTAATAAATGAGCACACAGTCTCAGCGACTTGAAGTCAGAGTCAGAATCAGAGTCGAGTCCCCGACGACTGTCTCCGACTCCAACTCAGACTCAGCAGACTTGTTTTTATGAGCAAAATTCCTGTTGAAGCCTCGCGGGCAAGTAGCTTGGTCAAGTGCTTCGACTCACTCTAATTAGTCAATTTTTTTACTCAATTAAATCTGTCTGGTGTGAGGGGCAGACGGGTTGGTGGCGGGTTTAGGACGGGGTGAGGTACAAAAAAATGTTGAAAAGGAAGCAAAAGAGCAAAAGCAAAACCAGAGAGGGAGAGAGAGAGAGAGAGAGAGAAGGAGGCACTCGAGTAAGCAAATGATGTGCAGTAATTAGTGGGGCCATATATATAATTCCCTCTTCGACTTTTAGCTGCAGGGGCAGCCTTGGCTTGGTTGGGCGCCAATTTTCGTTTTTATGTCCCAGCCACAAGGATGACAGGTGCAGTGACAACCACACATACACAACCACACACTCACACACACACACACCTGCATGCATGCATACATGGTGGTTGTGGATGATGATGATGGTGATGGTGGTGCACACATGTGCAGCTTATATGAAATCTTCCATGTCATACACATTGCTCTGCGGTACATTTATAATCAAGCAAGAAGCAAACCACAAAACTCTCCTCATCTCATCGCTTCTCCTCGCCTTGCTCTCTTCTCTGCGCAAATACGCATTACATTTCTGCATGATGAAGCATCTTCAAGTGAAGCGATTCGATGATGACGACGATGACTACGACGATGGAGATGACGGTAGCCCAGTAGCCTCCAGCCTTTTAGCCACCTTGCCTCTTCCATTTTACTTGCAACCTATCTATATATTCTCCTCTCATCTTCATCCTCATACTCTTTGGCTTTGGCTTGTATCTGGTAAATGAAAACATACATTGCGGTCGGTCCGGGTTCGGCATCGGGTCCGGGTTCAGGTTTTTGAGTTGAAGTTTGCATTTGGGTTTGCGTTTATGTTTGACTTAGATTATGCGAAAAAGAAACACAAAAAAAAAAAACGATGAAAAAGAAAGAAAATTGCAAAAGTGCACAGTGGGATTAGAAAGTGTGTGTGTGTGTGTGTGAGAGACGGAAAGAGAGACAGAGACAGAACTAATTACAACTTGGTATAGAAATTATGTTTACTTACACACACACAAACACTCACACACATAATATTCGTAAGAGGTGCAAAGAGTTATTAGAATGTGAAAGTTTGATTGGTTTTTGCTGCGGGTCAATGGCTATTGGTGAAAGGAATCAACCATTAGAGGAGAATGGCCTTAGACAAATGAGCAAAAACATGTTATTATAATTGTTTATTGCATATCTCCAACCAATCTCTAATAGTTTTTTTTTTTTGAAACATTTTGCAATTCATCCTTTTGCTTGCTTGGCTTGAAATGAATTTCCCATGAAGCACTTTAAATGGATTCCCTCATCATTTAATGGATTGCTCCACTGTGTGTTCTGACACCAAAAACATCCTCATCAATGTCGTTGTCGGCCCAGACTAGATCTCTCATACCCCTTTGTCCTCCCCCCCATCCAACTCCTTCGTCATCCTTTCTCTGTCTTTCTCTCTCTCTTTACGTTTTTCTCATCTACAAATCGTGCAATGATGAAAACCATGGACAAAGTCTTTGACTTGTATTCAGTGTTTTTTTTTTGCCCCTTTTCATTTCTCTCTTGTCGTGTGTTTTTTTTGTGCTGTGCCGCGCGGCGCTTGCAAGGCTTTTATATGCCTCATTCAGTTGCATCTTGCTTGTTGCTGTTTTTTTTCTTTTATTATTTATTTAGTTTCTTTTAGTTTAGTTTTTTTTTTTGCTTCTTTTAGTTGCTCACCCATCGAGTGTTTGTGTGTTGTGTCTGTGTTTTTTGTGTAAAAGCGACTAATGTGTCTACGGAAGCCATTTCGTGCCTTCTAGACCTCGAACCAGTTGCAAGACCAATCTTTGGACAAAACAAAAAAAAAAAAAAAATAAATAAGAAAATTGTATAGTTAATATGCCAAGTAATAACGAAGGAACGGACGAACGAACTAAGCAGGAACTTCACTTGTAGCTAGCCATAAATGTTGCATGCTCCTGGACATAGAGATGAACATTGTGGTAACAGATGAAAATTAACTAGATTTATTTTTAGGTGTGCGATCGATTGGTTGTCATCGTGATCGTGTCACGATCACATCTTTGGTTTGGCATTTTGTTTTTTTTGTAGACACTTGTACTTATGAATTGTCGTTGTCTTGAGTAAGAGCAACATGCTGTGCAACAAAAGGAATTTCAGAAAAGGAGAACCTGCTGGATCTGCCCCTCAAGCTAAATTGGCTTGAATTTTACGGCTGCTGCTGTTGCTGACAACAACAGCAACAACACGATGCGGTAGCAACAATCATGTTGATGATAATGACGTTGAGGACGATTGGCCATAGTCATCGGGAATACGGCATCGGCATCGGCATTGGCATTGGCCTCGGTCTGTATTTAAGCGACATCATTCATCTGGCCGCCCATCAACGACAGGCAGAGACATAGGCAAGCCAAGTTCGACTTGTTCATCGACCAACGACAACGACAACGACAATGACGACGCCGATGATGATGATAATGATGATGATGACGACAGCAATAATAATAACAAACAACAGCAACATCAACGGCAGACTTGGGCTGACTGGGGTAGAAGGAGAAGGAGGAGGAGCAGGAGGAGTAGTACTAAGAGCCAGGCAGACGAAGTACAAAGTACAAGTCCGCATAATTATAATCAACGTCATTTAACGTTGCCGGCCGTCACTCAGCGCCAGCTATAGCAGCAGCAACAACAACTTGTAAAGCTTATTGTTGTGTATCTTTGGGATACAATTTTTTCTTTTTGGCTTGATAACAGTGCAAGGCATAATAACTTTGTCGTTAGGTCTGCCTACCAAAGAAAAAAACCAAGGCACGAGAAAAAAACCAATGAAGAGGGCAAAAAAAAGAGGCAAAAGGAAGGAAATGGAACATAAAAGTTGCCTATAAATATAAACATATATACAAAAAAAAAGTCAAGAAAAAGAGGGTAAAATTTATATGTACGTTTCATAAGATACATTTTGGGTTACACACACACACACACACACACACAGAAAACAATACGACATCAGACTTGGGAATATACATATGTGAAGAGGAAGAAAGCAAAAAAAAAACCAAGGAAGGTCAAGAAAGGGAAAGGCTTCCATGTATTTCTTTTTCTAAACGTTTTTAAAGAGTTATAGAAATTGTCATTAAACTTAGACTTCTCTACGCTAAATGCCTAATTTCAATTAACTGACCAGCCCCTAAAAGCAGCTACTTTGAGTAGCAAACTCACACGCAATTAGTGTGTGCGTTCTTCTATCACTTTTGGTCGGAGCAAATCGAAGATAATTACAGCTTGTCATAATTTTAATGAAGAAGGTCGTGCACAAAAGTGAACCCAAGGGACACACACACACACACAAAGACAGACAGAGTCAGAGGCAGAGAGGGAGAGAGAGTGAGTCAATGGCGGGGGCAGAGAAAGACAGTTGACTAGTTCGGCTTTTGACCCGAATGGAGACGGCGGCCAAGAAGAGCCAAGGACTTATCGTATTAAATGGCCATTGGCCTTTTAGACTCATATTATACAAGGAGACGACCACAAGAGCGCGAAATGACGTCTCTCCTTCAGCTGTCTGCGCATATTTGGTGTGCGGTTACATTTGATTACATGCCAAAAGCGCCCGATGCTCGACGCCTCCAATTGCTAGCTGCCCCCCACCACTCGTCTCTCCGTCCGTTTTCATTCTATTCCCAACTTTACCTACCTCCCCTTTTGTGGTGTTCCATATTTAAATCTTTAATGTGACGTCGTCGGGTAAATGTCAAATGCGCGGCAATTTGTTATAAATAGCGCACTTCCGGCGTTCATACTCATAGATATACACAATATATGTATATATACATAAGTAATATGTACACACTTCTTGTATATATATATATATGAAAATTGTATTTACGCCAATTTTAAGCGCCAAGTTGCGTGTTGAAATTTGACAAAGGTCAACAGAACGAACGCAGAACAGGAAAATTGAAAAAATTAAAGAAAGAAAAACCAACAACAGTTGTTATACAAAATGTATTATCAATTAAAGAGACTGCCGTAAGAGGGTAAGGGAAAATGTAAAAGTTGAAAGGTGAAAAGACAAATTAAATGCTGTTTGCCAAGCCGACGCAGGGATATAAAGAAAAATGCATTGAACTTGATGAATTGAAAATTGGATTGCAATTTCTTGATTTTTGGTAAATATTTTCCTTAGCCTCTGTAACTCCCTCTCCCTCTTTTTTCAGTAATCTAAGCCAATTTGTCCTTTTTTTTCTCTTGAATTACACAACTTACACGAAAAATGGTTTTACCTTATTTTCTTCTCACAATTTTCCCGTTCCCTGCACTTCGTCGTCTCTTCTTGTTCTCTGAAACATATTCTGTGAAAACTGCGTGACCAGGCTAATTAACGCTTCACAGTGGCTCAGAATGAGATAGAGAGAGGGAGAGAGAGAGCAGGGGATAGGGGAAAAACATGTCGACAAAATTGAACTTTAAGTAAAACTCAAGACGTCAACTAAAGAGATAGACATGAGTGTATGTCCATGTGCATGTCTATGAGTGTGTGTGTGTGTGTGTATCTTATAGATACCGGTTCATAATTTATGTAATTATATGCGTTTAAACATTGCAAGCACGAATGAATGAATGACTGAATGAGCGAATGAATGACTGAATGATGATGATGGAAAGCAAGCAAATAGCAGCAACAGCAGCAAGTTCTTTGAACCATTATAGGACCGACAACAAATTATAGCAATTATATATAATTTTTTTTTCTTTCGCTCTCTCACTCTACTTTATTTTTGTTTTCTTTTTTTTCTAGATTTTCCAGGTTGTTGCATCCGCTTGAGCACACTGAAGCTTAACTAATGAGGAAACAGGAAGCGGACTGGCCCAGCAACAGCAGCAACAACAACAGCAACAAATAACGAAAGTAAAAGCATCTCTAAATAAATAATCGTCAACTGTGATAGTGCTAGCCCCAAAGAGAAACAAGGAGAACGAGATAGAGAGGAAAATAAGAAGTAGCTAAACGAAGTTGCGTAATTACGTAATAAATGTCAACGTAATCACAACTATTTGCCAATAAGAAGAAGAGACAGAGACAGAGGTGAAGAAAGAAGAAGCATACACACAAACAAACAAACAAACAAACAAACAAAATGGCGCACAAAATGAGACAAAGGACAACAGCAGCAACAGCAATGGCAACAACAACAAAAGCAACATATATAACACCAGCACCAGCAGCAACATGCACGCCAGCAACATCTCGCCATACTACAGTAACAACAAAACCAACAACAACAACATCATCAAATGGCACGCATTCAAGTTCAAGGCGGTCATCGTTAATCACATGTTTTATATCCTGCCACACGTTTAGCTTGTTGTTGCTGTTGATGATGTTCTCTTTTGTGCTTTTTGCGAGTGTTGCACACGCAGCTCGCAGCAATAGCAACAGCAGCAGCAGCAGCGCATCAGCAACATCCACACAGGCAACACCCATTTGGGATCACTCTATCGATTTGAATGAGGATTTTCGCATACTATGGCAAATCATTAATCAGGATATAACATTTGAAATACAAGCACGTACATTAGGTTATGTCGGCTTTGGATTCTCGCCCGATGGCAATCTGGCTGGTTCCGATATGGCCATCGGTTGGGTGGACAAGGGTCAAACCTATTTTCAGGTGAGTGAAAAATTACAATAACAACAACTCGCAGCAATCCAAAATAAGAAACGATTTTTCATCGGTCACCGTGCGGCGGCTTTCCTGTTGGGGTAAATGTGATGGTGATGTGGTATCCGAGTGTTTGCTGGGGTTAACATTTTCATTTTCCAATGCGTGCGGCCGGAAATTAAGGCCAGGCCATCAACAACAACAGTAGCAGTAAAAAAAAATGAAAATTTTCTGTCGTCCTAATATTAAGCAATTTATTTTCCAAAGTCTTGCCGAAGTAAACATTTCTCTTACACATACATACATATATAACACGAGCAAAAAACGCAAAACAAGAAAAACATTTTGCCACTCAACTTGTAATTAATTTGTCCAGGGTAAAGAACAAGAAATAAACAACCAAAAAAAGGTGCGCGAAATATTGTATGTGTAGTTGAGAGCCAAGGTGAATAATGACAGCCACAGAAAATATACAAACAAACCAAACAAAAAAAAAAAAAACAAGAAAACAGTTGACAACTACCAACAAATTTACCGAAACTTCCAGCAACTATTTCAG
This sequence comes from Drosophila paulistorum, assembly GCA_018152135.1. Lineage (NCBI taxonomy): Eukaryota > Metazoa > Arthropoda > Insecta > Diptera > Drosophilidae > Drosophila > Drosophila paulistorum. The sequence goes on from JAECXG010000690.1 coordinate 22,451,724, forward strand.
TTTTTGTTTTTTCTTTATTTAGTTGACCTTATTATAAAAAATTAATCAAACAAAGCTTTAAAGGGGCCCTAATTGAATTAACAGACTGGTCAAAAAGCTAAAGTCAAAGTTTTTAAAGGTAAAACACTTGCAGCTAAATTACTTTTCGAAAAATTGGTAATGCAAATATGTGAAAGGATCCGTGGGTTCTTAAAAAGATTTTTAACAATTTTCTAAAGAAGAAGATTTTCTTTTTAAACATTTTCGTAGCTGATCTTACCACACAATGTTATATAATTTGTAAATATATATCGAATGAAGGATATCATAGTAATGAATAGCTATGAATTAGCCATTTCAATTTGAATTAAAAGTTTTACCATAGCCCAAAATAAATAAGATGGAACCATAAAGTGCCTTTGTATTGGTTCTTTTTTTATTTTCAAGCTAAGTGCAAATTAAAAATGGAAATTCCCTAAAAAACTTGTAAGATTAATTCTCTTAACAGTCTATGCCATTTGGGTTTTTATTATTTTAATGTCGACAATGCCAAAAGGTCATTAGAAAGAGACGTATGTATTGATTTTTTGTTTCAGGTGCTTTCAATTATTAGATGACCCAGGGTAAAAGTCAATTTTTTATGTTTATTAAACAACATTTCGCGTTGACTTTTTGGAAAAGAAAAGAAAATGCTCAACCACAAAAAAAGGTCGCCTCTATATACTGTATTTAGATACATCATGGAGCTATGTTGAGCTAATCTTTGGTCCCTAAACGATGTCATTTGTAGCCATGCTTCCCATGACTTCTCTGCTCCCTATCTATGCTATCTATATGTGTGTGTGTTTGTGTGTCTCTTCAGGAAGAGTAATAGGAGTCGTCATTGCAAAGTGTCTAATGAAATGCGAGTATTGCGTGTTGTGGTTTTCGTAGCTCTTCTTGCTTTCGTTTCGTTTGGTTTGGTTTATTTTGCTTTTTTTTCGCTCACTCTCCCTTGTTGTCTGTGTGGTGTGTGTGTGTGTGTGTCTTCCTGTCAGGATATGCGTGGGTGGTAAGGCCAATTGTGTGGCTGACACAAACAGAGAAAGCTTTTTTTCCGCTCCCGCTGCTATTGCTGTTGCTGTTATGTGATTTAATGATTTTCGAGGCAGGCAAACGAATGTCACCCACACACCGTAACACACCGACACACACATACGCAAGTGTTATTGTTGTTGAATGTTAAATACCAGATACATTAATATGTCTGTCTGAAAGGTCCTTCTCACACTCACTCACTCACTCACTTACTTACTTTACTTACTTGTCCCCTGTCCCCGTTTTTCGTTTGTCTGTCTGCATGTCTGTTTGTGTGACGGTGTTAATTTCACATCTTGACGTGTCGTTGGTAATTGCGAGTCGCTTGAAATTGTACATACATATGACATATACACACACACACACAAATATATATGGTATAATGGCCTTGTCACCTTTTGGTTAGCCGCCCACCTTCAACCTCAACCACCAGGGAACTCCCAACAGCCCCACCAAACTTCATTCCAGGTCTCCTTCCCATTTTTGTGTTTGGTGCTGATTTGTCAAAGGTTAATTAGAATTGAAATAGATATGACAATTTAATGTATTAATTAAGTGTTGACGAACAAGAATTATCATTTACATATCTTACACTATATATGTATGTTTGTATGTTCCCATCTATGTACAAAGTTGTTATAGTCGTTGGCAGTTATTGAAAACCAAAGTGAATATGGCAAATCAATTGTTTACTTTTGCCTTTGGCTTTTGTGGCAAAACATTTCTCAATTGTTTTGACTCATACTCAATTTTCATTTTTCGTATAGTCTTTGATGCAGGCAATTAAATAGAGAGAAGATATTTCCTCAATATACAATATTTATGGCTCCAAATGTCTACATATAGAACTAATTGGCTAATTTTTGAAATGCTATTAAAAATTGTAAACACACACAAGCGCACACACACAGAAATGATGAAGAGAGTGTGTGGGGGTACAAAAATATGGTCTGGCATATTTTGTTGTTTTCAGGGTAGTAGGTTGGGAAGTATTTATGGAATTTTCATTTAAAATTCACAACACACACACACACAGACAAAAATATATAAAACATTTGCCAAAATATTTGAGTAATTGTTCAATTGACTTTAACAAACAGAAAGAGACAAAGTCTTTTAGATGGCAACGAAAGCAAAAAACGAAGCCCTGTCAAAAGTTTTTTTTATTTTCTCGCTCTCTCTCTCTCTCTCTCTTTCTCTCCCTATGTTTACATATTTACTTTATGTTGTTGTTTTGCTATTTTATCTAAAGTGTCAGCCCAAGGGCAAATGTATAAGCATGAAGCTTAAGTATCCCCCAAAAAAAGATATCCAAAAAAAACTAAGCAAAAGTAGTCGAAAATGAAGAGGGACATTGACATAGTTCTCATTGGATTCATATGTAGGTTTGGCTGTCTGTGTGTGTGGGAATTTAGCCTTCTTCTCTTTATGGACTTTGTCCATCTCCATTACCAATGGAAATTCATGAAATTGACAGTATTAATTTTTGGAAAAGTCTGAAAAGTCAAGAGAATTGACTTGACATCTAATAATTGGTTGAATGAAACAAATGCATCTCTGATTATGTCAATGCAGATGCATATCTAATGAAAGTGAATAAATATGACAAAAGTATCTTAAAGCGCATTTAAATTAGTTTTTAAGATAGTTAGATTGCATTGTGTTTTATATATATCTAACAGGTAATTTACTTGTCATTGTGTAAATGATGTGGCACAACAATTTTCTCATCAAATATACATAAGTAGATTATGCCATGGCATTTGACTATTTAACAAATGATTTCCTTTTCACTTTTTTTATGTCGTCATGAGCCAAAGCCAAATGGCAAATAATAATAACTATTACATCAAAACCCCCCTCCCCCTCCAGTCCAGGCCCCCTTGAGCAAATCCCTTGTCGTAGATTCGTGACTATATAGCCAGTTGTCCAACTTTATCACTTATGTCACTTCCTAAACATTATATGCTCACCAATTCCAATTCATAATACAATTGCTTCAATTTGCTTTAGCTGCTTCCTTGACTTCTTCCCAGCCCCCTATTCGGCTTGTGTGTGTGTGCCCTAAATGCTAAGCATAATAAAAGCGAGCCTAAGGCTTACTTCTTCTCCGACTGGTCACAAGAATAAATAGCATAAAATTGAATAACAAAATATTAGAAAAATTTAACTATTATTTATTTGCTCTCTCTTTCTCTCTATCCACCTTGTAAGTGGGCAAAGTGAAGAGGAGGAAATTGCCAGAGGGCTGGGAGTGAGTGAAGTTGAGTGGGGAGTAAGTTGGTCGATAGGGATAGGAATGCGGGAATGGTATGGAAAAACTCATCTATATAATTTGCCGGCATGTATTTATGATTTATGAAGTGTATGTGTGTGTGTGTGTGCGTAGGAGTTACCTCAAGCTATTGCTCGCCTCTCTTTCCCCCTCTATGCGTGTCTACAACAACAAGAACAACTACGAATAGTGCCACAAGAAAAGGAACAATAGAATAAACGAAAAAAATAAAAGAAGAAAGAATACTCACAGCACGCGAATCGTTTTCATTGTGGGACAGTTATAGATACTTTGCCCTGTGTGAAACACGCACTAGCCAAGCAATGGAAAGAACGAGAGGACCCAACAACAAATTGGATAATGTCTATAAAAACTAATTGAATTCTAAGCGTTGAGCACGCCAACAGCTGTGAGAAAGTAATGAAAGTAACAAATGAACAACAACAGAAGAAAGAAAAAAAAGAAACCAAACCGAACTGAAATGTAAAAAAAAAAACGTAAAAGAGAAAACTTGTTTCAAGCGATGACATGCAAGCTGTGCGGATAGATGATGAACTGAACTAAACGCAACTGAACTGAACACTCACTGTGAGTGTGTGTGGGCAGTTCAATGTAAAAATATACCCTCCGAAAAACCCGAAAAAAAAATGATGAGAAGAAAAACAATTTCACACAAATGTACTCAAAATATATATGTACATCATATATGTATGTAGTATAGTCAGCGTCCAGAGAGATGTTCGCATGTCATGGAAAGAACAAAAAGCTCATTACTCATATGCCAATCAACTTGAAACACTGAACTGAACCAAAACTGAACTGAACCAAACTGTGAACTGCGGCTCGGAGGGACGCAGAGGAAGAGAAGAACCCAGAACACAGAATGCTGAATTGTCCGAGCACTGAACATTGAACAGCACAAACCAAAACAAGCCGCAGTTCGTACAAGTTTCTTGTCGATGCCATAATTAATCATTCGCTTATAATTAACAGCACAGTACGTCCAAATAGAACAACGTGCTAATGCTTAATGTGTATCTGCTAGATATACTCCACTATCCATCAGACGAGAGAAGACGGAACAAAAACACACACACACACACACACACACACACACGCACACCGCATGACAAGGGGCCACAAAACGCAAGTTCAAAAGGTTGCCAAATGTTCACTTCTCATTCCATTTATTTTGTTTTTTGTTTTTTTTTTGCTCGTTCTTCTTTTGTTTCTGTGGAGGTCTTTTGCTTTTTTTTTTTGCCCCATAAGTTTCGTTTTACTTTTAACAAGGGGCACCAAGTGTGGGGCAAGGGGAAGGTCAAAAAGTATATGTAATGAGTTTGTAATAAGTTTGACTTTGCCACATTGCCAAAGTGTAAAATATTTTCAATTGATGAATTACCATTATGAATTCATTAAAATTACAAATGAATTTCTATCAAATACTTTTGAATACTTACATAGGTTGTTGAACAATTTTTTATTTCTATAATTAAAAACATTTCTGTCAATAATTGAGCAATTTTTAAAGTGATTTTAAAGTACTATTTTGGGATTTTTGAGGTCCTGATCTTCATATTCAGATTTTTCACTTTGGCAACATAATTTTCCATAGCATTTTTCTTTAAGAAGTAGGAAAAATTTACTGAAAATAAGTCAATCTCTTTGAAAGCAAATTATTTAGGTTAAAGTCAGTCAATATTAAGCATTTGAGCCAAAAGATATTCAATATTTGCTTTACAATAAAATTTCCAATGCATTGTACAATTAATATAATGACCAAGGAACTAAAGATTAAGCAGAAATTATTGAATAGTTTAAACTTTCGAGAGAACCAAGAACCTCAGTTTCAACAATTATTGGTTAACATTGAAAAGTTCTGTCTTTAGTTGCTAAAAATTTGAATTGGCAATCTGAAGGACCACAATTTTGAAACAATTTTTAACTGAGTATGAGGAATTGACATTCTTTTTTCTAGTTTCATACCGAATCTTAAGTTATTGCTGAAACGAATGGAAAATGTTTGCATGTGGCTGAATATCCATAACAATATCATTGGCTAGTTATGATATAGTTGGGTATTTTTAATGGATTGTGCTCTAGCCAAGGCTTTTGAAAACTCATTGTCAATCTTGTAGATTATGATGAGTTTTTACATTTGTTTTTGTCGAAGCTTTGCGTAATTATTTGAAAATGAGTCAAACGGCTGTTTGGCTGATTGGGTTAGCTCCAACCCATTCGTTGTTAAATATTGTTTAGTTGAATGATGTATGTATGTACTACAACGCGGGCAGAGAGGAGCAACAGAGGAGAAGAAAACAAAAAAAAAACAAACGACCCATCGATGGTCATTAGCAAAAGATGACGACCATCTACGCGATGTTGCGTACTCGTAATTCTTCTATAATGGATCTGTTATCTCTCTAACGCTTAATGGGTTAGGTTTTTATTTTTTTGGATAGAGCCAAAAGCTAAAGTTGTAGCTGTTATTATTGTTGTTGTTGTTGTTGTTGTTAGTGGGGTGCGGCCATATAGCTTAAGGGGGGGCGGCGAGAGAGAGAGAGATGAGTAGAGTTAAGTTGAAGATGACTGACAGACAAGACAAGAGTTTGGTTCGCTTGGCATACTTAAAACTTGGAAATTAAATAATTAGTCGTTGGCTAAGTTTATTTTTTTTGTCCCTTCCCCGTAACCGATTCCCTTCCCGACTTCTCTCTCACTCTTTTTGTGTGTTCGAGTAGAGAAGTTCGCTAGTGTAATGACCTTTTAAGTACTTTTAAAGATACTAATCGGTTGTGGTTGTTGTTGCTTTGTTGTTTTCTGGTCCTAAACAGCTAATGGCTTGTTGTGGCGAGTGCAACAAACAAAGTCCGCCACTTTTTGGTGCGGGGTAAGGGAGGGGTGTGCGAGCTGGCCCTAATTAACGTCAGTAGTAGCTTTTGGCTTTAGGGCTCCTTCTTCTTCTGCTGCCTTAGCCTTGCAGCGTTATAAACATTTTCTCTTCACCAAAAAACTTTTTGTCAGATGCGTATTAATTAAAATTTTGATAAGCGCCTAAGCGTGCTCCTCTCCAACTCCCTCTCCCTGCCGCCCCTCCACTTGCTTTTGCCTTTTACCCATGGCTTTTCTTGTAATAAAAGTTGAAAATAAATTACATGAAATTTGTTTCTCTTTCGAGGTGTGGCGCTTAAGCCAAAAGCAGCAATAACAAAGTCGTCGTCGTCGTCGTCATCGTCGGCTAAAGGCTTATCACAAAAGTATCTAACAAAAATAATGGCCGACTAATAGGCTAAAAAATCTACAAAATTCTCCTCCATTTCTGCTCCTCTCTTCCCAGTTTCTCATCCCCACTTGTTTTCGACTATTATGTCAAGAAGGCGGCGCTTGATTTTGGTATATTTAGTGGGTGAAAGTGGTGACCAGAGAACTGTGCCTGTGAATTCATCTTCTTTTCAACATCTAAACTGACCAAAACACTAAACATCGATGATGAAAGAGAGAAATCTCTTTAGTTCGAGTAGTTTCTTTTTGGGAAAGTGTTAAATAGATGAACGAAATATTTAAACAGATGATGATAAATTAACTAATGATATGGCTATGCAAATTTTCATTTACAAAAAGTTGTCTTCAATTAATCACATTAAAACTCAAGCCATTTGGTACTAGAGACAAGCAGAAAGAGATAGGGAGAGAAAAAACCTACAGAAATGGAGGATATTCATTTCCCGTAATCACATTTTGCGGCAAATAATTGAAATATTCTCATATTCTGTTTTTTTATTTTTATTTTTAATTACTTCTAAACCATTTAAGCATCATGAATTCCTAAAATATTTCTCGCCCTCTCTCATAATGAACTTCATAAAAATGCCATCTTATTTACCCCAATCATTCTCTATATATATGCACATATTTCAAAGGCTTTTTTTTTTGGTGTAAGAAAATATTTTGTAGTTTGCCTCGCCTTGAATGTCAACTGCTTAAGCAACTTAATGCCCGCTTACTGCTGTTCCCCCTTCTGAGGCATCCCTACTCTAGACTTGGACCTCAAATTGCACTTGTCTTGGCTTTAGTTTTTTTTCGGTCTTTAGCTGCAGTTTTACTGGATCTCAACCCACGGCACTTTAACACCTACCTAAAGAGAGATTCAGCGAGGGGGGACGAGGGGGAGGAAACAAAAAATAAAATATAAAACACTAAGAACAACCAACTGACGACGACTGGGCGACGTTGATGATGACTCCCCAGGCTCCGCACCACCGCACCGCTCCTCATGTCTGCGGGACAATCATTTTTCATGCTAAGCTCCAACGTCAACCATTTGGTTTATGGCCTTAATCCTTTTCTACATAAATGAAACGGCACCCGGAACCCAACCCAAGGCAAGGCAACCCAACCCAAACCAAAAGCAAAAGCAAACCAAACCGAAATGCCAGGCATTTCATCATTAGTCAGCGGCCGCTTAATGCCCAAGCCCAAGCTACTGCGTACCATATAGGCCAGCTGTAGAGAGAGAGAGACAGAGAGTGAGCGGACGGCGGAGGAGAGTTTCATATTGACGCGTGCAACAGCAGCAGCAGTAGCAACAGCCTACGCAATTTATATGTATTTATATCCCAGGCCTTAATCAAGAGACCGAACGCGTTGACTAAGTACCCAGGAAATGCCAAGGTTGTTGCACTCCACTACACTACACACATCGTCTCCTCATCCTCCTACTCCTCCTCCTCCTCCTCATTCGGCACTCCACTTTATGCCACTCCAATGTACTGTGTATACTCCATACTCCACACTCTCTGTAGGGTCCAGCGTCCAGTGGCTTTTAATTAACACGCAGTCTAGGCAGGCAGGCGACTAGCTGGCCGGGGGGTGGCGAGAATCACTCTCTCTCTCTCCCTGCTCTAGCTAGCTTTATTCATCCTTCTGCTTTACTTCTATCGTTCATGTGCTCATCATCGTCATCATCATCATTATCATCATCATCATCTATTGCTCTATACTGCTGCTATTTTCAAATCAATTCCATGCAGTTTTCCCTTCGAATATGATGTCATGCTGTGTTTCACTCCACAGCGGGCGTCTGTTTAGCGCTTAATTAATGATGAATATAAAAATTGCCGCCATCTACATACACACTAACAACCAAGCACACACTCACACACACAGCTAAAGAAATAAAGACAGAGACGTATCTCTATATACACATGTATATATAGAGGAAAAATTGCATATCTTCGAGCCATTCAAATGAAATCTTTACATAAATATGCATTCAAGCAAAAATATCAGATATAATTTTTACTTTATTTTGAATTGCGGCAGCAACTGTAGTAGTTGCTGCAAGTTGTGGCAAGTTGGTTTGTATAGACAAGATATAGATGGGTGGACTATGACAAAATTTATCATACGATTATCAGATTTTACTTGGACTATATAATCTTCATCATGCTGTGTTAGCTTTTAACAAATTTAGATTTAATCATCAGAAGTTACAGAAACAACATACACACACAAATACACACACACACATACAGACACCATTCACCACAGAAATTCCTTGACTTTGTTTTGTGGGCTGTTCTCTTTTTGTTGTTGTCGTCGTCGTTGTATCTTCTTTTCATACAACCATTTCCATCTTGCTTATCTCTGCTTAAATCCCATTCACAAAAAAAAAGCCAAGCCAAGCCAAGAGGAGAGAAGAAAAAAGAGCTATAGAATTCCTTTTCATATCGCATCTCTTACAAGAGCATCTTTGTCTTCGTCTTTTGCATAGATATCACTTGTTTCTCCCCTCTCTCTCTCTCTCACTCTCTCTCAGTCTCTCTGGCTTGTCGTATAATCAAAATGTGATTAGCATGGCACCCAAACAGCAACAACACTGAAGAATGCCTCAGTGCATGGCCTGGGAAGATATGCGATGAACAAAAAAAAAACAAACTAAAAAAACAGCAACAAAAAAAATCTTCGCAAAAGGCAACGTTAACATACAAACACACTTAACGTGTAAACATGGCTAAAAAGAGCGTTGACCATATTGGGCGCAGTCTTCCCTGTGTTGTTGTTGTACGCAGCAGCAGCAGCAGACTCTCGACAACAGGTACTACAAACGACAGCAACACAACATCAGCAACATCGACGACAACAACGGTACACGCTAATATGACTAGCGTAATTCTTTGAGGTCGAATTCTGTGGCTTAAACCAAAAAAAAAAAAAAAACAACAACCCAAAAGAAAGAGAGGAGAAAGACAGAGAAAGGTAGCGAATGAACAAGAAGATGCTGCTGTTGCAGTCAACCGGTTTAGGCCGGTATATCTGGTACTGGTTCTTCTTCTTCATCGTCGTCTCCTCTGCTCGAACATTATCAACATAATCAACAGGCAGGCAAGCCAACAGGCAAAAGCAAAGCAAACCAAAAGCGTTTCCCTCCTCCACTTATACCCGCGCGCGACATATGCTCCTTTAGCATCTTCTAAGCCTTTTCAACGCTCATAAATTGTTCAGGCTAGCACACAAACATACACACACACACACACATGCATACAAAAATATTTTGCAAACGCAATGCGCGAAAGGCAATGAAAATTGTGTGCATCATGTGGCATGCGAAAGAAAATTATTATGGGGTTGAGAGTGTATACGATGCGATCCAATGGGTTGGTTTTCAGATGGGATGCGAATGGGATGGGATGGGATGGGTTAGCATGGCATGGGTTTTGACTTGACTTTGGCTTTGGTGGCGACAATGTTTCTAAACTGCCAGATACCCCTCTGTCCTAGCACTCCTCCACCCATTCTCACTCTCTCTTCCTTTCAAATCAAACGAAATGTCGTCAAAAAACTACAGTGAAAAGTGCTAAAACTTTTCATAGTTGTTTTTATTACACAAGTAAAACTAAAAACCAAAATGTAAGTTACACTTTCATTCAAATATTGGAAATAAACTCTAAATATATCCAAGAGCTTTCCACTTACTTATTCGTTCTGTTTTATAATGATTTCCTTTGATAAGTAAAAGCCCATAATGCCCTGCTATAGCTTTTCATATGAGCTACAGGGTATGGGAAAAAAATCTTTCGCATATGGCCGAACGAACGGTACTTTTTGCAATTATCGTTGTCTTGGCCGTCGTTGTTGACGTCGTCGAAGATGCGGCATGAAGCTGGCTAAAGCAAATATGCGCACTTGGCATTGTCCGCTTTGCCGAGAGAAGACAACGCACTAATAGCCCCAGTCGACAGTCCTCCAGTCCACCGCCGTCGCCGCAGTCCCCAAAAGTTTTGCTTGGGTCTCAAGCTATGGTTATGGGTTTTGGGGTTTGGGGCTGGGACTGGGGTTGGGGTATATGGGTATGGGCATCGGCATCGGCATCGTCTGGCGGCTGTATTGCGGTTTTGAGGTTTGCGTTATGTGTAATAGATTATCAAAATGCTTAGGACCCAAAAGACACAACACGAAGACCAAACACACACACACACACTCACACAGCCACACACGCGCACACACACAACGAGCAAAGCAGACAACTAAGCCAGCAACGGTTTATGTCACATGAATGTAATGAAATTAAATTTCTCTCTATATATATATATTCCTCTACAAGTTATTAAACTTTGGCTTGTTGAGAGCCTTGTCGTCGTCATCGTCGTCGTCGTCGTCGTCTTCCTCATATAATAATTTTAAAAGTCAAAGTCAAGTTTTGGGCCCAAGACGAAGACCATGTCGAAGGCGAAGCCTTTAAGAGGTGGAAGAGATGAAGATTCTGTCTCTCTAATCTACGCAAGATTCTGCAATCAAGTGTGCATATTTACTTCCTGTAATTGAGCATTTATGGCTTTTATGGCCTAACGGATTTGTTGGCAAGTCAGTCCCTGTGCCTGTGTTCTACTCTTCCCCCATTTTAGCCATAATTGTTTTGGCTTAGGCTTTAAGTTACATAAAATGCATCATTTCAGCCAGAGAAAGAGAGAGAGAGAGGGAGCGCAGAGACTTTTGGCCAAGTCATGCGCTTAAATCTATTGATTATTAAGTTTATGCATAAATTGTAAATTGATTTAGCAGTTAATTGATTTGCTAGCAACTAAAGAGCCTCAAGTTGTCGAAAAGAAAGAAGACAAAAAACATTTCATATTCTTAAAAGACAGGACCGAATCGGTTATCCGCATTATGAAATGGTCTCAACAACTTGCAAGTTGCCGCCTGCTGCATGGATTTTGTCTTTGCATGCATAGTTGATAATGGGCATTAAATTGAATATCTTTGAATATCGAACGAATATTTCAATGTGTCAAATCCAAATGGGCAAAAGGCATTGGAGATGATGGGGAATATGTTTTAGTAAATAGATGAAAGGATTTAATTATGGCTAAGAGCATCTAACATTTGTTAGCCAGGTGGCACACACACACACAGAAGGAAAACCATGATTAATTCTACCTCCCCCCACCCGGTCACTCATGATGATCTAACCATTTGGAAACATTTTGCCATTGATTCTATTATGGGCCATTGCATAGATTGATTTATATTGCTTTGCCCTTTCTATTATCTCCTACAATCTGAATTATTCTTTTTTTATTCCACAAAAAAGCAAAGTTTTGCAACGCAAAAGGAGTCAGTGGGTGGTTTTCTATTCTCAATTCTTAGCTCATCCTTACACTTGGCTTTGACTTATAGATTCAAAAAAAAAAAACCCCAAAGAAAAAGAAATCATTTGAACTTGCTAATACATTTGTCCATTTGTTTTGGGCACAAAAATCTGGAAACTCAAAAAATAAAATAAAATAAAATGCGAGCAACAAAACAAAAAAAAAAACGAAAAGTAAAATCGAAAACTTTTTCTTGTGTATTGTAGAAAAAGTTTTTCTGCTCGCAGGCACTTAAAGTCAAACAAAGCTTGACCACACTGCTGGAGCAGCTTAGGACAATGGCTCTCAAAGGCGCACTTTACGGCGGTCCAAATGTCCTGCCTGCCTGCACACAAATCAAACTTTTTTTTTTGGTGTCCGACTTTTCTTTTTTTTTTGTTTTCGTTGTTGTTGTTGTATCTAATACTTGATGTTCTTTTATTAAAAAACCGTAACTAATGATGCCTAAATTCGCAATAAAAATAAGCACAATATGGTCCATTAGAGGGGTTTCTCTCTTGTTGTGCTATTAGAGCACATCCTACCCGCCGCAATTTGAAACAATTTTAATAATAAAGAAACCAAACGGGGGCCAAATCAAATTTTTCCAGCCATTATGGAAGAACATTCTATACCCTGGCGGTCGTTAAGAAAGTATTTCGACTATCCTAAAAAAAAGAGAGTGTAAAGTAAACATTCAAATCTTTTATTAACTAAAACAAAGTATTTTGATTTAACAACACATTTCTTCTTGGTCATTCAGAATATCCAAACAAATTATGACTATATTATTTGACAAATTCAAAAGGCAAATGTCGCCTATTGGTCTGATAGATTTTTGTTTACATTTAAGATCGGCACTTAAAAATTTCGTTACACCAAGATTTGAAGTTTATTGTAAATTTGTTTTTCTTTGCATATGTCTTAACATACATATTTTAACTTTCTGTTCTGGGTAATTATGTTTGCCCTGCTCTTTGCAAAGTTTGTAGCAAATTGAGTATACCTTTTAAATACCCTATTAAAGCAACAACAACAAACAAAAAAGGAGAAGAAAAAAAAAAAAGTAAAAACCGAAGCCAAAAAGGCAAACATCGCGTGCTATATAGAGAAGATGTAGTCAAAGTGTAGAAGAAGCATCTTATTGTGACAAATTTTAAGTAATTTCATTTTTATTTTTTTGATTGCCCCTCCCTGTCGATTTTTTGGTTCCCATCGCTCGTCCTCCGCTCCCTTTTGCTACTAACTTTTTATATTGTTCTCGATGGAATCAGCTTCGAAAAAGGAAAATGCGAGAGAAAAAAAAATGGGAACGCTCTGCTTTCCTTTTAAGCGTAAAAAGTTGCTTCCGTCTCATTAAAGGCAACAGAAAAGTTCTGCTTCTGTTTCTGATTCTGGTTGTTCCTTTCTGTTTGCTGTTTTCTGTTTCTTTTCCCCCCCTCTCTCTCTCTCTCTGTTCGCTGCTTATTTCTTTCTACTCTGACGAATTCCCAAAGTATTTATTTACACCTAGGCTGAAGGATAAAAGTTCCTTTGCCACCTGCCCGACCCACCCACAGCCGTTTGACAGCTCGCCATCAGCCTGCTATGTCTCTTGCCACACTCTCGTCTTGTTGTTGTTTTGCATGCCACATGGCTGCTCTAGGCGCGTCAAAGCCAAACGGAAAATACACCAATCAGTGTAAAAAGCAAATGAAAAGAAACCAAACGAAAGAAATGCCAAAAAAAAAAGAGGAATAGAAAGGCGAAAAATAATCAGAGAAGTAAAATCTGTGGGCGCCATATGCCCAGACACATAGACACACCTACACACACACACATACACACACAGCCTTACACACAGGCGCATACACATAAACAATGAAATGGCTGCTAAAATATATCTCTCTTTTATACCCTGGACTCAAAAAAAAATAAGAAAAACGATGGAAATAAAAGGGTATAAAAAGTTTAAGGACAAGTCTCTATATAGGATAAATGATGAAATTACTTTTTTAGACCATGCATTTCATAAAACCTTTCTCTCTCTCTTTCTCTGTTTCTCTCTCTATAAGGCACTTAACAGTTTCAGTTTTGTCTATGTGGGAATTCTTTATTTTTTTTTCTATCTTAATTTGTAAGTGTAAAACTTGAAAAATTCATTTGATTTGATTGATTATATTTTTATTTTTTGTTAAAAGCCTCTTGAAACTTATTCAAGCAATTTTTTGAAAACAATAATCGAATAATCAATGAATTAAATAATCTATTAGATTAAGGTAGATCTAATGAGGTTAAGATAAATATTTAAACTAATATTTGTTGGCATATTGTTTCTTAATTGTTACTTAGGTTGTTTTTTGCTTTCCGTTGACAATCCTCTAAAAAGCCTTGCCTCTTGAGAAGGATTAGAAGGATATCGCAGGGTCGTTCCGGCTTGAGTTACCACTTCCTTTTACCATTTTTTAGCCCAGAAAATATTATTGTTTTTCCAGTTTTTCCTTTTTTCTTTTTTTTTTGGAGAGCAGTGGCACCCAATACACTCCCCGCTCCATTTTACCACTCTCAGTTGAGCTTCCCTTTGGTTTTGGCTCCTTGAAAACCTATTGAAGCTATAAATCCTTTGTGTTTTCAATTTTTATTTTATTGCTCTCCACAGAGCGCGCGTGTGTCTGTGTGTGTATATTTGTGGGTATGTGCGTGCACAAGGTGAACTCAACATTTCAGATTCAGAAATAAGAGGAGAGCAGGTTAGGGGGGCGCTTCTTCGACCATTTTGAAGGCGTGACTCAGTCGAAAAGCAGAAGGGCAAAGGCAACATCGAATGCACAAAAGTAAAATTTAAAAAGATACAAACAAACACAAAACACTTGAGTGGCGCATTTTGGCTTTGCCATACCCCCCTACACCCCTCTCCATTAAGCCCCACCAAAAATATAAAAACACCCTCTCCTTTGGTTTGGCGGATGACGGGGGAAAAGCTGAGCTGAGCTGAGCAATGTGTGCGCTACACTTCCGCGTTCAAGGCAATTGAGTTAATCTAGCAATGAGTTTGGTTTTGTTTGGGCAGGTAAAGTAATTGGGGGTAGAAGAACTGTGTGTGAAATTGGGAATTGTTGATGCAGGAGAAGCAGGAGGAGGACAACGATGAATATAGCTTCACATGGAGCTGGCGTTTTGACTGTGTCGGGGTGGCATTTTTATTGGGCAGGTCTCTAGAGTGTTTTTGGCCGGAGATAGGCAGCTGGGTCTCTAAATAATTGCTGATAAATAAAGAACCAACAAAAAAAAACGAAAAGAAAACAACAAATACAAGTTAATCCAAAGTGTGAGAATAATAAACGAAATGAATTGCGTCCGAGAGATTTGATAAAATTTCATACTCAATGATTGAACATTTGATGACAGTTTCGCTCCCCCTATATGGTGCTACTTTTACTTTACTTCTGTTAATAACACGCTTGACTAGAAGTTTACTCGCTCTTTCTTTAGTATACTGTCATGTATATTCAGTCCCAAATGTTACTCACTAAACGAATAATATAATATATAGCAATATATGTATATCAATAACATTTCCACCACTCGCTGCAGTTCCTTTACTCGCTCACACTTACTCGCTAATTTGAGGCTACTTAGATGTTACTGTTTTACTTTTTCTACTTCTTTGGATTTGTAACTGCTTAGTCCCTGGGAATATGGTATTACTAGTGGCAGCTACTGAAGCATTAAGAAGTTTATCTATTTACCAACTTATCTTAAATCGTAACTCGTTGTATTATGTATGTATGTGTGTATGTATGTACTCGCTGTTTTGCGGTAAGCTTTGTGTGTATTATCGTTTGAGCTCGTTGAAGAGTTGAGCTTTACTCGCTAATCATTTTTGTTTTTCTTTTTCTGACAGCTTTAAGTAGGGTATTTGAGCATTTTTTACCGTGCCATTTCTCGGAAATTTCAGTGCTCAGCTCAGCCTTTTTTCCTCTGGCTTGGTTTATTCTATTGTTAGTGTTGTTGTTGCTTTTGCTGATTGCTGCTACTTTTCTGCTATTGCTTATCCGCCCCCGCCTATCTTTCTCCCAGATTCAGAATGTGTGTGTGTGTGTACTTTGTTTCCCCATCTAATGGGCGGGGTAGGGGGCGGTGGTGTTCTTTTTTACAGTTGTTGCTTTTGCCATTTAAACGTAAAAATAAATGACTTCTTAGCTGTTTTTCTTCATTGGTTTTTGTTGTTCTTCTCCCTTGTTTGTTGCTACTGGAAAGTTTATTTTAACCTCACAGCCAAAAAGTGCACGGAGCAATAATCGAATTTGAGTGAATTAAGATTGGGGAATTGCTGTTGAACAATAGAATGAGCTCTTCATGTGTGGGTGTGTGTGTTTGTGTGTGGAAAATTATCCCTAAAGCAAACACGAGAATGGGAAAAAGAATGAGAGAGAGAGAGAGAGAGAGACTCACTCATATGGGCGCGTGTGTGACTAAGGATTTTGTTTCCTCCTTTTTTTTATTTTTTTTTTATTTGTTTACCGATAACACTTGGCACTAAAAGGGGACCGAATGCCTGGCTGCCAGCCTGCCGGCTTGAATGTCCTGTTCTGTTCTGCTCTGTTCTGCTTTGCTCTGAGCTCTGTGCTCTGTGTGTCCTGACAGTAATCAGAAACGCTCTACAAATAGCAACAAGCCATCTCATCCAGCCATCTCTTTCTTTCTGTTTGTGTTTGTATTTTCATCAAATAAAATTGACACACACAAGTGTTAGCCGCTTTTGGGTTGACAGCAGCAGGACCCCGACAACAACAACAATAACAACAACAAGAGAAGCAAAAAATAAAGAAATAAACGAAAACAGAAAACCAAAAGAAGAAGAAGACGACGACGACGAAGAAGGATCTACATTAGGTTCGAAGGTACGAAGAGGTTGAAGATTGCGGGGCAAGGTGAAGTTTTTGCTCACTCCCTAAACTGACTTTAAGCGCTTGGTTAATTTTGTGTGTTTGACTTGAGCTTTTGATTTGACAGTTTAGTTAAATTAAATTCAACGAGGGAAAATAGAAATAGAAAATTTAATGAGCATGATGAAAAAGAGAAAGATATATAGACGACTCATCGATGACCTGTAATGATTGTACACAAACAGCTTAAAGGGCAAATGTGCTTAGTCTTTATTTGTTTCTTTTTTTTTTTTTTTGTTTTTTTCTGATCGATTTGCCATGCCAATTTTTGATATTTCAGACAGAAAATAGCAATTTCTCTTTCTACATCATGTGCTCTTGGGCTTAAATGTTAAAAGATGGGCCTGAGGAGCCCTTTTTCAGACCTATTTAAATCCAGGATATGGTAAAAGAATTACCTTTTACCTTTATCACAAAATTGTCTTATAAATACAACAACCCAATCTAATTCTAACCTAATCGCCCACTCAGACACTCCCACATAAACACACACAACAACAACAACAACCCTGTTGTAAAGTTCAAAAGCGTTTTATAAGGAGGTTAGGTTAGGACGGAGGAAAAGGGACAAGAGAATCAAATAGAAAGAGGAACAAGAACAAGAATGGGGCAATGGCAAAAGGAATAAAGTGGAGAATGAAGAAGGGGATAAACCCTGCGTCAATTGAAGTTTTAACATACAAATGTAATTAAAACGTTTTTCGTAGACGCCGCCAGGCACAACACAAAGTAAAAGTGAAATTGTATGTGTGTGTGTGTGTTTATGTAAATGTGTGTGTTTGTGTGTGTGAAGCAGGAACTGTCCAAAAGGGAGGAAGTATGTTTTCAACTCTCGTATAACAAACACAAAACAAGGCCGAGACTCTTGAAATTGTTGCCGGCGGATGCAATAAGTTGGTGATAAGGTGTTCATTCCCTAAGGGCAAATTGTTGGGGGATGGTTAATGGGGAAGAGGGGACTGATGGGACATGGCGAATGGGGTGGTGGGGGAAGGGTGTCAGGCAGGCAATGAAAAACCTTTTGCAAAAGTTGTCAAAAATCAGGCAAAGGACGCAAAACAACGAACGAGAAAAAAATGCAAAAAAAAAAAATGGAAACGTGTTCCGATTCCCGGGTCTCTCTCAGCCTCTGTAGCCAGAAAAACAATGCAAATGTCTCGTTGTTAACCTTTTTTCTTTTTTAGTTCCCCCCACCCCTTATGCTCTCTAAAAACGTTCGCCTTTTGGCAGCCACCGCCCAAATGTTTTGTGCCCCTCTCCTCTTATTCTTTATCACTTTCTCTCTCTCTCCCTCTATGGGGCAAACAATGATATTTACATTTTTTATCTTTACTTTACTTTCGCTTGAAATTGGAAACAGGCCGAAGGGCCTTCTATGTATTTGCTGTTTTTTTTTCGCCGTGTGCTCCCTTTTTTCCTGCACGTTTGGGCATTTATACAAAGGAAAAAACCAAACTGAAATGAAATGAAAAGGCTAGAGACGAACTCATATCAAAGCGATCATGGATTTATGGCCTTAATAATAGACTTAGAGGAAATTGGAGAAGGAGAAGTGCTGCCCGAGGGGCAAAGTGGCGGATACTTGGTGTGAGTGTGTGGGCGGAGGTTTGTGTGTGTGCATGTAGGCCAGTATCAAGGAAGCAGCAGGAAGGAAGGAGTTGGCCATCTAAAATTGGTAGGAAACAAAATGAAATTTGTGTCCAAAATTGAAGCCGCCCAAGAGTGGACAAGTAATTAGGCAAAGGATTTTCTTCCTCAACATGTATCTTTCCCTTTTTTTCCGTTTCTGCTTTTTATGTTAGCCCGCAGAAGTATGCTATAAAAAACGTGAGCTTTATTTTGTTTTATTACGTATTGGGGTTTTTTCGCTTGGCATTCAAGCAGGCGACAAAATGTCCCTAAAATAAACAGGCAGCAAGACTCGAGGCAAATTGTGGCACAAAAAGCATTGCGAGGGTCATTTAATAAGTAAAAAATCGAACATGAAAACAGAATTTTTAACTTCATTTGATTAGAATAGTTTTCCTTTGGTTTTCATATACCGAAAACTAATTTACTAAAGTGTAAAAATTGAGTTAAAGATTTCAATGCAAAAGGAGTACAAAAAGTATTTAAATGCAACCTTCTGATTATTTTCCTTAGTTTAAGCTTTTTACAATTTTCTTTACCAATTCATTTCTTTTTTGACAATTTTGTTGCCTGCGCCAATCAAGGGTATGGCACATTATATAGTATAGTATAATTCGTATTGCCCTTGTGTGTGTCATCCCATTGCCATTTTGCCATTTGCAAGCGACGACCCAAAAATGCCCTTAGGGTTGACAGTTTATCAAATTGCCGAACAAAGTCACCAAGCAACATAGGAAAAAAAAAAACACACAGAAAAAGCAAAAGAAAAAAAGCGACAAAAAAGAAACACATACAAATAAAAGGGCAGCAGCTGCCACAAAAGCATGCTGCGGGATGGATCTTTGTGGAATAGATTTGGGTATGTGTCTGTGTGTGTGTGGCATTCACCAAATGCTCATTAAAATAATTTTTGCCAAAACACACATTTTGTTCCAAATCTATACAAAAATGTCGCCTGCAATTCCATCATCATCATCTGCATATGACATTGAGTGGTTAGCAGATAGAGTGATTATGAGTGTGGGAGGGGGGAGAGTGGGGTTGGTGCTTGGAGTAGGGAGAAGGTTTGGGATTTGGTTAGATGGAAAACTTCTTCAGATAACGCAGCAGCATCACGAAAGTGTCAAAAACGCTTAATAAACGTCAATGTCAGAAAGATTTCAAAGTCAATGGCAAACATTTTTGAACAAAACACTCTGAATCCAAGTTGAAATTTTTGGATGGATATATGTATAGGAAAGTATGACAGAGATGGAGATATACATACATACATACATACATATATATGAAAAGGAAAGGAAAACGCAAAATCAACGCAATTGAATTCGCATAGTATCCCCGATTCCCCTCCACCCTTCCGCCAAACCATCTCTTCTGGTCTTTCATTTCATTTCGACATTCATTCGCTTGACAAATGGAGTGTCATAAATGCAGCCCTTAAGGGCAGTCAGCCAGACGGTACGTCGGTCGGACAGTCTACACCTTCTTTTGCCCGCTCCCCTTTATGCTAAACGACACGTATTCTCGACTCGAATTGGTGGTCCCTTTCCTTTTTTGCCCAAAGCATACACACACACACACACACACACACACAGGCCTCAACAGCTTATGTGAGAGAGAGACACACAGCTAAAAATGCACAAGGGGATTTTAAATTTATTTGAATTTGCTTTTAGTTTGGGTCTTCCGACTCTTCCGACTGTCTGTCTTTGAGTTACATTCAACAGATTTCGATGGCAGCCGTTACATATCGCATTTAAAAAGTGGTTTCAATATACAAATAAGAAATGAAACAGTCTGAATGGATTATTTTCCACACAAAGATCGACTAGTTAATACTCTCTAAGAACATAATATATCTTAAGGGCTTTACACAGGAATATAGAAAGTATTTTTCGTATGAACTTCAACTTAATTAGAATTCTGAGTGATCAGTTTTATATATGAATATCTGGAAACTCAATTCTCTTTCGAGAGATTTGAAGTATTCAAGAAAAACTCTTTTAACGTTACTATAAAAGACTAAGATTTTGCATATACTATATGTACATATAAATATATATGCAGCTGCCGGGCATATCAACCCCATATAGTGTCATGGAGCCAACAAAAAAAAAGAAAACGCAAGGGAAAAACGGAAAAACTGACGTCTGTCAGCTTAACAATATGACAAATACAATTTTTCGTCTCTTTATAATTTCATTTTACTATAAAAACGCATTATTATATAATGCGTTATGCTTGTGCTGCCCCACCCTCTTTAAATATAGCAGGGACAACCAGCCAACCCACTCACCCACCCACCCAGCATCGGCAGCAGCATCAGCATCAGCCCCATCATCATCATCAACGGCATGGGCGTGGCTCTTTTGCCGGCCAAGCCAACAGCGTTTGGGCGGCACACTCTGGACAATTGAAAGTGATATAAAAATAGTCTCTCTTGCATTTTTCTGTTTTTTTTTTTGGTTTTGGTTTGTTCCATCATAATTCTTTCTGTTATTCGTTTCATTTTTTGTTTGTTCTTGTTCTGTGGTATTTGTCATCATGGGTTTAAAGGCGGTTGTTAGAATGAGATAGAGTTATGCATTCGCTTCAACGCCCTAGAGTTAATTTTGAGTGACGTGCAAAGTTTGTTAATTGAATTTGCCTTTTTGATATGTATGTCACATTGATGATGGTGCCGCAGCGGCATCAACGCAAAAGGGAGAAATTACAGTGGGGACTAGCTAAGTGGGTTGTGTACATGACATTAATTGAGCAAACTAGTTAAAAGGGTTGCTCGTTACTCTTCTTTCTTTATGGCTTGTCCCTGCCCTGCCCAGCTAAGCTTCTCAGCCTCAGTCCAGGCCAAAATTGTTTAATGCAAATGGGTAAAATCACAAGGGCTGTCCCTCAAGGGGAACTTCAATCTGACAGAGATTGCGGCAACAGTGACTCTCAAATGAGCAACACACAACCAGAGGGGTTAGATTTGTGATTTCAAGTGCCCAAAAACCCAGCCAGTTGACTTGACAAAATTATCAAAAAATGCAAAGCGAAAGGAATTAACAACAACGGACACACAAAAAACTGGAATCAGAGATACGGAAATTAGAAAATGAATAAAAATGTATTTGGAGTGAGTTTATATCTTTTATGAAACATTCAAGTGTAGCCAGCTACATATTGCTGAGCAAAGCAAATTATAAGGAATTCGCTGGACAATTTCAAAAGGCTATTTAAATTTAGATTAAGGACAATATTAAAGCTTTCAGACTGTGATTCACTCTATTTAGATTCCGAAAATTGTGATTCTAATTGTTATTTGTAAGCAAATACCTTTGACTTGATGTAATTGTTGTTACTCCTTGTCACACTTTCTATAAATGAAGGGTTTCCTTGTCTTTGGTTTAGTGCTTAGCAATTAACAGAATTTAAATGCAACTGCAGCCAGGTGATAATCCTTTCATTGTTATAGTTTTCAATTACAATTCCTTTTTGCAGCAGTGTTGAATGTCTGGGCTTGTGCATGCACTTGGTGTAGCCACTGTTCATTTCCATTAATCCGGATGTCATTTTATTTGCCGTTGTCTCATTGCTGTTTGCTGCCAATGCACTATTATAACCAAAAACTACTTTGATTTTGATTGTTTGCAGCTGCATGGACAACAGAAACAACAACAGCAACATTATTCATTCATTCAGATATTTTTAATCATCTTAATAGGCCACTTTTTATGTGAATAGCCTCATCATTGGCATCACAGAGGCAGTGGCAAGCACAAGAGGCCCCAGCTTAATGCATCAATGCACATTTTACAGTTACATATATATATCGAGAGAGAGAGAGAGAGAGAGTGTGATAGAGATACAGACATTTCAGACAAATGTGCCAGGCCTAGTTTATAGATTTTTAATGCCATCCTCAATAATATAAAGAGTCTATCGCAAATGTCCTACACTTCAGTTATAATAAATAATATTGTATATACTCGTACATATATTATTACTATACCCATTCAACAATGAATCCGACTTATTTCAATTGCTGTCATTCGCATTGTAATATAAATTGCCAAACGAGTAGACAAAGTGATTGATATTTAATCTAAAATAAAAGCTTAAGTCCGGCGGGCAATTTCAATTTTAATAAAATGCTTTTAATGCTCACAATGAAGGAGGATCAAGAAGGGGCTGCTGCTATTGCAGTTAAAGATGGCAATAACAGATAGCAAATATATATATGTATAAATATATAGTTAGAGAAGAAGATGAATATATATATATATATAAATATATATGTAAGTATAAAGAAGATGAATGGAAAATTGGCCCACCCAAAACTCAGCAAAAGTTTACAATGGCTGAAAGAGCGGTAGGAGATTAGACGACTGAGAGAAGACCAAGAACTTGGCCAAGTTGCATTGCATTGCACAATTTGTTGCTGTTTGCTTTCATAAAATATTAACTAGCAATTTGCAGTGTCTGCATACAAAGCATACAAACACACGCACACACACACCGAGATATACAATATACATATATAGATAGATTGAAGATATCGGTCGGAGGGTTGGGTAAACATTTCAAAACTTTCAGATTGAGTTGATGAGTTGAAGTGGTAAACTGAAGTGCCTTGCACTGGACAAACAGACATACATACAGACAGACAGACAGAAAGACAGACATATAGACAGACCAATAGACTAAGGTCAGAGAGAGAGATGATTTAATTTGCTAAAAACCAGGGACACCATTTCAAATTAAATTGAAATTGTTAATGAATTTTCTGCTACAAGAAACTTTTGTCGCACAAAAGTTTTCTTCTTGGATAAGTCTTCATCCAATCAAATGGAAAGCGTTAGAGAATGGAAACAAACTAAAAGACAAAACGAAAAAAAAACAAAAAAAAATAAGCATCAGAAACCATCGTACTTGGTTTTTGCCAACCCTGGACAAGCAATTGCAACTTGGCAAATATCGAATCATTTTGTCCGGCAGCAGTATCTTCTACTTCTGTTCGTTCGCCCAAATTGCCATTGCCGTCGTCCTCATCTGTGTCTCTTTCTCTCACTTGAAGGCACTTTAACTATATTAATTGATATACTTGCTTGCAGCGGTAATTTAAGCAAACTGAAGTTTCGCCTGCCAATGCCAATATCATCATCATCAAACGAAACACCAGGCAGACAGACATACCGACAGACAGACAAACTGACATAGACAAAGAGAACGGGACAGAAAGAGGAGGGCAGACGAGATTTTGGGCTTACCGTTTTTGGTTTTCGGTAGGGATTCTACTCTGTTCTGTGTTCTGTGTCTAGCTTGATGGCTTTACCCCAAGGCGCGCTCTTTTTGGCGCTGACATATACACAGAGGAGCATTTGCTCCTTCTGCCTGCTGCCGGCTGCTTCACACACTCGCACTCTACTACTGCTACCACTACTTCTTCGTGTTATAGGCAAATGGGCAGGCAACATAGCGTATACGTAATCAAATGTACATAAGGCATCAAACGACTCGACGACTCCTACTCTGACTCCAACTCCAACTCCGACGTCGACGCCATCAATTCCTAAGCCAAAACAAGCATAGTGGCATCTAAAGTAGTAGCAGGAGGAGGACACAACAACCCAAGAGCTCCTTTAACATACATCAAGAGCAGCAGCAGCAGCACAGGCTCGGAAATGGGTAGCAGGAATAGGAAGGACAAGGCAGTGTGCACAGGAAAACAATTTACAATGCCACCAACTTGATGCGGTGTGTGTCTATATATGTACATATATATATATATATATATATATATGTCGAGGGGCAGAACTTGTCGAGGTAGGGGAGGCTTAAGACGATGCACACAATTTTGGCACTGGCAAATGGCAATAGATGGCACAGATATTTGAAAGCTGAGAGATAGCACCCTGGCAAAAGAGAGGGTGGTTTCTATAATGATTGAAACATAGAATAGGGGCAATCTAGAAATTGGAATACTTGAAGAGATAATAAATCAAAGTATCTACATAGATATATCAACTTTGTTTACATTAAATCCTACATCTTTTTGCATATTTCGATTTTCGATTTGTCGTCTAATAGATATTATTTTTTCTTACTCTATTTACTTTTTGTTCTCATTTTTCTTTGAAATGGACAAGAGTCGTACATCATTCGATGGCTGATTTACAGTTCTCACCTTTTAACAATTTTCCATGTGTTATTGTTGTTGTGCGTGTGTGTGTGTGTGTGTGTTGTGCTGTCAATTCCCTTGAGTTCACTTCATCTAAATCAAAAATAAGAGCTGTCCAAAATCCGTTCTTTGAAACTTTCCAGTCAACTCTCTCTCGCTAGCTCTAAATATATATATATATATATATATATATGTAGATATAGTATAGCTAACATTTTGATATTTGTGTGATATGTGTAGTAAAGGAATACGAGAAGGAGTCACCGAAGCAAGGAACCAACCAACCCTTTTGCTGTTGTTATATATATGATGGAGGTTTATAAAGCAAAATCTGTACACGGAAATGCTTGGGCCGAATACGGGAGGAGAATGGGCATTAGTGAAATGAAGAGGAAAGGGTGTGTAGTGTGTAGAGAGAGCATTGGAACATTGGTTTTCGTTGAAGATGTTGAAGGATGGTGGGGGGAGGTAATAAGTTTAATGTGTGCTGCGAGCATATTTTAAGGCTTTTCACTTGAGCCTTTTTGCTAGCCAGCTGTCAGTTCAGTTCAGTTCAGTTGAGTTTGTTGTTGATGATGGTTGACTGCCTGACCCCCGCCGCCCTTCTACCGCCTACCGGCCGCTTCTCCATATTCCAACAATCACTTGCCATCTCTTTCACTCTCTCTCACACACCCACACACTTCGAGCTCTTCTTGTGCATCCTCATCATCCACTCATGTACTTGACTGAACTGTCCCAGCTGACGTTGAATTATCATAAATTGCTAAAGTTTGTTTTTGGCGTAACAAAACTTGGGCGGACGACTGACTGACTACTCCGCCTTCGTCTCCTTTTACTTTTCTTGTATGTGTGTCTGTGTGTGTGTGTTGGGAAAGTTTTCATCAAGCGAAAATCAAGACAATTAGGCTCATGCTAAAGGGTTCAAATGAGTGAGTACATTGTAGGAGATGGGAGATGATGGGTAGGAATGCTGATCGGATGGGAACGGGTTTGAGTTTGGGTATGGGGAAAATGCTTGATGATGTGTAGGGGGTAAGTGCAGTGACAGAGCTTTGCATAAGTTTGTTTTGCTTTCAATGTTGCATAATCCTATTAAATTTCACATTGCGGGAAGGCGAACAGCAGTCAACCAGCCAAAAGGAACCAAAACAGAATCACAATGTCGAAAAAGAAAAAAAAAAACAAAAAACGTCAAACTGAAATGCTCGAAAGGTGCTTAATTTTCTGCTTGGCTTTTATTGATTTACCGCTCCCGCAACCCATCCATTCACTCTCTCATGCTATTCCGTGTCAGACACATAGCCATATATATATATATATATCTATATATATATACATATTAGAAGAGCCAAGCTAAAAGGCATTAAAGTCTTGACAAGGCTATTAAATACTTAAGAGGCAGCGACGTTAATGACAACAGCAGCTAGCAGCAGCGCAAAGGCCAATGGCGGAGCCAAAGAAAAAGTGAGCTGCGCAACGCATCTCAACGCAAGGATTACAATTTACGAGTCCTGCGAACCATGAAGGTGTGATAAAATTTCCAGCAATTAAAAAAACGTGTGCGTTGACAACGGCAACGAGGAGGAAGGCGACGACAACGCGTTGAGGACTCCCGACGACAACGACAACGGCGGCTACGTCGGCAACGACAAGCAGAAAGGGCCAAGTGTCGTGGCATGCAACTTAAAAAGAAAGTAAAAATGAGCCAACATTCTCGCCCATATATAAAGCTGAAAAATGAATGCTCTATCAAAAAGTTTTCGTCGTTTAATGGCCCCTAACAAAAATCTAGCTAAATAGTAGCATACTTTTTAGGGCAAAAGCCAACACGCACAGTTCAAATATATGTATATGTATGTCACATGATCATGTACGTTTTTCGTAGCATATATTTGAGCGCTCATAGAAAACTGATTCAATTTAAAGACTCACTGTTATGCCCTTCCTTAATTTTTTTTTTGCGCTTTTCTTTCTCAAGACGACATTTTTCCTGCACACATAAAAAAAGCAAAAGATGAAGAAGAAGTAGATGAAAAAAAAGGCAACCAAGTTGTAAGCAATTTTAAACGACGCGTCGTTGGCATTTGGCAGAGGAGCAGCAGCGGCAGCTCCCTGAGAATATTGCAAATTTATGCGCCTTTCCTTTTTGCATAATTACCCCCAACGACCCTTAGTCGTTGGCATCAACCACCAGCAGCAGCAGCAGCACCCATATATAGCACCCCCATTCCATTTTTGCCCCCTCCACACCCTCATACCCTTGGCCCACGCACACGCAGATTTTGATAACGTCGTGTTGGGTGCTTGCAACATTGCAGCGCGTATTTTTAATTTCCGTCAGTTGGCCGTCTCTTTTGCCCCGCCCCCTCTTTCGTTTCTCCTTTTTTTTGTCAGCGATAAGGTTGGGACATGTCAAGGTATATATGTGTGTGTTTGTTAGTGAGTGTGTGTGTGTGTGTGTGTGTGAGCGGTAGATAATGTAAAATTAAAAGGGAAACTGTGCAAAACAGTCAAAAAATACTATGTACTATAGACTCAGTAACAAACGGGAAGAGGAACTCTGCTCATGCGATCTTGAATTATGCGTTTGTAGATTAAACTACATGACAGTCAACGAGAGACAGAGACAGAGACAGGGAGAGGGGAAGAGGCGCAGAGACAACGACAAATGCAGAATGAGTGTACCCCAAAAATTATATATTTCTACAAAATAGATACAAAATTTATGCGATACACAAATAAACAAATGAAAAAAAAAACAAAAATCCCATAATGAAAAGCAACAAAAACAAAGCTGGAAAAAAGGAAAACTTTTAATTAGCTAACTAAAATGGCAAATGGCGCAGCATGTGATATGATTAATGAAATGCTGGCATGTAATGCCAGCAACCAGCAAAACACGCAGAGTGTGAGAGAAAGAGAAATAAAGTGAGATGGAGGATGATATAAATTGGGGCAAATTAATTGCAACAGCCTCAGGTGTGCCTCTCTCTTACTCTGTCTCCCACGTATAGGTGTGTGTGTATTTCGAAAATTTCCGTTGTAATTAGATGATGGAAATGCTGGGAGAGTAAACTTGTTCTTTTTGTGTTTTTTGATAGCCTGGGAAACTTAACATTAGCCAAGCTTTTGAGCTCGTGTTAAGTGTGATAAAAGATAGAACATTAACTAAAATAAATCAAAATGTAGCTGCCTGGATGAGTGGGTGGCTGATGGTTGCTTGGTGGTTGGTGGTTGCTGGCACCACAAACGCATCTACAACTTGACCAACAGCTGTGGGTGCTTTATGATGCTGTTTCTGTTTCTAAGCAATGATGGAACATGCTATTTAATGGATGAATAGCTCAAAATACAAAAAAAAAAAAAAACAAAAAAATGAAAGAAAAAAAGATCTAGTGGACTGTTAAGTGGCATAATCAGCAGGCACAGGAAAATGCCAAATGAAATGAATTGAATCTCTTTGGAAATTTAAGTGGATTGTTTGAATATAAATATATGGGAAATTATAGTGCATAAATTAAATTTCTAAATTCTGAATTCCAAGTCCTATCAATTTAAAAATATTTTGAATTACATTTTATTGAACTTTTTTTTTACATCACAATACTGGGTGAAGTGATTAGTAAAAATGTTTTAGTTGTAAATTGATAGAAAGACAGCTGCCGAAGCATTGGCGTCGCTTTTATTGCATTTTAGTTTATGGCAAACCAAAAAATTGCTGCCTATCCTGGCCATAATCAATTGAATTTTCATGCATAATACGCACAAAAATTTTGCAACCACAAATAGATGGCATAGAAGCCACACAGTTGATTACAGTTACTAAAAGCCACTTTTCTAACCAACCAGCACACACAACAAAAAAAAAGCAATAAAAAAACTATATCGAATAAGCCAAACCAAATGCAATAAAACTTTACCAACTTACACCCACTCTCGATCCAAGCTCAATCTCTCTCTCTATCATTGGTTCCTCTTATTTTCTCAGTCAATATAAATAAAATGCACTTTTTTGAGTGGCAATGGGGATGGGCAGTGGTGGGTGGCGGTGAATGGCTCTGGAGTTGATGTAGAATTGGCAAATAATTAAATCAATAAAATTTTTGAAATATCTACATAGAAAACTACTCAAAAATTCCATCAGCTTCAATTACTGTATCAAGGGTTTGCGGGAATGTCAAGGAAGGGGTCAGACAAGATGGCAGGGGAGGGCTGCAGAGGTTGGGGGTTCTGTCAGTATATCTATCTTTTCATCCATCCATCCATTCATCCATTTTCCATACCGTTTCTCCTACTTCTCGCACTCTCTGCCTGTCTCTGTTTGCTGCCCAAGCAAGGTCTTCTCACTCTTGACTTTTCGCAACATCATCAAAATTTTTGCCAGTTCAAGTTTTCAACGTTCCCCTCTCAGTGAAGTCCTTGGACCAAAAAAGGATGCCAAACATAACGCCCATTTGCAGTCAACTGCCAATATGCGAAGCGAATCACAACACAGAGAACAGAAGCGGTAGGAACAACATGCCCCAACGCCTACATAAGCGGCATATGGAAAGGGTGGCGAGGAGTGGGGAGTATGTGTCTATGGAAGTAGTTGGATATGGTGGGGTTAAGAGGTGCCGGGGTGAGACTGGGTAGATATTGGTATAGGGTCATGTTGTTATATGTATAAGAATTTACATGCACCCACACACATCCATCCATGAGTCCTAGACATCTGGCGTCTGTGTTGACGAAGGCTGGCCAACAACATGTGCAAAAGAATCGAAGAAGAAAGTTCACAAAAAAAAAAAACAAAAAAACACAAAAAACCGACAAAAACAAGACTAAAAATATATACCAAAACAAAAAAAAAAAACTGAAAGACTGAGCAAAAAGTTTTGGGTTTTTGAAGCAAACAACATTCAAACAAATGTGATGAACTATTCGTTACTCATTGTCATGCGAGTAAAACTATAAAGAGGTTAGGATGATATCTACTCGGACACTATTCTTAATCTGTTTTCTAAAGGATGGAAAACTTTTAACTGGATTGGAAAGGGACTTCAAACAATCAGAGTCTTTTGTGGGGGTTTAGTTACTGACTTGGAAATCAAGAAAATAAACCTCACCCACTATTCGATACAAAAATTACATTAACAAAATCAAATTAATTTTACAATTGCTGTTTTACAAAAACTTTTCATCCTTTTGGCTATTAATATTCTAATATGTTGTAATCGAAAATGCTTGAAATTTTGATTGAGTGTGGGTACTAAAGTGGTTTTATTTTCAATTCATGGCCCAAAACTACTCAACTTTAACTTGGTAACTCTGTCAAAACAGTAAAAGGTAGAGAGAGAGCGAAGAGTAGACAGATCGAGTCAAGGCTTTCCAACTTTTACGAAAATTTAAATTATTTTACAAAAAATATGGGAAAAAAAACATCCCTCTCTCTCTATATATTTCTCTCTCTTTCTCTAT
Source organism: Drosophila paulistorum (assembly GCA_018152135.1). Lineage (NCBI taxonomy): Eukaryota > Metazoa > Arthropoda > Insecta > Diptera > Drosophilidae > Drosophila > Drosophila paulistorum. The sequence goes on from JAECXG010000690.1 coordinate 22,481,865, forward strand.
CTCGTTTTCACTGCTTCAAGTAGAAAAATGCCAAAAACTTCACCCACATGCTCAGTAAAAGTTATGCACATGTGAGTTGGGCGTTTTGGAAGAGGAGGACATCGAGTTGAGAGTTGTGAACGCCTGTGGTTGGTGTGTCCTCCAGTCAAAAGAACAACAGCAACAGCAACAACAACAACAACAACTTACTTAATGACATGAAAGTATGCCCCGAAAAAAAATGAAGGAGAACAAAAAAACCGGGACGAAAGAATGTTGTAAATGAAATATTTGCCATGAACATTTTTCATCATTGATGAATTGAATTGTGAAATGTGAATGCCTTTTCCATGCCTCTCTAACTAAAAATGTATTCTCTCTTTATCTTTATGCAGGATCGTCATGTTACACGCAATGGTGACCCCGAACCGGTTGTGGATCCCTCACAGGATTATATGCTGATGATGGGCTATGAGAATGCCACACATACTGTATTACGTTTCCGCCGGAAGTTGGACACATGCGATGGCAGTCATGACATTGCCATAACGGTAAGTCAAAACGTTTAATAGATATATCGGCCAAAGTTTTTTACTTCCCCCCACGCTCTGCCACAATATGCTTCTCCTTTAGTATTCCCTCTTTACTTGCGTCAAGTGAAATTTATGCACTCTTCTCTACTTTGACTGTTATATGAGAGTTAGTTTCGGAGTCTGAGCTGAACTGTGTCTGTGTGTGTTCGGGTGTCGTCTCATAATTTATGTTAATAAAAACTTTCTTCCAAGAGTTTCATCTATGGTGTTGTTGTTGCTGTTGTTGCTGATGTTCTGATGATATAAGCGACTGCCATCAAAGTACTAAAGTGATTGTCAAGGGGGGCACGTACTTTGCCGCCATCATTTCTTGCATACCCCTCCCACCCATACATCCATCCATCCGTTTATCCTCCTCCGCTCCACTTTACCCTAATCCGTAGCCTTATGCCCCATGCTAGTGGCAAAGATTGTGAACTACAACACAATGAGAATCAGGATGAGAATGAGGATGAGTTGTACAAGTTGACGCAATAACCTTAAACAAATATAAACACAAAAGTGTGTGCTAAAGCTAAAGCATACAAAATGATATCGTGTGAGACAAGAGAAAGTGGGAGAGAGGTGGAGAGTTGTGCGATTTGATAGAAAATTAACTTGCCAGCAAGCAACATACACTGCTCAAAAATAGCTTGGATTCACGAGGTTGGGGAGCAAAAAACTTTTCTGCACTAATATTTGCCATACCCATCGATACAACATATTGCAGATATATAATTAACTATTCTGGTCTTTCGGGCCATATGTGTGCAAACCAATTGCAATAATATCCTCCCTTTCCTTAAGTCTAATCCATAAGCTTTCCCTCCTTCTCTCCCTCAATCTGTGTGTGTCTGTATGTATTGACACTTCCTGTTACTGTTTTGGGTGTCCTTAAGCACTCTATCAAAACCACAATACCCTCAATGAAAGCGAACTGGCAAAGGCAAGGAAAAAGTCATAGTGATAAAAGTTTTATCACGTAAAACTTAAGCGTAAATCTTAAAGAAAACTTTCTGCTTAACTAAAACAAACAAGTGAGGCTCGCACAAACACACACACACACAGACACATACTCACTCAATCGAAAGGACATGGCGACACTAGAAGAGCTATCCTCATCATACAAATATATAGAGATATAGTGATCCACAGAAGTTTGCCACTGCAAAAAGGGCGAAAAAATTATGCAGAGTCGCGTGTGTTTGTTCGTAGACACATTTGGTTATTGCTTTATCTAAACGGTTTTCTCTATCTCTATAACTCCCCGCACCCCACCTTAAGCAAAACAAAACGAAAAAAAAAACAACACACTGAAGCACACACACACACTAGAGGAGAAGAGGGAAAGAAAGTATTTTATTTGTCTGGCGTATTAATTGGATTTTGTCGCGTCATCAACGACACATAGTTCCACACCCACACACACAACAACGACAAAAAAAAAAGAAGGAAAACCCGAAAAAATCTTTTTGGCTAAATCGCCTAGACAAATTAGTTCGAAATGAGCTAGTTGTTGGTTGGAGGAGAAGTGAGGAGAGTTTTAGTTGTTGTTGTGTTAGAAGGTTGTTTTCGAGCACAATACAAAGTTTTAATGAATTTTCTGTTCATGGTCCGGGACCGGACCGAACCGAACCCAACTGAACCTCCGTTTCCCGTGCGTGTACGCCGTCTCGCCTCTTTCCTTTTCGGTTTGTTTAAGTTTGCCGCTTCAATTTACTCACAGAAGAAGCAGCAAAATCAGCATTAGCGGGAGTTGAAAAGGAGCTCAAGTTGTTACTATTTCAGAAAGAGGGAGATGGAGAGAGAGAGAGAAAACAAATAGTAGAACACAAAGTATATCTGGCTGAAACTGAACAAGAATTAGTTTTGGTATTGCAAAAGTATAAAAAATGAGAGCAAATACAACTATAACATCTATTTATTGTATTTCTATTTAATTATGCCACTTAACATTAATTGAGCTTCTTCTCTATTTGTTAATAGTTTGATTTGGCTGAGATAAAGTAAGAAGACTTCTCCATGTGTTACTTGTTAATTTCTTAGGGCAATATTTTAGTCGAACCTTTCGAAAAGTTTGTGTAACGTATTTCAATATTGTACTTTACTCTTTTTTTTCTGTTTTTTTTTTCGTCTTGGTCCAAGGTATTTTTGCATCTTTTGCCCATTCGCGCGTTTAATATTTCGCTTTTCTTTCGACTTCTTCACTCACAAAAAACTACAAGTTGCAGTTTTTTTTTTTTCGGCGAGTAGTTATAAGGAGAAGGAAAAGGAGGAGCAGAAACGAAGGCAGGAACCATTTGGCAAATTAAGCGCCGTTTGTTGTGCGTTGAGGAAGACAGCCAAAAGGAGTGGATAGTGGAAGGAGTGCAGGGTAGGGTAGGTGGTGGCAACTATGTAGGGTAAGGCGGCAGACTGTCGGTGGGTTTTGGTTAAATTAATAATGTATTGTGTGCAAAAGCATTTGCTGCTTCTGGTTTGGTCTTTGGGGTTTGGCCAGGACTTGAGGTCGACGGAGGGGCATAATTTGCAATGCACTTAAAAATTTATTAATTGTTTGCGTTTTTGCCAACCCCTCGAAGAGAACACCAGCCCCTGCCCCAACCCTGCAACACTCGGTCCTATGCCTTACCTTGCATTAAGTTTAATGAGCGGCAATTGTGCAATTAAAGCAAAAATTGTTCAAGGATTACAAGTGGTTTGTGGGGGGCGGATGACTCGAAGAGCAAATGCAAATATACCATAGAAAACTTAATTAAAAACTATGAAAATTGAGAAATTACTAAATAGTTGATGTGATTTAGAAGAGAAACGAAATGTTTATAGGGGAAGAGGATTGGATTGGATTGGATATTCTTGTGACATCGATAAGGCGATAACACATTAAACAAAAATGTAAAAATTTGAAAAGTTTTAATATTTTTTGTTCGCTCAGCTTTGCCCTTTAACTTTGCTTTTCACTTTGTCCTTTATGCAAAAAATAATGCAGAAGTAAAATCACCCGAAATGGGAAAAATCAGAAAATTGAAACGACTCACTTAATGGCATTTTATGGTTTATGCGCATTTTATTATTACGAGTTGAATTTTCCCGCTGTCTTACCCTTTCTACAAAATCAAATAAACGCAAAGGGCGTATTTGTCCTGACAAGAAGTTTGCAATGTCCCCAAAAATCTAATCGGAAACTTTTCTCCAGCCACTTTACTTAACTGCCCAATCGATGCCCTTTTCCATTTAATGATGGCACACAAACTTATGTACTTGGAAAGGGTATAGAAACTAAAGCATAGTCATAGACATGACTTTTAGGTCGTTACGTCAGGTTTCGTTTTCTGCATTTGGTGGGTGACCAACGGAGGACAACTGACGTCACCCTGTGTCTCTGTCTGTCTGTCTGGCTTTCAGTTTTCTCGGTCTGTCTTGGTGTCTCTTTTCAATTCTTTTTCCTTGGTTTCCTTTTTTTTTTTTGGCCAAATTGGTAATTTCGTTATTAGTCACGCTCTTTGCGCTTCATTAATGTTCATTACACACAAATGAACCCACATCGATTGATATTTTTCATCGTCTGTAATTTTTATATTGTGGTTGACGTTTTTGCGGTTTGAAATGCCACCCCGCCTCCACACCGTCAGCCGCCAACCGCCCTCGCTCCCTTAGACAACCACAGTCGGTTTTTCTCGTCTCTTCTTTTTTTTTTTTTGTATTTTATTTTATTTATTTATTTATAAAGCCCACAAAAAGTAGCAAAAAACATGAACAACAAGAAAAGGGACACAAAAAGAGAGAGAGGAAAAGAAGGGTTGCATGCTGCTCGCATGGCCAATTTCCTGGCTGATACAATTAATTATAAAAATAAATATATTTAAGATTTATACATACATACATATATGTATGTATATATTTATGGAAAAAACTTTGAACTTTATGCTTTCGCCCTTCATACGCATTTTTAGCTAATGCGTCACATATGCCAAGGGTTGAACACAGGCAGCAGGAAAAAAACAGAAAAAAATACACGAAAAAATTTAGAAAGAAAATTTATTGACGCAACTTTAGTTACGGTTAATTGAACACTGCCAACTTGAAAGGTCCTGAGGCGGTGAAGGGTGGCATACAAAATTCCTCGAATCCTGGCAAGTTATTTAAAATAGGAGTTTTTTACATTTTTAACATTATATTAAACAGTATATTAAAAATGCAGGCAATGTTTAAGTTTATTTTGCCTTACTTTGGCTTTGCGCCTTTTTTTCGTTGTGGATTTGACTCATCGGGGAGTGAGGGAAATTTTGAAGGGGTCAGACGAGAGGCAAAGGGGTTGATTATGCCACTTGAGCGGCTTAGGAAAAACCATACGTTCGGCTTCACTGCACTTTGAAGTGGCCTGAAAAACTTTGATTAAAATCGAATTACAACAACGGCAACAACAACAAAAAGGGAATAAATAAGCAGGCAAGCGAACAAACCATATGGAACGCGTATCTAACAACATTTGCGATTAACCTCATCAGACAATTGTATAGAAATAAAAGTTCAATATAAATAGATAGAAATATATATCTATTTTTTGGTATTTAATTCAATTGTTTATCAATTTGCCTCAACTCTCTTTCTCTCCCTCTCCCTGTGTGTTTGTGTGTCTAAGGGCGTCCCGTATCTAACCATCTGCATTTGTAATGAATGTCTTTCAATTTATTTGATCACAAACAATGCGATAGAAGCGCGACAGAGAAGAAGCGTTAATTAAATTTTCGTTCTCTCTGTTTCAGTCCTCAAGTCTCCCGCCCGTAACCGAAATCCACCGAATTGCCCCAAACGCCCACTGGCTAATCATTAAAATCTTTTATAGACGCACAAAATTTCAAACCCCAAAAAAACTTTTTCATTCTCAAAAATAGTCTGCTCATAAAATCTTACACAAAATTGTCATTAAACAGAAGCCCCTCACTCCCCCTCTCTTAGCCAAGCTTACACACTCCTTTACTTTGTTACTTCAAACATCCTTCATTGCATCCATCAACCAACTAAGAAAGGGGGGGGTGGTTCTAAAAAAAAAAAAGAAATAACCGAAACTCTTCAGTTTCCTGGAATTAAAACTTTGGACGACTTTGGATTGCACTGGAGAAAGGGGGAAAAGGGAGAGAAAAGGAGAGAGAGTCATATTATCATTCAAGTTCATTTACAATGGTCAGCCATGTATGTGGGGGGCGGGGCTCGGTCTCTTCCTCCTACCCCCTAACTCTCCCTCCTTTCAATTACTGGGTAATGAAAACTTTTTGAGTGCCTTTTCAATAAAATGTTCAAATGTTCAAAATAAAATGAAGACATTTCCATCTTCTATTCAACATTAAAATTAATGTGCCAAAAACTTTGATTTGCAAAGAAGAAGAAATAATTGAGTAATTATAATTTATAATTCTATCATTCGCTTTTCGCTGCAAATTACACCAACATAATGGCACAACAACAACAAGCTTAGAAAAAATAAAAACAAAACAAAACAAAATGGGCGTAAATTAGAACAAATAATATGAACAAAACAAAAACAAAAAAATGTTGTAACAACAACAAAAAATTGCCCAGAATCTCATTTAAAATGCAAATTTCTGCTTCTTCTTCTAAGCACAACAAGTGACAATTAACACTAATTGTCATTACAATAATTTCATATTTGTTGTTGTTGTTACTGGAGTTGTTGTGGTAATTGTTTAAACTTGCCACGGCATTTTGCTGTCTGGCAATTTAAAATGTAAAAAAAAATGAAGTAGAAAATAATTTTACAGCAAAAAAAAAGGCAAAAAAAACTTTGTCCGTGTGAACTTTGAGTTCGAAGCAGAAATATTGCTTTTAATATAATTTATGTAGAGGGGTTGTAGTTCTGTAATGGAATTATATGCCTTACCCCCAAGCCCCAACGTCAATGGGGGGATGGGGAAGGGCCACCCTTGTCCCCTTTCTTTTTTTTGGAACACCATGGCGCTACAATTTTTGCTATGTGTTTATTATTTTAACACGAAACTTGCACTCGAGAGTTGGAAATGGAGTTTTGGTGAGGAGTTTTCGAGAGTCAGCCATACGAGGAGAGGGGGGGGCTCCTTGTAAACAGTAATTTTGCCCATTAATGGGCTCTTGGTCCCTGTGTTCCTCTACAACTGCCACCAACATCATACATACGTACTTACTCTTACCCTGCAAATGGTGGAACCTCATAATAACTTTCAGCATACACATTCACTTGCATATAAATAGTAATTGTTGTTATTGTTGGTGTTGTTGTAGCTGTTGTTGTAGCTGTTGTTGTTGCTGTTGCGAATAAAGAGCAGAAAAAATGAACAAAAAGGCAACAAGTCAAGTCGACAGTAATTTTCAACACTTACAAGGAGGGTTTACTAGATGTAGATATATGTATATATATATATATTTATTTATATACACATATATATATATATTTATGTATATAACCCAAAGAGAACAACGGAATGGCCATTGCAATTTCCTTATAGCAATAAAATGAAGTTCTTGCAAACAATTTCAATCCACTTTCATATCATTTGTCTTCAGAAATTTAACAAGACTTAAAAGGAGCTAAGACGAGACTCTAAAGATTTTCAAATTTAATAATTAAATTTCTAATAAAGGCCAACAAAAAATAGAGCTATTGCATAAAAAGATTTATTATTATAATAATGACATTATAATTTTATATTTTTATTTATATTTCTTGATTTTAAATTGAGGTGAAATTCTTTGTTGGAATACTTTTTGCCATCATCTATATTGTGTCCCCTTTTTCTTCTTAACTCTCGACTTTTGTGCAGAAATCCGTGTGCCATAAACATGAACACCAAAACACTCACTCACAGATATACATACACACGCACACGAATGCACATACACTTAGACATCTCACTTGCCATATTCCCCAGGCCTTGGGTATCCGGTTTTGTCGGTCCGCTCGTCCGTCCAGACCCTCTCTTTACGGGTCACATATGTGTGCAGTTTGTCACGACATAAGCTCGAAATTGTACAAGAAATGAGTATAGGGGACTTGAATTGTAACGTAGGGTAAGAAAACGAAGGCGTGGCAAAAGGCGAATTCGCGTCACAGCAAAACGCAAAAACCAAACCAAAGCACTGACTTTTATAATGAATTATTAGTGGAGCAAGCAGCATTGGGATGATGATGATGGTGCCTGAGGTGGTGCCTGCTCGATGGCTGGGGGACGAGAAGGGGGAATGGGGTAGTGTAGGTACTAGTGCCTTCGGGTGATGGTCCGGAGGTGGTGGTGATGGTGGTTAGTGGTGCCATTTGGGGGTAGACGAAAGTGGAGTGCTGTTTGCTGCCTTGTGTGGTGTTTGCGGGCCTTGCGGTTACTGCTTGGCACTTAAAAATTTAATAGTGGTGCAGCAAATGCAAAAAAACAAAAACCAAAAAACCCAAGCACACACACACTCATCAAAAAGAAAAAAAAAATACTAAAAGAAAATATAAACCTTTCAAATGAATTCGAAAAAGAAAAAGCCTGAAAAATTTAAATTGTTTTAAAGTCCATATAACAGTAAGTGCCTCCCAAAAAAATAAAAACTAAAGAAAATTAGGGGGCAGTTGGGGTAAAGTACTGAAAAAATTACAAGAGGTTGGCATTTCGCAAAATAAAAGCCAAGAGGTTGGCGTTTGGGCTTTTGGTTGGTTGGTCGGCTGACTGGGCTGAATGGTTGGCTTAGTCCTTAACCTCTTTTTAAGTGCTTAATCCAACCATTAGCACTGACCGAATGCCATTTTATACGGAATGCAGGAAGCGCTAACAAGCTTCAAGTGGCCAAATTTGGCCAAACACATTTTTTTCTACCACTTTTCCCTCTCCCTCACTCAAACCAAAAGTGCTACATAAATTTATTCAATTAACATTTCATTAAAAAGTTGAAAAACAATCTAAGGAAATTGCATTTTTAGAAATGTTTACTTGGTTTCACAACTATTTGTAGTTACAATAGATAATTTTTTCTTTTTTGAAATTAAGTTTTCATTTCAATTTTAATTCGAATTGCTGACCCCAGGCAGCGGATGAAGTTCTTTAATTTGGTTAGTGTTTTTATTCTTTTAACATTTCAAACGGCGTGTGCCTGTGTGTGTGAGTCTTCAATCAATATGGTTCCTTTTTTTTTGTTAAATTTTGTACGAAAGGAACCAGTCATGCAAACTGACGTATTTTCTTATCAATAGACTTTGCTAATTGCTAACCCCAAAGCTCCTTCTCTGGCGAAAATTGTTAAACCGTTATTTTTTTTTTTCAATTGCAAAAACAAACAGAAAATCCGCTTTATCATATCGTTTAATGTTGATTGCTTTGAAGCAGTGAAAGAAGCGAAAAGAGTGCCATGGCGGGCGAACTCTAAAAAGTATGCTATGAAATGTATATGGCAAACTGCTTAAAAGCCGCTTTCACAAACACACACCACAGCACAGCAGAGCGCACACACACCACAGCACACACACAGGCTCATACTCATAAAAACCTAGACCACTCTCAACTGCAGCCAAACAAAAATTGCGCATAATTCCCGCTAAAAGTTTCGACTTTCCTTTCACCCTTTTATCCGGCACTTCCCCCACCACCGGCCGCGCCCCTCTTCACTCGGCCGCCTGCTGCCACTTCTCTGAACTTCTCTAAATGTTTCCACTCTCCTTTCGATCGTCGACGCCGTTGCCGTCGCCGTCGCCGGCATCGTCATCATCATCCTTCTCATCCCCATCCTCATGCGCGCATCGTCATCGTCGTATATTTGTCAAGCAAATGGAATAACCGTTTGCAATTGCAACAACGTCAAAGCCAAACAAAAATGTTATTTGCCGCTTTGCCCAAAAATCAAGTACACAACCAAACAGACGGACAGATGGACATACACGACGGACGGATGGCTACAGCCAGGCACCGACCGACTGAGTGAGAATGTGGATACGGATTTCTCTGACATGGACTGCTGAGAGGGTGGACGAAAAAGTGGTCGCCAATATATGGTGAACTGCTGTTGCTTTTGCTATTCCTGTTGATGCGATGCTGTTGTTTAGAGTGTGTATGTATGTGTATGTGTGTGTGTGTGTGTGAATGGGGAATGGCAATGCCAGGGAAAGAAGTGGATGAGGTGGGAAATCGCGTTGCTGCCAGTAGGTTGGACTTGGACTGGAATAGTCGCTTTATTAAAGTTAAAATCCAGCATTGTCCCTTTTTACAAACACACACCAACATACACACAGTTGAGTTGCGAGTTTCGTTTCGGCTGGCAATTCAAATGAAAATGCCAGCTACTATTCCACTACGTATTTAGTGTTAAATGAAATAGCAAGTTTCTCAAGGGGGAGGGCGGTGAGTAGAGTAATTTCATATAGAGATTCATTCGTTTGAAACTCAAAACTGTTAATTTGGAAAAAAAAAGTCCAAAACAAGTATTAAACTAGCCTTAACTTGGTTAATTTGTAGTTACCAAGGAGAGTATATATGCTAATTTATATGTATTCCCACTGTCTAAGCATATTTAACTGTGGCTAACTTTAGCAAGTTTTAATTGAAAAGATATTTAAGCTTGCTCCATTCTGCGTTTTCGCCTTTCTTGCACTCATTTAGCTGTTCTTTGCTTTTCTTTGTTTCGAATCTCTTTTTGCATGTGGAAAAACATTTTCTCATTGTTCTTCTTTAAGCCATTCATTGCGGATGACCATCGTTTTCTAATTCTACTCTCTTTCTTGTCAATTATGATCCATTAATAGTGAGAAAACCATTAGGGCTTTCTTTTGTTCAATCGATTTCCAAACTTTGCTTCATGTTGCTTACCGTACTAGAACATTTCCTGATAGGTTTACAAATCTGATATGATCCCAAGCCACCTTTAATTGCCACACAGCGATGTGAACCGCTCAAAAACGTAAAAGCTGAAAATGGCTAAAAACGAACCCCCACTTGCTTCTCCCCTTTCTACCAGAAAAACAAGAGCAAAAAAGAACCTAAAGTGTATGCACTTTTTCTCCCTTTTGCAATCAAAATTTTCCCTCTTGTTGCGCTTTATTTTTCGGGCAGTGATTTTCGCGTTTTGCGCTCAGGAGTTTTGTGAGCTGTGAGAATGTGTGTGTGTTTGTGAGTGTGTTTTGTGCTGTTTTTGGTGTACTGTAGTGGCAGTCGGAAAAGTGCATGTGAGACGTGCACACGCCAAAAAAAAAAAAAAACCAAACAAAGCAAAAGGCAAACCTAAACGCAATGGGAAACGTTTGTTTTAATTCCCTAAAGCGACAAATATTGGGAAAGCAACAAGAGCAAAAGCAGGCAACAGCAGCAGCAGCAGCACTACAACTGAGTTGGCCGAAACCAAAAACAAGAAAAAAAAGAGAGTCGAACTGCAATACTAAACTCCTGCACGGGGGTCTTAACAGTCAAAGTAATGCAATGACAAACAAAGCAACTGAGTTGGGTAAGCGGAGTTTTGGGCAGGTTTTTACACATTTCAGCCCATTTTTCAGTTCGAGTTTTCACGAGTTATTTTCCCGCTCTCATCTTTTTTGGGGGGTTCTTTTTGTTGTTGTTACCCATAAATAACGAGCCGAGTTGAGAGTTGAGTTGCCTTTCAACGAATTGCGACCACTTGCTGTTGTTGTTTTTAGTTTTTTATCCTTTATTTTTGTTGTTGGCCTGTCAAATGCAACAGGGTTGAAAATCTGCGCCCGTCTTTACATAGAGGGCAGGAGGAGCAAGAAGAAAGAGCAGAGGCAAAGTAATTAAAGTGACACAGCCAAAAAAAAAGAATGAAAAAGACGAAAGGAGAAAGGGAAGCAAACACGTTAGGCAGAAATAGAAAAGCAGTGTATAAAAACCGCAAACTATATAGAAAAAGACACAGAGAGTGAGAGAAAGACTGACAGAGAGAGAGAGCCCATCTCCCGCCTTCTCTTTCCCTTTTGGAGTTTCGAAACGTTGCAAAAAACCAATTTGTTTATAAAAATATTAGACCACATACTGGGAAATGCCCGACTGGATGGCATAAAGTATGCAATAGTTTCCTGACCTGTGTTAGTTATTTTATTATATTATTTATGGTCAAATGGTGCAACATTTTCCAGTTCCAGTTCTCTCTATGCTTTCCATTTTTTTGTATTTTTCCTCTAAAACAAAACTCGGTTAGTAAATTCATTTCAAGTCAAGAGGATCGGAGAAGGGGGTTTTCCCCTCTTTTTATATATGTATGTAGATGCATTTTTTTCTGATGTAAGCAAAATACCGCGCTAGTGACCAAACCAACCGCAAAGTCCGAACAACTAAGACACACACACACACACACACGCAAAGTAACCACAAAAAAGTGGTCAGTTGGCCAAAAACTAAACGAAATGTAATAAAGCAACGGATATACCAGTTACTGGCTCAGAGCAAGAACCAGAAAGTAGTCGGCCCCAATGTGGGTGGGTGGATGGATAGACGGATGGAATAAGGGGCAAAGTGTGTCGGGGAGGGGGAGGGAACCAGTTGATGGTAGTAGAGTTCCCTGTTGCAGTCGGTTAGAGAGATAGGATAACCTGAGAACACAATAAATGAATATGAATTAGGTAACAAGGAAAATATAGAATGGACTAAAAGCTACAGAATGAAGACTTTACCAAAATGGAAATTGTTGGAAAAACAACCAAAACAAAAACAAAATACCAACTAAAGCAGAAAAATATATGTGTTGTATAAAAGTTGCTGTTTACGACACCGGCACAAGCAAAAAATTTAACATTAAATGCCAGTTAAAGTCATTTCACAGATAACTTTAAAAACAAATTCGATTAAAATCAATTTGAGATAAAAAAGCATTGAAGAATTCATAAGAATTATACAAATTTCGATGACTAATTGCATGAAATTTATATAAAAATTTGATTTCGTTGCCTTTCAGTCGAGAACGTACAATTAATTATCGATTATATACAGATCTGTTGCTATTGTTTGGCCTTAAATATGAAATGCATATGTATGTGTAGAACGGTTTCTGAATCCATCATTTGAACTTGAAGTTCAAAATGAGTTTAATTTACAAAATATACAAATAGTTTCTGCCACGTCGAAACACACAACCAGAACCTAATTGAAGAACATTAATGTCGTTCACAATTTAAACAACATTTTCATTAAGAGCACCTGGACGGACAAGCACACAGGCAAACGCACACACACACACACACACACATTGAGCGTTATGCAGGGCAAAGAAAACCTCATTAGATTTGTTAATTTAAATGCAATTGCCACAAGCACTTGCACCTTGAGCCCATAAATAAATCAAATTAATGTCAATTGCAACAAAAACAATGGAAATTGCATACTATAATGCCCATATATGTATGTACATATATGTATGTTTATACCATATTTTATGGTCAAAAGAAATCTAAAGCCATAGACATTTAGTTAAAATTACTCAATCTAAATGAAACAAAAATCATTAAGCCACTTAAAAGGAGACAAAAAACGATTAGAAGAGACAACAATTGATAGAAATAGAAAGGGAGAGACAGAGAGACATTGAATTTTCGGCCTGATTTCTTCCACCTGACTATGTGTGTCTGTGTGTGTGTGTGTGTTTAGAAGGATCCCCAGCTCTGTGTGTGTGTGTGTGTGTGTGTGTGCATATGAGAAGAGCCTGTCAACAATGCGACAGCATTCCTCTGGTTGGTCTCTGCCCCTCACTCTGTGTTGCCCAACTGGGCAATCAGGGATTCTGACATGGCAATTAGAGTATAAACGAATAAGAGACGGTAAGGACGTTGGGTCACTGGTTTAGTCGGCTGAGTTAGGGATTCGGGTGTGGCAGATAGCAAAATGTTGCATATTAGTTATTGAAATCAGCTGTCAGAAAGTTTCAACATTGCAAAAATCCCATTGACGATTCAAACAAGTTAGACACACTGCAGCAAAAATTGTATGTGTTTTTTTTTCGAAAGGTCGAAAATTTCTTTACGATTTCAAATCAATTTTAAAGCTTTTTATCTTTTTTTTTTTTTGGTATTTTTTTGTTTGTATTGCTTTTGGCTCTCAGTGCATTATCCCCAAAGACAGATACAGTCAAAAATGGCCGACGTGACCATAGTAACCTGAGTACTCTGCTCCGCAAACACATACACACGCAAAATGTAAGAGCGAGAGAGATAGAGTAGGAAGAGTCAGAGGGAAATCCATGTATGAAGCGTTTCTGGGGAACGCTTGATTTGATTGCAACTTTACTTTGGTCTGGTCTGGTCGGGTCTGGTCTGGTCTGGTCTAGTCCGGTTGAAAGGAACTCAAGAGGAGCACATACCGAGAGAGAAAGCCAACGAGTTTTGAGCTCAGCTGCTGTTGCTAAAAGTTTTCAACAAAGCTGCCATGGCTTTTATTGTTATAGTACAGACTTTGGCAGTATTCCCCTCCCTCCATCCACCACTTGTTCTTCTTCTCCTTCAAGGCAAAAGTGTGAATTTATGTAAATACATGTGAGTGTGTGTGTGTGAGTTTGTGTCTTTTGTGCATTTGTTTGTTCTGTTTATAATTCAATTGTAAATGCATTTCAATTACGTGCACATTAAACAAGCACACGGACCAAGTTTTTGGCTTGAGACCAGCTGCAAGCAGCAGTTGGGAGCACAAAACCTGAAACAGGACTTGACCATTAGCCAACTCTTAGCAGCAGCAGCAGCCACGCTTTGCAATTTAAGGACAATTGGCCCATTATTAAAACGCGTTGAAATGGCAAAATGCAATTGCCCACTTTGGAAAACAAAGATGCTGAAAGGATAATAGAGTAGAAACGTTAGGGGCATAACAATAACATTAACAACTACATGAAATGGGGGCCAACCTGCAAGGTGGCGCAATGTGCAATGGCCAGAAGGTGTAACATTCGCAAAAGAGCAATTGTTGTTGGCCAAACTGAAGCTGCAACATAGGTTAAAACCGTATAAACCTTGCCAGCTTTGTGAGGGGGCAGAAATTCATTGGCTTGGTATTAATTAACAAGTTCAAATTGTTTTTAGTAGGCACTGTATGGCAATGATTAATCATAATTGAAATAAATTAGAACATCTTTAAGTTGAACCTTCAATTTTACATATTTATTATTTCAATTTCTGTTAGTTACTATGCTCATTTCTAGTTAGTATTGAAATACTTTTTAATTAGTGTTCATGTGTACAGGTATTGCAAAGGAATTCTAGACGAAAGATTTCGAAATGCTACTTGCAACTTGTTATATTCTTACCAATTATCGCATTAATGCCAAGACTAAAAGTGCTTAATTGAATGCGGTTAGTTCGTAAAATGGACCCTTTTGTCCACACTGATAGAGAGAGGAAGAGAGAGAAAGAAGGGTTAAACGTTCAACGCTTTTCGAGTGCCAAGCCAAGCGTCCCAACGTCGTCCTCCTCTGTGCGTTCCATTCGTTTGCTTGTTCTATGGGTATTGCAAACGCTCGCAAGTTTTTTGGGCCGTAACCGAGGCTCTCTAATGAGTCCAAGTCTGAATTTGTCCTCTCCACCGCCATGCCGCATTTACAATTAGCCCATCAGCAAAGAGAGAGAGAGACAGGCTTTCTTTGTGGAGGAGAAAACCCCAAAACTGCAAGCAACAGTCAGTAAAGTGTAACCTGTACAACCATTTCCAGTTGTTGACCACACACACACACACACATATACACACTACTGAGCCTCCATCTCAGACTCGGACTCACACTCGGATTGTGTTGTCCTTATACCACAGGACATACACACACACACACACCTTGCCACCATAGTTGTCCTCGTCATCGTCTTTGGCAATTAAGCCTTGACCGACCCGTTGACCACAGCAAATGACCGCAGCCAGTTTGCTTTCATTAATTTTTGGTTGTAATCCTTGCTGAAGCTTTTCATTTCATTTTAGTTTTCTCCGGTACTCTCTGCCACTTCACGCCTCCTTTCCTCTCTTGTTGCCTGCTCTTAAACCACTCTCTGCTTCTCCGTCTTCATCTCCAGCTCCTCCTCATGTTGAGTCGTGCGTGTGCATAGTTCGGTGCACGCTTTTTCACACTTTTGTTATAACGGTAAACAAAAAAAGGGTTTTGCTTAGGGTATGATGAGTTAATGGTTAACAAGGTTCACATTTAATACACTCGACTAAATCCCAAAGCCAAATGTAGCCCGTTATTAACTGAAAATTCACATGAGTCATTGATTTGCCATTTTAATTGCTTTAGAAATTATAAAATTTCTACTCCTTGTGTCATAGTATATCTCAAGCAATCTTTATACTAACTGTATCTAATTTAACTGATTAATAGTTTTGTTTAGAAAAATAACTCAATGAGATGGATTTCTTCATTACTACTTGATAGTTTATCTTCAGAAGATCTTCTACAATAGAACTTTGACTAGTTTGATTGTGAATTTATCGAGGTCATTTGTATAGCCTATATTACCCTATACATTTTGGCCGTCATTCATTTAGCCTACAGCTTGTTTTTTCTACTGACTGACTGTTGAGTTTTTTGCCACAGTGGTCATGTTTTTACATCTGGGCCATGTCCAAGCCCGCAACGTTAATGACTTTTGTGCTGCGCCTGTCGCACGGCAAATGTTTTAAAACTGTTGTTGTTGTTGTTCTTGCTGTTGTTGTTGTTGTTATTATTGTGGGTAGTCCGGAGTCGGAACGGTTAGCAAGCGCCCGCAGTGTTTGTCAGTGGACTACCACCGACTCCGGCTGGCAGGCAGGCAGAGGCAGTCGACTCATTTGTACAGGTTCAGTTCAGTTTTTTTTTTTTTGTTTTATCCAACGAACCAACCAACCTAACAGACTTTCGGGGGAAAGGGAATTGTTAATTAAAGTATTGTCTCCTCGTTCGCGCTGGCAAAATGAACAAAGTAGACAAGGACTCTAGCAGGTCCTGCTGATGCTGCTGTTGCTGTTGCTGCTGATGCTGTTGCCTGGGCCCCCGTCAATTGTCGAACATGGTACTCTACAGTTCCACTTAACAGCTACAATGGGCACTTTGCCACAATGAATTCAAATGGATGCCCTGCCGTTGGTTCATTTTTTCCCCCCTTGTTTTTTTCGTCAATGTCCTCCTTCTGCTGCTGCTTCTCCTTGCTTTCCTTTTTGTTGTTGAACCCTTCTACTTCTGGCCACCAAAGTGCTACATGTGTTGCTGTTGTTGTTGTTGTTGCTGGCGATTCACACACACACACACACATGTGGCCATGACATGAACACAATGACAGCTGACTGTTGGCTTTCCCCAAATGCCCCCGGAGGCGTACAGTCAAGTACAAACACAAAGCGAGAGAGCGAGAGGAACCGACAGGCAGACAGACAAATAGACATACGAACGGGTCCTATAGCCAGTCAGAACGAGAGAGAGAGAGAGAGAGTGGACACTTTGTCGTCTATCCGGTTTGGCCACAACGCGTCGTGATTCTTTAATGAAAGCTTTAATTTCGGGGTTTTGCCAATTAAAAACTACGTGGCAAATGAAAAATACATACATAATACAACGAGAAGGCGAAAACTCGGCCCCCAACTCAAACCGACACGGCTCTGGTTTTTGTAACCCTATAGGGAATTGGCTGTTGCAAAAAGGAGCCAAAAAAAAAAGCATAAAAATAAAATACTAGAAGAAATGTGAGTATGTGCGGGGGTTGTGGGTTGGGCAGTCAGACAAATGTTGTTCGCCTCCACTTGAAGTGTAAATTGCTTTGCCCAAAGATGCAATTGGGTAAAAGGTTGGAAGGGCGAAACGTAAAGGACATACATACATATGTACATATGTGCAGAATGAAAGTGCAATGGTTTGGTTTGGTTTGGGTTTTTTTCCTCTCTTTTTTTGTGTTTTGTACGGTGCAAATGTAAAAAGTACAGTCCCGCACAACAAGGGAATACTAAATGAAAGTTCGACAACGTTGCTTAATGGCTTAGAAGCCAAGGCAATTCACATAAGTGCTACTAGCCACCAGTAGCACCAGATTAATTAAGTGAAAAACTACTACTAAAACGAATTGCACAATAAAGGAAATGCAATCGAAAAAAAACAAAAAAAAAAAAAGAAAGAAAATTCATAATGCATAGTATTAGCTTTTTACTTTGATTAAGAAAACGAAAAGGTTTTTCAATCGACCATGAAGTTCAATGAGGTTAACTTGATTAAGTCTCGCATTCAGGCATCAATCAATCGCTTAAATTGTCTATATAAACTTTATCATGACTGAAATGTGGCAACAACATTGTTATTTCTGTCTGCTTGTCTTGTTTGTCTTTTATTTTGCTGATTTTTTTTGTGTCCAGTCGAGTTTGTCTCGGGCCATTACACGGCCATTTACAAACGCACAACTTGCAACTTGCAACTTGGGAATGCTGCTGCTGCCTGCAGCTGACCAAACATAACCCATTCCTTCGACATTCGACTGTATGCGCCCACAGGCGACTTCCCGGTTCCTTCCTGGTGCAAGCGGCATGCTCGCTTCATTTTTTTTTTTGTTCTCTTCTCTTACTTAATTTAGCAAGCGTGTCCAGGAGCAGGTAGCAACCAGACAGTACATCCGTGTACACGTCAGCAGCGACATTATTGCTCCAGCTGCGACTCCGTCTCCGACTCCACCTCCACCTCCATCTGCGAGTTCGAGTCCGGTTACTGCTTGCTTGTTCACTGGTTTGCTTGTTTTTGTTGCTGCTTGCCAGGCGACGCCATTATAACGCCATTTTGACCTCATGTAGACCAACCACCCAACCATTCGCTTTACCCTCTTATCCCCACCCCCTGTAGCCGCCACTGACCACCTTTGGCAACTAATTTTTTACACATTTTTCAACTCTCCGTGAGTGTGTGTGTGTGTCCCCTTCATTATCCTTGTTTTATCGTTTTCTTTTTACTCACTCTTTCTCTCTTTTGGGTTTTTTTTTTGCAGAACGACACGATGCGCTTGCTATACATGTATCACGCACAGGATCCACCACACGGCTCGGTGCGTCCGGGTACCCTACCAGATCCGGTGCGCGCCTTTCGTCCCTATCGACCCATGGTCTTGATGCAACGGGCCCAACTGCAATTGCCATCCCATGACGAACGCGTTCGAGTGCTAGAGCTACGCAATGAGGATGTTGAGCTGCCTGACGGCGATGTACCGCTCTTTTGGTGCAAAATGTTCAAACTGGAAGATATCAATCGCAAGCATCATCTTATACGGGTAAGGAATCAAATGAAATGAAATGCAATGAAATGGAGACGAGCTCAAATTTAAGGACACATTCTTTTAAAAATGAAATAAAATTATGTAAATGTAAATTGAACTTGGCCAAAAACTGACAGCATGTCTGCTTTACGAGTAAATGAAATCAATTTAAAGTGAAATTTGGCAACACTAACAATTCAATTTTCGTATGCCATGCCATGCCATGCCTTTTGGCTGCCAAATTTTACTATTAACCCATTTCACAAGACATTTATTGGCCATTGTCTTTGCTTTTGCTTGTAAACTTCATCTTCATTCCACTCTTCGCTCACACTTTCTGCTGCATCTCTTTGCTAAACGTTATTAAATACAATGCATAATTAAGGCCAAGTGCAATCGCGTTGGCATGCGATTTCGCTCGCTTTTGGCCGAGATGGCTACCCCAAACCAACCCAACCGAACCCAACTCTTGCCCGGTCTGGCATTGTATGGCATGGCATGGCGTGGCCTGTCCGGGCCTGGCCTGTCACTGTCTCCGCTTGTCTCCTTGGCCTCCTCGGCATAATCAAATTGAAATATTAAAAATTTATCTCCCGTCTCTCTTTCTCAACTCACTCACATACATACATATATATATATATATACATATATCTGACTATCTCTGTGCTTCATTTTCTTTTCATGGCCTGGCAGTACGAACCGATTTATGATTCATCGTCCAGTGTGCATTACTTGCAGCACATAACGCTACACGAGTGCCAGGGCTCACATTCGGAACTGGAGGAGATGGCACGCGAACAGGGACGCCAGTGTATGGGTGCACGATCCATACCGTTGGCATGCAATGCCATTGTTGCCTCATGGTCGCGGGGCAGCGAGGTAAGCATCGACCACGAGAACACAGAATCTCAACCAACCACCCACTCGACCCACACCAACAATTCAAGTACCGAACCCATCTTCGTCATAGCCATAAGCATGCAATATTAATTTAACCTTCGCAAATGCTTCCTTTCAGCACAAAGAAATACGTAAGGGGAAACGAGCAGAGATATATACATATAAGTATATGTATACATATATAGATTGCATTAAACCAAAATTGAAAATACCCTATGTTTTTCCCACAAAACAAAAACAAAGGATATGAAAACAAGAAGTGATGATCTCTTAGTCATTGGAGAATCATTAGACTTACTTAAATTTCAATAATACTGACCAGCAATAGAGTATCTAAGTTGCAATTCTTACAGAATTTTTTCATGGTTCTTCATAGTTGCCATACAATTTTAAATAGAAGAAACTCTTAAAAAACTCTTTTAAAATCTTGTCCAAGAGTTTCCTATAAATGAAACCTTCAAAGGCATAAATCGCACTATAAATATAACAAAGAATAATACTAAAAAGCTTTCAGAATCATACGAAAGAGTTAACAATTTCGTTTCACCAAAGGACAAGATCATCTTACAGAATTGATCACTGAGAGAAAATAAGTCTCTAAGTTCTCTATGATTATTAAAGTAAATCAAAGGGTATTCATGAAAACTGAACAGGCCTTGGAGGTTTTTTGCCCTGTGACCCTTTTATTGCTTCAGCCTTTTGGTTTTTTTGTTTTAGTAGGTCTCTGCATGCTTTTCATAATTTCATCACAAGAGCGCGCCATAATGCAGTGGCATGTTTCGGCCGCCAGGGGCCGCTCTGCAATGCAATTGAATGGCAATGGACAGAGTAGGAAAGCTAAAGGATTGGTGTCGCTGGAAGATGGCGGAAGGTGGGATGGCGGACAAGAGAAGTTGCTGGCTGTGCATTTAAATTGCACATGGCCATGGCATCAACTTCCGTTCTCCACATATATTTCCATATATACATATATATAAACAAACACTACATACTCAACGGTTTTTTGGTTTGTTTTTGTTTCTGGCTTTTTGCAGGGCTTTACATATCCCCATGAAGCTGGCTATCCAATCGAGTCGCGACAGGCCAAATATTATTTAATGGAGACCCATTATAACAATTTGAAGCCGGACTTTACCCAATTGCATGCGAGACAAATGGCGGATAATTCGGGTTTGAAAATCTACTTTACGCACGTGCTGCGACCAAATGATGCTGGCATATTGTCAATCGGTAAGTTTTTTGAGCGGGGGGGAATCCCCATAACCATGAGTAAGGGCAAAGGGAAATCTAACTGCATAAATCCCCCGTCCCTTGAATGAGATGGCAAAAGTGAATAGAGTGAATAGAATGAAAAGGCGAGAGAGAGAAAGAGCATGCCGTAGATACTGCAGCTGCTGTTGCTGCTGCTGCCCTTTTGTATATTTTATGGCCAGGACTTTTCTATATATGCAACTCATGTCATGCAATTTATGAGATTGCCAGAGTTAGGAGCCAGAGATGGAGTCGCAGCAACGAATATGAGCACAGGACGAAGGACTAACCACATTTGGTGGCTAGTAAAACAAAAGCTTATGACTTTAGTCATCTGTGTGTCTGTGTGTATGTGTGGGTGAGTCGATGTCTGAGTTGCAACAACAAAAGGCGTCTGCTGTCTCTATCTCTCCCATAAAACTTTCCACATACATACATGCCTTACGTAGAAAAAAAGAAATTTTAATATCTGTCTGACTATGGCAATTCTGTCTGGTCGAAACAAAACGTTTACTTTCGTTTATTTTTTCTGTTTTTTTGTTATTTTTTGATGGTGTTTTACTGTTGTTACTTTTAGAAAATTGCTAACAAATAGATTTTAATTTTAAATTGGACACGCATTCGAAATCAAAATGGTAAAATAGTCAAATACTTGGCATGTGTCTGAAAGTTTTTACCCGTAACACACTCACACACACACATACACTCTCTCCCTTTTGGTACAACTAAATAATTCAAATTTTTCTTTGTTGGTACGAATCCAAAAGGTTAGGCTTGGGGTAACGCCTCAGTTCAATGGGGTTGCTGTTTTAACCCAGAAACTATTATAAAATGCAATGCGAGGGTTGTCAAAAAACTTTAAAAAAAATGTAGAGCAAGTCTTCAAGTCATTTCCCAAAGTGCTTAGAGTTAGTTTCCCAAAAACAATTTACATTTAGTCGAACAATAGTTGAATAAACTTTATTATAAATATGAGATACCTACATATTGTATATGTAGTTAGTCCTTAGAGAACCTCTCGCATACAAATAGTTATTTTTTCTATTTTCACTGTAACAGCTCCAGTCTTTTGTATCTTTGTATGTGTGTGTGTGTTTTTCCATGAAATTTCCACTTGTCTAAAGGAATTCATGGAATTACCCACAACGTATTTTTGCCCCAACCATAATCAAACCATTGACTCATCGAACGTCTCTCGGACCAAACAACGCGGTAATTTTCATGTCCCTGTACGCTAAGCGCCTTTTGAGTATTCCTCCTACTGGACCCCCCATCACTCACTCTCTGTCCCTGTCTCTAGAGCACGAGGGAGGGGTCCACCAATTTCAACCACCAAAACCAAACCGAACCGAAAAAAAGAACCACCTGAAATGTTTCCTTTATTTTTCTAAGGCACTTTACTTTGTATGCCTGCACACAGGATAACTAAAATACTAATTTCACTTTACAATTTATTTTTCTATTTCTTTCTTTTTGGTATTTTGTGTTTGCTTTTGGCATTTGGTTCGGTTGGTTGTTATTTTTATTTGGTGGAGAGTCACGCAAACCAATATAACTTTGTTACAACCGCATAGAGACATGGCTAAGCGGCGACGCCGGCAGCGGCACAACAACCAAGGGGCCAAAAGGACGAACAATAGGTGTATGTGTCTGTGTGTGTGTGGTGAAAAAGAAGTGAAAAAAACTTTTCCTTCTCGCTCTAGAGCGTTGAGTAGGTGTTGCCAAAACTTCCGGCGAGTATTACGAAAAATGAAACACAAGAGAAGTAGATTAATACATCTTGATACCCACCACAAGGAATAAGAAAGCAAAAAACGTAGATGGAAAAGAAATACAATTTCCAAATGCGAATGACAGTCAGAAGTAGGCGGAGAAGGGAGTAGGAGTAGGAGATGAGGATTGGGTGGGCTTAGGTCCGTCGACTATACAGGCATGGGCACGGGCACCGGCACGGTTCTCCGAGCTCCATCTTTGGAGCCCCTCTCCTGCCAATTCCGCAATTCCACATTGCTATTGAAATATTTAATTGGAATTTAACGCATACCAAGTCAATAAATAAATGAAAAAATATATATACATATATATATTTATATATATAAATGTTGGCTACAATTTCTGTTGGCTCTTCCCGGCTATAAATTGAATTACGAATGGAAGCTAAAGCTCCAATGGTCTCCCATTCCATATGATGCGTAAGTAGCTGCAAAATGTCTGTAGTACCTTGCTGTTCCTGTCCTTATCTAT